>OY743157.1:7076856-7737247 GCA_963555695.1 Dasypolia templi
TAACTCTGGAATTTGGAACTTATTCCGCCGTGTTAATTGTTATGGCTTATATTTCGGTTCAGGAGAAGAGGGTGACGATTCCAATTGTTATTATGTTTACAGAATTACAACAAATCTCGCATATATTCGGCCCGTGGCGTTAGGTTGGTCCAGATAAAACTGGATGACCAAGTTATATTCCACGGAGAGATTGCGAGGTCTAGTGGTGAACTGAAAGGACCACTCTCTTCTTTTGGCGATGTAAGTACCATAGGATAAGTCCTAACGATGATATCACGTCCGATTTACCTACTTGGTCCTCTCGTCTACTGAACGGGTCCAATCAGATCATCAGACCTGCTTAACTTAAGTTCTTGAACGTGGTGTATTGTATTGGAAGTGGGCATTGCTCGACCCTGCTTCGAAAGTCCCGACAAAAAGCCAGCATTTAACACTTTAATGTTTTTTTTATTCGGAACGCGTTATTTGACGTTTTTATATAAAACAGTCCCTGTATTAACGCAAATGCACGCTGTGATGAAAATTGATGCGAGTTGGCAGTAATTTTATAAATTAAGTGGGCGTTAAACACACGGTATAAATGACACGCTAAGGTGTTCGTTTTACTCATCTATTCATAAATTCATGATACCGATACGAACACATCCGCTATAAATCGATTAAAATTCTTAGAAGTTCCACTACTTACTATCGATTGCAATTGCAACATGTTTCGAGATTTTATTATTTCTTATAGTACGTAATTCATGTAACCGTATCTATTAATTACTTTCCGGTTCATAAAATCAAAAGTCATATATTAAAACTAGGCTGAGAATCACCACTTTTTGAACGTCAAAATTACTTAGGACATTCCCACTTCCGAGTGCTTTAGCTGGGAAAAAGAGCCGCAACAAACTCCCACAGCAACAGCAGCGCAGCTGTCTGTTCAGATATAATATCATAAAATCAAAGTATGCGTCTTTAATAATAACAAAAAAATAACGGATAAACTGGGATAATAATGTCGGATATACACCGCCAACCCCATCATGGAAGAAGGATAAAGACTCTTTCACTTCTTCCGCTTATTGAATTAGGAAATCAAGTACAACTGGCATAAAATTTCCAGACAATCCTCTTCACAAAAGACCCGTCAATCCTAGAATCCATAATGCAAAACGACAAGAACTTCCAAGCTTTACTAAAGGACAACGAGCCCATGAACGACTACCCTAACATAATCGACAAACGTCCTCCGACGGCGAACGATAGCAATCATAATATGAGCCCTACGGCGCTGCTGGAAGCCCTGGATATTGAGGAGAAGGAGATGAAGTATGTGGCCAAGAAAGTCAAGCTGACCCTCATGTCTAATTGGGGACAGAGGCATTTGATTGGACTAACAGGTGAGGGTGTTTTCTTTTTAAGTTAAGGGTAATCACGATGTTACTCATGATTGGATCTTCAAAACTAGATTCTACAAAACTATTTTTGAACTTTCGCGATTCGAACACTGAGAATCGGGGCTATCTATTTACGCTTACATTATTGTTAAAAGGAACGTTACCTTTATTCCCTACATTTCTGCGTTATCTTCCTGTAGCAAGGGTTTTTTCATGTACTGTTTTGGTCTGGATTTGTGACGGTATATTTATAATATGGTTGAAGAGCTTTATTTTCTCATAAGAATTAACAATAATTCACTTACTGATAAACAAGATTTACAATTATTTATGTTTAAATAACAATAGCAATCGTATAGAAAAAAGAAGAAGTAATTTTTAGCGGGTAGACACTTACATAACACAATAAACATTACCAACCGAGCAAACACGGATACAAAAGTAAAAGTTACAACATACTAGATGCGGCTTATAAGGCAGAGTACTGACAAATATAATTATTTACTCATAATGTGTGATTTTAGTTGTTTTTTTAACGCGGACAAACTTTCTGTTATTTTATAGTCATCTCTTTCTTTTCCCGTTATTAAGTCGTAATTAACTGTTCTGGGTGGGCGCGTTACTAATTATTTGAGACGCGAAGAATAAAGAGTTATGGCTATGCACAATGTAGTTTTTTGGACTTGATGTTTTCTTGTAAAATTAAGCGATGTAGGAACGTTTACGTATAAGAAGACACGTATAGTACATGTATGTTTGGGAAATGGTCATTATTTTGGTACTTCGTATACATTTGAGTAAGCGTCCGAAATTTATAATTTAATAAAAATTTGATTAATCTATTTTGTGCTGTATGTAGTATTCCTAGAGTGGTTTTAGCTGCGGTCCCCCAGATTTCAATTAGCTATTCAATGTGTATTATATTTTATGTATCGAACTTTCCGAGGAAGACACTTCTTTAAAGAACTTTTTTAAGACTACCACGATACTTGCGAACTACACTTTCTGCGCTCTCGCAGCGAGACGTCGAACCTTGGTGCGAGAGATACCGCGCGAAGTGTAGTTCGCCTTATCGCGACAATGTGGCTGCAGCATTACCGATGATTCCGCGCGCGACCGTAGTGCCCAATTTTGGCATACTGGAGATAAAAAAACCTATCAATCTCTGGTTCTAACGTCCTAATAATGCCGAAGTATGCGTCCCTATAACATGTTGATAGTTATTTGTTTGACAGGGACAGATAGAATTATACTGTCTATCATCAATAGCGATCTGTCTTTCACAGGAAATAGATTATTGGGTTCGGTCGTTAATCGGTCTGTTGTTTGAAATTGAAAAGACTTTTCACAAATCCCGAAGTTCAATACAATAGTTTCATAATAACGTTTAACAGGCATAGAACTCCTTTGTTACAACGAGCCTGTAAGGGTCCACCGTGCATATGCCTACACGGCCTTCATAACGGAGGACCAGGCGCCAGAACACAGCAACCTTATAGAGTGCAAGGGTTTGTTCAGCGGCAGAAACATTACCACTGACTTCGAAGACATGTGGTGCACAAACTTCGCTGCCGGCACCAAGTTCTGTCATATTGTTATGGAGTTGTTGGAGCCGACTGAGATTACAAGTAAGTTAAAACTAAATTTTAGGCCCAAATTAGGCTTTAGTAATATTTTGTAGTTACTGTTTGCAGCTCAGGGCAGCCACAAAAGTGGCTTTGTACTCATTCATATCATTCTTCAGTTAAGTTATGGAATCGCGAGTTTATTTGCGGAAATCCATGACAGTAAAATGTCACGCAAAAATATTTACGTATGATTCCCCAATAAATCGATCCAGTCTTGGATGCAGCTCCTCCCACGCCTGCAAGTATACATAGCAAGTGAAGGTACCTATACGAATTCGTGTGGGCTACCCCACACCCACCAAAATGTGAAAAATAAAAATTGTATTCCACAAAACAAACAACTGTCTTCAAAAAAACACTCCAAAGTGAAAAATTTCTTTAATTTCTTGTCAAAAAACGAAAATACAATACTCCCTCTTTCACACTAAAACAATGATGGTTTAATAAAAGTACTGCACCTGATCTTATTCCTCCATCCTACTACTCGTAAAAGCAACGTGCTACTTCCACCAAGTTCACCATTAGAAGATTTCTTAGTTAAAGCACTAAACAATGATGCTGTTTTAAAGCCAAAATTCATTAAAAAATCGTGTCCTCCTCGTTCAGGTATCCGCATGTGGAACTACAACGCCAACATGGAGCTATCCTACATTGGGGTGAAGCACGCACGCATCTGTCTGGATGACACAGCGCTCCACTACCGGCCTCTGCTGCTGCGTAGGGCTCCCGGGGACACCTGCTACGATTATGTGCAGCAGATAGACCTGCTCGCTATTGACGACAGGTAACAACTACTGCATTAAACTCTAACATCATTTGGCGCTATATCGCCATATTTATATAGGCGTGTTTTGCATGTTTGACATAGGATCTTCCTGTCAAGGTACCCGACTGGAGAATCCTGTCATTTGTAGATATCCTTATTTATTTAGTCTGTCTGACTGTTTTAATGTATACATAGTTGTAATGTCGCTTGTTGGACTGTAGGTACTGCTGTCATTGGTCAGCGGTAAAGACTTTTTAAAATCAGTATCTAGAGAAGAACATGGAGATGTTTTTCTGCGACTGCCTTATAAACTTCGGCGGCATGTGTAATTTTTGCTTCATTTGGAAGCTCACAATCAATAGGCGTTTTAAAAACTCTTAAAATCGCATTATTAACGTTTTCTGACATATTTCCCATAATAGGTTAGATGATGCGGAAGATTCGGACACTTTTCGTATGGACTGCTTGGTGTACGGTACAAACCTGGACATGGGAGCTCCTACTGGTTTCGTGCTGCAACTGAACATATTCTCCACCTGGGGCGATCCGTACTATGTCGGTCTGACTGGGGTCGAGCTTTATGATCCTCATGGGAACTTGATACCGGTCACTGAGACAAGTAAGTTGTGGTTTACGAAGTGTTTTATTCTATATAGCTGAGTTGCCTGGCGATCCATCATCAATTCAACGTTTAGGGGACCGGACGGCCAAAAATTTTATTTGTAAGATCACTTAGCTTACTTCCTACTATTTAAAAAAGACCCAACACCGAAACAACTACAACGCTAATTCTGTGTTGACTATAAACTTCTCCCTTCTGCTTATTTTTATTGCTCTCAAGATTACAGTAATGTTGTTATAGCAGATTACTAGTGTCCCTGGTAACCATTTCTGATGTTGTCTCAAAACTGCAACGTGATATCGGACTAACCTTTCGCTCATCAGACGCCACCAGAAAACACCCGGCAGTAGACTACCATAAGTTAAGGCCTGTATTACTGTCCACCAGACGTATGCGCTCACCCAGCTAGCGTGAACGTGCTGGACCCGCGCGCGGCTGACGTGCGCACACCCGACAAACTCATCGACGGTCACAACGCGCGTGTTGGGGATGCTGCACACTCCTGGCTCGCGCCTGTACTGCCGCATACGCTCAACAGGTCAGTGATGACCACGATCCTGTATTTTTTGACGCAAGATTTTTGCATGTGGCAAACAATAAAATTATGGCATATTTTCAAATAGGGTGGCATCGAAAAGCAGTTAAAACTTCGTTGTGGCATGATTCACATAAACCCAATAAGCGTTTTTAATGTCCCTTTGTTTGGCATATGAAGGTAATCTGCCTGTGTATGTCCAGTAAACTCGTGATCGTTGTTCTGTAGTTGAGGAATTGAATAGTGGGGCTAGTGTAGAACTCGATGCTTCCTCCGAATATATAATCCCAGCCAGCGTAAACCTGTGATCCACGTACAAAATTATTTATTTTTATTACAGGGTATACTTTGTATTTGATGTCCCAGTTTCCGTGTACGGCATTAAGATCTGGAACTACGGGAAAAATCCAACGAGAGGTGTCAAGGAGTTCGGAGTAAGTAACCCAAATTCGTTCTACTTAGGTTTGGTTTCTATTTCTTGCACCCATAATATATGACAAGTACAATTTTATTCGATATGGGATGGATACACCTATTTCTACGGCAAATAATACATTCTATTTACGTGTTTATTTGGTGGAGGTAATAGAAGGCAGCTACTTACCTTTAATGGGTTTTCAGGTTTTAATGGATGACCTGCTGTTGTACAACGGAACGTTGGACTGTGCCAAAAACGATGAGAACCTCAACTCGCAGTGGTTCTGCTTGCAGAACTTAGATGTCGACACTTTGACGCCTTCGTGAGTACCAGCTTTATTATTTGTGGTTATTTCTTATAATGAATGTAATCCCTGGTACGGCAGCATTTGGTTTCCTGCCGGATCAGTTGGCTCCCTCAGCACATTATTCTGGATTTTTGGCCAAAAGGAGGAAACCTCAAATGTATGGCCATCACCAACCTCTTCACGAATTGGTCTGTCTGCACTATGCTGTGACTATGCCAACCTCAGTTATTGGGATTATTTTGTTGGGTTCATAAAAAAGTCACGAGTCACGAGCACGGTCTAAAAGCTACTTGTTTCTTCCAGTTCGTCAGACCTAAGCCAGCGCACAACGACTAGCGGTTCGAGCGAGAACGCGGACCCATCGGCGCGGCCACACACCAGCGTCCACGTGTTCCACAAACATAGACAATAACAAACCCGCGGCCCAACGTCCTGTCTGTCAAATTCCCGTGCACCTTTCAACCTCTTCAAAGTGTTATTGGGTCTTTCCATCTAGAATTTCTCAGTAGCAGCCCGGACTCTTGATTTGTGGCCGGTTGATGGCAATAGGCACGCACCCTATTACATGGGACTTAAACATAACTGGCGAAATTGGGTGTACATCTGTGAAAACAGGCGTGATGTTGAATATAAAGACCATAATTGCGTGATTGTGACAAATAGGCATTAATTTGCCAGTTGTGTTTGTTCGATATGGTACGGTCGATCTTGGACTAACAATGACCAAATAACAATCTTCTTGTAGTTATTGAACAATTTGCCCCATTTTAGAGTCATATTCAGCCTATAATGTTCCCACTGCTGGGATACAGGCCTTCTTTCTTTTAGAGAGTATTTTGTTACAGAAGATGTCGCACTGTTTCTGAATAGAAAAGGCGATACCTAAAATTTACAGATTTTTTGATGGTTTAGAATAGAAATGGATTTTTTATTAGGAAATAAAGTAGACTACCTACTTTAGCGCTTGGTTTTATTTGTGAATGTATTAATTATTAGTAGGAAATGCAAGCATGTAGTAATTCCGTAGACTGCACACCCGCCAAAATATTTTTACCTTATTTATATTATTTTTTACTGTTGTAGGTAGCTCATAAAGTTATAAAAACCGTAAACATTAAAACGCTTGGACGTAGTGTTTAGATTATTGTAAGGTAGAATCAGTTTATTAGTGAAACGCTGTGTGGCCTGAAATGGTGACGTTGCTGGTCGGAAATTATTGTAATTAGTTACGTGACCGTGTAACGTGAATTTTTGTACTACAAATAAATAATAATTTATATTTCGGATATTTTTCATTTGATTACACCTTACAAACAAGACCTTTCCCCGGATGTATTTTTCCTGTAGTTCCACCCTTCACTTCAAAGCTCTTTAAAGGTCCGTGGCGTACCTACAGTCCGAAATTTTGGAAAATAAGCACGTACTTTTTTTCTTACATGTTTCAGTCTCTGTCTTGCACTTTAATTTGAAAGATGTGCGACAGTGATAGGAATAATACTAAGCCAAAGCCCATGCTAAGTAGGTAACGTTTTTTAATTCCGGCCATAGATGATTTCATTAGTTCCAGTTTTGGCCACTGGTTCAGATAAGTTTGTGGCGGCGATTGGCGACCGACCAAAGAACATAGAACGCGTATAATACCTATCATAATATCTCATGACAGTATCTTATCAAATCTCATTATCTTCGCAGTTATAAATAAAACAAGTACAATTATTCAGCTTAATTTATTGTTCAACTACTAACAATCACAGTTTTAATGTTGTTTGCATCACAAGATAACAGGACAAAATCGAAGGTTTTCAACTTTATCAATATTTCGTTTTCTACTTAAGGTTTATTTTTAATTTAACAAATACATTGGACGAATGGTCGAGTATGAAAGAGTCCGTTATATAAACCAAATATTAAATTGGTAGTTAATTAATACTAAACACAGCAATTTTTGTACTCTACAAGAGTCAACTAAAATAATATTACTATAGTTATTTGTACGCAAATCCAATCCTTTGTTTTTTATATTTACGTAAAAGGCAGGTTTTTTTATGTATGGCAGTTACTGCGGCAGTCCGAACTAGTTGTTTCGAAGAGCATTTAAGATTATTTTTTGTTTGAGATCTCATTACATTTGGCAGTTCTGTTTGGTAAGGCAGTGAGTTTTGAACAATTTTAATCTGACATTATACAACAGTCAAAACTGGTATTTAAAAATAAGCTCGTACGATTCATTTTTGGTTGATATCTAATTACGCTAAGCAGGTCTCTTTAAATACGGCAGTGAATCTAATTCGGTTCTACAATTGTCGAACTGACAAAAAATGGCAGACACAACTAGAATATATAGGCAGCGTTGATTCAAGATTCATTTTCTTTTGTTAAGTCATGACGCAAGGCAGTTCTATAATCATTCGGCAGTAATAACTAGTTTATATAGTAAAGCATTAAAGACGCGTCTTGTTTAAACTCGCATTATTTTTGGCAGTATTAATCCAGACATATTCGAACCGGCAATGGCTGTGAATGGTAGTTTTAAGACTGGATTTTCGTACAAACAACTAGATTCGTAACTACATTATCAAACATTTGAGACAAAACGAACTAAACATAACAAGTCTCAATAAAACAATGGAAGAAGAGAAAATAATAAGAATGTACAAAATTTCTTACTAGTGTTACCAGCAGTAACAATCATTAGAAAAATACAAAAGCCGACAAAAGGCCTGCAATATGCAAATAACCACCACACGTTAACTTCAGTCTTTCCCTAGTTCCTTCCATGGCAACACTGTTTTTTTTTTGGGTGCACTTCTCTTGTAGAAATCCTTGTTCAGTCTACTTCGTCGTCATTCCTTTTCTTATTATTATCCGTCCTATTACACTATTGTATTCTAGCTACGTTGTTCGGTTATATGCAATGATTACAAAAAAGCTGAATCGAAAGCCTGATTTACACACACAATTGCCTGCAGCATCCCATATGTGGAGGCATAAAAAGAGTTTAGACGATGTAAGTCATTTGTTGCTTCGATTTCATTGTATGCCAAAGGCAAATAAATCTTTGACTTTGAAGAAATTTGTATAGTGTAAATGGAGCTTAATGGCAATAAGTCAAGTGTACCTTTTTTTTTCTTCTAAACAATCATAGTGCTAAATCAGGCAAACAATATAATGTTCCCGCCTCTAGCAATTCTAATTCAAATTAGTTAAAGAAAATGTCTTATCCGGTATTAGATAGTTTTCATAATACTATTTTTTAATCAGATATCAGTATTTCGAGTTGTACATACAAACTTAAGACCTTAAATAACGTACGCTTTACGCCCGGCATGGGGTCTCAACTCGAACAAACTATAATTTGTCTTGAAAAAAAAACCATAGATGGCAGCATAGGTCCAACCATAATTAAATTAATAATCACAATATGAGTTAAACAGCAGAATTTTGGCTGAATTAAGTTTGGTAAAATCAAACCTTCCTTGTTTTATGCTGTCCCAATAAAGCCAAAAGCGTCTCTATAACGTGTTGACAGCTATTTGTTTGACAGGGACAGATTTATACTGTCTATCATCAATAGCGATCTGTCTTTCACTGAAAATAGGTTATTGGGTTAGGCCGCTAGGAAACTAAATCTTTAGTATCACACATTGTGCCTATGAAAGAGACTCACACAGGTATAAGTGACAAAGACGAAGTTATAAAAAGAACGTTTTCCAAAATACGTAGTGACCTATTTGCATCCAAATACTGCAATAGTCTTTGCTTGCATTATAGATAAGACCTATAGTTACCGAGGTAGAAAACTCTAAATATTCCGTCATATTTTTGGTTAAATATGTGATAAATATTCGACAGTATTCAAACCAATAGGAAATATCCACTAAAAGTTCATCGGTTTTGGTTTTTTTAACTGAAGAAGTAGACAGATCTCAGTACGCTATTTAGGTCGAAATCTCCTTTGCTGGGCACTTTTTGTAGGAGGTTGTTAACGCGTTTCTTGTTGGCTGCGCCTGCACTTCTGTCCTCGAGCTCGCTGGAATAGTTGATAAAGTAATGTTGAAGGGATTAATTACATTCTTCTTACATTTAATTTAATTTTTCTCTATTTTTTCTGTATATTTCAAAGATTAATTTTAAGTTGTATTGAGAGGTTTGTATGGCAGATTTATAATTTAACTTGTATTTAAAAAACGCACCTTTCGTCGTAGCTGTATCGCTTGGAAAGAAACTCTGATAAATCTTCTAGAATCGGCTGCGAGTGTAGCGCGACGAATTGTTCACGGCAGATCTAAAACACGATCAAAATATTTTTAACTGGTGTAGTCTTTATGACCTGCTGTTATTGAACAAGAAGTCGTAATTTAAAACATCGTAGCGATGTTTTGATGTTTGTCTACAGTGAAGTAAAATAATGCAACATTGGGCTAAGTTAACGTAGTAGCTTTTATACAGTGATCATTACTATAAGTTAGGTAAAATTAATACGATTGTTAGTTCCGATATTAATTTTTTTGCCCGCCTCTTACTGAGGTTTTTCCTGAGATCTGCAACGTTGGAAATTAGGTTTTTGAAAAATGTTTAAGACCTAAACCTTATTCCAAAAATTAAATTCCAACGTCGGTGACACGCAAACGAATCGTCCGCCGATTTACGTTTGAATTACGATACCACCCGCCGCCCGTCACCTTCACCGTCTGCAGCGTGGCGCACCCGCTGCGGTCATCGTCACAGCAGGCTGAGCCAGGAGAGTACTGTGCCACTCTCAAAGGAAATTAAAAAACTTTTGTGACCATAAACCTTCTTATCATGGGGTAAGAACTCATAAAAAAAAAAATGTGTTGACAAGGTTCGTGGTATTATTTATCTCCACCAAGAAAGCCCTTTCCGTCGCATAGGCGATGTCGTTTTTTGTTAAAAATATTCTTGCTGTTGTCTGTGGTCTTATCTGTGTTAGATAAAAGATTCGTAATAGTTCAAGCTAGGCTTTAGCTAGTGTACCTCGTTCATGCGGTCCACGGAGCACGGATGCGTCCAGAAGCAGTCGTGCACGGACACGAAGGCGACGCCGCCGGCCTCGCAGTGCAGGCCCGTGAGCATCATGTGCGACGAGTCCAGCGAGTGGATGAAGTTCGGCGGGAAGGCGTTGCGCTGCTTCATTGTGCACGGGCGTCTGTGGATATACGAGGGGACCTAAGGTTAAACAACGAGGCTGTTGAAAAAAAAAATAGGAAAAGATCTGCGTTGTTCTCCCTTATTAAAAATATAGAATATTATCAGTCTGTACTGTTTCACTGCAGGGCAAAGACCTTCCTTTCCTTTTTCCACTTAACTCGAGCCTGAGCCAATGTAAACCAATCCATCCTAAAAAGCGTTCGTCCCGCCATCTACACCTGGGTCTCCCCCGATGCCGTTGGACGTTTTCAGGAACCCATGAAGAGGTGGTCTTAGCCCACAATGCATCCGACATGCAGCAAAAGTAAAATATTAAGACGAAATACATAGTAAGTCATAATTAGATAATGGTACACACGGCTACAATGCGAGATCATATTATATAGCTTGATGTTGCTATAAAACATGATCTCGCATTGTATAGGATTTCCGTACAATGGAGAGGTCAGCCTAAACTGGAAATGTATTGCACTATGTGTAGCCGTGTGTACGTCCTCACCGCGATCATTCGTTAGCAAGTATTCGATCGAATAGGTATAAGTTTAAAGGCAAGAAACAGATGAATTGTGTGATAGACAACAGTGTGAAGATGTGATTTGAGATGATGTTATTAGGGCTAGAAAGAAGATGAACATTGAGAAGACAGCTAGAAAGAAAGAAAGAAAATACTTTTATTTGCGGTCAACATAATGCAGAGAAAGAACACAACACAAAAAAAACAAGTTTGGCGAAAATATGAGTCACATCCACGCAATACGGTCTTCACTCAGCATAATGCTACGATCTACGACCCTATGCGGGACAGAGCCCCAGCGCTGGTTTTCAGCGACAGCTGGCACTGACGTGATGACGTCAACCGGTGCAGCATTCGATATTATATATATAAAAAAAGAATGCATTGGGAGATTGTGTAGGTATGGTTTTTATGTATGAAACAAAAATACAACATGCGCTAACTCCGAATAAATTGTGATAAGCTTAGGAGAATCATAATGACTTACTGAGCCTGATCCAAAGACGGTCGGTACTGCCCGGTGCTAGGTCCGGAGCGCCGATAATAGGGCTGCACCACAGGGAGCCCTAGCGGAGTCACCCACTCCACGCTCTCACCGCATACTGCTGATATTAATCTGGAGAAGAAGATTAAAATATATTCATCACATCATAAAAAAGTAAGTTGGGAGTCTAATTTCCTACCATAGTTACCATAAAAGTTTTTCAGAATTTCTGACTTTTCTAGTATTCAAACCTGACAGTCCCAAGTTGTTTGTTTCTTATAAGAAACAAGATCGAATTGCAAAAAAATAAAAATATTTTGAACATATTTTCTAGCTGAATGACAAAATCTGTGAATGCCGATTTACATTTTTAAAAAGTTATGGATAGTTTCCTAAGACCGGTTTCCCATAGCTACAACGATTAAGGTACTCTTACTGCCCCGTCTCAAAATCGACTCAGTATAACAAAAGTGAGCATTAAGGAGGTCATCAACCGGATGCAGATAACACCAGTATTTTACATACACTTCAACTGCCTACCTGACGACCCCTTGGTAAGACTGCTTGTCAGACTTTCGGCCTTCTGACTACCAGTAACAAAATATACATATTAGAGTCAAAGTGAAAGGGCGTATAACTTAAGAAGGGGCATTTTGATTTTAAGAAAACCTTCCAATATCATAATGATGGAAAAAAAAAAATATGCAGTTATCAGTAATCCATAAGAAATGATCTACGGATGACAGCTGGGACCAACGCAACGGCTTAACGTGCTGTCCGAGGCAAGGGGGGGGTCTTGGTATGTATAGATGGTCAACCATCAACGGAACAACCGCAGCAAGCGTAGCTTAACCTGATCGATCTACCCGTGCGGCTGTTATTGCTTAGCCACGAGCAGTAAGGAAGTATTTTGAGAATTCATCAAGGGTTAAATCGAGGATGAAAGTTTGTATTGTAGTTCGATATTTTGCCGTTGAAAAATCCCATCGTGCGCCCGCCGGTGTTAACGAATAACTTACTTGGCACAGTCGGTGAACCAGTCCTGTATCTGTTTGGTGGAGGTGAACATCTCTCGCAGACTGTCGAACGTCTTCGTGGTGAGGTACTGGGAACACGTCCACACGTGTTCCTTGGGGAACTCGTCTATGTCTGATGAATACAATAAAATGTTGATTGGATATTTTATTCTAGACTAAACTGTGCCGTCAAATGAGTATGTGTTGTCTTTACGAAATTACTGATCATTGACTATCAAGTCTCACACTTTATTTAGTGCTTTAATGGAATGAACTAGTTAAAAAGTTTAACAAGATTTTTGTTTACTCTCGTTGGAATTATTTTTATTTTTCGATGGCTTGTTTGGCCTTAAACGAACGTCGTTAACGCTCCATCCGGTCAATAGTCATTCGACATCAAAGTCAATATCGTTACGAATTTAAATGACAAACTTTACAGTGTATTCTCGTTACAACAAGAGATAAAGATTATTTTACAGGATCCTATCGTCCTAGTTACCTTTCAGCTGCTTAGCGATCTGCAGCCTGGCGCCGAACTTGGTGACTCCATAGACAGTGGTCATGACGGTCTGCTTGATGACCTTCCTCCGCACGAAGTTCTCTAAGATGATAGCGGCGGGGACACCGGCTGCTGCGTCACGGACTCGCATCTCTTCCACCTGTACCGAACACATAATTCAAATTAAGACTTTCATGTGATAGGTATAGGGTTTAAATTGCAAAGATTGACGACATTAACCCTTCGTTATTTAAAGCATAACTGAACTTTACTATTTGCGTCATTCGTAAAAGCGAATCGTTCGATAGTTCTATTGCATTATAAAATTGAAAAACACAAGCTTACTCCACCAGACTGCTATCAAATCATTAGTACGACTTGAAACACATAAGCCGCTACAGCGCTGTATACATCTAAGGTCTTGTACACGCTGTAGTAAGCTCTATGTCTTACGTAATACGTACCATAGCCGCTACAGCGCTGTAGACATCCTGCGGTTTACCAAGCGGCGCTAGATTGACGGCAGCCGCTCCAGCCGCGTCGCCGCCGAGTGCCGCGTAGTGTTGCAGTCCATTACATGACCCATCTTGATGGACTGGGAAGCCGCACATGTATTCTGCGGGGACAAAACAAATATAACGTTTTATTTTTATCAAGTGGATTTGTGTCCGCATGCGTGTCTGGCCCCTTTTGCTCGCCGCCCACCAACAATCGTTTCGTACATACTGTTCCTGTCAAGCATGCCACACGCATGCGGGATGCGGGGAGTTTGCGGGTGCATCACACGCGCTAAGCTCACGCATGCGGGATGCGGGGAGTTTGCGCGTGCATCACACGCGTTAAGCTCACGCATGCGGGATGCGGGGAGTTTGCGGGTGCATCACACGCGCTAAGCTCACGCATGCGGGATGCGGGGAGTTTGCGCGTGCATCACACGCGTTAAGCTCACGCATGCGGGATGCGGGGAGTTTGCGGGTGCATCACACGCGCTAAGCTCACGCATGCGGGATGCGGGGAGTTTGCGCGTGCATCACACGCGTGAAGCTCACGCATGCGGGATGCGGGGAGTTTGCGGGTGCATCACACGCGCTAAGCTCACGCATGCGGGATGCGGGGAGTTTGCGGGTGCATCACACGCGCTAAGCTCACGCATGCGGGATGCGGGGAGTTTGCGGGTGCATCACACGCGCTAAGCTCACGCATGCGGGATGCGGGGAGTTTGCGCGTGCATCACACGCGTTAAGCTCACGCATGCGGGATGCGGGGAGTTTGCGGGTGCATCACACGCGCTAAGCTCACGCATGCGTGTGAGGCAGTGACAGGAAAAAGGTAGTAACAAATAAATGTAGTATTTTAGACTATACAAATAGATTCTCAGGCTACCGCTACGAGGTTTTGTTAGTTACCTTCATGGTTAGGAGAACGCACTGCGTTAGCGATCTCCATGCAACACGCGAGGGTCTGCCACGGCTCTTCAGACTCTGCCCACCAACGTTCACCTTCTAAGGGACGGTCGGCTGAGTCCAAAATCTTGTCCATTATACTGTCAGCGTACGCCAATCTTTAAAAAAAGAGTAAAAATGTAAATTACCCTCGCTTTCTGATATAGATATAGGGACGTATCAGAGTCATCAGTTTAAGTGGGAAAAGAAATGAAACCATACAGAATGAATAACGCCATCTTTTTTTTCGCAAAGCTATAATTATAACTGTCACTTCTGTATCTTACCGGGCTCGGGCCCCGATAGTCTTTCATATGTAAATCCACTGCCTATTCGATTATGATGCGTAAACCATTATAATAACATAACTAATCCTATGATTTTGCTGTAGGAAATAACAACTAAAAATATTAAATAGGTTTTTGGAGACAGAGAGAATGACTCAAACTGCTTCTTATAAACCCCAGACTGGTGACTGAACAGGCAATGTCAAAAAAAACAGTTCAGTCACCATAAATATCTAACGCTTATGCAAGATTCAAAACCGATTTGCTCCGTAAGTATTAATATACAGGTTCAGTTTGAAAACCATCGACAAAAAAATTAAGGTGGGCCTACCCCTCAATATGAACAACTTTAACTATGGGACCAATTTCAAATTAGAGAAAAAAAAGGAGCTTCCCATTATAAAGGTTCATACTCGATTGGACTTTTTTTTTTTTTCTTTATGAATGGCATCTCGCAGGTCAACCTATGAGGTTGTCGTCTGCTCAGACGGACTTGCCTGTGGTTGCCCATATAAATTAAGGCCTCCAGCCAGGACTTAAACTTAAATACTAACTAAAAACTAAGCGACTACACGCTAAGGGCACCCCCTGTGGGGTACGAACCTCGGCTTAGGGCGTCGCTGGAAGAGAGCAGCAAGGGACTAGCTGGATCAGGATTTGAGTCAAATGACTTTCGGAAGAATTTAAAGCTACAGGCTCAGCGGCGCGGGCTGGCTCCAGCAAGGGTCGGGAGGGGCGTGGATTTGGGAGTCGCGACGGGCCTCGGCGGCGAGGGCGGTAGGACGGCGATCAAGTTTTGAGCTTGTGTAAAGTGCAGGCCTTACTGCTCTCCTGGAGGAGGCGGGGGGATTAGGGTATGTCTTCGTCGGCGAATACTGCTAATGCGGGAGGGAGTATAGCGGGCGGCCGCTGAAATCAGGGGATATGGGTGTTTTATACCACAGTCGAAGGAACGCTTGATCAAGCGTTCCATGAACTGGTTTATGGTAGGCATTTTAAGGTCGACGTGGAGATTTATATTACGGACATAGAAGGGGGCACCCGTGACCATTCTGAGGAAACGGTTCGGAGGGTCTGCATCTTATAGAGATGACGTGGGTGAGCGTGCGCAAATACAACGCAGGCATAGGTCATGATGGGACGGATGACTGCGGTACAGATACTCAGCTTGCATTTAAGTGACAGTTTACTACGGGCTGTCAGTACAAAGTGGAGCCTACTAAGAGCGAAGGAGGCGCGCGCGCGAACCGCCTTAATATGAGCCTTAAAGGTAAGATTTTGATCGAGGATCACGCCTAGGTATTTGGCTTGCTTCTCCCAAGGGATCGGCTTGCCGTACATAATGATCGGGCTGGGGAGGGAATCGACGACGTCTCGAGAAGAGAACCGCCTGACTCTTATCGGGGTTGACCTCGATTCTCCGTTTCCGGAACCAAGCGCCTAAGACGTTTGCGGAGGTTTGGAGAGTACGAGATATAGCTGTGGGGCAGGACCGGTATAGTAAACGGCAGTGTCGTCGGCGAAGAGAGCTAACTGAGCCTTTTTACTCTTTGGGATATCGCTGGTGAACAGCGTGAAGATGAGAGGAGATAGTACGGAGCCCTGAGGGACACCGGCGCGAATAGGGTGAGGAGACGAGAGTGCACCCTCAATGCGATAGCGGAAAGTGCGATTCGACAAAAAGTCTCGTAAGATGAGCACGTGACGATCTGGCACTCAGAGTTGATATAGCTTGTATAACAAGCTGTTGTGCCAGACTTTGTCGAAGGCTTTCGCTATGTCGAAGAATAGCACACCCGTCGTCGCGTTACGCTGCAGACCGGCACATAAGTGGTCTACGATACGGTGGACCTGATGAGTGCCCGAGTGTTGGCTTCGGAAACCAAACTGCTCGTTTTGAATGAGGCTCTTTGCTTCGGTATAGTCTTTGGGACGCTTATAAATAAGCCTCTCGTAGACTTTGTCGAGAATATTGAGTAAGCTAATAGGGCGGTAACTAGAGGGCTCAGACATTGCCTTGCTTGGCTTTGGGATACCGATGACGGTTGCTTCTTTCCACGCTTGTGGGAAGATGTTGTTGCTCATGGCGCCATTGAAGACGGCGGTCATAAGAATTTTTGGAGGGGCAGGAAGGAGTTTGTATACCTTATTGGTAATACCGTCCGAACCGGGGGCTTAACGAGCGTGGAGCCCTTTAATGATGTCGTGCACTTCGTCTGGCGTGACGGGAGGCAGAGGATCATCAGGGTCTTCGACGCGTGGGAGGGATCCTCTCCGTTCGACTTCAGCGTCAACCTTGTTCAGATGAGCTTGGTCTACTGGTTGAGAGCTGGGAGAACATTTTCAGCTTTTCGGGGCTGTCGAAAGCTATGCTTTTGTCGGGGCGTATGAGAGGAGGCATAGAGACCTCCTCAGAGGATCGCAATTTCCTCTGTAAGTTCCAGAAGGCTTGATGGTCGGGCTCGAGTTCACTGAGCATCTTATTCCAGCCCTCTGAGCAAACCTACCCGTTTATTTACAGCACGCTGTAAATGGCGCATGTGGGTTTTGTTCGCGTCACAAGGGAAGGAGTCGTAGGCACAAATAGCCGCGTTCTTCTCTGTTATCAAGTCACGTACATCAGTAGGTAGTTTCCAGCGATTGTCTTCCATCACCGGAACTTCCCGTGAACAATCCGTCAATACGGATTGAACGTGCTCTGTAAACGAGTCGATTGCGGCCGTCGTGTCGGCGACTGACACTATGTGGTCGGGGATAGTGTCCAGGTGAAGCGACGTAGTGAATTTCAGTCTTCCGCTTACTTTCCTCCAGTCGGTTATCATCGGGGTCTGAGGGGGGCGGTTGGGATCGATCGGGCCCGAGGAAGAGGCCTACTGGGCGGTGGTCAGAGTTAAGCTCGTGGAACGTCTCTATCGATTACAAACGGAGGTTCACATTCTTGAGCAGCGCTACCTCGAGTATATCGGGAAGCTGGTGGACCATTTTGTACAAGAAGCTTAAATTTTATACTTGTGGCCCGTTTAAAGAAAATATAACATTAGAATTTTTTAGTAATTCAATTGCATGTTACCTCTCGGCAACAGTACTCTTTTTCATGGTCCCGGTCAGGTTGATGGCATGCAGCTTCAGCCAGCGCAGACCGCGCGGCCCCAGCGGCTGCTTCCTGGCGAATGTCAGCAGCGCGCGCTGTGTGTCTGCGCCCAGCGCGGACACGTGCGGCCCGCACGCGTACACGCGCCCGCGGAAGTCGAGGTTGTGCGGCAGCCAGAATACTGACTCCCTGACGAGTTACATTGATTTTAGTATGTAACTCTTAGTTTTTTCATAACCGAGCTACCGAAGATTTAAGGTAACTTTGGAGTTTGATAGAAATTTAGATTTTTAAGGAATTGTAATACTGAGAATACTAATCATTTGGAAAATATCAACAACAACAAGTAAGATGTACAGTTTTTGGCTAGCAAAAAATAACGTGAGGGGTCAGCGAGAATTTTACTAGAGCGTCATCATAGACTTAACAGTAATATTGTTCAGTTTTATTACTGCTCTTCGCCAGTGAGCGCTTCGCGAATTTATATTGCAAACGTTAGTTGCGAGAACGTTTGTTACGTCTTGTTACGTCCAAATGCTCGAGCAACAAATGTTTGCAAAACGAATTCGCGAAGTGAATGCTCAAAGTGATTCCCACAGTAGCTTCTAAACATGTAGTATAATGATGTAGAATACAACGTTAATAAGATGTATACTTCATTTACGTACCTATAATGGTTGGCAAGCGACAATTTATACAACGCATCGCACCACAGTGAATGCATCTCCGCCCTCGCGCGGTTGATGGCGACGCGTCGTTTGAAGGCTGCGGCCGCGTCGGGCCCGCCCGGGAACTGTGACGTGTCTAGTTTAGAGGAGGGGGGAGCGATGTCTAGTTTCTTGTTGCCACCATCCCTGTAGGGGGTTTGTAGTCTTTGATATAATTCAAATCCAAGATACGCAAACATGAAAGAGACCTGTATCCGTTAGGGAGGCGTTTTTTTTCTTACTTTACATAATTCTATTTTTATTTTATTGTTATCATTTCTGTATCTGTCCGTGACATCACAGCGGGCCCTATCAGAATACCAGCGCTGTGACACTTATTTTTATGTGTCGCAGTATTATGCTGCTATTGGCCTCGTACAGAACTTTGTTTTTGTTTTCATTTTAGTTCTGTTTTTTTTTAAAGTGTGTTTAGCTAAGTTTGTGCTTATACTGCGTGTACGATTGTGCGATTCACAATAAATACTTTTTCTGTCTTTCTTTTACTGATGCGATGAAACGATAACAGATAGTAAAAAAAAAACAATATAATATCATCAACTTGAAAAAAAAATATTAAAAAATGAAATCTATGTTATATAAATATCAACATGATCACTGCAATATAAGATTTTTGTTCAAGTAGAATTATTGTATATATTGACCTAGTAAGCATTTTATTTTCGAAAATAGATAGATACATAGAATACTCTTTATTATGTACACCGTGTAGTATGTTCACACTTTAGTATGTACAGTAATTTATACTTAAAACTAGTGTCAATATTTCCTTATAAATAATAATTGGTAATGTTCTGCTTACCTAAATATCTGTATCTGCAGGTCGAGAACAGGCTTGTTGATGAGCCAGGGCACCTCACCCAGCTGGTTGAGGCTGTCCAGCACTGGGTGCAGGCTCTCGGCCGGCGCCGACTCCAGGCGCTTCCATTGACTCATCACGTGAAATGGCATTCTGGATGTGTTTCAAAAAAGTACTTAAATAACATTGTATTTGAAGTACTGAACATTTGGTTTAAAAAAAAAGGCAAAAAATTAAATGAATCCTATTAAATATAGGAAGCTAAGTTGCAATAATTTTCGCTGCTCTTGCTGTCAGTGTTTTAATGGTGCGATGAAAAATCTTTGGGAGACTCCCAAAGATTTTATTAAGACTCCCACGCCAACTTTTTTTTTCAGATTGAAATAAGTCGTTTTATTTCTATAACATTATTTAGGTGAAAATATGTGTTCATTCCATGTGTTTTTTATAGTTCTTAATGCGGAACATTGAAACTTTTTAATTTTACAAAGCACATGCTACTACACACAATTCGTTTTGCAAAAATTTGTTGCTCAAGCTTTTTGGGCGTCACAAACGTTCGTGCAATGAATGTTTACGAGTACAGGAGTGTAGTAACGCACGCTTTGTTACGTTAGCGCAGCGTCTACGCGACGTTAGCGTAGCGTCTGTGCTTATCGTGATGGTATACGTACCTGAATAGCGGCGTGGGAGTGACAAGATAGGATAGATATAATATACATAGATATGGGGAGGAGCGCGGCGCGCATGTGCAGGCAGACCATACGTATGTACCTGACTAGCGGCGTGGGAGTGACAAGATAGGCTCCCCTCTGCGTGCTGGCCCAGGGCGCGGGCGGCGCGGCGGTGGGGAGGAGCGCGGCGCGCATGCGCAGGCGGACCATACGTATGTACCTGACTAGCGGCGTGGGAGTGACAAGATAGGCTCCCCTCTGCGTGCTGGCCCAGGGCGCGGGCGGCGCGGCGGTGGGGAGGAGCGCGGCGCGCATGCGCAGGCGGACCATACGTATGTACCTGACTAGCGGCGTGGGAGTGACAAGATAGGCTCCCCTCTGCGTGCTGGCCCAGGGCGCGGGCGGCGCGGCGGTGGGGAGGAGCGCGGCGCGCATGCGCAGGCGGACCATACGTATGTACCTGACTAGCGGCGTGGGAGTGACAAGATAGGCTCCCCTCTGCGTGCTGGCCCAGGGCGCGGGCGGCGCGGCGGTGGGGAGGAGCGCGGCGCGCATGCGCAGGCGGACCATACGTATGTACCTGACTAGCGGCGTGGGAGTGACAAGATAGGCTCCCCTCTGCGTGCTGGCCCAGGGCGCGGGCGGCGCGGCGGTGGGGAGGAGCGCGGCGCGCATGCGCAGGCGGACCATACGTATGTACCTGACTAGCGGCGTGGGAGTGACAAGATAGGCTCCCCTCTGCGTGCTGGCCCAGGGCGCGGGCGGCGCGGCGGTGGGGAGGAGCGCGGCGCGCATGCGCAGGCGGACCATACGTATGTACCTGACTAGCGGCGTGGGAGTGACAAGATAGGCTCCCCTCTGCGTGCTGGCCCAGGGCGCGGGCGGCGCGGCGGTGGGGAGGAGCGCGGCGCGCATGCGCAGGCGGACCATACGTATGTACCTGACTAGCGGCGTGGGAGTGACAAGATAGGCTCCCCTCTGCGTGCTGGCCCAGGGCGCGGGCGGCGCGGCGGTGGGGAGGAGCGTGGCGCGCATGCGCAGGCGGACCATACGTATGTACCTGACTAGCGGCGTGGGAGTGACAAGATAGGCTCCCCTCTGCGTGCTGGCCCAGGGCGCGGGCGGCGCGGCGGTGGGGAGGAGCGCGGCGCGCATGCGCAGGCGGACCATACGTATGTACCTGACTAGCGGCGTGGGAGTGACAAGATAGGCTCCCCTCTGCGTGCTGGCCCAGGGCGCGGGCGGCGCGGCGGTGGGGAGGAGCGCGGCGCGCATGCGCAGGCGGACCATACGTATGTACCTGACTAGCGGCGTGGGAGTGACAAGATAGGCTCCCCTCTGCGTGCTGGCCCAGGGCGCGGGCGGCGCGGCGGTGGGGAGGAGCGCGGCGCGCATGCGCAGGCGGACCATACGTATGTACCTGACTAGCGGCGTGGGAGTGACAAGATAGGCTCCCCTCTGCGTGCTGGCCCAGGGCGCGGGCGGCGCGGCGGTGGGGAGGAGCGCGGCGCGCATGCGCAGGCAGACCATACGTATGTACCTGACTAGCGGCGTGGGAGTGACAAGATAGGCTCCCCTCTGCGTGCTGGCCCAGGGCGCGGGCGGCGCGGCGGTGGGGAGGAGCGCGGCGCGCATGCGCAGGCGGACCATACGTATGTACCTGACTAGCGGCGTGGGAGTGACAAGATAGGCTCCCCTCTGCGTGCTGGCCCAGGGCGCGGGCGGCGCGGCGGTGGGGAGGAGCGCGGCGCGCATGCGCAGGCAGACCATACGTATGTACCTGACTAGCGGCGTGGGAGTGACAAGATAGGCTCCCCTCTGCGTGCTGGCCCAGGGCGCGGGCGGCGCGGCGGTGGGGAGGAGCGCGGCGCGCATGCGCAGGCAGACCATACGTATGTACCTGACTAGCGGCGTGGGAGTGACAAGATAGGCTCCCCTCTGCGTGCTGGCCCAGGGCGCGGGCGGCGCGGCGGTGGGGAGGAGCGCGGCGCGCATGCGCAGGCAGACCATACGTATGTACCTGACTAGCGGCGTGGGAGTGACAAGATAGGCTCCCCTCTGCGTGCTGGCCCAGGGCGCGGGCGGCGCGGCGGTGGGGAGGAGCGCGGCGCGCATGCGCAGGCGGACCATACGTATGTACCTGACTAGCGGCGTGGGAGTGACAAGATAGGCTCCCCTCTGCGTGCTGGCCCAGGGCGCGGGCGGCGCGGCGGTGGGGAGGAGCGCGGCGCGCATGCGCAGGCGGACCATACGTATGTACCTGACTAGCGGCGTGGGAGTGACAAGATAGGCTCCCCTCTGCGTGCTGGCCCAGGGCGCGGGCGGCGCGGCGGTGGGGAGGAGCGCGGCGCGCATGCGCAGGCGGACCATACGTATGTACCTGACTAGCGGCGTGGGAGTGACAAGATAGGCTCCCCTCTGCGTGCTGGCCCAGGGCGCGGGCGGCGCGGCGGTGGGGAGGAGCGCGGCGCGCATGCGCAGGCGGACCATACGTATGTACCTGACTAGCGGCGTGGGAGTGACAAGATAGGCTCCCCTCTGCGTGCTGGCCCAGGGCGCGGGCGGCGCGGCGGTGGGGAGGAGCGCGGCGCGCATGCGCAGGCGGACCATACGTATGTACCTGACTAGCGGCGTGGGAGTGACAAGATAGGCTCCCCTCTGCGTGCTGGCCCAGGGCGCGGGCGGCGCGGCGGTGGGGAGGAGCGCGGCGCGCATGCGCAGGCGGACCATACGTATGTACCTGACTAGCGGCGTGGGAGTGACAAGATAGGCTCCCCTCTGCGTGCTGGCCCAGGGCGCGGGCGGCGCGGCGGTGGGGAGGAGCGCGGCGCGCATGCGCAGGCGGACCATACGTATGTACCTGACTAGCGGCGTGGGAGTGACAAGATAGGCTCCCCTCTGCGTGCTGGCCCAGGGCGCGGGCGGCGCGGCGGTGGGGAGGAGCGCGGCGCGCATGCGCAGGCCCGGCGCGGCCGCTCCCGCCCACACGCGCGCCAGCACTGGGTGCGGCTTGAGCTCCAGGCGGACCATGCGGCCCCAAGGACGGTGCACTTTGTACACTGCTGGGAGCTTCTTCCTGAGTGGGTAATAACATAGTTTTATGAGCAAGAGACATGTTTGAAAACCGACATAAAGATTCTCAAGACGGGTAGAATTACTACATGTTATAAAACAAAGTCCTCCCGCGACGTCTGTCTGTCTGAAAGCGATAAACTCAAAAACTACCTAACGGATTTTCATACGGTTTTCACCAATGTACGGAGTGATTCATGAGGAAGGTTTAGGCGTATAATTCAACCCATTCACAGAATTAAAGTTAAAAAATTCTTTGTGCTCACTTTCGCTAACAGCGTGTCTCAAAAATGTGTGACATGACTACACATTCAAGGTAATTTACAGACCGAACAAAACTCTTCTTTCCATGGGACCAACACCGTCATCACAAAAAACAATCAACTGTCCCATACGAAACTTCAATACCAACTCGACCCAAATGTATGGGGCAACTGATATTTTTTTCGCGATGACGGTGTTGGTCATAAGGAAAAAGTTGTTTAGTTTGCTGGTCTGACCCATAAATATTCCTGAGACACGCTGTTTACTTAGATGACCCGAACAGAGGCCCTAGTGAGAGTTTCTTTTAACCATCTCGACTTAAAGCATCGGCAGCGTTCGGCGCACCGATTCACAATCGGAGCGCAAGTCAGAACTCGCAATAGGGACTCAGGGGTATGAGCAACTCGGGGCATGACCCTGGGCAAGTCTCTATGACCCTGGGCAAGTCTCTCCCCCAAGTCTCTAAAAACATTGTTTAATGAAAACACCTTTAAGTGACCGACTGTTATTAGTTAGACATAGGTGGACAGAACAGGTAGATACACCTCTGCCTAAACCTTCTGAGATTACAGGCGTGATGTTATGTGTGTGTGTGTGTGTGTGTGTGTGTGTAGACAGAACTAAATCGTTAACTTTAACTTACTCTTTAGCAGCTTTACTCTTAAACATATTGACGTCAATCTTCACATCATTGATTATAATGTTGTACAGAAACTTGCCAACGTTCTGACGTATTTCCATTGGCCACGGGATTTCTTCGACATCCTGAATAAATAATAATAGAGCAATGAAATGATGTATATTTCTTTAAGCAGATATTTTAAGACACTTTTACACGTCAATTATTTGGGAAATATTTTAAAACTAGATGTCGTCGGCATTTCCTAGCTGACTGACTGAGAAGCAATACTGATCACTGAGAAGAAATGCTGAAACACACAAAGAGATCATGGTCTCTTTTAAAGTCCAAACATTATATTGTGATGTGAGTCTAACAATGCAGGGCATTGTCTGGAAGGGCCTGGGCTTCGAGTTGACCAGTCCCAACAGACGGCATGCATGCATCAGTCATCATGTAGCTCAACCCTATCCGCAGAGAAGAAACGCTTTGAAATGCGTTTCATGAACTGGCGGATAGTGGGAATCTTGAGGTCAACGTGAAGGATCTCGTTGCGAACGTACCAGGGAGAGCCTGTAATCCTACGGAGGAACTTGTTCTGGAGGGTCTGCATTCTATTGAAGCGAACGGGCTTGGCGTGTGCAAAGACTGCACTGGCATATGTCATGATCGGGCGGATGCACGCTGTGTAGATACGCATTTTGCACTTAAGTGACAATTTGCTACGTGCATTGAGGACAAAGTGAAGTCTACCTAGAGCGAAGGCGGCGCGCGAACGAGCCGCCTTAATGTGCTCTGAAAAAGAGAGGTGTTCGTCTAGTACGACACCCAGGTATTTGGCTCGCTTCTCCCAAGGGATCGGCTTGCCGAACATGGTGATCGGTCGAGAACTGTCGGCTCATGCGCGGCGCAAGCTTTTAAATGTGAACGAGAATTGCGAACATTTTCGACTTACCGTCTTAAGATTCGGTTTATTTTATTGTGATATGCATATATGTAGCCACTAATACATAATATTGTAAATATTTTTGTATATAGGTTTTAGTTGGGCAATATATTTTTCTGACGTTTCTTAAGTGCATAGGTAGGTTTACGTGAAATAAATTATTTTTGTTTTGAATAAAGATCATTCGTATCTCAACCGTCTTTCACTCCAGACACTGCTAGGGACTCCTTTTCAAAGTCATGTATTCAATCTAGCACCTTAGGCGGTAAAAATTTAATGGTGAAATAAAATTTACAAAGTCAAAATATGTTTGTAACTTACTGCTGAGACTTTAGCTTTGAAAAGTTGACAATATTGTTTTATGTTTAATTTTTATCAACAAACAACCATGGAGTGACATTATAAACAATGAACAAGCAAACACCAAAAATATATTATAAGTAAGTACCTATTATGTATAAGTATATAAAAATACTAATATACTCTCTTTCACCTCTGTAAACTTGCGACGCGACCATTTAGATCTCAATTCTTTTATCAGCGAAACCGCCCATTTCTGTACTTCTTTTGTACTGAACTTGGCCCCTTTTTTTCACATTTATGTTTTTGGTGGGATAATTACTTACCAAACTAGCTCCGTCTCGGTTCATGTGTACGAGAGCTTGCCACGCCTGTCTCCCGTTGTACGGCAGCCCGGTGCCGTCCACAGACCGTCGCCCGACGTACCACTCACAGTACTTTTCGTATACACGCTCGATCTTTTTCAAAGTGCCGTTGCGCCGGTATTGCTCGATTTGATACCTGTACGATAAATTAATGTTGCTGTTGAAGTTAGTCATTGAAAGCTCATGGTTTTGTCTTGATTTTGTAACATTATTTTACTCCAACAGATTATGTAGGCTAAAATGACGACGATTTTCAAAATTTATTTTAAATTATATTTCAGAAATATCATAAGGGGTTTGATTACAGGCAGTAATTAAAAATCGTAAAATGACGGCAACACTTACTTCTGATATACTTGCGTTCCTAGATCTCTCTGTAACAGTTTGAGCGTGGGGCTGTACGTTTCGCTGCCGTCCACCAGCTTGCTTAGCTCGCCCATTATTAGATCGACGAATTGGTCTACCTGTAACAACATTAAAAACAATACTTTAAGTAAACTGATCTAGGATTACTACATATTTGATACTCTACTTACTACATTTTTGATTTATTGATCGTTCATAAACCACCCTGCGAGTATTTTTCAAAGGAAAGACGGTAGGTGGTAACTAGGGATGCCAACGAGACATCGATGTTTACAAAATAACTATATTTTGTTCCAAATTATCGTTTTAACATCGATGCTGAGCCTAGTGTTTCGTGTGTGAAGGACGAAGTTTTAACATCGATATTTTTACGAGCGATGTTGCAGCCCTAGCAATAACTGTTACGGCACGGCACTTTTTAAAAATATATCTGTTAACAACAGAGCGATTACAAGATGAACATCAAACTTTCTAGTGATGTGAATAACAGACTTACCTCTAACACTGTTAGATAAGGGTACAGAGTGATGGCAGAATGTGAGGCGCTGCTCTGTGACTTGAGCGTGCCGAGGTTACGTACGAACGACTCGCGGATCACGCCGCGCCACTCTGCCTCCGTCTCTGATAGCTTCTCCCTCTAGTAGACGAAATAAAAACAGTAAGTACTCATGTATGTTGGCATCATATTACAAGTGGCACCCTTCGCATTTAGCGTAGATGTTCGATGCTAACTTTTAATAAAATCACGGCAACACAACGCAAGAGCAGCGTCTACGCATGAACGCAATATCGCCTGGACAGCTTGGCATCACTACAAGTTGTTAAATGATAATAATAAATGACTTTATTTCTGTAAGTAGGTTTGTACAAACACTTTTACACGTCATATTTCAAAAACTAGATGATATAGGCGTTTCCAAACTGACTAGAAACAAACTCAGATGTCACAGTCTCTTTTAAAATCCAGATATAATCTGGGTCTTTTGAGGAAAGAACCACACAGATTGAGTGGACCTGTCCAGTCAGTGTACGCATTTGTCAGTAATCATGCAGCTCAACCCAGAACGTAAGGAGATTAGACGAACAATACGAAACAAATTGCATTTGGGTGTAATAATCTATGACCTTTTTAGTCCAGTCATTGCATTTTTCGCATCAGAATAAGGGAACTCGGAAATTTAATTTTGCCCACAACTATTAGTTTCGAGAGCTTAGCGAGCTAGCGATTTAGATGTTTGGCTAGCGACCTCTCCAGTGACTAGCTGATGATTGTTGGCTCCATTTGCATCGTAAACTAGTCAGAAGATTCCGATAAAAAACAACTTGAAAAAAGCCTAAACATCTTAAAACAAGTGCACAAAATACTCACACAAAACTTCACGGACTCCGACTGCTCATCTTTGACGCCGATATTATGTATTTCAACCTCCCCTTTAATTTCAATATTCAACTGTTCTTTGCCTTTCTGTCTCATTTCCTCCAAAGACAATAGACCTTCAGCCGGTGACGTCAATAATCCTTGTCTATTCTCAGTGCGGTCAAGTGTGATCTTTTCTAGTAAGGGACAGTTGTAGTCTAAAACGGGGGGTGTGTATTGAGGTTGAAAGTTGGGCTGGATTCTGTGGATAGCTTGTAGAACAACTTCTCGTTGATCATAAAGGAATTTTGTTTTGTCTAGTAAGTCGTTTAATGTAATATTCTGGAAGAATAATAAGAATAATTTTTGAAATGAGATGCATTTCGCGTAAAATATGTGGTCTATTTAAACTTTTGAATGGCAACACCAGCGTATCATTTAATGTCATGGCAACAAAAATTATAATTGCAATATATTGAACACCGTTTCTTTTTAACTTTCGAGGTGTAAATGAATAATTTGATTGGCTCGTATACCTCGCACAATAGTCAGTGAACAACGACCAACATTTATATTTTGTAGATCATTTTGCAACAAACAATATAAATATTTTAAATTTTAATACATACCTTTTGATCCATCTGTTCTTTATAATACTCAAGTAGTTCCACTTTGTCCTCCACACTACTTCTCTCTACGCACTGGAAGACCGCGGCGAACGTTTGTGGGTTAGCTTCCACACCGTCTTCAGACATATTCGATAGCAGTTGTTTTGTATTGTCCAACATTCCCTGCGAAAAGTTAAAGTAACTTTTTAGTCTTTTTTAAAGAAGCTAAACTTTTGGCTATTGATTGATGATTGATGAAAACATATGAAAGGACAAATAGACAAAGAACTGAGTGAGGCAACCTCAGAGTCCTGTTTCATTTACGTTTACACTAACACTAGGCGACATCTAAATGTAATGCCCCAATGAAGGCGCACTGTTGAATTTTAAGCGCTCGGCTCAGTACCGAGAGTTGAAAATCCAATAGTACAATAATATTGAGGCATTACATTTGAAGGTGTCGCCTATTGTTAGCTAAATCGGGCATCGGTATCTTTCTGGGGATAGACTTGAACACTTACTTGAAATAAAAACAGAATTAATGATAATAAATTAGTGAATCGTGATCACGAAAAAGGCAACAAAATTGTATTTATGATACTTACAGAATGTGCATATCCATGTAAAAGCGTGTTATACACTCTGACGTCATTAAGTTTGGGGTGACTGGCGACCCTCGAGCCTCTCTGTCTGTAATACTGTAACACTTGATGGGCCTGTAACAATGAATACTTAATGTTATGGAGGCACTTCACAAAGCAAAGTAAACTTAATTAAGATAGTGATAGGGTGTATTTTGTATTGGCCTAGTAACACGAATATTTGGATAAATTCGCCAACGGAAGTGCCAATGCATTACAATAGGATTGTCTCCTCCCTAGAAAAAGGATTGTAATCGTATTTTGCGTATTTATGGGAGCCATGGTTGAATTATTATTTACACTTGACAGAGTAAAGTTTGGGGACGACCTATGTCCGGCAGCGGACGTCTTATGGCTGAAGTAATGGTAATGATTTAATTAGTAAATCCTTCGCCAGTCTTGCCCTCATTCAAGTCTTAATTTGGTTCCGCACTTTTGGTCCATAAAAATATAACATGCTAAATGATGTTTTATAATGTTGTCATGTTTTGAAACAATATCAAACATATCATTTCGCGCCTGTCGCGGTCACCGACTTCCCTGATAAGATAACAGAGATTTCGTATAAAAACTAGGCTACAAGTGACTCGTTTTAATGCGTTATTGTTTGAGAAATGTTTTAAGAGCGAGCGTGAGTTTTTCTAATTTGAATCTTATTTCAACATTTATTAAACATGAATTACAATACATGAAAGAAGTGTATCAAAAAAAAAGTATTATAACGTTTTATTTAAATTTGAATTGAGATTGTCTGGTTGTATTAATGTTATTATTTACTTAATTACAGATAAAGGTTTATTATTGGTTTAGGTTTAATGACTGCCTCGTTGGTCGAGTGGTCGCAAGAGCTACTGCTGAGCATGAGGTCCTGGGATTGATTCCCAGGTCAGGCAAAGTGTTACTGGATTTTTCTATCTAGAATTTCTCAGTAGGAGCCCGGCCGGAGTCTAGATTTGTGCCTAATTGATGGCAATAGGCTCGCCCCATATTACAATGGGACTTAAGCATAACTAGCGAAATGTGGGTGTACTATAGGTTCACCTCTGCCTAACCCTTCTGGGATTACAGGCTTGATGTTATGTTAGGATGTTAATTTTTTTATCCTCAATGATCTATCTATGTTATGTTATTTGATTATACAACGGGCACCTACAATTGCGACATTAGTTTTACACACGGGTAGGGCTAGTGGACAGTAATAATAAAATTATATTTAGATAATATAATTCGTAACTACTGCCTGCACCGCACACCGACACAGGTCTCTCTCTTTCCTTCAATTCGCCTAATTGTTGCACGTTATTCGTTTTAATTTGATTGATGCGATGCAATGATCCGTGACCCCGGCAAATGACCTCTGCGCTACAGTTCTTTAAGTACAGGTTGCTCCAAGATGCTTTTTTATAAAATTGTTTTTTTTTTTTGCATTTGATAGCCCAATTCCTGAAGGAGGTTATATGCTATTTAACGTCACGCTGCGACCCTTAGGAAACGAACAAAAAGAAAAAAAGCCAGCAAGAACGCTGCGTACACGCAGAAATTGCGATGCGATGCGACGCGACGCGGTGGGTTGCGTAGTCTTATTATAATACACAGATTACTCTAGTCTTAAATTTTCACAAAGAGTAAATTAGTTAGTCAAATAGACGTGACCTACATTACAGTCGTCACGCGTAGACGTTATACGTGTGCTAATTGACACAGAAACTATACTAATGACCGCGAAAAACAATCCAAATAACACAAACCGAACTTTGTAAGGAAAGGGCACTTTGTGAAAACAAATGGCTTCTAACTGAAGATTATTTACAAATAAGAACTGTAATGCCATACACACAATGTATTTTTTTTAAATATATTACAAAAAAAATCTGACTTTTGCTGAGAAATAGATTTTACTTTTATTGTCTGTCATATTAACTTAGTTCCCACACGCTCTTAAGGTTGATAATGTGCTTGAATGCTGGTTTACTTTTTCGTTAATGATTTTTGATTAGATTTTTTCGAAATTACTGACTTAGCTGGATGTGACGCATATTTTGCCCCAACTTGTTTGTGTGTTTTCTTCGCGTCATGTTCAGCGCAAATACTTAAATGTATTTTACTTTCATTATTTCTCAAAAATATCTCACCTCCTGTATCATGTTAAGTGAGCATAGCAGTTGTAGATGAGCCGTGAGCACTCGATGCAAGGACTCTTGTTTGCCGCGCCGCTCCAAATCTCTCATGTCTTGCTTCATACTTAACTCTTGCTTGGCTCGACGTTTGTCGCGTTTCGCCTTGTTTCTGTCGCGTATTACTTTTTTCCTGCAGAGCGAACAATATTCAGTTTTAATAAATTATCAATACATTATAAAAAGAAAGTTCCGACTCACTCACACAGACTGAAAGCCGTAATCCTTGGATCTAGACCCAGCTTTACCGACTTTCTTTCGCTTCATCGACACCGCAATTTAAGCTGAAGCCCAAAACTTCATTTAAAATTGGGACGGATTGTATTGTAATCTTCCATAATTAAAAATAAGCTAAGTAAGTGTTGCACTACATTACTGACATGCTGATAAGTTAATTAATTTTCTGCTCTGTAATGATGTGATTTTCTAATCTACCAAAGAGACAGCTTACGCTTGTTTGATTTTCAAAGTGTTAGCTGGAATAGGTTCCATATGATCTAAATCAAGGTCCTCCCTATTATCAACTATTTCATTGTGCAGTGCTGGGTCATCGTAGATGTCTTCTATTGCTGGATGAGCAAGTCCTTGAGCTCTGAAAATAATAAAGATGTTGCATTGCAATTCAGACCAAAGTCATAGAAGTCATAGAAGAATGGGTACTTGGGTTTTATTTACCACAGCTGAATTTTGTTGTATTTTTAATTTTTTATTAGTTTGAGAATATGTTTCAGTAATTCTATTCGAATTTTATGGCATTGTGCATTCATACAGTCAACAACAACCAGAGGCCCCGAGTTACTTTAAACCATTTCGACTTTACACATCAACCGCGTTTGGTACTCAGATTGGCCCTTCACCATTTGAAAGTTGTGAGATAAAAAATCAACTATGGTTATACTGGTAGAATAGATATACATAATTGTACTTACTGCATATTAGTGATATGGTTCATCAGTTCTTGATCATAGCTATCTAATTGGTTATCAATAAACAATTCTCTGAACACAGCATGTGCACCTTTTGGTAATGGACTAAAGATGTTGTCTGACATGAGGTCAGTTTTACTAGAACTCGTCTCATTTAGGTTAAACTCTTGATTCAACCCCTCATTTATTGCATACCTAAGATCTTGCAACTTCTGATCATATAAAGTAGCTTTTTGAAAATCATAATAACTCTCTTTTATCATATCTATGTATTGTTTCGTTTTGAATTTATCTTCTAAATTCGATAGTGGATGGCTAATATATATCAGAGCACATTTATCATCTTCTAAAATTATTTCTGACTGGTTCGCCTTTCCTGTGACTACCTTTGAGGGTTTCTTCACAGAGGTTTTCTTTAATATTTTGTCCCTGACAGTTTGCAGTAACTCAGGGTCTACTTCAGCTACTCTTAAGTTCTTTGCAGGCTTTGTAGTCAGTTGATGTAACTGACCCAGGGATACAGAACTAGAAGCTAACTTTGAAAGATGCACAGCTCGTAATTTGCTTATTGACACCTTGGTTTCAGTCATAGCCTGGTCGCCAACTACAATAAATTAAGAAATTATGCATAAAGTCATTTATTTACTTGTGTAGGTCAGTTTTAATAATGTAAACAAACACTTACCTTCAAGTAATTCTCCGTATTTCTTATAGTTCTTATGTTTAGACTTTTTTCTCAGCGAACTGAGTATATTAGCCGTTTTCGTAGATTGGTGTCTCGCAGTATAAATGTTTTCTAGAAAAAAATACTTATTGGAAATGTTATGCAACGCAATAACCTAAGTATACTGCAGGTATGTATTTTATGTGGTATATGCTGTCCAAATTGGAGTATTCTAGATTTAAAAATAAAATTACCTGCACCCAGGCGGCCTAATAAAATCCTTCGGCAAAATGAACATTTTATTTCCGTATTTGACGTACTTTTTACTGAATTGTTCGCAGGTAGCGATACACCATGAAAGGAACTCTGATATATATTCCTGGCGGACGCAAGTCGATGCATTGTCGCCAATTTATTTCAAAAATACAAGATTATTGTAATAGCATGCCGGAATTTGTAAAACCACGTGAAAATTGTAGGACGAATCGCAGATCGCAGAACCAAAATAATTTTCTAGTGATGTCCAATAAACCGAATTTATGTCAAACAAACCCAAATGTCAAACCGACTTAGCAATCTGGCACATTTATTACGGTTTTCCAAAGTCCGACTTCCAAATGAAAATGTTGCCTTGTATAAATAACTGTCAAACTACAAAATTATCAAAACAATTCGCCAACTTGTCATAATTTTTAGATAGAATTGTCTTGTCTAACTTTACAAACAAAAAACAAATAACTGAATAATTTTCTATTATAAATAACTAAACAAATGGTTACAAATCTGAATTCCTAATATGGAGGATAAAACTTTCGTTTGTGAGTAGTTAAGGCCAATCGAAAAATCAAATTGGTGATTCCCATTATTTACCCAAGGATTTGATATTATTTTGTATATTTTAGGGACGTCTGAACTCAATAGGAAATTGTTTCAACTTCGTTTCAAAAATGACTGGCTATTTAAAACTAAAAAGCAACCGTGGGGGTGAGTTTCTCATAAATGTTTCGCAGTTCTGTCTCTTGTAAAAGTCGGTTTTGATAATACATTAAAAAAGAAAGTTTGTGATGTAAGTAGATTATCGTCGTCGTAAAGACAATTAAGGCTAATCGGCCAAGTAACTAGATTCTGTTTTGCATTGTTTATTTTCATAGAATTGTAGAGTTCTATGCTTGATCATTAGCTCTCCTTTCTTTGACAATAAGCTTTCACCAGCATGTTTACTTGAGGACCACTTAATTAATTCTCAATACAATTAAATACATTAAAATGTAGAGTCACAATCACATCAAATTGTTACTATTGATCAATCTACTAACTACACTTCTACCTTAAAAATATATTTGTAACATTGTTGATTAAGTTATATCCAAATTTACCTATCTAACTAACTGTCCATCTATGTTTCACCATTATCCTCTTTACAGGGAGTTTCACAAGTTACTACTAGAAAATGGGTTTCCCAGTGAAATGACAATTGACCATGTCAGAAAGAAATGGTCTTACACCTATGATGTAAGTACAACTAAATTCATGAAATCAAATGAATAGTATATCTAACTCTAAATAAGTCATCTCTCACAAATAATTATGAACTATAGGAATATACCTAGGAATGTGATGAAGAGCTCAATAGTTTAAATTAAAATTCTAGTAAGATTAAGCTGTGTAATTAGGTTATTTATATTTCAGATGTACAAAATAGCTAAGAAAACAAATAACAAGAGCTGGAAGTATTTCAAAGTGTTTGACAAACATTTTGGAAAAAATAAAATATTGGACAAATATGAATCATGTAAGTATCCATTCCAATAAGAATCCAAGTAATGGATAAAAAATTTACTTAATCCCATTATTAAATAAATCCCCAATGCAACAGAAGCTCTTAAAAAAAATTCAGAGATGGTAATTTAGTGTGAAAACAGGATTTCAGAGAAATAAAAATAACTGAAAATGCAGTTTTAGCTTTTCTCCTGCAGGATAACTGCTGGTAACTCTTTTTCCATCTATTAATAATTTTGTCGAAACTACAATATATATTAAAATTACAGGCGGTGATTACCAGAGTGCATTGTTTAATAATTGCAGCTAATTTGTTAGTGTTATTGTCTTCTTGCAGGGAGTGACGAATGGCGACTAAAATTAATTATTTGTGTGTCAGAAGCTAAAGAAATGAAACTAGATCCCCTCACCATGTGGAGGTAATATAAGATAAAACAACAACAACAAGAACACAACACCACACCACAACAACACACACTACAACTTTAACATAATGCTTGTGTTTAATTAATAATATAACCATGGGTACTTAATTACTATTTAATATTACTATCGCCTTGCCAAAGTCTATCATAAAACACAGCTTGCCAAATAATATGAGTTTTGTTTCAATATTGTTTTTATTAAATATTTAGGTTTGTGTGTCCTAGCAGTGGGAACATTATAGCTTGATTATGCATATGTAGAATACTGGTATTCAGCTGCGTCCGGTAAGACAGTTACTGGAAGCCGACTGGATGATCCGGTTAGATTGACAAAGGATAAGCAGATGATTATTTCAATATTGTATTTGCATTATAAAAAGCAAGTTGTTTATTGCAAGTATTATGTCAATATTATCAGAAATCACCCAAATTACCACAATCGGAATCTATAACCACTTTGTTCTGCCCACCATGATGTATGGTGCTGAGATGTGGACACTCTCGCAGGAGGCTGTATACAGGGTGAGAGTTGCACCATGGCTATGGAGCGTTCTATACTTGGCATAAAGCTTATAAACTGAGTTCCAAGCATCGATATCCGAAGACGTACGAAGGTTTTTGGTATCGGAAAACGAGTTATGGAACTCAAATGGAGTGGGGCAGGACATCTGTAAAAGTGCAGTGATGGCAGGTGTAGTAAGGCAGTGACCGAGAGGCATCCAAGGACTGGAAGACGAAATGTCGGTCGTCCAGCTTCGAGATGGGCGGACGATATTGTTACCATCGCGGGTAAAACCTGGATGAGGCTGGTACAGAAGCGAGGGGATTGGCACAAGAAAAGAGAGACCTATGCTCAGCAGTGGGTAAAGTCAGGCTGTGACTGATGATGATGAATAGAATATTAATAGAAATGCTTATAATAATAGACTTTAAAATTTATAATTTTAAAGTGCCCTAGGTAGAGTGCTTTTGTTGCTTCAAACACAAGAACTTGTGACTTCTCTGTGGTGATATCTTTTCTGGAAAAACACAGATGAATTTTTTGGTTGTTATATCATGGCTTGAGTATTGCAGGGCGGTTGAAAGAGCTATGCGGTATCAGGACCTGCCCTTAGACTGCTGTGTTCAAGACATGAAAGGATTGTGGCACCATATAAGAACTACTTTTAATGTAAGTTCATTTATATCATAACATGAATTAGTTTAAGTAAATATCGGCTTATGTACTAGCCAGCCAGTTCATTACCCAACGGAACCCTATCACTAAGGCTCCACTGTCCATCCGTCTGTCTGTCAGCGGGTTGTATCTTATGAACCGTAATAGGTAGACAGTTGAAACTTTCATAATGTGTGTATTTCTATTGTTGCAAATACACAAATTGCATTGTTGCATATACAGCAAATAATAAAAATAATATAAAGTTAAAAATATCTTACAAGAAACGTGTTTTTTTCGGTGTTTTTTGCGTTATGGTACCCTTCGTGTGCGAGTCCCATTCGCACTAGGCCAGCTTTTCGACACAATATTTGCGTACCAAATATTTTGCTAAACTCAAAAAAAGAGAAAATTATTTTTATAGACTGCCTCGTTGGTCTAGTGGTTGTAAGAGCTACTGCTGAGCTTGAGGTCCTGGGTCGATTCCCAGGTCGGGCAACGTGTTATTGGGTTTTTCCATCTGGAATTTCTCAGTAGCAGCCCAGAGTCCGGCAATAGGCTTGCTCCCTATTACATGGGACTTAAACATAACTGGCGAAATGTGGGTGTACTATAGGTACACCTCTGCCCAACCCTTCGGGGAAACAAGGTGTGACGTTATGTTTATGTTATTTTTATATTACCTCAAAAAGTTCTGTCGAAAAGTATCTCCTGTATGTTTTACTTAACTTGTTACAGAGAAAACATCGAATGAAAATAAAGAAGGGCTCAGAGCAAAGCGACTGGCCGCTATACGTTGCTATGTTGAACTATACTAAGAAGTACGAACCTGATAATTTAGCCTCCTTAGACGCACAAGCTCCGTGCGGCTATAGAATAAAAGCCACTTCCAGGTATTCCAAGCACAGCAAAAAGAATATTGATAAGAATGACGACGAAAATGAAAATGAGTTCCATTGTGAGTTTGTATTTTACTATTTTATTTTGTTACTATCACCATTGTATTCACCTTTTTAATGTGTGATAAATTTCATAGACTGGGTGCCCTTAAAATAACTCAAAGCATAATGCGTGCTACGCACTTGTTCGGGTCAGTATGATTCGGCACAGCCGGACAGCAAAATAATTAGATTTTTCCGCGTGGCCATGTAAAATCAAGCCGACCCAAACAAGTGTTTAGCATCCTATATATTCGAATTAAATATCTCTTTGTCGTGCATACAAAGAGATATTTAATTCTAACAAATAATAAGGTTTCTGTGTGGTTAACCAATTTTTTCTGTTTTTCTTATGTTTTCCTTGTTGAAGGTGTTTCTTTTTTCTGGAAAAACAACAAGCTTTCATAAAGAAATTCCTAGACTTAAAACAAAAACAAGCCAAAGGTATTTGAGGAAAATCTCAACAGTGCCTCACCAAGATTACTTTGTTTTACCACTGATAATATAATACTACGTACAGATACCCAATCCCATACAACGAAATGGCACCTCCCTAAGTCTGGATATTGAGCTGACTATTTTTAGTTCGTCCAAATGTTTAACAGATGGTAGTATCAGCGACTCACTTGTTGCTAGAGACTGTAGTTTTACAACGCCATCTAGGAGTCGACCTACTTTTAAAACTTTCTGCAATCCTTTTACATTAAGTTTTATAGTTTCGGGTTCAGAGAAATATGTTAATAGATTTCTTTTATATTTCTTTAAAATATTTATATAAAAAAGTTGTTTGATTTACATTAGTAACGTTATAGTGGTTACTGTAATGACAAGACATATTGAGTAGAACGCCATCTATTGCAAAGAGCTCTAAACAAAATGATTAACAGATGGCTACTTTTATCATTTTAGGGATTCCATATGTATTACATAGTGGGTATAACGAGTAAAAGATCAATAAAGATCTGATGTTAAAAGCTTTATTTTTTGTTGTTGAAAATACGTGTATTATGAGAATGATATATTTATATGATAAATAAATCAGCATTTTGAACAAGTTTTGATTTTTACCCATCTTACTTTAGCCAAAATTCTGCCGCTTATCGCTTTCTAATGATTGTTAATTTCATAATGATTTCTTTTCAAGACTAATTATAATTTGTTCAAGTTGAGCCCCAGGTTTAACTAAAATATTAGAAGTATATTTTTTTCCGGCAGGGTCCAAAGATATCACGGAAACGTTCATTCAGATCAGGTTGCAGCATGACTGGCTGTTTAGACAGAAGAAATGGGCGTGGAAGTAAGATAATCATTTTACACTTACATCGATCGATCTTATTTGTCATAGGCGATATCTTTTTAATCCATTGGAAAAGTAATAATTTCATTGAAAACTTGTTCCATACACTACAGGAAATATTAAAACTACTACGGCTTATGACAAATAATATTACTACTACACACACTCGGGCAGTACATTCGTCCTTGAGGGACACCTACGTGAATGGAGTGAGAGAAACGTGCGGCCTCAAAACTTGAGGGGGTTAAATTCTGCAAAAAGTTTAGATGGCAGACACGAGACGGTTTCATACTCCGATGTTATATGTTTTAAACGTTAACGAGTTATTGTACTCAACTTTGTCAAAAGCCGCAGTAAAAAAAAAACACTTGTTGTTTATCGGCCTACCGACAAACTCTGTAATATTTGTTTAATCGTTTTATCGTATCTTTCTCTCTGTGTAGACTTGTTATAACAACATTTGTTTAAAAAAAAACATGATAGCAAATCGATCAATATAATATTTCCTTGATGTTTTATATTTACTAGAGAGTACTAAATCCTTCCAAAATTGTTTTAAATAAATATGTAATAATATAATAATAAAATTAATTAATATCTTATTTCAAACAGCGAGATGTTAAAGATCATGATAGAAGAAAACGGATTTCCTAAAACATTAACATCAAGGGAATTGGGAAGGAAATGGGCGGCGACGTATTCAGTAAGTCCTCTTCTCTTCGGTACAACAGTAACACAAAAAAACTAGCTAGCTAACCCGTTTGTGACAAACAGTAACACAAAAAAAACTAGATGAGGTTGGCGTTTTCTATCCAACTACTCTGAGAAGGAACACCGAAACTAAGTTAGAGGTCACAGTTTAAAAGTCCAGAAAGTTTAAATTGCAACAGTTAGAAAGTGACTGTCACATAGTACACAGGTATGAGATAATGCTCTACTAAAGTGAACTTTTCCCAAAACTCGATGTGCCATATTTGGGCGGTATTTAATACTTAGTGTTTTTTTTTCTACCAGGAGTATCAGAAAGCGAAGGCAACAAACAATAAAACATGGGTATACCACAATTTGTTTGAACTGTATTTGGGTGAATCATCCAATCTCAGTCTGAATCCTCTCGTTGATTGTAAGTACCATTAGTACTCCGTCTTGTCCAGTTACATTTAGTTTTAACGCTTTACTTCAAACGTAACGGTTCATTAATTAGGTAATTGTCGTAATGTTTAATATAAAATCGAACTGTAACTGTACATAATTCTTAAAATGCTATCTCTCTTGATCTTCCCCAATTTCCATCAATCTTCATTGAATGTTACATTATACAAGTATTCCTTGTGTTTGCTTAAGGGCATGAAGAATGGGTGTTCAACTTCATCAGCGCCCGGACAGATCTAGAGAATACATTTCAGACATTGAAGGACCCACTCGGTGGATGGCGGTATGTAACATTACATAAGTCATTCATTCCAACCAAATGGTTTTAATTGTAGTAATTTATAATATTTGTTTTAATTGTTTTATTCAGCGAGGTCGAAAAGAATTTACGGAGTATCGGAATACCACTGGATCACAGTTTGTTAGACCTGCAAGAAATCTGGATTCATTTGTTAAAAACGTTTAGGGTAACATTCTTTGTGTATCTAAAAGATGTTTTAATTGGTTAAAATTACTCATAGCATACTCATAACACTCATTTTCTTTGCAGTGGAAAACAAAATTCGCAAACAAAGGCATTTTAAATGAGCAATGGCCTTACTTCGAGGCTATGGGCCGTTATTCCGAAATTCAAGAAAAAAACTCAATAAAAAAACAAAAGATTAACGAAATACAAGAGAATAACGAGCATTACGCTGAAGTCACAAACGATGACGATTACGAAGATGACATGAAGTTAATGGACCTTAAACAAAGGCTAGAACTTCAGATGAAACCTAAGTTTGAAGTAGAAGAGTCTGACAGATGTAGGTCGTGCTCCAACCTAGCAGCTTGTGTGGATATATTTGAACGAAAAGATGGCGACGAATTTGATGTGGCTTACAAGCTGAAACTTATCGGCGGGGTTGAGGTAAGATATCTAGTTGTTTATTTTTTTTTATTGGCGGAAACAACAATGTTGTACTTACTGTTATGAATTTCTCTTAGGTGGAAAAAACGGACAATTTACCTACACACATATGCATGCCTTGTCTCCAAGAATTAGAAAACGCTTACAAATTCAGACGGAAATGTCAGGACGTCGATAAAATATTTCGTTTATCGCCGCGACATATCAAAGTCGAAGTTATTGATAAACACGATCTAAACGAAGCACCACTCGAAGGCACTAAAGAAGACCATGATAGTCATGATGCAGATGAACTAGTAGTCACATTTGAGCAAGATGTGGGTGAAACAGTCGAAGCAAGTCAGGAAAATGATGCAAAACCTAAAGTAAAGAAAGAGAGAGTTATGAGAAAGAAGAAAAAAGTTCGAAGATACGACTACTGGAAAATTTGCGAAGTGTGTGGGAAACATACGAGAAACCTTGTGAGTCACCTAGACACACACTCTACTGACAAACTTTACTCGTGTAACGTGTGCGATAAAAAGTTCAAATTCAAAAGTGGTTTGATTATACATAAATCGATCCACGATCCTACGCCTAGAAAGACGTGTGAGGTTTGTGGAAAGACTTTTCATATATTGGCTCAATATAGAAGACATTTTGTCTATCATGCTAATGAGAGAAAATATGGATGTGACACGTGTGGGAAAAGATTTAATACTTTAGATATATTGAGGGTACATCACCGAACACATACGGACGAAAGACCCTTCAGTTGTCAAGAGTGTGGTAAAACCTTCAGAACGGCCGGCTGCGTCAGTAGACATAAGAGAATTGTACATAGAAATATTAAAAAAAATCAATAAAATCTTTATGGGAAGAGGCATTGATTGTTTGATTCGATCTTTTGACCTTTTATCGACAAGTATTTGCTCACACATCGTTATCATTTTCTTAATTTCTTAGACACTTTTAATGCGCGTTCGTTACAGTTTGATTGAAATTACTTCATACATTTTAGATAGCGCCTGACGCCAACACCTATGTTGACTTAACCGAAATTAAGAGAGCAGTGTCCTAGCTTAAGAACTATTTGTTATGATCTCATCAACATGAGTGATTTTCTTGAACAACGAAACATAGTTGAACTTTAATGAGAGGACTTGTGTACAGTTCCTCTTTTAATAAAGGATTAAGAACTGTCCGTACTTATTTGTACAATTATTGATTGGCCGATAGTATCCAAAAATACAGGCCTCTCAACCCTCGGAATGTTGATCGAAATAATACATCAATAAGTGATTATAAGCAGGCGCATTGGGCATTGACGGGCCTGCACCGGCGCCGGCGCAGCTCTATAAAGTTCATCGTCAGTTCGCAGCAGACACCGCGAGCGGACGCCGTCTCGCACTCGAGCTATTTAGAATCTTCGTCGCGCACGTCAGTGCTACACTAAAACGAACAAAGGGTGCTTCCTAGTTTAATTTAGAATTAAAAGGGCGACATGGCGATATACAGCCCGGTAAGTTTATTTTATTTCAATTTTTGGTGTTGTCATTTTAGTCAAGATGGGATTATAATAACCACTTACTAGAACGTGTCGTATATGATTACAATTTCAATGAGTTGCTATAATAAAATGTCACGGTGCGGATAGTCTTTCATAGGCATATGGTGATTAACTACATTCTTTCTTCCATGTTAGGGAATATTTTGTTATACTTCCTACATCGTGAGGCTGTATTTTAATTCTAGATATCCGGCCAACTTAACGGCGAGTTTTATGCTTTAATAATCTACCCAACAGTAACATTCCGTATTAGTACTTCACATTAAAGATGTCAACCTATTTAATGAGATAGAAACCATGAATTTGCTGAGGAAGTAACATTACGTAAGGAAGTTCAGTAGGAGCTTAACTTTTAAATTATGAATTTTAAGCACAATCTTTAATAGAGTGCTAAAATTTCGGATTTCTTACTCAGCTTAGCTACCGACATTGATTGAATCATAATTCTATAATCGTGTGAAAAGGGATACAAACAAATGCAAATAATTCAGATCGTGAAATAGGTAAACCAGATCGTTATGTTAAATTAATCAGAATCTGACATTCGGGTCAATGGAATTAAGTCACACTTTATTGGAGCAAAGACTCATTTATCAATGTATAATTACTAGAAAAACAACAAAGTTGTATTCATACATAACATTAAGATTAATGACATAGCTTTATTCTCGGTAATGGTCTGCGTAAGATTGTTTCCACCAAACACTTGTGACATATTGCTCAGTAGCCATCAATACGAAAGTTTATTGCCCTAAGGTGTTGCATTAACGCGTGCTTTTCGCACCTTCTAAAGCACGTTTTGCGCACGCGCATATTTAACGAGCAGTTAGTTTGTTTTGCGACAACGATAATTGTACCAAATATGGTGTTTTGTTGCTTTAAGTATTTCGTTACGGGTCTGTCCCGTTTGTTTGTGAACTCTGGTTTAGGAATAAATAACTATGACGGAGACGTTAAAATTTTAAAGTGCGCGGTTTGAGCCAGTTGTTTTGTTTAGATAAAGTTTTGTGTCAATAACACAAGCTGAATCGAGTTCTGCTTAACTCTTCATGTATGTTGTAAATTGAACTTCTCTTCTAAACATAAAAAAAAACAGATATGGCTTTATCTGTATGTACTAATCTATTGTTTATAAAACATAACAAGATACTATACAGTTTAGGCAATAGAAGATAGGTAGGCACGGTGTCAGCGTATTTTTCCAAAACAATTTCGTCTAAAGCCAAACTAGCACTAACTGTTAATCACGTTAGTTTAAATATAGGAATAGGTCTTATAGTTACAAAGATGCGCCGCTGTGAATGTGGCACACATTAGAGATAGTATAATCACTACACTGGAGAGAAGACTGGAAGACTGCAGACAAGTTAAAGACAAAAAAAAGACTTCAACTTTAACTTAACTCTTTATTAGTAGCTTTTGTGGAAGCTCACCCACCATTAATTTGCCAACGCTACCTCCAGTGATAGCCCATTCATCGAAGGCGTATGTTCAGTGAAAATAAATTTGGCCAGTCAGAAATGAACCTGTACCCTAATTGCGTAATACACAATCAATCGGAATCTGAATCGTTTTGAAAATGATTCCTAATACATTGCTTCATAAGTACGATAAAAAAATCTGCTCAACAGTGTAAACAACGTAATGAATGTTGTTGAACTGTCAAAATACAACAGATTAGTCGTAAATGTTTACGAAAATGGGTTACGCAATTAGGCTGCTGATAAGTTTTGTTCATTCTGAATGTGACTGATTTTCCATTTCTGCGCGGGCAGTTTTTCTAGTCTTCATAAGTGCCGATTTCACCTATCAAACTGAAAGCGTCAGTGTCAATATTCCTTAACAATTGACAGATCTTGAACGCGTTCAGTTTCATTGGCGTATTTCGCCTTATGAGAGAAACAGACGCAGACAAAAATGTCATAACACGTGAAAAATGACTACGCTGTCAGTGTGACGGCTATGCTGGTTGGTAGGACAGGCTAATGAATTACAAAGCTCGTTCAAAGCTTTGTCCGTCTGCATGACTTGCCTGGATCCCGGCCAAGGTCTCACTCGCCCAGTTTCAGAGCTGAGACTCCTTTCGCTTTGTGACATGTTTACTCTAAAATAGGATTAGGTACCTACCTATGTGCAGTACCTATAGGTGTGGTAGAGCTAGTGACTTGGGTTAGGTTTGGATTTGTATTTTTCAAAAGTTAAAATCTTTTGTAAGGTCGTAGCTACCGGTCACGGGGTCAATGAAACACGGACTTTGGGACTATGGATGTGTATTATTAAAAAAATAAACAGCTGGACTAGGTTTACATGTTATTTGGTTGAAAAAATCGGTAACCAGATGTGTAGATAGAGAGGGAGGGCAAGGGTGGGCAATGCCTACCCTAGAAACTTCTTAGGCCTGAAAAATCGTCATAAGAAATTACGTAATTCCATTGCTTTTTATTAGAGTTCCGTACCTCAAAAACTTAAAATGAAAAAATGGAACCCCGTCCGTCCATCTGTCTGTCTGTCAAAACCCTTTTGCTCAGGAACGCGTGGAGGTATAAAGTTCAAATTAGGGACTTCGCTCTCATAGATCTTTTAACAGTGAAAGCGATATTTAAGTCTTGGCAACATACTTTACATGAAATGTTTTTGGTGGGTTTATTTATTACTAGGCATAATTTATTTTTGATCTCTCATTAAATTGTTGTGGTCAGTTCCTATGTGTGTAGGAAACAATTAAACCTACTTCTGAAAAAAAAAACCTACGTTCGTTTCTGAGAAAAAAGTGATTGCCGTAAAATTTACGTGAAAGTGACGAGTCATGAAGTTGAAGTGTAAATCCCCAAATTGACGTATAATTTTAGCGGCGTATCTTTTACCTTTTTAAAAGTTTACGAGTAAATTAAATGGGACTTTATTGACATATGTCGTTGGTGTACAACAAAAATCATAGATTTGATTGTTTGTTTGTATTGAATAGGCTCCGAAACTACTGGACCGATTTGAAAAATTGTTTTACCATTAGAAGCCGAAATTATGTCTGATGAACATAGGCATCATTTTTTTTGTTTTATTTCTTAATCCACGCGGAAGAAGTCGCGGGCGAAGTGCTAGTAGTTTAATATGATAAAATAAATTCACTTGATTGTCTACAATTTGTGTTTCCTAATACTTTATCAATGTGTAGCTACATTTTAATAGGTACCTACCCAATGTGTCATACGTCAATACCTAGTGACATCAAAAACTACTGAAGTCAATTAGATAAATTCTTGTCGATGCATACATCTTTTTAATTCTGACTGTACCTACCTATCTGCAGATTAACGTATCCATCAACATCATTTGCATTAAGGCTCCCGCAAACAGGCGCGACGCTACAGCGCGGCGCAAAGGCACCGTTCCGTTCGTAGCGCAACACGCGTTGTATTTGTGTCGCGCTGTCGCGTCGCGCCAGTGTGCACTAGCCTTTATCGCTCAAATTACAATTACACACGCGCTATCATCACTCCATCAGGTCATGATAATCACGATACTATTTTACTTTCTTCTTCATCCGAGCATCCCTAACAGTTCAAACGCTTATTAACAAGTTATCAAGTATTCTAATAACATGAATTCTGCCCATACCGAAAGGGAGAAAAGGGATTAAAGCCAGTAAGATAAAATGCGGTGCAATAATTATGAGTAATAAACTGAGCCAACCGGCTGATGTCAAACGTGTTTAAATCTAACTATGGATAAATGCCATACGTTTGTACGCGCATATTTGAGCTGCGATTAGTACCTACATCGTAAGTTCACATGCTTGATCTTGCTTATAAGAAGTAGGTAGCTAACATAGTCACAGCGATATAAAATATCTTATCGAGTTACTAAGGTATGTACAGGTTTGCGTGAGCATGATGTGAACCATGTCATGTGGTGCTGCATAGTCTGATAAAACCAAAATCAAAAGTCATTTATTCAAACTAGGCTTAGAATCAGTACTTTTGAACGTCAAAATTACTTATGACAGTCCCCCAAAACGCCCGCCATTCACCACTTCCTAGTGCTTCAGCTGGGAAGAGTAAAATAGAGAAGAGGAAAGAAAAAGTTTAATAATAAAGTACTTGGATATCAAGTTGAGGTACCTTCTTATATTTAGTTTAGGATTCTGCGTCGGCAATTCCACTGGGGACGTCCATACTCCATACTATATTATCTGTGTCCATACATAAAAATAACTTTAATAATATAAAAAGTGCGACAGTAACTCTGTTTGTCACGAAAATTCCGATTTCACCAATGAAACTGAACGCGATCAGCACATCTAAACTACGTTCGAGAGCTGTCAGTGTCAATTTTCCACAACAATGATGACACTGACAGCTCTTTAACGTAGACCACGTTATATTGTCGTTCACTATGTGATATTGTCGTTCAGTGAAATCTGCCTTCAGTCTGTCTGTCTGTTACCTTTTCACACTATAACGACTCAACGGATTTCGATGTTTGCACACAGGTAGACTACGGGTTAGGACATTAAATACTTTTTATCCCGAAATTAGGTTACGTTCCCTTGGGGTAATATCCGACCTCCACGTAGAGTAAGCCGCGGGCACAAGCTAGTCTTGTATGCGAAAGTAAGTTTGTTTGTGCCTCTTTCACGCCAAAACGGCTGGATTGGAACGGATTTGGATGAATTTGGCACACAGATATACCATGACCTGGTGGTAAGTAGGTACATAGACCACTTTTCATCCTGGATCGCAGACGAAGTCGCGGGCAACAGATAGCTAATATATCAAAAGACTAACCAATCGTCAACTTCTACCTACATTGTGGGCGTAACTCTTGACGACCACATCAGTCATTTCTTTTATCACAGTTTCATTCATCTGCATGTCAAAACTATTAAACCAATAATCAAAATCGATGGCAATCAATAACTTTCACTAGTTACGTCCAACAATTGCCTCATGGCTCCCATCAAACTGCACTGGAACGATGAAAAATTATTATTTTATTGATCACTTACGACATCCCACAGTTGTACTGATATGATTGAAGATCTATGGCCAAAATTATTAGAACCCCCATAACGAGTTGAGGGCATAAAACCAAAGGTCTCGAGTAATTGATCTTATAATAGAAAACTCGTAACAGCTGTTGTCCCTAATCTATATGCTCGCAACAGGTTCATATTGAGTCCACGCCTCGAATTCATTGAAATGTAATAGACAGATGTAAGAGACAGAAATAATGTACTTACTTACTCTTATTGGGTCAAGTTAATGTTAAACAATACCTATTTGCTTGGTAGTTAGTTTATGTTGAATGAATGTGTTGAATTCGTCGATTTATCTCTTATTGATAACGTCGATTCGCGGTAGTAGATACTGCATTTTCCCGTGGGAATATACATTTAAATTTATTAGATAATCTGCTTCTTCTTAAAGCTTTTTCTTGGTCAACGATTTTAATAAGCTTGCTAAGAAAGTCGTCCATTCCATTTTTTTTTATTAGAAGTCAGCAACGAATGGTGTTTATTAGATTTACGTGTTTTTTATTTAGATTAGGCAGTTAAAGTCGCCTTTAGCCTGGAGTTCGTGAAGTCGTCTTGTTAGTGGATAGGTGCGTGCTCAGGAATTCATTTCCGTCCATTCTTCTCTTAATTTAATAGCCTAGGTCTCAAAGCGCTCATGCCTATGAATGAACGAAAGTTATAGCGTTCAGCATTGAGAAATGCATACCTACCTAGCTTTCAGAGCTCGTAGAGGGTGGTAATTATATGTGCACCCATAAGTCAATTGATTTTCATCTACATTTGTGATAAACTGTATAGGTTGGTACAATGAATCAATCATTTTTTACAGGGGGGTAATTGCGTAACACACAGTGTGAATGGCTTTCATTTTGACAGTTCAACAACATTCATTGCGTTCTAAATGTACATTGTTGAGCAGACAAATTTTTCGAACATATTAAGCAATGGATTAGCAATTTCTTTCAAAATGATTCGACATTGTGTTACGCAAATAGGGTGCAGGATGAATATGTTATTATGTCAATAGATTCTTCTACGTATGATTTGTTAAAGATTAGTATTTTATAGTAGGTTTTATTTTAGGTATTTTACGTACCTTTGTTATATGAGATGTAAGATAAAGATCGCCAGTACAGAATACTAAGTACCTATTACATTAACTAACTATCTAAGTCTCAACTGTTAAATATTTATTGCTCATTAAGTAAAGTATTTATATTAGCTATGCAACAATTTAAATTGTAAATACCTTTTTAGTAGGATGTCAAAAAGCACATAAACAATTTATTGTGGGCAATAAAATGCTTGACAAAGTTGAAATAGTGTAGAACAGGTAAAAATAATTAAATTAACGCTGGATATAAATCCACTGCTTAACTGGCTCTCCCAAATCAGTCAACGGTAGGCATTCACGCTGGGCAGAAGAATTGGTGACCGCTGCTGTCGCCTATCACCAACATTGACAACTGAAAATGATTTTGGAGATCGTGCTTGGTCTCCAAACAGTTTACGGTTGGTACCTACGGCAGCTGTCGCACACAGCTGGAGCAGAGAACTACATTCATGAAATTTCATAAATCAACAGACTGTGCAAGACCATTGGTGGCCCAGTGGAAACAGCCGCGGCTTACGAGTTGTAGGTCGTAGGTTCGAACCCAGACAGGCACATAATTCTTTGTGTTAATTATTTCATCACCACTGACCGCTCTCAAAACGGTGAAGGAAAATATCCGTGCAACCGGCATGTCCTAGAACCAAAAAGTCGAAGAAATGTGACTACCAATCCGCACAGGGCCAGCGTGGTGGATAACGGACCACTCCCTCTCACAGAGAGGAGGCATGTGTCCCAGCAGTGGGAACATTATAGGCTGCTTATGAACAGACTGTGCCCAGAGCTGTTTCGGAATATGAGGTTGGGGGTTTATCTTGGACATTAGTGACATCGGTGAAGCAATAACATGGTGGACATACAAGTAGTTATCTTAGTCTGCAATCGCCAACCCGCCTTAAAGAAGCGTGATCAATGCTCGTGCCTTCTATGTATTAGAAGAGACCTTTGACCTGTGGTGGTTTCCGAAACCATCTGTTGCAGCATACTGCAGCAGATGCTTTCGGAAATTAGACGACTAACGGTCTAGGTCTAATAAGTAGTCAGTAAATATCTCTGAGTAGTGTTGAGTAAGTCTTAATAATGCACTCGATCGCGATGTGGCGATGTTAAATCTCAACGGCTCTACAGGTCAGTGCCGGAACTTATTAGCGCCGTATGCGTTCATTCACGAGATGCATATACTCACATAGCATTGTATATTTATAGCACCGCGTGCAGTGACTCGGACTATGTACCTATATAAAAGCTTTAACACTATAGGTGCATTCACTTTCTGCGATTGATGAACAACGTAAATTACATAATAAAAGTTATTAAGCACAATGGGACCTAACGTAATAGAAAGATAAAGCCATTAAACATGTTTGGGCAAAGGGACATGGCCTGCTGCATGCGTAGCATGACCGGATTTGTTTGACAGAAGAATAGATAAAATAACAGATAGAGTAGATAAAATGACAGACTTCTTTTGTTCATCTGTCATTTCGTCTATTCTTCCGTCGACAAAACTCTGTTTGTCTGCAATATGCATGATTGCTTTGCTCCAAAGTAATCATGCATTTGCCTTACCTGTAGATCAGCAACAGTGTACCTTGCCATATCATCCCGCGGATGTTAGCTTCAGAGGCCACCGGCCGCTCGGATTGTCTCAGGGTAATCTGTAAACGTGTTTACACAGGACGACATAATACTTACAATCTTCCTTCTATGGTCGGCAAAATACCTACGACAAATAAGCCAAGTTTCTCGAAGGAAAATTATCGCTAAATTAATGTGACAAATTGACAAGCTCGCGTACCTAAACTGCTGCGATTGGGCTGTTGATAAATCATTCATTCAACCCATCACAGCGGACTTAACTTGTCACACATAATTTTTGTTCCAGAAACTAGCACTTAGTCTGGGTATTTTGATTCTGGTTAGTGGTTGTTGGACATAGTCAACAACAACTCCACCGTTCACAAACAGCTATTTCGTCCTATACGACAAAATGACAGCAAACATAAATATTCTGCTGAACAGTTTTATGGTGCTGTAACAGATTAACATAACGCCTCTTGAAACCGCTAAAAAGTGAATTCACAAATTCACACCTCTTTATTTAACTGCTGGGAACACGTTTCACATTCTGAAGACTGGTTTACTGAAGCATGAAAATTTTGTCATTGTTAGTTTTTTTTTTTGTCGTTTTTCAAGCATATTTTATTTATTAACTTTAATTATAACTGTTTAAAACCGTCTTACTAAAGTCTCGTCTTGAGCTTTCAGACGAGAAACATGGTCCTAGGAAAGAATTATGAAGAGGACGGGCATCAACATCCTCCTGCTAGTTTCTTCTCTTGACCCCATTTTAAAATGAAAATAGATCTTCCAAGAGTTGCAAGCACTGAGTGGAGATTGGCCAGGCAGCAGGATGGTAGCGGGGCTACCTACCTAGGGTATACCTACCGGACAAACTTACCGTAGCGTGGTTTCAAAAGGCTCTCTACTTTCAGGGATTTATATTATCTCTATCAGCTGTATTAATATGTCTCTTGTTTCTTTAGGTAACATACGTCCTCCACTAGCAGTTTCAACCAGAGTTCCTGTACCAACTCGTAGAATAGATCAGATAAAGTGTATTAAACTAAGTAAACACGCCGATTCCACGGCAGTAGGCGAGATAGTGTGATGTCATCACTTAAGGGTCACATTATCGCGACCTCACGCTCAATTATTCACTAGTAAATCATATTTCACACTGCGACACGGTTATAACGTGGTTATAACGTAGGGTGGAATTTATAGCAGTGTAATCACACACCACTTACTTGTAACATGACTGACAAATATACAAGTTGTAGTTATATACCAACTAGCAAAATAATCCTATTGGTATAAAGATTATAAGTCTGTCACTACTAATAACGTTCTTAAGAAGGCATTGTGGTAGACTATGTAATTTATAATAGCATTTGCCAATGTTTAACATACTCAAGTACATTGGTTTTTATGTCTCGGTCTTATAGTTCGCTACAAGACTGACCTATAAAACATGTTTAGGACACTTTTACTTGTAATAGCACTTCACAATCGTAGATATTCTCAATAGCATTTGCATTAATATCTGTCTTATAGTTGGCTACAAGATTATTTTCAGGACACTTTTAAGAATAAGTCTCTTGAAATTGTGTCCAGTGAAACAAAATAATCCAAAATAATATTTTGATCCTATACGAGTAGTAGTATTTTATGAGAGAACAAGATATTATAACATACTTAGATAAGATCACTATAAATTTACGACGCGCCGTGACAGTAATAGTACCTAACAAGAGATAAATATGATGAAAAAAGCTCTAGATCAATAACTATATTAGTAAACATCAGCCATTTTGTTGAGATTCTGTTGTTTTCCTACGTCTTGAAAAAATAAGTTGAACATGAATTCAAGCGATTGGAAACGATTGAAAAGGAGTGGTGGTTACAGGAGACCAGTGACAAATAGGTATAGAGAATTAATAAAGCCAGGTTCTTGTAAACTAATATTATAAATAGGAAAGATTTGAATGTTTGTTTGAATTGAATAGGCTGCGAAACTACTAGACCGATTTGAAAATTTGTTTTACCATTAGAAGCTGAAATTATGTCTGATGAACATAGGCTACTTTTTTTTTCGAAATCCACGCTGAAGAAGTCGCGGGCGAAGTGCTAGTCAGGAATAAAATCAACAGGATCAGGGAGTAAATAAAGCGAGTCAAGTGCAAACGCAGACCGTGAAGTAAATGAGGGTTCTGCGACAAATAATATTTGTCGCCCCTAAATGGAAGTTAAAAATTGGTTCTGCGACAAATAATATTTGTCGCCTCTAACTGGAAGTTGAAAATTGGTTCTGCGACAAATTATATTTGTCGCCCCTAACTGGAAGTTGAAAATTGGGAAGAAGAAGAATTGGGAAGATTGATATGCAAATCGATACGATTTGCATATCAAAGAAAACAATTACTATGTAAAAAATTATGAATTAATTAAAAATATGCTATAAAATTGAACTCTCCGATTTTATGGCGCACATAAAATAAAGTATTTTTTTAAATATAAATGGCATAACGGGACGCCAGCCACCGATTTGGTCATCCTCCTATACAAAGAAAAAAAAATGTATATAGGTGCACCTAGCGTACAAAAGTAGGTAGATGACTTACCTGAGTTTTTTTTTCTAAATTATTAGGAACACTAATTTAAATAAATTCAGTTAGTATACACGGACGGTGACATTATCTTGGACTTAACAATAATCGCATCCCGTAAAAAAGCACACATCAAAGGTCTTAATTACGAAACAGATGAGAAGCTACCAAGCTGAACATTAATTAATAAAATAAATACGGTGAGCTTCATCCGAATGCAGGATACAGCTCTACACAAGACATAGCAACGTGTAAACATGCCTACATGTACCCGCATTATTGCCAAGTGCCCGCGAATTTGTCCACGTGGGATTTAGGAGTGTAGGTGTTTCCCATACAAACTACCATACATACTTAAACCAGCCAGTCATCTCTGTGATTGGCCTCCATGGCCGAAATTCGGTCTGAAGGGACTCGCTTACCATACATAGCATATGTTTAGGAATTGTTTTTTATAAAGCCCCCGTGTCCGAGCCAAGCTACTTACATCTTTTTATTTTTTTACATAAAAATCTGTTAGGCAGTTTTGCCGTGAAAAAGTACCTATTTGTCACTCTTGTAATTAGGTACATATATAGTACAATGGAGGAGCTATAGGTATAACTCAATGTTCTATACATAGGTATAGTAGAGATATCATTAAACTTTTAGATCCGTCTATCTTAAGTAAGAGCGGTGCATTTGTACTGTCAGTATTGCGATTTATGTGCTCTGATAATGTCATCTAATGCACTCTAGATGCCCAACGATCTTGTTTTACAAACATGTACCTAAGTATCTATATAACTACTAACCTGTACCCTAATTGCGTAATACAAAACCAATCGGAATCTGAATCGTTTTGAAACAGATTGCTAATCCATTGCTTCATATGTTCGATAAAATTCTGCTCAACAATGTACAAAACGCAATGTATGTTGTTGAACTGTCAAAATCAAACGGATTAATCGTAATCGTTTACGAAAATGTGTTACGCAATTAGGGTGCGGGTCAATGCTTACCACTTACTGGCACTTATTTAATCTAAGAAACATCCTATAAAAACTCTGAACTCTGAAAGACGTTTCTTAATTTAATGCTTTATATTTATTCTGATAGCTAACAATCCCAGGTGATTGCTACAGATCTTATCTACGAATAGTCGTAGCGACAGCCAACTTATTATGAAAACTATTAACGAAACATTGACAGCCAACTAAGGGCGCATCTGTAAAAATAGTAATCAAAGAAATAACTGCAGAAAAAAACCAAAAACAAGGAACGCCAAACTGACATTCAACAGTACTTCTTTTAATGATGGTAATAGGCTCGCCCACTATTACATCGGATTTAAGCATAACAGGCGAAACGTGGGTGTACTTTAGGTGCACCTCTTACCTCTGTTATAGTATTGGCATCATTTATCTAAGTTCTGATGATAGACAGTACAATTATATCTGTCCCTGTCAAGCAAATAGCTATCAACACGTCATAGGGTCGCATACTTTGGCCTTATTGGGACGTCAAAACCAGAGATTGATAGGTTTTACTATCTCCATTACGCCAAAATTGGAGATAGAAATGTTATTGGGTTCGGCCGTAAGTAGTATCTAAACTATTAAATTCGTTTGACATCATTATAATTTTTTTTCAAACTGGTTATCAGTCTACGGCTAAGTATCAGTAGCCAGTTCGCAGTCGGGCTATAAAGATAGCGCGGTTCGAAGGGCCTGGCGCCTTCAAAGTTTTTGGCAGCTTCCCTCAACTCTTAAAAAATATTTAGCCGAGTCCTTATTAAAAATGAAAAACTAACCGCTTCGCTTCGCTCGCACTTGTTTTTTTTAAATTCTCAAACTTTTTTAAACACCGTGACAACGTAACTCCTATTTTAGTATAAATGGTCAAAAGATAATTTATCCAATCCTTCTGGTCCATCTGCCCTCCCTCCCTCCCAGAAATAAATCCTGGATCCGCCCCTGTCCATAGGTTAATGATTCCTTTTACGTTATCCCCTTGAGATATACAGACATTAACATAAATCAAGAAGCTGTCCGATCAAAACGATGTGTTGAATAAAGCTCCATGCAGAGTGACCTCATCATAGCAGTCACGACTAGTTTAGTCATAGTTAATATTCAAGTTATTAAAGTTGGCGCTTGTCCCCAGAGAATATGGTGGTTCGCCGTGGCGTTGTTGTTGTGGGCCCCACAGACACACTGTCGAGAATTCACGTAAGTATACGTACAAGTATGTGCAGCCGAACAAGCTATTTGGTATAGGTACCTACCGGCTGCTATCTATCCATTTTTATTTATGGCAATTGTGCCGATGTCGACAATTCTGAGACTATTTCTCTTAGTTAGGTAGGAACTTAGGCTATGACATAATCAGCTTATTTTTTTACGCTGTACGCACACGATACAATGAACATTGGTGGAATTATTTGTGGAAAGATGATTATTTATGCCTGTATACCAATTCCCTCGTAAGTAAGTACATAATAATAAGTAGCTGCTTTCAGCTTTGTTACACAAAGGCTCAATGGAGCGCTTATTGAATGCAGTATTCATGCGAGGAGGCAGTCGCAATGCAGTGTTTGCTGAATTATTTAAAATCACACCCACATTAGTTGAGAACGTCGTAAGACAAGGAAAAGCTCTATCCTTTGTGGTAGGTACCTACCTAAAACAAAGGATCCCAAATGATAAATATAACTGTTTTTACAAAAACAGTTTCTTTGTGATCTGTTTACTTTACTTCAACGGTCAATGAAACAGAACACACAATTTTAAAGGCCGTTTACATTTAGGTGTTCATGCTAAACTAAAAAGTAGTAAAATTAACAGACGCGAAACCGTTTACAATCATCGAAATTTTGCGGAAACCCGAAGTTTTATTATTTGAACTCATTTTACTCAGTGTGGGAGGACAGCCAGCAAAACGGTCACATGGTTATGAAAGACTTCCAAACTCGGATTTTTTTGTAGTTTTCTAGGGACTCACAAAAATCATTAAGATGATACGACACTGATCAAAATATTCTTCTCAAGTTGTATAAGGGCCTACAAAATTCTAGCTTATTTTAATAGAGAGAGACATAAAATCTCAAAAGAAAAGTTTATGGCATTATGCAATCTCATAAAATTCGTATACGGTTGATGTGAACCAATGAAGCCGGTCATAAATCTTCAAATAATATTTTTATCTATCTGTAACTGAAGTGCATCGCCAGAATAATGCATGGAAACCCATAAATCTTCATTAAACGGACCGCTAGGAAGAAACCACAACATTAAACCGCTTCTATTTAGGTTCTGATTGATGTTCTATGAATAGAAACTAAATTAAAACTTTATTTTTATTTAGTGGACATGCGTAGATTGATTTTTTTATGATGTAGTTTCGTTTTTATGGCATTCAATAACGAGACACAGAAAAAACCGTTCTTGTTTTGTTTTTGGGTAAAGGTGAAGGAATGTTACTTTTGTTTTGACGTCAATTAGTAAAAATAAAATAATTTAATTCTACAGGGTGGCAGGGAAATCGACGCGAAAACTGTAACCATGAATTCAGCTTATTCAGCACATGATTCTAAATGCCGCCCTAGCGTAGAAATTTGTCATCGGTTTTTTTTTTTTAACTGCTCTTTCAGAGACAAGTGCAATACCTACGCGGTCAAAATAAATATATCCCTTCGCCCGTCAATTAACAGCAATTTTATTTTTAAATAACCGACGAAATATTTCAACTCAGGGGTTCAGAATCCTGCCAGGGTCACCGGTTGTTCGAAAAAGATACCGTGGCCCTGGCACAGGCAAATGAAGGAACACGGGTGGGTTTTAGTCAGTAAAAGTCTGACACGCCCTCCCGCTCCGCCCAGACCGGGTGAATATATTTGATGATTTCCCACCCAAAAAAAAAATGGAGGGTTCAGAATCATGTATACCTATACTGAATGCATAGGTCGCGAGACGATGACCATGCCACCCTGTAAAATAAAAATAATTATGTAGGATTTATTTAACACCAGGACCTAGAAATTAAGACAGAACTTTAATGAGGCATCAACAATTAGGAACTTGTCGGCCTTTGATCTTATTTTAAGCTGCAGAAACTATTGCACACACAGCGCACTGCGCATTGTATTGCCAGCTGGAACGCATTATTCTACGGTGCAGTTTAGTAACTAGAACTTGAGCTATTAATAATACACTGAGCCAGTTCTGTTTTCTGCATTTCGTTGTATTTTAGGCGTACGGTTACCTGCCTCGAAATAGCTTCGACAGATCTCGACATGCGTTTTGTGGTCTGTGGCGTAGAGCTCTTGTAATTTGTGTGACTAATTAATTTAAGTGTGAGGATAATGTGTTACTACTTTGTCGTTTGTTATGGGCAATGAAATGTTTAACGGGAAGGACAGGGCAGGCAGAAACTACAGAACCCTACTTGCGACAATATTTCCTACTCCTATGTCCACCGTTTAATATAGCTTTTAAATACCTAAATATATAATAGGCACTATAACTGATCAAACATCTTTGTCTATAGGTACCTCTACCGCAGTATAATATAGGTAGTGTCTACAGTCATTTGTCAACGCCCATGCACTTCTTTCTAATTGCTAATCCAAATCGGAACAATCGATTTCTAAATGTCTTCAATCCTTGTAAATGAATCATTTTATGACACGGACTGGGCTCCATAAAATGTTATAGACAATAATATCAAAACAAATCTCTAGGCAGACCATCACGAGTTCACGGCCATCTTTTGGGACATCGCGATTCCAAATTTTTAAGTTTTATGTGTATTATGATAATGTGTGGGTTACCTACTAAAGAAGTTTTCTGTTAGTCATTTTGTAGACTTAACTTTCTACCATACCTAGAGACCGTAAAAATGGTAGGTACCTGCCTATCTAAATTCTAACAGCAGATTTAACGGTAGATATATTATTATTTGTCCTGAGTGTTAAAACTTTTAAAGTAGTCACCATATTTCACATGTCCGTATTAATCAGGAGTCGGCCTACGCTAACCATTCTAAGCACATCTATTTCTGTGACAGAGAGATGTTTAATCTTGAAATTAGAACCTTTTTGTTTGAATCATCATTGTCAAATACTAGTTAGTTTCGGTAAGGCAGAGGGCCATAACTGCTTAAAGGTAGCTTCGCTCATAAAAGTGTTATTAGTTACCTACAGCGTCTTATGATATAAGCGAAACTTCTTCTAGTTCTAAAGACGTTTCGAAGACATTTCTAACCTTCTTGGACTTTAGGTCCAGTTACTTAATGTCACTGGAGTCACTGGTTAACTGGGAATCGAACTCCGGATGAAACAATTTGTAAGCGGTGCACTTACCAATTAGGCAAATCGGTGATTGCAATCGGTGTATTTACCCTCTAATACCGGAACAGCTTGCTGTGCCTATTTATAAATAATGTATTTCTTCGAATCGGAAATCGATTTGTAAATTGTGTAGTTAAATATTAATACTGTCTTGCCCACGGCTAGAACCACAGTAGTAAATAATTAAAGCTAACTAACTGCTTATATAACTTGGTCTTGGTTTACAATTTTGCTAATGTGTGTTCAGCAGGGTTTTCGCAGACTAATTTGAAATTTCGTTCTCGATCTGAACATAATTAAATAAAACTCATTATCACTTTGACTGGCCATGGGATTCGAACTCGTAACCCCTTGCTAAGTATTCACGGATGCGAACTTGCAGTGACAGAACAGTGTGTAGCAACCCTTACATTTAAACTATTTTCTAGGCACGAAGACATCAGAGAAGCAATGCTGTCACTAGTCCACATGATCCGAATGTCAGAAGACAAGCTGGAGAGGCACGAGTTCAGAGAGAAGGCTCTCGGTGAACAGGTGAAGAAGATGCTGAACGGCCTCGATAAGAAGCACAGGGCTTTAGAGCCATTGAAAGGCATGATCTCAAGGCTAGACGAGCGGTTGTCCAATGTAGAGACTATACTTTTACAGGTTTGTTCGGTTTTGCTTCTATGATTTTTCCGTTGTTTTGAATGTGTGATTTCCTGCGTGCGTGAGCGTGTCTATAATGTTTTGTTATGCCAGGGCTCTATCAAAGTTTAGCTTAGACAATATTGAATCAAAAATTGTTTCTATGTATTATTTTAATCATATTGTGAGACCATTTTTCTTTGCAGAAAGAAGAACGTGAAAAGACCTCCCAGACCAAAATCAATAATGCACTTGAGAGTATACAACAAGCTTTGGTGTCACTGACGCCAGCCCCGGCGCCCCCTGCAGATTTGGACAATAATCTGACCGCCAATGACGACGTCTTGCAAAGGAGGCTGGACGCTACCGACTCTAAAATCGATGCGGTCAAGAAAGAAATTAAAAGCTTGAAGAGTAGTTTAAGTTCGGTAAGTCCAAAGACAAAGTACATTAACCTAATACTTCCCTGCCCCGTTGGTCTTGTAGTCGTAAGCGCTTCTGCTGAGGATGAGGTCTTGGGTACGATTCCCAAGTCGGACAAAAGGGTGGTAATGTGTTTTCCATCCAGAATTTCTCAGTAGCAGCCCGGAGTCTGGATTTGTGCTCGGTTGATGGCAATAGGCTCTCCCCTTTTACATGGTTCTTAAAAGTAACCGGCGAAATGTGAGTGTACGAGTACTATAGGTACACCTCTGCCCAACCCTTCAGGAAAAAAAGGCGAGATGGTAATTCAATTCAATTAATCATTATTGAAATCCATAATGTAAACATGCAGGTGGTTAGTATTAATTAAATAGAAACAGAAAAGGACTAACATTTAAATAAGTAGAAGAGAGGAAGAGCTCGTGTTACGTAATGTGTATTATATTATCTGTGGTAATGTTAACCTATACTTCACCATCCTCCAAATAGTCCTACTCCTAACCCAAATTTGAGGTCAGCGCCGCACGCTTTTTCCTATTTAACTGCATCTCTATTTAAAATCTTCCTTGGTCGTCTCATCTTTTTCACAGTCCATACTCGTACATCTCTTTAGTTTCCCTCTTTTCTTATAGCCAGAAGAACACACACTATCCGTTCCCGTGTCCTAAGTTAAGTTTCATAATCAGCCTATATAATATAATAATGTTCCCTGCTGGTAGACAGCCCTTCTCTCATCGAGAAGGAGTGGCTGTAATCTACCACGCGGGCCCTGTGCGGGTTGTTAGATGTCACATGTCTTCGAATTTTGGTTTCTAGGACATGCTGGTCCTTCACGATGTTTTCCTTCACCGTTTTGAGAACATAGAGTAATGAAATTATTTACGCAAAATAAAGCGTACAACTCGTAAGTCGGGTCGTTAACATTGGACCATCACTGCTCTCAGTTAGGTGATATTTTCATTTCATTGGGATCAGAAACATAATGTAAAATGTTTGTAGGTAGGTACAGCTAGCAAAATCAGTCTAATAACTGCAATTTTTTCAGGAGTCGCTCCGCTCGATGTGTTTAGAGGTCGCCTCAGACATGAACCCGTTCGAGAAGCACATAACAGACGCAGAGAAGCTGCTCAATAAGTACGAACTAAAGCTGAATGAGTATAACGGGACCAAGGTGCAGACTGACTTCGTGCCGCTGAACGAAGTGTCGCTCGCTGATGAGGCGTGGCACAGCAAGATGAGTGAAGGTATGGTTTTGTTTTAAACTAGCTACTTCCCGCGACTTCATCCGCTTGAAATTTCTTGTTCCTCGGCGCCACCCCGTGGCATCGCATCACCTGCCCGCGCTATCACTTCGTTTTCGCTACTAGCGTACTTTCTGACTTTTTCTTTTGGCTCGGCTCAGGGTCCTAGCTTGATGTTTAATAGCCTTCCTTAAGAATTGGGCTGTCAAATGCAAACACAATGTTTCAAATCCGACGGGAGTTCCAGAGATTATCCCCTACAGACTTTACAAACAAACAAATATTACTTCTCTATAATCTTAGTACTTACTTATATACTACATAGGTAAATAGTTAAGTACTTTCGTTTCTAATTACTTGCTTGTTTCATAGCTTTCTTTGATTGGTTTGTTTAATTATCTACTAGTCTATTACAGCCCACAGTATACTAAAAATAGCTTAGACAGATGCCTACTATCCAGCAGCGTGTTATTAAGTTGGCTTTTAGTTCCACTATCAGGCCTTATTATAGGAAACTCACGATGCTTTTTTAGTCATCTTCGAACTTAGGGTTCATAAGTTCGACACGTCTCCACAGCCAAGTTACACCCGAGATTTATTCGATTTTGAATAATTTAAGTAGACATGCATGCATACATTCTTTATCGTTAACAGTGGTGAAAGCGTTTCTCCATTTTTAAGTTATATAATTTCCTAGTGATGGAGCGCCAAGAGATAGAAATAAAGAAGATCCAGCGCTTGCTTTCTGACGCGGAGAGCATGTGGAAGGACCTGCCAAGACTCGCCGATCTGGCGCGCTCCACCAATCACACGTTAGAGACTATCAACAAAGCCACTGAAACCGTACTTATTAACAACGAAATGGGTGAGTTTTGGTCACGATTTTTTTTCTGTGTACTAACTGCTTCGTTGGTCTACTGGTCGCAAGCGATACTGCTGAGGATGGGGCAGGACCCCAAGTTCGATTACCAATCCGGCAAAGTGTTATTGGGATATTCCATCTGGAATTTCTCAGTAGTAGAATAGGGCGAGCCTATTGCAATCTACCAGGCCCACATCCACACTGTGGGCCCGGTTGATGGCAATAGGCTCGCCCCCTATTACATTGGACTTAAACATAACTGGCGAAATCTGGGTGTATTCCTATTCCTCTGCCTAACTCTTCAGGGAACTCGGGCGAGATGTAATGTTATGATATTTAGATGTTCGTAGTAAGGAGCTCGTCCGGGGAAGTCCCACCATTATTATTTCTATCGCCAAGCAGCGTGTGTTTTAATTTTAAAACCACGTTCGTACATAAAAATATCGCGGCGGGATTTTTTCGCGTACCGGTACTGGATTTTCAACTCTCGGTGTTGAACCAAGCCTTGAGAATCCAACAAAGAAGGCACATCGCGTCGCGGCAACAGTAGAAAAAGCACACTGTTGGATTTTCAGCTTTCGGCGCCAAGCACTGAATTGAAGATCCAGTGCGCGAAAAAATCCTGCCGCGATATTTTTACGTCCGTGCGAACGTGGATTGAGAGTAGGTATAGATGCCGGCGATGTAATAAGATATAAATTTCAGCTTTTCATTAGCGTATTGGCGTATGTTCTCTGGAATTGCGCCATGTCAATCTCGTGTGCCATATAGCGAACAAACAAAATAAAACTTACTTTTTCCTAACGAATGATACGAGTACCTACTACTTATGTTGTCAACCAAGTTTCTTCAAGCCACCTTGAAAATACGATGTTACTACGCGTCCATTCATCGATTGCTTTATTTTTGATTTAACTAGCTACGGTAAATAATATCATTCGGCCATGGAATGACCTACTTGTACCTTAAGGCGTAAACACTGGCAACGTCGCGCGACATGTGGTGCCTTTGTGTCACGCTGTGACGTCGCGCCAGTGTGTACGAGCCTTTATTCTGCATTCGAATGATGGAATTAAATAATAGAGCGGTACGCTCAGCAACAAAAGTCGATTTATCAGTACCTATGTTTTAACATTTACTTCATCATAAGTTAGTATTTAAATTGACACAAAATTATGCGCCGATAACGAAGGATATAATTTCTGGTTTTCAGTCATTCATGTACCTAAGTAGTTAAAATTTTGTTTTTATTTAATTTAACACTGGCTGTTGCCCGCGACTTCGTCTGCGATCCAGGAAAAAATAGCATAATGTCCTTTCCCAGGTCATGCTCTATCTGTGTGCCAAATTTCATCCAAATCCGTTCAGTCGTTTTGGCGTGAAAGCGTAACAAACAAACTAACTTTCATTCGCATTTATTATATTAGTTAGGATTTTTTTTTTCATACAACTGAATTGCTAACATATTTTCACGGTTTTGATCAGATATTATTTAAATAAGTGACACTGCGTCACCTTTAGTTCTGTGTTGAGCTGCATGACAACTGACAAATGCGTGCACTGACTGGTCCACTCATTCTGTGTGGTTCTTTCCTCAAAAGACCATTTCAGACATCAATCCACATGGTCTTCACATGACCTGACCAAGATTATGTCTGGACTTTAAAAGAGACTGTGACCTCTGAGTTTATTTCGGCGTTTCTTCTCAGAGTAGTTAGATAGGAAACGCCGATCTCACCTAGTTTTTAAAATATGATTGACGTGTAAAAGTGTTTGTACAAAACTATTTACAGAAAATAAAATCATTTATCATTAATCACCCAACTTTCGTTGCTGACTATACCTTTGTACAACGTTTAGTAAGCGTGTATGTAGGTTAAAATAAAGTAGCAAAAACCTTTACGAATTTTCCAACTAATCAATTTTGTAAAGATGATGTTTTTCGTAACTCCTGTGGTAATTGGTAGCAATCAATATCCAAGACGCAATTATCGAATGCCACGTTTATCGATTACGAAAATTGGTACCTACCTACGCGCATCCGTCGCATACTTGACCCAAAGAATTTTAAACTTTATTGCAGTTAAATATCTTACCTTCCTCTCTAATTAGTTGTCTTGGGGAACCGGATCCAACTGAGACAGAATTAAAAAACTACCTACTTGACTACATATAACTACATATTGAGCCTCTGGAGACAGCGAAGACCTCCCCGGATAGACCAAGACCATACAAAGGTGGCCTGGAAAGACTGGATGCGGAAGGTGGAGAATTTTTGGGTATTGTGGTGCAATTTGGGAGAGGCCTTATTCAGCCGTGGACTGTGATAGGCTGAGTTGATTGATTGAAGCTCTAACTGGCATTGGCCTTCCCCAAGTCCTGTCATCATCATCATTCTCGTGTAATAATCTCACCGAGAAGACTTCCGCGGAGTGAGCTGTCAGTGTCATCCCGCCTAGGTCAATCCTAGCATCAGTGGCACTGAAAGCTCTTTCTGCGCTCACATCGCGTTGAGATTTTTACAGAAGAGCACTACTTGTCCCAATTTATTTATTTGGGCTAGGTGTAACATGTCTTTTTGTAGTTCCCCTTTCTATACCCAAGTCCTGATATCAGTCAAAAACAAAAAAAACTAGGTTCTTAAGGTACTTTTTCAAATGCTTCTTTCTTATATTTTAGCTGTAACAAAGGTAGTGTCGAAACTGCGCGAGATGGGCGACCGTCTGGTGACGACCAACGAGGATGTGCAGCGAAGCCTGACGCAGAGCAACACCATGACAGAACACGCCTACAACGACATCTCCAGGAGCTACGAGACTTTACGTACTGAGGTGAGCTGACAGATCCTTATAGAGAGTTTAACAAGACAAAAATATTTGCTGAGAAACGACGTTTGCACGGACATTTTCATGCAATGTATCTTCAATGCACTGCTTAGCGCGGAGAGATGAAAATCCAACAGTGTGTTTTTTCGACGCTCTGTTGACGTGACACTCTATTCGATTCTCAATGTTCGGGATTTTCAACACCCTACAGTAAACAGTTGAAAATCCAGCGCTTTTATAACGTCCGAACGTGGGCTTATTGTTTGTATGAAAAATCGCTATTTACGGCAGCGCTAAAAACATTGTGCTTTTAGGTGCATGCACAAGTGTTTATGTGGCGATATTCAAAGTTAAGATTTAACATTTATGACCTGTTTCCTCTAAAAATTAATAATAAAAAGTTTGACCTTCAATATCTACGTAGCCAGAAGGTTCGCAGATATGCTTCAAGTACAAATAAAGTGATCCCAATGCCGGGGACTATAAGTGACTCTCGGCCCTAGGCATTGTGACTGCCTCGATGGTCTAGCGGCCGCAAGCGCTACTGTTGAGGTCGTGGGTTCGATTCCCAGGTCGTCATTGCACGACCATTGCTTGTTCCACCCCATCATTTGGTTTTTCGATTAGGATTTTTAAATACCAGTCTGGATTTGTGCCCTCTTGATGGCAATAGGCTCGCCCCCTATAACATGGGACTCAGACATAATTGGCGAAATGTGGTTGTACTGTAGGTACAGGGTGAAAAATGACACATCACATAACCGTCAACTACGCATGAACATCATAGTAGGTAAGTTACATTGCAAAAAAGAATTAGATACGACTTTTTATTTTTGGTGTGAAATGCTGTTTGCGGTAGTGCAAAACATTGTGCTTAAGAGTGCATGTATAGGGGTGCGGTAACGGTACAAGGGTCGTAGGGGTACAGTCTGCGAGACGTGTTGGTGATGGACGAGTAATCACCAATCGCTATCTGATCGCGCGAGGGACGCACAGCGCCTCATGCCGGTTGTATAAACCGGTTTAAACCAAGCAAAAGACGTGTCGGGGACTGTATTTATATACTCAGGGCTCGCGGACTGTATTTGAAATTGTGTTATTATATGATATTATTATATCCTATTAAAAAAACGTTTTTCTATCGTAAACAAAACGTCAGTTATGTTGTAATTTTGAACTTCAAGCAGCTAAGAAGGTTCCCTGGTACGGTCCAGTACAAAAAAAAATACAAGTACAATAAACGACTCTTGGCTTCGTTAAATGTCTTTTTACATGCTTTTCTGCCTATCCCTTCGGGGATTACGTTATGATGTTATGAAGAGCAACGAGGCTAAAATCCTATAACCCGTTATGTTTGTCAGGAACAATCCTAAACTATTCCCGCGCATTGCAGATCGGTTTCTCAGGAATAGGCGTGACCAAACCCAACTATGTGTACCTCCCTGTAGGACTGCACTAAAAGTATTTTTCGTATGGCACCAATTGTTTACAATAAGTTGCCTAAAAGTTGGAAGAAGCTGAACTCTGTTCACTTGAAAAGCAAACTGAAGACATATTTAGTAAATAAAGCATACTATGGCATTAACGAGTTCCTAGAGGAAAGATTTGTATTGTCATACGTAGTAGCTTATTTGAGTTGATTATTAATTGTTTGTGTTTGTTAATTTACAATGGAATAGTTTAATTATTTTTTGGATCTTTTTATTACTTTTGTTTGACATGATTTTTGATATTTTAAATTTATTACTATTACTCTCTAATTACCTAATTTATTGTAGTTTTATTATTTTTTGTTGACATGATTATTGTTATTTTAAATTTATTACAATATTACTATTACTCTTTAATTACTTAATTTATTGTTATTTTTATTATTTTAAAGAGAATGTTTTAAATTGTAATAGTTTCTTGATATTTGCACGTCACATCATGTGATAAACATACGTACCCAATAATGTTGTTACCATCTTGCATGCATGTATTTTCTTGTTTGTATGACACATGTTTAAGCAAATAAATATTATCTCATCTTATCTTATCTAGAAATACTTCAACAGCACAAAACACTCTCTAAATGCTAAGAGTGGATTCTTGACAAAAGAACATCGGATGGCATTTAAGCTCAAAATGACGTCACAGTCTTGAAGCCTTGATTGATTGGATGAGATGGCTTTTTTTTTGATGACTCGTGTCTGCCGCATGGGTCTCTTTGGTTCGAGTGGCAGTTATCCGTGTCAAGTGCAGGGTCACGAGTCGCGAATCTGCCTGCCAAAGCACGGTTCGCCGAGCATTATTCTTCGAAAGCTTAAGTGGTCAATAGGGTCGTTCGGCCGCCGTAAGTAAAAGGGACGCATCTGAGGAAAAGGAATGGGGGAAAATGAGCCTTACCAGATGCACTTATTTGTTTAGTTAGGCTTTTTTTCTTTTTTGCTTACGGCGGCGGCAGTCTGACTTTTAATAGGTACTGAATTGCGATTGGCGGAGTATGAAAAAATACAAAAAAAAAAATCTACATGTAGAGTTTTGGAGGTTTCAAGGGGGTCGAAATTTTCATTATTTTTGTGATAGGACGCACCGTTTTCGAGATATAAGCAAAAAAAGATACTTAAATTACCGTTTTTGCACGTCTGAAGTCAAGTCAAGGTGTTGGTGTGTATTTTAGTTCACGCCAACTAATTTTATTCCACACCTTTTTAATCGCGATTAAAAATAGTCGAGATTCATGTTCAGATTTAGTTAGACAATCAAATTTTTAGGTAAAATTCAGAATAGCAAAATTGCCATTTTCACTAAGTAATAACTCTGTGTCATCTTAGTGCTGTCAAACTAAAACATAGTTTAGTTGTGTCATTTTAGTCAATTTCAGAATGGAAAAACGTCATTTCATCATTTGACAGAATTAAACCAAATTTTAGTGTTTTTTAGTCTAGTTTAGCGGCATTTGTGACAAGAGAATCGGCACCATTCCCTAGGTACCTAACTCCACGCCCGTTTTTTCTTTAGGGCTAGGCAGATTGTGTAGTACTCCCACATTTCGCCAATTGTGGTTAAATCCCACCTAACCGGGTACAAATCCAGACTTTGGGCTGCTACCGATAAATTCTTAATCCCATTAAGGCGCTGAGCAGAAGATGGACAATTTAATCGCGGAAATTTTGTGCGCGACGATAGAACTTAAGGAAAATTGGAAATTTATACAATAACGCACACGTAGGACAAATAGAGTCACAGGACTTCCATACGATTCCAAATTGTCCGCGAACTAATTGTCCGTCTTCAGCTCAGCGCTTAAGTCATTATCATTTGCCCAGACTTTCTCAAACGATGTTGCGCACCTAAACGATGGACCTGTGCGGCTGTTATTACTTTATAGCCACGAGCTCCACTGCTCAGGGCTTAAGTATCAGTGTTTAATGATGCCACTGCTACCAGGCCAAATCCACCACGCCGGAACGGTAAATATTGGTGGATTTTACGTCTTCGTATTTTTGGCTCTAAAACTTGCCGGTTTCTTCACCGTTTTGAGCACAGTGGTGATGTAATAAATTACTTACACAAAGGAAAGCGTCTGCCTTGATTCAAACCCACGACCTACTATACTAGTAAGTTGAGAACGTGCTCTTAACAGTGCTCAAGTATCTCCAAATCTAACTATACTTGCAGGTTCAACTGCTATCGAAGAGCGAACAAGTGATCTTAGAGACGGCTGACAACGTGGTAGCCACTAAGAAACGCTTTGAGTATGGCGTCCACCAGATTTTGATGGAGGTCGGCGAACTTATCAAATTACAACACAAGAACATGAACAAGACAGTCAGCGGCAAGTGAGTACAAAATGAACTAGGGACAATTTTAAAACTTTCTTTTAGGTTAAAATTTCAGTTTGCCAAATCATAATGTTCCGTAATTCCGTTCCTTTTTATCGATATACTTACTATTTATGCTGTATAAAAAATCCATCCAGGAAATTCGAAATCATCCGGTGCAGTCTGGAAGCACCTTGCATATCAGAGTCAAGGTGTCCTGTGTTTCCAGTGTTTAATGCCAAATTCTTTTTACTAGATAATAAATTCAACTCTGAGGAAGATAAATAGATTGAAATTATACCTACTAACTTTTCCTCTGAAACACTGTGTTGAAAAACTTCGTGTGAAACGCGTAAGCATTTTACACTACACATTTGCATCATAATGTTCTATTCCCCTATTTTAGAATGGACCACATCGAGACAGCGATTACGAATAACCAGACCACTGGAATGAACGCGTTGGGAGCCAAGATTGAAGCGGAGATGTCAAAAGTATGGCGGCAGATTGGTATCATGTACCAGCAGATCATGATGAGCAGCCAGGCTCTAAACAAACTGTCCGTAAGTGTTACTCTCCAGGACTATCTTTAGCTGCAGTATTTCTAAGTCACATAATGCATTTCAATTAGGCCATTTATAGGCACTTTGGAACGTCATTTACAAAACAATAAAACTGATGCTAGGTGCCCCTTCCAAAAGGTAGTTTCGTATGGAGAAGAATGCGTAAGGTTGTGTCGGATATACATTACGTATGTCTGTCACTCGCACATTTGTCAGCGACAGCGGTGACAATTTTTCTCTGACAGCGACTTTATTGTCGACCAATGTGAGGGACGCACAGCCTCTGGCCGATTGTCTAATTGCCAAGCAAACGACGCGTGTCCTTATGTACACTCACGCAAATGCAAAGCTCAGCTTGGACTGTAACAGTGTTAATAAGTGTAACAGGTAAACGCAGCGTTGCCAAAATAGCGACAATCCCCACTGGATTGAGTCTATTTTGGCACCGCCGCGTCTGTCTGTCGGCCGCGCGTTGTTGCGTAAGAGTTTACACTTTGATACTGTAACATTATTGTATCTGTCACATTAAAAATGTGTTTCTTTTAAAACAATTTTAAAAACCCTTATTACAGTTACAGTTTGAGTGCCTGGACTTCGCGTTGTATGTGGCTTCTATTTTAGTTGATTGCTGAAATATAATGTCCGTAACTACATTTTTATATAAAAAACTGCCATCCATTCAATAAACTTAACAGCTTGTCAATTTTAATTGGAATAAACACTAATTAATGTATTTCATCAACAGGGATTCTCACAGGACTACGTTAATGCTAGTACAACGACACTGGACAAAGTGAAAAAGGAGGTAAGGCAATGAACATTAACAAGCTAACCTTTATGGCATGGCAATAAGCTCTGTGAGTTTCACTAAGCCCATTGTGTTCGTTCCCAGGTGACCGGCATCACGACACGCATAGTCGAGTTGGAAAGCAACCTGAACTTCGTGCTAGGTGAACTTTCGGTGGCCAGCCAGGAGTTCCGACAAATGGCAACCGGACTGACGGAAGCCCTAAACAAAGCCAGTAATAAGAGCACCACCGCTATACCTATGATTGAAGGTATTATAGTAATTGCTCCGTTTTTTTACGAATGAGGCACGAGTAAATTGTATTTACAAGCGCATTCAAAGTTTCGTATAAAGCATTTGCCTGCGTGGATGTAAGGAAATATCCCACGGAAACGTACTTCTGGGATTGAAAGCACCCTATGTTTTAATCCAGACTATATACTATCTGTGTGCCAAATTTCATCCAAATCCGTTCAGCCATTTTTGCATCAATCCGGAACATGCATAGACAAACGTACAAAAATTCTTCGTTACTATTATTATAATGTAGGTATAGATCATTCTCGTCCTCAATGATTCCTCGTTAATGAGACTTTAATGTTTGTTTCAGACGCTGGCCCCGGACCTCACAAGATCGCCAATGAAGAGAAAACAACATAAATAACTGATACCAAATAACATAGTTATAGTTAATTAACAATTAAAGATAAGTTCTTACCGCTTAGAGATTAATCGTAAGTCGACTGACGTGTGGTGTTGTGTATGAAAATGAAATAAAACTCGTACGATATTAACTTTTGCAAATATTTAATCTCTTTTATAATTGTGGATCTATATATTTATATTGTACAAGTTATATGATACAATGCAATTTTATTGTGACAGATATCCCAACGTCACATTCAAGTGAACCATAAAACCCAACAATTCATACAACTGACGGGGATCCTCTAAGAAAACGTGAATCAATCAACTGTACAATCATATTATTGACATTAATTAATATTTATTACTGATCTTAAATAATATACACACAAATTATTTGTCATCCATTTTTGTCTTTTTTTATTAATCCAGAATACAACCTCATTTTCCTATGTCCAATTAATATTTAGTGTACAAATGAATGACGCTTATTGATGTTTTAAATATGTAAATGATTAGATAAAAATCCGAACCCTTATTTATTGTTCCATTATATAATATGAACATTGAAAACAGAATACATGATACATCAGAGAACAAATAAACTCTCAATACATAAGTCTTAACTTCGGCTATGTGTCTGATAACTGTGGTTACGTATATGGTCGTACATATTTACTGTATAGCTTAAGAATCGGATTGGTGAGTTGGGAGTCCACTTAAAGGTAAAACACTAGACACATTCGTTGTTAGTGAACAGCCTAACTTGGGACTTCTCTAACCTACGTTGTCACGGAACAACAAAACATGCCCCGGGAAAGGAACGCTTAACAACGAAACAAAAGGAATGTTAGTTATTACTAGGCGAACCAGTCGCTTCTCGTCTTTGGAAACTTATCTACTAAGTAGGATTTCTTCGGTTTACTATAAATGTATTGTATGCACTTTTATTAATTTTATAATATTATGACATTAAAAAGGAAACTTCAAATCAAACATTTAAAGCAACGTAACAAATAGGCAAATCTTCTCATGGCAGTGACATACGTAACACCCATACACGAATAGCACTTGAAAATTTTTACATTATGAATCATTTTCATTATGTACATGGGTAAATGCACATGCAAGTACAATATTAATGCAAAAAATATTTACACTTCCTTAATTAATTATGTGGTAAAAAGCACTTAATAGTGAACCGTTTGCTCACATCACACACCCCTGAATACAACCCAAAAAGTTTAAAAAAGCAATCAATAATTATATAATAAGCAGTAAAAACAAACAATAATTCGCGAAACTAGTAATTGTTACATAGTACATTGATCATGCATAGTAGATAAAAGTTTCATATTGATAACTAATAAACAATATATCCAATCGAAGCATAATTAAGCTTTTTAAAGCTGTTAAGATAATTCCAAAAACATTTCCTATGTCTATATGATAAAAAAAAAACTTAAAAAATCGTAAAGTGTAACGTGAATCTATCAAAAGCCCGAATATGAAGGTACAACAAGCTCCCTAAGTGAAGTAAGTCTAAGTTATCCATGAGATGGACCGTCTGTCCGTGCGCCCGTCTGCCGTGCCTCCGACGCGGCGACGGCGACGCGAGACATCTACACTTTGTACAATACGGTATCAAAACAAGGTGTGCGCGGCGTGACGTGGCGGTTCGCGTGTCGCGTGCCGTGTCAACACCGCTTAAATTTACTTAACGCAACTGTACCCTACTATTTATAATTTATTAACTCCTAACTAAGTTTCAAGTGTAAAATTGTGCCACACAAGCGATCTCGATGGGACATCTAAAGCCGAACGCAACGAAACAGTCGCAAGCGCGCCGCGGGTTCCCGTTCTTGTCGAGTGCCCTCGGCCGCGTATACTAGTTCCGCTGTTGATGGAATGTCGAACATGGAATGAATATTATAAATTCCTGTAAAACGACAGGGTTCTCAACCCTGTAAAATGTGTGAATGAATTACATTGTGTAATTTCACTACGACTCGTATCATATAAAACACCCGCTACTGATTACTCCACCTGATAACTATGTATAATATGACTATGCTCAAATTTAGATTCAATTTAGAGCCCCTATCGCGATAATTTCATTACATTATCTAATTTATATAGATGTGGCCGGTTATAAAGGTGATGTTTGTATACCCTAATTCCGTTCACATTGTTACATTATTCCGACACTTTATGCTAAACTTGTTCTTATGTGATGGAACTTACATAGGAAGACATACTACTATACATATACGCCTTTATAGACATTGCGAAAATAAATAGTTTTAACCTATTTTGTAGTACATTTGGTAATGAAGGAAATTATTGCATCTGTAATATAAACCACGTAATAATTAAGAGAACGTTGCAACAGATGAGTGGGGTCACAATGGGGGGCTGGGAGTGGAACGGAACACTTTAGGAGCGCGAGTGCGCCGACAGCTGTGGTTCAGTCTGAAACGACTCATAGTCTCGGAATCGAGTCTGCAAATTATACATGACCACCCCATAAATCCGAGGCACTTACATGATCTTAAGAGTAATGATATACAACTACTAACTAGTGGTACCAAATGTTAGCTCATTGTCATCCCGCGAAGGACCCGTTGATACAACGGGTGTGACACTATTAAAGCTATGGACATGTTCCACGTACTAATCGTTAATAAAGTCTAACCTAACACGGAGAGAGAAGGGAGCTATCGTACACGTACAAAGTACTTAACTATATAAACCTACATTCAGCTCTTAAAACTTACACGAACTGACCGTTAACCAGTGCGATTACATACAAAATTGGTGTAGTAAAATGAGTGTCCGAATTCGTAAAAATGTCTAACGTGCTTCCATGTTAAAAATATAGTGTCTCCCAGTGTATGTTGAAAAAATTTAAACGAGTGCAGTAGTGAAAAATATTCGATCCATTCAAATCATTACTCCTTATCTCATACTTTGTCCTAACGTAGCGTATGATTAATAATGCTGAAAGTAGGTGCCACATGAAACATGAACCTCTTCAACGACCGAACCGAACCTACAAAGCGGAATGTCACAACGTCCACGCGTGATCTATATACATTATATCGACAAGTTGCAATAACAAAACAACAATTACTGTATGTATACTATCAAACCATCGCACGTGATGTTTATGTACAAGTTCAACGGGTCCAGTAGTACCGACTGAACGTAACATTATTAGGTTTCAGTGATCGCGCGGCACCTCGCCTCGGGACGCGGCTGTTCGAGCTACTCGACGCCGAAGCGCCATCAATTCCTATGACGCTATATTACAAATAGGAGCTCTATGATACCGTGAGGCGTCCCGCGCGAGGTGGCTCGCGATGCGTTACAAAATACTATTCTTATGTACATATTGTCTTCGAAGATAAGAGTAAGAACTATGTCTATATTAGGTGCGGGATATAAAAGGTGTCGGCGCGGGGTTTACCTCCGCGTGCTTTTGGAGGAGGGGCGCGAGTGGGAGTGAGTGTGGGGGGTCGCGCCCCCCCCCCGCTCCTAACTGGAGCACGACGCGGCCGACACGGGCGACAGCGGCGAGTCGCGCGGGCAGCCCGACAGCGTCACTACCACCTGCATGGAAACACAAGTATTAGAGATGAAGTACGTCATTAGAGATGAAGGGCAGAATAGTGTCGTCGACATCACAGACAAAACTGGACGATTTCAAATCCGCAATTGTCCGGCTATTTGACCCCCTGTCCGGACTTAGGGGACCATTTTAGAAAATAGTACTGAAAAAAGATAAATGAAAATCCACTTTTTAAAACCCCCCAATGTTGGTTTTAAAAAGTGGATTTTCTCTGTCTCGCATAGGGTCGTAGCATTATGCTCGCTTTGTTTAGCTGCGATGGCCGTTTTGCGTGAATGTGACGCATATTTTCTCCCAACTGGTTTTTTTTTGTGTTTGTGTTCTTTCTCTGTCATGTTTACCGCAAATAAACATTTTCTTTCTTTCTAGCCATCAGACCCGCTTCAAAATCAGGAGTCATTGACGTTGTAAACAAATTGATTTGTAGTTCAGCTTTTTTATGATGTAATTTTGTTTTTTGTATGAATAGATATAGTAATAGAAGTAGATAACATAAAAGTTCATAAATAAATGATACCTTTCGGCTGCCAGCGTGATTCCTATGCTCGCAGAGCCAAACTCCTTGCCAGGTTCCCAGGTTTAGCTTCCCGTCTGTGATGGGGATTGTCAGCGACGACCCAAGAAAGCAAGCTTTCACATGGGCAGGCTGTGAGACAAAAACGTTAAACATTACATTCATTCAATAGTCCTTCAGTGTAACAGATTTAACAACCGAGGCCATCTTTATGCATGTCCCAATAAAATACCTCTAATTATATAAATAAACAAGATATACTATTTTAACCTCTGTTATCAGTAAACAAGACACTACAAGGTTATTGTTGCACATCAATTAGCCATTAACATCACATCTCTAGCACTATATGATTATTAAGTTATTACAAGTAAAAATGACTAATTAGAATACATAAAACATTTCCAGTATGCAAACATACACACTTCACAGTAAACATGAATAGTTAACAAATGTTAATTACAGAAGTATTGAAATATGTAAATAAGTAAATATGACCGCATTCAAAACAGTATAATTATTTAAGTTTCATTGCAGTAAAAGCTGGCAGGTTAGCAAGTGAACTACACATATCAACCACACTGCACTAACATTAGTACTTCATTTGTTATCAACTTATCAGATTAAGTGCAGCACCAACTAGATCTCTCACAAACAAATGAATATTATACATTCCTAATTCAATTTAGACATGCTGCATTGTAATGCATGTGTGATGTCATAGACCAAATTGTTAATCAGTGATTAGCACAACAAACACTCACCATGTCGTCGGGTCCTTCGCACGAGTGTCGATAAGGCAGGCCCTCTGGCACTATTTTGTTGAGCATCATCTCCATATCGTCTCTGACATCAGGGTCCCAGCTCTCGTTGAGCGCGAGACTCGCCGATGTGTGCATTACTGGAAACAACATCCATTGATCAGCTGGCTACCGCGCGTCTATCACGTTCACCACTTTTTAACACTTGCTCGTATCACATCACTATGTACGTATTATAATATAGCGCGAGATTATATTATGTGGAGTAAATATGACAGTCGGCAAGGATGCAGCATCGGCGGCAAGACATGAATGCTGTCAAGGCAGCGGATACTTACTCTGGATATGGCAGAGACCCACAGCGAACTGTGAGAGCTCTGGCACCTGCTTGAGGATCTCCTCAGTGACGAGGTGCACGCCCCGGTGCTGTGGCCTCAAGTTCAGTTTCCGTTGAAACCACGCGGATCCAATCTGAATTCCTCGGTTCGAGGCCATGTTTAATTTTTTTAAACGCTACAGAGAGATCGCAAGAACACAAATGATCTTACACAACATCACTTAGAACAACCTTTACATGAATTAATCCACAATTATCATAAAAGATTCATCTTCGATCTTTAAATAGTAATAAATATAACGGAGGTTATAGGACAGATTCGACACCCTATTTTCTGCGGGAAAGTGAAACAGTCTTCAAACGAAAGAGAAAAACGAATAAATGTTGTCAATGTTAAAAATATTACTGAACCAGAATGAAATTCATTCATGAAATTTATGGACTGAATAACTGACTGAAGAAGAAAAAAAAATCATGTGATCTTTAAAATATACTGATTGTGATAATTAATTGTCAATTAACGTTAAAAACGCTTTTACTTCAGCTAGTTTATTAGGTATGTCATTCCATTTCTTTATGGGACGAACGGTTCTAGACTATTTAGTAGCAGTTTTGTTTTTTGACGAAAGATTCGCTTCGAATGCAGGGTTCATAAAACTACCATTGTTTTATTTGTTTCAAATAAATTCAGTGAAATTAAAAAAAAATACAATTATTTTACCGCAATGACGTCGCCGCGCCGTCTCGTCGCACCATGAACGACAATTTTGTAAATATAGCAACATTCCTTGGTAACAAGATAGGAAGCGGACGGCGCGGAGTTTTGAATTTTTACGGGTGCAAGCCTACGTGGGAACTTTTTTGTTTACATTATGTTTTTATGTTGTAAAATCCATCATTTGTATCATGACTAATTAGTACCGAAAAAATATTTCGCTTTTAAACCCTGAAAGTAAATAAAGTGCTGTTATTAGAGTGGCCAATTATGATAATATGGGAGTGCCGAGGGGTGATATTTATAGGTGTGGCGTACAACCACTCCTCGGAATTGAAACAATTAGTTCCCACCGCAATCGCAAAGCAGGCGCGTTCTTGATAATATTATTCCTATTTTTGAGATAGCCGTCCGTTTCTACCAAAGCTATGGACCCACTTATGGACATAATAAACAATTCTGAGGAGCCAGAGTGGCTAGAAAGAAGAATAGCGGGTGACTTGAGACTATGGCAAGTCATGTTTCTGTTTGTGGCTAGCCTTGCTTCTCTTAGTAAGTAAAACGTTGTGTCATATCTAACATACAATGCTGTTGTTCCGCTTTGGTTCCATTATTTACAAACCACTTTTTTCTCAGTTGTGATAGTGTGCTGCTGTTTTCGGTTCCGTATTCCACGAACGAAGCAGCAGATCGAAGCAGACTATCAGAGGCGGAAGATTACCACAAAGTTCCGCGCGAAACTGGAGACTATACAGGACGCTAAGATGGATGCGATGTCGTTGAAAGATGGTAATAAGACTTTCATTATTTCAAATCAGAACAGTCAGTTTATTAAATACTTAGAGCTCATCTTCTTCAAAAACTAGAAGTACTTAGGTACTTAGTAATTTGTAGACCACTGGTTGTTATGTTTAGGTCTGCCGCCGCCGGTTCTGGTTGTCAGAGCTGCACATAGTCCCCCGCGGTGGGTTCCCGCATTGACGAGGCGGGGGGGCTCAGTAACCGTGGCTTGACCCCCACGGTGAAGCTAAGAGGAACCCGAGGAGGGGCCGCTCGTCAGGGCTTTTGCCGAAAAGCCGACGACGTAGCGGCCAGGGTTGCGGTGTGCCGCTCTCCCTACCTTCTGTGGCCTTAACGGGGTCGCCACCGTTTGATGGCGGACGCGGTGGAGCCGCAGAGGAAGAGAAGTGTCGGTATGTTGTTAGCCGCTCTCCCTATCATTTGCGGCCGAAAAATGGTAGGCGACGGGGCCATTTATCTGACTCGTTGCAAGGGGTTGTCGCAAGGTTGGTCGTAGGCGGAAGGCGGCCAATGCCCTCTTCCAGCCCCTCTAAATGGGTCCAGGGACGGTGGCAACAGTCGGGGTTGAGGAAGAATCATATGTTCCTGCGACCCCGACGTAGGTGTGAGATGGAATACCGGGGTGGTTTTTACTCAGTAAGAGTCTGACAGACCCCTGCGCCCACCCTAAGGCGAAGGACTTCCATGAGGATTTTCCTCTCCGGAACAAAAAAAAAGGGCTCCACATAGTGGTTATTTTGGTTTACCGCCAATTGCAGGGCTTTTTGAGCAACGTCAGTTATCTGTTTGAGTTCGATTACGGCAGCCACTGGATAGTCCGGCTAAGTAGTCACGACCTCTCAATTCAACTACGAGATGCCATACGTAAAAAAAATAACACTTTTTGCTATGTTCATATATAGGTAATGAGTAGGTGCACTATAGTAACACCTCTACCTAACCCTTCAGGGATTACAGGCGCGAAGTTATGTTATGTTCATACATAATAGAGAGATAGATAGGTAGATAGAACACTCTGTATTACGTACATACACTATAAAGAGCAGTGGTGGACTAGTGGTAACGGCCCCGACTTACGAGTCGTAGGTCGTGAGATCGAACCCAGGCAGATGCTTACTTTGTGTAAATAATTTCATCACCACTGCTCTCAAAAACGGTGAAGGAAAACATCGTGAGAAAACCGGCATGTTCTAGAACCAAAAATTCAAAGACATGTGACATCTACCAACCCGCACTGGGCCCGCGTGGTAGATTACAGCCCACTCCCTCACGAAGAGAGGAGGCCTGTCTACCAGCAGTAAGCACATCTTAAGCTGATTACATTATGATGACACCATAAAAGTTAAACAACTGAAGGGATATGAGGAAACGGGGTGTAAAGTTCACTCATACTCTTGGAAAAGGGAGGATCCTCCGACCAGATGGATGTCGTATCTGGTGGGCAACTGCCCGATGATTGTTGTCGGGAAGTTGTATATATGCTATCTGCGCGGTAAACTCTGCTTGCGCGATGCAGGATTTATGCGTTTGTTCGCATGTGGCGGTGTAGACACACCACACAACCTTTGGGAGAAGGACAGACAATAGGTACTGTAGGTGATGTACCATTTACAATAAATCATATAATTTTACCATAAATTGCTCATCATAATGAGTGTTTCGTTTATGGTTATGCACACGAACCATAGCAAAGAAAAAACTTAATTACAATCAAGAAAGAAACAAACGGAAGAAAATATTTGATTTTTTTTAAGTAAACACCAAGTCCCGCCCAGTTATCAGCCAGTCACAAATGCCCCACTGCACTATCTTTAACATCACCATTTATTTGTACGGCAAAACATCTCGAGATAAGATAAGAAATACATTAACTCAGGTATTGTTCTTGTGTTGCAGCCTTGGATCTACTTCACGAGCAGACCAATATTAATATGGAGGGAGAAAACCAGCAAGGATCACCGCCAAGCTCTATCATGTCGCCTCAACAGAGTAAGTCGCCCATTTTTTTATAAAATCTCTGTCGCGATTTTTAAGACTTGACAAAACATCCAGATTTCTTTTTGACACAATAAATCTTTCGGAATAAATTATCTAAATGATTGTGAAAAACGCATCAAAATCAGTTGCTTGGTTTCGAACAACACCGCGGTCACACAGACAGCCACGATAAGTGACTATAATTATTATAGAGCAAATATTACTCTTTTTCAAACATCAAATACCGTAAAACGGGGTGAATAGGGATGCAGGGGTGAATCGAAACGAAACTTTAAAGGGGATTTTAACATTGAAATAATTATGTTTATTCCCAAAAATGTCGCTTATGGATTGACTGTATTATAATTAACAATTAAGTGCCCTTGTTGGCAACAAACTCTATTATTTCAATGTTAAAATCCTTTTTAAAGTTTCGTTTCTATTCACCCCTGCATCCCTATTCACCCCGTTTTACCTGCCTCATTCCTTCTCCAGCGTGCGCCTCATCTTGATTATATTCTCGATGATAAGCGGTCGAATAGGCAAAGATCTAATACCGTTTTTTGACACAGATAGCTTGCTACTGGCCAGTTTTACGCTCGTAGAAAGAATCTACTGGAATCTCAAGATAATTACAAACTAAATAACGGAAAGAGCATGCGAGGCTCGAGTGTTACATAGTTATTTCCGCCAGAAAAATGAAATTGTTTTGAATAATAACATGTCTCTTCATTATCAAGAAAAATACAATTTTATCTCTATTCTTTTTCTTTGTGCAGTCGAGAGTGCAACCAAGTTTCAGTCCCTTAGAAATACGATTTAGGTTCTATCCACAATTTCAGGGGCCGTGCCCGGGGTTTGAGACGGACCGTGATACGACAGGGGCTAAAAAAAAACAATATCGGTAATTTTAAATTAATTCGTCCGTGTGTGTCCGACCAGTGTGCCACGGCCTGATATGTGTGGATACACCTTTAATTTTCAAAGTTAATTATGGCTTTTCTGTCAGGTTCGCTGGATGCATCATTCCAACCGGAAGGCGGTCAGAAGCCGGAGCAACAAGCGACAGGGCTCAGCTTTGTCAAGTTTGCGTCCAAAGTGGCCACGCTCTCCAAATTAGGACAGCCCATGTCACCAACATCGCCCACACCCTCTGGCAACGGCAACAGAATGGACTTCTAACTGGATACTGGATATATAAATGTGCCTGGGTATTTCTCAAAAACACTATAGAATGAGTACCCTACTCATTTTATAGTGTTTTTCAGATATAATTGTTAATGTGCAAAATAATACATATTATTATACCTAGTGAAAGGCGTGTTAAATATTTTAGAGGTTGATGTTGTATTACAATAGGATTTATTAGATGTCTATAAATAAAATAAACGTTAAAATGCAGTAAGTTTTCTTTAATCTAGAAAATAAAAAATACAGTATAAACGGATTTTAAATCACAAGAATAATTACATATTCACAAATAACTTCGGTATTCTGCGCTGTTTACATAATCTCGCATTAAAACTGTCAGTAAAAACAATCTTCCAATGTAAGCCATAACTTTAAAGCAACATTTAACTTACACTTTATAATACATAAATAATACATTTTGCAAATAAACATTACATAAATTCAAGTTAGCTAAGTTTTTTCATTAAATAGTTAAATCGTTCTACATATTTGTATTACGTTCCATCTTAACATATATTCAAAATGCTTTGAGAACCTTCAAGTTAATTTCAGGTTGAATGTCACTAACTTGTCATTTATCTGACTTATCGAATAGGGATGCTGACTATTAAAAATGTAATTTCAAAGAAGGCATAGTAAACATCACATAATCGAAAAAAAAACTGTTAAATCGATGTAAATATGAAGAAGCTACAAAAAGTTTAAACGTTTTTTGAGGGGATTATTCCCGTCCTTGTCGCGCAGTACGGACAATGTATGGCGCTAGAGTGACGTAACGTCACTTCTACGATGGTGCTATCTTTATCTAAAACTTATTTTAACAATCGTTTATAACTTGGCATTTTTTTCAGCTTTTACACTTTTTATAATATTGTTTGCGCTATTTGGAAACAAACATGTTTATGAGATAAAAATAAAAAAATTGTCAAACATCCCTATTATAATAAAATTTTATTGCAATACCACTGACTCACCATGCTTTAGATAGCCTAACCTCTCAGTCCATGACTCGATATAACTTTACCACAATCTCATCCAAACACAGGTTATATTTTATTTATCGTATCTTACAACACTAGACATCGCATCTACTCCATGTACGTTGTTCTATGGTTTCACTCTGATAATAATATACTAGCTCCTTGGTGTTTACAATAGTTTGAGCAATCATTAATTGTTGGTGCAAATGTGACACGAACACAATACATACTTGCGTCGAATGAGAAGTGTTTGGCTACGGGACGAAACTAACTACAAAATACTCTCAAAAAGTGTAATAAATTTTTGCTAGAATGTATTTTATAGAGTTTTTATTCTCTGTCGTCTTAGTTCAACTAAAAATGCAATTTGGAATAAAACAATGTGGTGTGTTATCAATTGAATTGCACTTAAACGTTAGATACATAGTGTATCATGTTCTAAACTAGCGACTCTATCGGACCGAAGCCCCGACGGCTCCATAAACAGAGCAAACTGAACTCAACCTTCGTCATAAATAAGGCCCATTATGATTTGTTCATCGAGTTCCGATTGACTATGGAAGAATCTATTGAGAAATACTATACACTTTCACTTACATTATAATTTAATCGGACCTACCTAAAACGTAAGGGTGAAACTCTTAATAAAATTATTGTTCGTATATATTGTGTAGCATTATTTAACTAAACATAGGAGCGGCGTAAAATTAATAATTGAATATAATTCGTACGAGTTTTGTGCATGATACCTGTCTCGATATTCCAGTGATATACATTTTTACAAGTTTTGTAAACCGAAACGGTAAGTATAGGCTAGATTTTATAATACACTTTACCCTACGTGAGGATTGGTAATGTCATAACTTACAACAAAATTACGTAAGCTACAATGCGGATCGCTCCCGATGGACACTACGTTTACCTAACGCGTAACAATGAGGGTGTATGCTAAACATTTTAGGAACCCAAGTTTGGATGTCGCAGTGCCACCGCTATAAATAGAACTCTCGTTAAATAAAGCATATTTTCTGTTATCAACAAGAACTACGGCAACATTATTTATTGACTTTAACGCTATGCTTGAAGAGTTGACAATAAATATTTATGATAAATACAATGTGCACATTTCCTCTGCTATAAACTATAAACGTCGATGGGCGGTACACGAAACGTTGAGCGTGATTATTTGGCAATTTTATTAGAAATGGCATCGAGATGATTTTAAGAATAAGTACTTTGTGACGTTTGAATGAAACAAAAACAATGTATTTTAATAAATAATTATGTTATATGTCATTTCATTTAAACTTGGATATATGAAATACGCACATTGTCGGAGTTTCTTCGTGGGTAACGCGTCCACTCGAATAATATCTCTTTTCGTGTGTGATACAGGTTGATAACTTACAATGTTAGAACTGTGGGCAGTGTGTGACTGAAGTGGGTGACTCTCCCGTGTGTGTTGTAGGGGAGATGTTACCGGAGTGGCGGCGTTAGCTAGAGAACGTAACGAAACAAGTGACAGCTGAGCTGTGGTCGGCGCCTACGTCCCGCCGGCGCGCAACACTCAGTCTCGCCGCACAAATGTTCTTCCCCTGTAGGAATAGAAAATTACCGGTTCAAATTCATTGTTTAGCAAGCCTATCGACTGGGATTTATGTTACATACTGGACCGTTGTATGGTTAAAGATACTTAGATGTTGGGGCTCATCTCATTTCAGGTATCATTATCAGACTGAAAATTGCAAACTCAAACTCAAAGCATTTATTTCAAATAAACCAATTACAGACACTTTTGAATTGTCAAGGTCGGTCGGTCAGAAAAATGAAGCTAGTCGCCCATTCCAAAGCGTACCTATGGAGAAGAACGGGCAAGAAATTCCACGGACACTCTTTAAATCAAATTATGTTTACAATAGATTGGTTACATCATTCATGTTGAAATTATGCATGTGAGAACGATGCAGAACGTTAAAAGCGTCCGATATATAAATATGAAAACAATTCAAATTTTTTTTATTATTAAAATACGCCGTGGTAGCTAAGAGATGACCAGTCTCAACTGACGGCGCCCGTTCACGAACATTCATGCATGGATTAGCACCATTCAACTCAACCATTTTGAAGGGAGCTAAATGATCCAACACACGCGCCACCATCAGCGAAACATTAAAGTGAGCATGACATACTCTCAGCCGCCAGGACACATTCAAGTCAATGAAAGATGTACCCAGTAAATGGTAGCTTTAATGCATGTAATAGTACTCACATATGGCTTATAGCAATTATACAGTACTAAAATATTGAGTTTATACAATGCAAAGATTCTTGTTTTTAATCTTCAGCAGCTTCAACAGTGTTTTCAAATGCTAATCAATTAGTTGATGCGTCCTTGAGGAGCAGGACCAGCGATTAGCCAAGCATTTTTATCAGCAATGTAATCCCCTAACTTATAATATGCTCGGCTGCATAGTATGCGTTTTATACAAGATTTAAATTTGGTTTCATTTAGTTGATGTATGTGGGGAGGTATTTTATTGTAACATTTTAAACAGTACCCCATGAAAGATGAGTCTACTTTAGCCATTCTGAAACCTGGTTGAACTAATTGGTACCTATTTCTAGTGATATAATTGTGTCTTTCACCTCTTTTACTAAAAAGATGTAGATTTTCCCTTACGTACATGATGTTTTCATAGATATATTGACAAGGTACAGTCATGATGTTAATATCTTTGAACAATTCCCTTAGAGAGTCGCGCCTGCGGAGGCCATATATGGCTCTGATGGCTCTTTTCTGCAGAATGAAAATGGACTCGATGTCTGCAGCCCGTCCCCATAGTAAAATGCCGTACGACATAATAATATGAACGTAACTAAAATAGACTAGACTCGCGGTATCTACATCAGTAAATTGACGGATTTTTCTCACAGCATAAGCTGCTGAACTTAGCCGTCCTGCAAGGGATGTTAAATCAGGACCCCATTGAAGCTTTGAATCGAGCGTGATCCCCAGGAAAACAGTTTTATCGACAAATTCTAGTTTCTCTTGATTCAATACTATCTCACAATTAGTACTTTTGACATTTAATACTAAATTATTAGCAGTGAACCAATTATGGATCTGCAGTAAGGCCTTATTCACGTTGTCAAGATTTGATGCATGCCTATTAATTTTAAAAATTAACGAAGTATAGTCAGCATATAACACCATATGGGGTTGGGTTTTAAACAAATGAGGTAGATCATTAATATAAACTAAAAAGAGGAAAGGACCCAATATCGAGCCTTGTGGTACACCCATTTTTACTTTTAGACCGATTGAATTGACACGTTTATTTGGATTGCCGATGAGAAACCCCATTGGGCACATGCCTTGTAGTTATAATAAAGTAATACTAACGTAATAGTCTTGCGCTCAATGGGACGCGAGGTGTTCTGCGGGCGCGCTCTGTTGAGCACCTTGAGCAGGTCGCCGGCCTTGGCGCGCATGCGCGAGTGTACGTACACCTTGGAGCACTTGATGTGGTAGTGGAGGTAGTCGCGGAACATGTGCAGCAGGTCGATGGTGTTGTCGCGCGCCGACGAGCACGTGTGCCGCGGGAATAACACTGGAATAAACACGAATATTTATTCATTCTGCCAAACTAACTCCATTTTATGACCACGCAATCGCTGTCCATTCCAAGATCGCAGAAAGTGATAAGGCCGCCAAGGACAGGTGTCAAGCACGCATTACCGACGGCCGGATTTGTGGAAGGCAGTGGGCAGACAAGTGGCAGCATAAATACAAGTCCCGTAAGTCGACGTCAAGCCGGAATCGGGTGATAGGTCAAGTCTAGTTAACAGAAAAATAAACCAAAAAATCTTTCCTATGTATTTTAAAAATTACGGGCATTTATATGAAAAATCGAAAAATTCTACTGCCTATGACGGTTTAATTCCTATTGCTACAAATTTTAACTACTTTTTTTAATATGATACATTATTATTTTCTGTTAAGTATTATGACCAGACCTATCACCCAACTCCGGCTTGACGTCGACTTCTGGGACACCCTGTATCATCGAATCTGTAGCATGGACATCGAATGAACACCAAAACTAACAGGCGAGACAAGCGACGCCGAAATATAGGATGCTGCAAAAGTATGTGTTAATGCGATATGGACGGTAACAAATATCTGCCTACTAAGTTAAATTCCGAAGAATGTGATAGACCGTTGTCATCGAAGCATCATTTTGGCACAGCAACTTATCACATAATGCTTCTGCCCGCGTGAAATTTCTTGTTCCCCCGACCAACCTCGTCGCATCGCATCGTTCTTTCTGACTTTTTCCATTTTTGCTCGGCTGCTAAGGGTCACAGCGTGATGTTAAATAGCCTATAGCATTCTTCATGAATTGGGCTATCAATAGAAACATATTTTTTTTAAATCCGACCCGTACTTCCAGAGATTATCCCCTACATACAAACTTACAAAAAAAAAAGTTTACTTTTTCATAGTATTATTTGCCGTCATTTATTAGTGGATGAATCATGCAATCAGATATTATTGCCGAGCTGTTCATAGTAATATATTTACGCTAGAAATGGCGTGATAACTTACCAAACGTAACATAACTGATATTATCTCCTACTCTCGCGTCCGTGTCCATTAGTTCTAAGGGCGGTTCCTTGTGCGAAAACAATACCTGAAAATAAAGAGAAAAAATATGCATTACATAAAACAAACAAAGTGTTCATTGTAATATCTATATGGCCCAACAGTCTCTTGAATATAATTACGTACCTATTTAGATTGCTATCACTCAAGTGTTTACAAAATAATAATACAGTTATTGTCACAACAAAGTACTTCATAAAACATTCAACATATCATTATTTTAACACCTGTTCTGTAGTAAACTGTTTACCAAACAGGATGAGATTTTAGAACATAATGCACAATGCTTATTGTCACTCAAAATACTGACTATTGATACTGTGTCATTTTGCTCGATGTATTACACTGCAGATTAGAACTTGTTAAGTCAATGACCTCTTTATAACTCGCGCGGGATACGTGCCATATTGACGGTCGGCAGGCGCCCCACAAATGAAGGGGCTATGTAAGTATCTGGTCAGGTCCACTCAAATCTGTATAGCTCATTGCTCAAGAGACCCTTTCAGAGACTAACCCGCACGTTTCGCAAAATCTTGTCAATATAAAAACGTTTCGGTGTTATTCGGTCAGACACAATGACCTCATCCAGCTTATAGAATTGCTGACAAGCAAAGCTGTTATTTTTAAACTTCCGTCTATCTGGTATTCTAACCTATATTGTTCCACTGCAGGGTAAAGAATTCCCTTTTTTCTCACACTTTGCTCTGCTAATATCCCCCCAGTCCTTTCGACAGGACACACGGTCGTCCCGCCAACTTCGCATTCGTCTGCCCCAGTGTTAGCACCAACTAAACAACCAATTTACTTAAAACACATCACAACTTACTTGTGGCGCAGTGTGCGACGCTCTCCGTCCTTCCTTGAGCTCCTGCATGAAGACCTTGCCGATAACCATATCATCTTCGTGTCGGAACACAGTGGAGAAGACCACTGTCACGCGGTCTTCTTGCGCTTCCACGTATCTGAAACATCAAATAAATTGGTTTATGAGAAAAGATTACAAAAAAAAACTAAATCAGGAAGTCCATTTTGATTCATGGCAATTGTTAAAATATTCCAGCCAGCATAAAGAGAACAATATTATTTATGTTTTTAATAAGTGTGCATGCAAAAGCTTTAATTTAGTAGTCAGCAGGCATAACTTAGATAACTCAAGACCAATATGGATTGGCCAGTCACAATGTTGATAGCTATATAACATACGCTTCCGCCGCGGATACCTATTTATAGCAGCGAGAAATACTATTGAAATTATACACTTTTTGACATCTACCAATTCGCTCCGGGTCCGCGTGGAGGATTACGCCTCACACCCTCTCAGGCTTTTGTACCAACAGTGGGAATGTTATAGACTGATTATGATGATAAACGTTTTTTTACCAGCTCAATCTTTGAGCAGCAAATAATTGCGAAATTGTTCTTTTCCAATCGATGTTGATTTTTACATAAGTTGTGGCCATCTGGCCACGTTAATAGCAGAGTGAGTGGCGTTAGATCCTCAAAGGTGCAGGTGTATGGTCACTTGTAAAATTCCAAATAGTTTAGTTTTAATACTAACAGCGTCTCATCCTGTCGATAGTTGATGACGGCGCGTTTGTGGCTGACATCGCCATCTTCTTGCAGTCGGAAGTAGCGCTCGAACACAGACGCAAAGCAGTTCCTCTTGAGGAGTCCGACCTTCTTCACAACATCTTCCCAGTCGTCGGGAATGTTCTCCAAGTCGAGCAGCAAGGATATGTTGTAGCCTGTAGGCGGAGTTGTTAGGTGATTAGATGGAAAAGAGGTTCTGTAGAAAGCCTGGAACGATATAAGTCTGCTTGGACAGGCAGTTTCACAGTTTTACTTCTATGATTGACGTGTATAAGTGATTGTAAAAACCTAATAACAGAAATAAAATCATTTTACATTTATGAAGTTGAACGAAACTGTTAGCTACAAATTGTGCTTTATTGCCGCTTACATGATTTCTCGGGATTTCGCGACGGATTTGCCTCGTAAAAGGAATATGTTCGGATTCAGTGAAAATATTAAATGGATAGTAATAACATGAGCTTAAATTCGTGGGCTTGTGATTGATTATTTGACTCTAAGCCACGTAACTTAAGAGTAAAAAATCGTAACCCTTCTTTTGTCTTCGCCGTAGTCAGAATTAAGTGATTTACGCCACCCCAAAACGACCGTAACACGTCCGTGCGACATATTATTGCACATTACGCGGACTCCATCACAGTAGTAACTTACATAGTAAGCGCGTCAATGTATTTCTATAAACTCATTTTTCCCTAGAGACACAGTAACTTAGATGATTATGGCAAAAAGGTGTGTCGCTTTATGACTAATCAATACAAGAGTTCAAAGTGCTACTTTATCACTGGCAGTGAATATTTTATGTTAACGAATATTCGTTACAAGGGACCGCCTAAATAACGACGATTGATTTGACCGGCTTCAATTTTCAAGCACTGTTGTAGGTCATTAGAAGAGTTCTTTATAAAACCATTTTATATTCAGCTCTTTGATCATACGGATATTATTAGCTGTAACATACGCATTATCAGCCTATGATGATATTAGCTACGCTATGCTGTGAATTAAGTTCAACACGTTTTCATCTTGAAAACTAAATTCGAATTGAAGCAGAAGATAAGCCACAAGTTCCAAATTAAAACATTTATATCTTATCAAGAGTGTTCCATACTTGCAAACGAATCTTATCAAAATGATTCCAATAAGTATGTGTTCACATAAAGAAATAACATAACATTTAGTTGTTGATGTTCTCATTTTAATGATAAATAAGGTGTTGACCAAATGCAGTTGAGATTTACTGCCTGTTATATCTCTCATTGAGATTGCTTGATGACCTAGACATTAATAGGTTTAAGTGATTGTATTATTTGTCTAGTCTCTAGTACCAATGTATCTTTATAAGGGTATTGTTCTCAAAACAAATATGTAAATAAAATGAATGTTTATGGTTGAGAAATAAACATGTACTTTGGTTTATCGGATTTTATAAAAGAGTTAATGTAAATATTAGGGTGTAGCTGTGAAGTATAGGTTTTCTCTCTTATTATGATTGACTTAGAAAAGCATTTTTTTTTATATTGCTAAGGCATAAAGTATGCTGATGATGGTTATGTTATAAAGCTTTTCGTACAAATTCACAATAAACTATGAAATACAACAACAAAACAGTTTTAATCAAATTTATGACTCACAATAAGGAAGTTTAAACTTGTGTGGCACGCCTATGACCATAAATAAATTTTCCTTAATTAAATAAAAGGAAAACAAGAAATATTTTAGTTTGCTAATGTATGAACTGCAACTATAACTGCTCCAATGAACACTGGTAATTATGCAATGTATAAAACAGGCTTACATACTCGCTTTCATTTTTATGCAATTGTGGAGATATATTTGTGCTGCATGTAAAAATGCACATTTCTTAGGCTACAGAGTTATTCGATCATATTAGTAGACTACAAATTATTTTAACAGTAGTAAAACAGCATGACATTTTTTTTTTTTTGGGAGAATCATTTTTTGGGTAGTGGCAAAATATGTAAAATGATAAAATAAATTTAGAAAGAAAAACAATACACATAAATTTTTGGTATTTAGCATACTTATCAGGTACTTAAATTTTCATGGTTGGCAAAAATTAATGATTTGATTTGAAACACTTGGTTAATATAGGCAAAGTGTTTTGCATTAGTTAGCCATGTTTAGGTATTCCCTGTAATAACATAATATCACACCTGTATTACCCCTTAGGACAGATGTGTAAAGTATACCCACATCTTTCCTTTTTATGTTTTAGGCGATAGAATCAAGGGAGCCCACGAAATTCAAATTATTTTTTTTTTTTTTTGTTATTTGCAGGTATCAGGTTGTACCTATGTAGATCTAGATTAAATTTGTGGCCCTAACAAAAGATTCATTTATAGAATTATAGTTTTTGAATGATTATTTCATGAAATTATGACATTTGATGCCAATTTTTACTTATGGAGTTGTATTGCTGATTCTCATGATTATAATTCTGTTATGGTTGCGCATGATATTTAAATCAACATAAAACATGTCACTGACCTACAAATTGCAAAAAACATAAATAAATCTGATTTTTGTGGGCTGCCTTAGCACATCCCCCTTAAGTCCCTTATAATGGAAGACCAGCCTAATGCCACTGGACACAGATTCTGACTTTCCTGAATGCTTTTGCTGTTTGTGTCTGTTGCTGTTTTAACAAGTGTTATTTCTTACCTGACTCTGCCTCAGTGAGGAGTGGCCCATATACTCTTTTGAGCAGTTCATCTGCTCCATGTTCTTCCAACTGCTTGTAGAACTTCAGTGATATACTAACCTGATAACAAATTGGGTATTATTGACATGGCTCCAGATCTTACTAAGTCATAATATTAGAAACTTTATAACTGATTAAAACGCAATCAAGTAAATGTGATTTGAATTTACTAGACAAACAATGTATTTTTAATAAATTTCAGCACACTTTTGGGGGGACTTTATCTGTTCCCTTAAGAATTATCAAAACAATGTTAGAATTATCAATCTAAGAGTATAAAATTAGGCTTCATTGGCTTGTTTAGAGTTATTATGAATACCTCTGAATACTTGTTGTCAGTGTATTAATAAACACATTTTGTATGAGTAATTATTGAAGTATGTATTAAATTGGATGTTCTAGCCAATTATGTTTGGTTTAAAATTGGAGAGCCTTTTTGGTTTCAGGTCAATTATTATACAGACAGTATCAACAAGAGTTTTATAATTATAAGTGTAATGTTGATCACATACCCTAACTTTGGTTTTATCTCCATTCACATTGGATATATGAAAGAGTACTCCATCAAAATCTGCAACTTTCACATCTATTGACTCTGGTTTTAAGCTGGAAACAACAATAACAATAAATAAATGTTTGTGGGATGAAAAATCAACACCAAATTACTCATATCCTGGGACATGTCCCCACTATATAAAAATGGATATCAGTATCACATATCAGATTCATTACATTGTTTACCACCACTGGAATCCAAAAACATTACGGGACGTATCCGCACGCACACTACTGAGCACCAATAAACAACTGATATGACTCATCCATGCTGAGATAGCTACTATCACGTCATATTCACTACATGACATAATACACATCAAATCACTGTATGTCCTGTTTCTATACATTTATAAGAACCTGCTGTGATGCTCGCGGCCAACGTGGGCCCACCCCAGGAATTTTGACACTTGTCAAGATACTTCCGAAAAGGGGTTATGGCCAGAAATCACTCCCTCGTAGACAGTTCCACTGCAGCAACCGGGTAGCGAAACTCATGCATGTGGACTGCATGCTCGTTAAACACATCACAATTATGAAAAAACAGTACACTTTCTAAGCGTAACGTACTCACCGCGCCAGTGCATTTTTATATTTAACTGTTAGAGTCTCTTCTATAATTCTATTATTGATCTCGAGTAAGATCATTATTTAACAATTTATAACCTACAGCTTTTTCATAAAATCAACGCTTATAGCACCTTCATTTAATAATTTATACGGAAATCTTCAACGATGACCGCCCGTATAGAGATATCCATAAACGACAGAAAGAAAAGGAAGCTCCAAATGAATGAAAAATCGGCCATGTAACCATAGAGCAGACTATATTTTATTACCTCAAATACTCACTGGAAAAATAATAATTAAATTGAGTAAAATATTAATCAACAAGAAATCATACTTTTAAAACAAGATGTACTTCGAGTTTGCGCTTTGCAAATTTTGTAATTTACGACTTAGCTCTCAAAGAAAACCGTAACTTACTAAAACAAAAAACAGGCACACGTCCCTAGCGTCCTAGTCCGTTTTGACATTTGAAAAGCAAAATGCACTTTTTTTTAATCTATGCTCCTTTTCAATTCGGTGTGGAAAATACTTTGTTTATTTATAAATTGAATTGAATGAAAAAACGCGTGATTAGTTACGCGAATCGATTTGCACGTGCATCATGAAATAAAACAAAGCCAAGATGTCCAATCAAGTAGGTGCCTTCGTTGCGGGGCTGAAGTCCCGGAACGTGGAGATCCAAATCAAGACAGCTCGGGAACTCTATCATTTTTCTAAGACGGAGCTCCGAGAGGTCCCTCAGGAGGAACTCACTCAATTTCTCGATGAGTTCAACCACCAGATTTTTGAAATGGTCTCCAGTAACGATGTCCATGAAAAGAAAGGAGGTGTTTTAGCTATAGGTAAACGACGACAATCTTTCCATCTTGTATTTTTCTATTAATATCGTATTTACAGACCATAATTTTATTCATTCCAATTTTCAGTATGTCTCATTGGCGGTGACTGTGACACCACAAAAACACGTATTACCAGATTCGCTAACTATCTTCGCAACCTACTGCCTTCATCCGATGTGGGTGTGATGGAACTAGCCGCTAAAACTGTCGGCCGGCTCGCCACAGTGTCGGGCGTCAAGAGAGCTGAATACGTCGAGTTTGAAGTAAAGAGAGCTTTTGAGTGGTTGTCTGAAGAGAGAAATGAAGGCAGGCGCCATTCAGCAGTGCTGTTGTTAAAAGAAATGGCTATAGCCATGCCTACTTACTTCTACCAACAAGTATCAGGGTTCTTTGATCACATCCTTGTAGCCTTGAAGGATCCCAAGCCTCAAATCCGTGAGGCTGCTGCAAAAGCCTTGAGAGCTGGCTTAGTAGTGACAACTCAGAGAGAAACAGCTAAACAATCCACTGCCAAGCCTCAATGGTACATGCAGTGTTATGAAGAGGCTATGCTGTCATTTGAAGAAATTCCTTTGAAGGAAAAAGGAATGTCAAAGGAGGATAGAGTTCATGGCGGCTTGTTAATCCTAAATGAGTTGCTAAGATGCTCAAATGCTGTGTGGGAGAAGAAATATTCATACCTAATGCAATGTCTGGACACACAGCAGGATAACACAGTATCTGATGATATTCTCTTTATAAGCACTAAATTGCATAGTCCATCAGTAAAGAGAGGGTACCTGTGCGACGGGTTCAAGACTGAGAATGTTACGTATCCCGTTCCTATTTATGAATCTGAAGTCTCCCATAAACTACTGACTGAAAAGTTTGAGAGGATCTGTAAAGGTAAGTGTATGAACAAAGTATATTCATGCTTACAATTGACTTCAGACCTTACTTATTGTACAAGCTGCCCAAACGCAAGTGTTTAAAAAATGTGTTTTCATTATCTGTTATTGGTCAAAGGGCAAGTGTGCTATCATAGAGGGAAAAAAATTATAATCTAAAGTTGCAAAAGTGATGGTCAATTCAAACATATAAAAATAAAATTATTACTCAAATAATAAACAAAGACCCCAGTTATTATTGTTGTATATTGTTTATGTGCATTACAAGCTAATGCATTGAAATGGCACAATAGCTTGTCTTGTCTGTTAGAATGGCATAAACATGCAGCAGCCTTTTTTAATAAAACAATTATGGAATAAAACAAAATATAAACAGAAACACCACAAAAACCTCAATAGGTTTGTCCAGATGTTGAAAACTAATTAATTACTGTTGTTGTTTCATTATTACTAGTGTATTTCATCCAATCACATTTTACTTCTAATTGCAAAGTTTTTGTTCCCAGATGTAATGAGCCAGCGTATCCTCAAAACCCAGGGAGTGCCACAAATTCTTTTGGTCATAATCCCAAGACTAGCTGCTTTCAATAAAGATTTTTTCTTGAAGAAATACCTTACTTCTACTATGAGCTACTTGCTTTCCTGCCTGCGAAGCAGAGAGAAGGACAGGAACATGGCCTTCACCACTCTAGGCCTCATGGCTGCTGCCATCGAAAATGACATCAAGAACTATATCCCTAGTATAATGGATGTCATCAAACAAACACTGCCTATTAGGGACACACAAACTAAAAAGAGGGTCTGGATAGATCCTTCCATTTTTGCTTGCATTACCTTACTAGGAAGTGCAGTTAAAGATCTAGTTATCACTGACATTAAAGAATTATTAGATGCAATGTTTGCTACAGGCCTAAGTCCATCCTTGACTATCTGCCTGCGAGAGTTGAGTAAAAACTTGCCTTCACTTAGACAAGAAATATCAGAAGGACTACTGAATATGCTTTCACTAGTTCTGAGAAACAAACCATTCTTACATCCAGGGGTTCCAAGGAGTTTGGAACAGCAGATGAGTAATATGAGTTTGGTAATGGAACCCCAAGACACTGCCAGCATTGTTCTAGCACTAAGAACTCTTGGGTCATTTGACTTTGAGGGTCAACATAGTTTACTTACCTTTGTTAGGCGTTGTGCTGATCACTTCTTGCAGAGTGAGCAACAAGAAGTCAGATTAGAGGCTGTCAAAACTGCTGCGAAATTATTAGCAGATTCTACCATCAGAACCATGAACACCCCTTCAAGGACCCTCACTCTTCTGACAGCAGAAGTAGTAGGCAAGTTACTGGTTGTGACAGTTACAGACCCAGATTACGAAGTTCGTTACTGGGTACTAGAATCTCTTTACTATATATTTGACACACATTTGGCCCAAATTGAGAACTTGAGTTTCCTTTTCATGGCTATGAATGATGAACACTTGGCTATCAGGGAGTTGGCTATCTGCACTGTTGGTCGGTTGAGCGTAGTTAATCCCGCTTACGTCATGCCGGGGCTTAGAAAGACGCTGATACAGTTCCTGACTGAACTAGAACATTCTGGAATGAGCAGGAATAAAGAGCAGGCAGCCAGAATGTTAGATAACCTGATACGTCATGCTCCGAAGCTTGTCAAGCCGTATATGGAGACAATACTGAATGTTCTTGTGCCCAAACTAAGGGAATCTGATTTGAATCCTGGTGTAGTCATCAGCGTTTTGAAAGCCGTCGGTGATTTGGCCGATGTACACGGCGATAATAGTGGACTTAAGAAATGGCTGCCAGAACTTTTGAGTATACTTCTGGAACTGTTATCTGATGCCAGTGCTACAGAAAAGAGGAGTGTTGCTCTCTGGGCGTTCGGCCAACTGGTCAGCGCTACAGGCTACGTCGTTGCTCCTTACACTGAGTACCCCACCCTTATGGATGTGCTCTTGAACTTCTTGAAGACTGAACAGCAACCAAAAGACAGGAGAGAAACTATTCGCGTTTTGGGATTGCTAGGAGCATTGGATCCTTACAAACACAAGATAACTAGAGGACTGATTGGCGAACAACCTGACTCAAGCTTAGTTCCTGTAGCTGATAGCAAAGCCGAAGAGAATAACTTTGATATGACGACAAGTGAGATGCTAGTCAACATGTCATCCCCTGTTTTAGACGAATACTACCCAGCTATCGTTATATCTACACTTATGCGGATATTACGTGATCCTACACTGCAGCAACATCACACGAGTGTGGTCCAAGCAGTGACCTTCATCTTCCAGTCTTTGGGTATAAAATGCGTTCCATACATTTCTCGCGTCACACCGAGTCTTCTATACGTGGCCAGAGCTACCGACAACAATAACTTCAGAGAATTCCTGTTCACCCAATTAGCGAGGCTTATTGCTATTGTAAAGCAGCACATTCGTAATTATTTGGACAAAATATTTGACTTGATCAAGGAGTTTTGGACCCCAAACAGTCCTTTCCAACCAACTTTAATTTTGTTGGTTGAGTACATCGCTGTGGCTCTTGGGTCTGAGTTTAAAGTGTATTTGCCTCAGCTTATGCCACAGATTTTGCGTGTTTTAGCACACGATGCGAGCAAAGATAGAATTGTGACGGAAAAACTGCTTTTCGCCCTACAGAAGTTCGAAGATAATTTGGATGATTACATGCATTTAGTGATACCGTCGATCGTCAAGCTGTTCGATGCATCAGATTGCCCAATAAATGTGGCTAAAGTTGCAATGGAGACCGTTGACTATCTCTCAGATTCCTTGAACTACAGTGAACTGGTTTCCAGAATAATCCATCCTTTAGTTAGAAGCTTGGACACCTGCGCGGCATTGCGACCAACTGCAATGGACACGTTGTGTGCGTTGATTGTCCAATTAGGACGCAAGTTCACAGATTTTATACCACTGGTTCAAAAAGTGGTGGTCAAACATAAGATTCAGCATCAAAACTACGAATTATTGCTCTCTCGAATGCAGTCTAGTCAAACTTTGGCGATGGATGAGTTCTTACAAAGTACGAGGCGTAGACCAAGAAACAATAATCAAGAGGCAAGTTATACTTTAATAAAAATATTAAACTTTTATTTATTTCACAAGTTTTATCGTAAACGGTCTACCGACCCAAGATGAACCTTGAGTGCATTTCAGCAAATACGAGGGCGGCACTGAAAATTTCGGTAATCAAGGAAGTGACACAACATTACTATTTAAAAAAATATTTATTGCTTTTCGAAGTACTCTCCGCGAAATTTGACACATTTTTCCATACGATGGAACTAATCATTGAAGCAACCATTCCATTCGGAAGTTGGGGTCTCCAAAATGGCCGTTTTGTAGGCGTCCACAGCTTCTTCAGGTGATGAAAATCTCTGTCCACGCAATTTATTCTTTATTTTAGGGAAAGTATAGAAATCATTAGGGCTAAGGTCGGGGCTGTACGGCGGATGGTCTAATAATTCTATGTTTTCTTGCTCTAAAAACTCTTTTGTTCTGTGTGCGGTGTGAGAACTCGCATTGTCGTGATGGATGATGATGCGGCGGTTGCAGTTCTCTTTACGGAGTTCAGAAGCGACCTGTGGCAAACAAATGCTAGCATACCATTCTGCATTAACCGTTCTTTGTCCCTCAAGAGGAATAGTCGTAACATGGCCGGTTTTGGAGACAAACGTTTCCACCATTTTTTTTGCAACACTCCGTGAACGAACAATTTTTGTTGGCTTTAACTCATTTTCGAACACCCAAACTCGTGACGGGTTTTTTGTTTCGGGTTCGTACGCGTATATCCAGGATTCGTCACCTGATACGATGTTGTATACAGCATTTGAGGATCCTGCGTGGTATCTTTCGAGAGTTCTGATGCACCAAGTAACGCGAGCCGCTTTTTGCTCTTCACAGAGCGAATGCAGTATCCATCGGGAAAACAACTTTTGTACACCTAATTGTTCATGCAAGATCATTTGTATTTGACTCATGCCAATGTCTAAAGTTGCCTGAATTTCGCGGTATGTCACATGTCGATCTTCCGCACAGCATCAACGTTTTCTTGGGTGACTGCAGTTTTTGGACGACCTTGACGGGGATCATCACTGAGCTTGACACGTCCACGTTGAAATTCAGCAAACCAGCGATAAATTGTGGTTTTGGATGGGGCTTCATAACCAAATGCAGAAATCATCCGGTCAACACACTACTTTTGTGTTAAACCACTTCGAAAGTCATAATAAATCATCGCTCTTGAATTTTCTCGAGTCAATTCCATTTTCTCAACGACTAAACAAGTTTGACAAAACCTTGTGACAAGACCGAGAATCTTTTTTTAAATAAATAAATGATATTCGATTTTTAAAACCGGAGTTTTCAATTAAAAAGATTTTAATATGACAGGAACAGTGGAAATATTCCATTCCCGATACTTTTAGTGCAGCCCTCGTATTTGCGACGTTTGTGCCGTGTTTACTTAGCTTATAAAAAATTGCACTTGTTAACTCGTAAGCCGAACAAACGTCAATACAATATTTTCCTAAAACTTTGAATGCATCAATCACCAAAATTTACCTTTTACCTTCTAAAAACATACATTATATTCAACAGGCCCGCATCGGCTACAACAGCGACACTTCCCAGTCGATTCGCAAGTTGTGTGTAAACGCGCACAACTTGAAGCTAGCGTGGACAGTTAGCTCTCGTGTATCAAAGGATGACTGGCTGGAGTGGCTGAGGAGGTTCAGCATTGGCTTGCTGACAGAGTCTCATAGTCCTGCTCTGCGGTAAGTTTTTACCCTGCTTCACTCTAAATCGATTTTTAAGGCTGGCTCCTATTGTCGCTATTACTAATATTCGTCCTTTTCAAAGTTTCTTGGATGTTTAAACAGATTTGTTCACATATTTTTCATTGTGAGATGTCCGATACTTACTGTTGCTGTTAATTGTTAAATATATTAGTTATTTTCGTTGCCAAAAAGGACTCTAATGTGTTGACCAGGGACAGTTACCGTTACAAAAAAAATACCGGTATAATAACCAAAACATTTCGTTCTGTTACGTTAAATACTTACCGTTACAAATAACGTTAAGTCATGGGATTCAACGGTATTAAAATAGCATTACGAATAGCGTTATTTCGCTAAAATCTAGCAAGATCTGATGCGACGTTGCCAAACCGAAACGGACGCCGCGTGCTATGCGTTCGGTTCGTGTACGTGTAAGGAGCGGCAACCACTAGCATTTATCGTTATTGTTACGCTTGCGACGATCGGAAAGATACGAATACGAGACGTCACGCGCTTCCGCGTGTTTCATTTCATAATCATACGGCACACAAGCATCGCGTACGCCGATACGTCTATTGCCTGTTATTTTCAACTAATAATATTTTTCCTAATGCAACTGCTTTAGTAAAAATATTATTATGGGCCGAAAGAAGTGCAACAAAGTGTACAGATATAAAGGTTTTCAAAGAAAACAATGAATCAACTAATTTACAGTTTTTTTTTCTATACCTTTATATATTTTGACATAAACAATAACATGAGTATTTACTGTTTAAAGTGTTATATTATTTTAATTTTGCGAATGTGAGGACTGTATGGGTCATCGTTTTTTTTTTGTTCAGTTACTTTTACTGATGGTCTGGCAGTTTTAGTACTTCATGGGGCCTACCCAAATGTCCTTTCTTTTGTATTGTTCGTCAAATCGTTGCGCTCCTTTAGTTCTGAGTTGAGCTGCACGATAATTGACAAATGCGTGCACTGACTGGACAGGTCCACTCGATCTGTTTGGTACTTTCTTCAAAATACCATTTCAGACACCAGTCAACATGGTCCTCAAATGAGCTGACCGAGATTATTTATTATATACACATTGACATTGATGACTAAACATATACAGTCTTATTCATAAACGTCTCTTAAATTTTAATCAATTGCTAAGCAAATGTTTAGCTAAATTCTTATTCATAAACGTTGTTTAGCGCTAAGAGTTCGCTAACCAATTGATTAGTAGCTGTCAAATTTAAACACCATCGGTAGCTTGTTAAGAGGATGCTAAGAGGCAATATGGCGGTTTTTACTTGAGTCAGCTGATCGATTCAGTAGGATTATTGTTTGCCTCGAGGTTATTTTGTTCCTAATATCGAGCTGTGCTTTAGTAAATATGGAATTCGACAATCTTTTACGACCTTTCAGAACGACGCAGAAAAAAATTAAATCATTTTTAAACGCCAGCGGGAAGTAGACCAAGGAAGACCTACGAAGCTCGTTAAAATCCGTTACGAGAATGATTTTCTACATTACATTTTATTCATTCGAAGTACACATGATGAAAGGATTTATAGGGAAAACTCAAACAGGAGTAGGCTCAGTAGGTACCTATTCATGAGGTTTTAAGGGTATGAGTTTGTGAGGAAGCTCATAGGATATAGTTATTATCCAATGTGATATCCCATGTGCCCTTAATCTTATGACGCCAGTTCTAAGGCCATAAACTATAAGAATAGCCACGAAGCACACAAATAACAAGAGACATTTTGTATAAACTATTTATTTTGATATTTAATAAAGTAAGATTTTTGTTATAAATTCCCTATTTTTGATTTCCAATATTCTTCTTACTAAGACATGGACTGTGCCATTCTTTTCTCATGCCACTCTCATTTCTCATCAATTCCACGTAGCCTCAGCCCTAATGGTCTCCTCCCTTCTCCGTCTTTGCGGTTGAATAGTATTGGTGCTAGGTGCTAATAGTGGCTTTCATAGCAGCAGTCAAACTTGAACCTGTAAACAAGTATAATAATTGTTATTACAAGACACTGAAACCCTGTTGCAATAGCGATAGGAATTAGGAAGTAATATATAATAGACACAAGTACCTACATACATTTCCAAAAGAGTATATTCAAGCTAGGACATGAACAAAAACATAGCTATAATCGGCTACTGATGTTACATCAGTTTTACATTAATTTGGTTAGTTTATATTAGTAAGTGTATATAAATTCAGATATAAATACCTTTTCCAGTTTACTCCAATTATTGTAGCTAATTATTATCAATGAAATACAATGAAGTAACGTAATAAATAATTGTATTAAAATTAAAATTTTCCGATGTAATTTTTGACATACGTCTGTTAAAGTCACGACAGATACAAAAATCGTGGGTTTGACAACTTTATTCTTGAAATTCTGTTTTGTAGTCGACTATTTTGATAATAGTCTGTGCTGAATATATAATTTCACCTCTATACCGTTTCTCTACTAATCACCCGCTAACTAGCGTTTATAAATAAAGAAAAGTTAAGCATTGATTTAGAGCTAACTAATTGGTTAGCTAAGCAGTGGCTAACAAATGGTTAGCGAGATTTTTATAAATAAGGCTGATACTATATACAATGATATGAAAGCTTAATTTGTAATGTTATTATAATTATTGTGAATGTGAAGACAATGTTTTTTTTTTTAATACATTTACGTCTTTTTTTCTCTGTTAGTTTTAATCATAGTCTGGCAGTTTAAGTAACTCAGGCGGCCTACCTAAATGTACTTTCTTTGGTAATGTTCGTCGAAACGTTGAGCTCCTTAGTTCTAAGTTGACCCGCATGATGACTGACAAATGCGTGCACTGACTCGACAGGTCCACTCGATCTGCTTGGTTCTTTTCGCAAAATACCATTTCAGGCACCAATCTACATGATCTGACCAAGATTATGTCTGGACTTTGAAAGAGACTGTGACCTTTGAGTTTGTTTCGGCCTCTCTTCTCAGAGTAGTCAGACAGGAAACGCCGATCTCATCTAGCTTTTAAAATAGTATTGACGTGTAAGTGTTTGTACAAACCTACTTACAGAAATAAAATCATTAAACATTTACTTGCACATTGTGCAATAAAACATTAAACGTGATGTTTACTTGCAATGGTTGTTGTGAAAAATAAATTTAAATAACATTAACTTTAATCTGAGCCACCTTGTTGCTAAATGTATGACAGAAAGGGAGGAAGTACTGTTTCAGAATTAATGTTTTGTTAATGCTGTATTTCTAGATTCCAGAGTTAATTCCACACTTCCCACAGTTCACCGAATTGATACATATAATAACTTGATTCGACTTCACAACAGTTTACCAAAACTTACTAAAAACATACGAAACTTACAAATACGTGGGACTATGGGGTTCTTTAAGTTTTTTTTTTAAATCTTTTCAAAGTACTCTCCACTAGCCTCTTTACAAAGTTTCATGCGTCTGAACCAGTTTTCGAACCACTTTTAGCAGTCGGAAGTAGACACCTCGTTTACAGCCTATTCGAACGCTGACACCGCATCTCCCGTCTATGAAAATTGTATATCCCCTTAAGCGGATTTTTTATTTTTGAAATAATACGAAGTCCTACGGTGCTAGGTCAGGACTGTAAGGAGGGTGACCTAGGAGTTTGACTAGCGTGCTGTCCAGCAAGTCCCTCGTTTTGAGTGCGGTGTGCGAAGGCGTGATTCATGGTGGAGCAGTAGCCCACGGAGCTCTGTTTGGTTGCTTGTAGCGCACAACTTTACGTTACTTTTTATTGTTAACATAACGGTAATTGGTATCGTTATAAAAAAAATAACGGTAATTCGGTCCCTGGTGTTGACTGACTGTATTCTTATAAATTTAACAATGAATGATTATTCTTTTTTAAATTTATAAGAATACAGGAAGTCAACACATTAGAGTCCTTTTTGGCAAATATTATTATTTCAATGTTTAAATGCCTTTTAAAGTTTTGTCCCGATTCACCCCGTGTGACCCATTATATTTGTCTTCAACTTATGTAGTTTTATGTCAAATTAAGAATTAAAGCATCATTACGGTCAGGTGCCGTTCGCTATATTTCTTAAATATGATTTTTTTACCGTGGTGAGTAGTTTTGCGAAAGGGGTATAAACAGGAACAGTTTAAAACACCTAAGTGTTGTGAACTTACAACCTAATGTTGATAAATTAATTTCTATAGTTACGACATTTCTTTAACAGGGCATGCCTAGCCTTAGCGCACAACTACTCCCAACTCCTGCGCGACCTGTTCAACGCTGCCTTCGTCTCATGTTGGACTGAACTCGACAATACCTCTCGTACTGAACTATCGAATGCTCTAGAACAAGCATTGACCGCCCCCGATGCGCCAGAACTGGCACATACCGTGCTGAACTTGGCTGAGTTCATGGAACACTGTGAAGGAGGCACTCTGCCGATATCTACGCATCTGCTCGGTGAAAGGGCTATGCATTGCAGAGCCTACGCGAAGGCTTTGCATTATAAGGTATGAATAAAATTATTCCGATAAAATGCTCCCCTTAAAAATGTAGCGTTTTTCTTCTCGAAAATATCAATGGTCATCTGTGTATCAATTTTTTTTTATTTTCCAAAATGTAATAATTTTTACAATACGTAAAGTTGCGTCTTTTGCTGTCCTGATTTCTATGATTTTGTTTCGCAGGAAGAAGAATTCCGTAATGGCGCCACATCTCAAGTGGTAGAGGCTCTGATCCATATCAACAACAAGTTACAACAGAAGGAGGCCGCCGAAGGCCTTCTAGAAAGAGTCATGGCGCAGCGCGAAGCCGGCGACGCTAACCTAAAGGTCCAAATAAGATGGTACGAGAAACTACACAACTGGGAAAAGGCACTTGATTTGTACGGAGAGAAATTAAATGACGATGTTAGCGATATTGACTCTTATCTCGGCGAGTTACGGTGCTTCGAAGCTCTAGGAGAATGGGTGGAGTTGTACAACACAGTCTCAATAAAATGGGTCAAAATGACTAACGAAGAGAAATTCAAAGCAGCGAGACTTGCAGCCGCTTCAGCTTGGGGCCTCAGCGAATGGGACTCCATGTCCAAATACGTCAATTTCCTCCCAGAAAATACTCAAGATGGTGCGTTTTATAGGGCAGTTCTTAATATCCACAATGGAGAATTCGACAAATCTAAACTATTCATCGATCAAGCGCGTACCTTGTTAGACTCTGAGTTAACTGCTGTAGCCGGCGAAAGTTATCAGAGAGCGTACGGTGCTTTAGTAAACGCTCAGCTGTTAGCAGAATTAGAAGAAGTAATCACTTACAAGTCAGTTGTGGAGAGGAGAGAATCTATTAGACAAGGATGGTGGACAAGGCTGCAAGGTGGCCAGAGATTAGTAGAAGACTGGCGCAGGATTCTTCAAGTTCGCAGTCTTGTTCTAACACCACAAGAAGACATGGCCACATGGCTCAAATTCGCTTCACTTTGCCGAAAGAGCGGTGCCCCACGCCAAGCTCACAAAACACTGGTGATGTTGTTGGGAACAGATCCTAGCAAGAACCGAGACATGCCACTGCCAACACATGAGCCAAGACTGACATTAGCATATGCCAAACATTTGTGGGTTGCTGGCGACAAACAATTAGCGTACGACCAACTTCAAAGATACGTGGACTCGACAGAAACGGGCGACGCGGAACACAGCAGGCTGCTAGCCCGGTGCCATTTAAAACTAGGATCATGGTGCGAATCCCTGCTCGGTATAAACGAGCTTTCTATTCCGGAAATTCTCCGGAACTACGCCGCAGCCACAGATCTTTCCTCTGATTGGTACAAAGCTTGGCATGCTTGGGCTTACATGAACTTTGAGACAGTGTTGTTCTATAAACATCAGGACACCAATATCCCGTCTGAAAGAAGGCCTTCTCCGGAGTGTATCCAACAGCATACAGTTCCTGCAGTGGAAGGATTCTTTAAATCCATTAAACTTTCCCACGGCAGTTCGCTTCAAGACACTCTTAGGTTGCTAACTCTGTGGTTCGACTATGGCCACTATCCCGCCGTTCATGAAGCTCTAGTTGAAGGCATCAGAACTATCGAAATCAACGTTTGGCTTCAAGTAATACCTCAACTTATAGCTCGAATCGATACGCCAAGGGCACTCGTCGGAAAATTAATTCACTCTCTATTAATCGATATCGGAAAATCTCATCCTCAAGCTTTAGTTTATCCTCTGACTGTCGCTTCAAAATCATCGTTCATTGCTCGAAAAAATGCAGCCAATCAAATTTTGAAATCAATGTGTACTCATTCAAGTAATTTAGTCAACCAGGCTGCTATGATATCCGAGGAGCTCATTCGAGTGGCTATTCTATGGCACGAGCAATGGCATGAAGCTTTAGAAGAAGCTTCAAGGTTGTATTTCAGTGAGAATGATGTGAATGCCATGTTTAAAACGTTGGAACCTCTGCACGCGATGTTGGAGCGAGGCCCGCAGACTTTGAAGGAGGTGTCGTTCAGTCAGGCGTATGGACGAGATCTGAATGAGGCGCAGGAGTGGTGTAATAGATATAAAGTATGTTTCCTGTTTCATTTTAGACATTATAGTAGTTCAGTACAGTCAAAATTCCGGTTTTAGAAGTACCCATAAACACTTTTTTTTCGATTATACTTAAAACTACATTTTAAACCGCAGTTTACTAGAATATCAGCCCAAGTAGTTTTCATTACAACTCAAAATCGTGTAATCTGAATGCCAATAAAGTCCAAATGGCTTTCGCCTTGTCTTACCTATGCTTATATCGTCTAAATAATCTTTTTCTCAGGAATCCGGCCAAGTTCGAGACCTAAACCAAGCATGGGACCTGTATTACCATGTATTCCGTCGCATCAGTCGCCAACTGCCACAGCTGACGTCACTAGAGTTGCAGTACGTGAGCCCTCGCCTGCTCAACTGCCGCGACCTCGAGCTCGCCGTGCCCGGCTCCTACGTGCCCTTGCAGGACCTCATCCGCATCGCGCACATACAGAGCAGTCTGCAGGTGAGCAGCACGTTGTAGACAGTGACGGGACGTCATAGAAGCAAAAACGCCTGGATTCCCCTAATAAAATTATAATTTCCAACAAAAGACGTGCGCCAACAAAAAAAAAACCCAATGAACTCAACTCATTCATTTATTTATTTATTTATAGTACATGGAGGATTTACAGCTAATAAAAACAAACAAAAAAGGGGACCATAGCCACCAGGAAGCCAATTACAAATCCTCACGAATAGACTCATAATAGTTAATTATGGTGTGAGCACAAAAACACATCGCCTTATTTAAATTAAGAATAAATTGTTGATGTTCAAAAGTGCCTTTATAAGGGCCTATTTGAAATAAATGCTTTGACTTTAAGAAGCTATATATATTCAAGTTTTACAATTTAATGACTGAAATAAAAGACAAAATAATGAAAACAAAAACAAAACAATATAACCTACCGCTACTTAAAAAAATTGAGACTTAAGCACCTTCTGGCCGAATTCAAGCTAACTGTGAATGGATCAAAATCAAATTCCTTGCATATCTCATTATAATTTCTGCTTGCGCGCACAATATAACTGTTCTGTCTATAATTCGAAGATGTATGAGATACACGTATGGGTGGATTAAAGCGAAGTGCTTTACTTGGCACATTAAAATAAAATTTTGACAATAACTCAGGGTTATCAATATTGTTATTGAGGACTTTTAACAAGAATAAACAGTCTGCAATTTTACGACGATCTACCAGTGGTAGCAAATGATACTTCTTACAGAGTCAAAGATAACAGGTCGACTGGTACGGAATCTTTTGATGAAAGCAAAGATATTTTATGAACCGTCTTTGGATGTTTTCAATGCGGTCAATGTATTTATGATACCGTGGATTCCAAATCTGAGACGCATACTCTAGCTGACTTCTTACAAAAGTGCAATATAATATTTTTAGTGTTTTTGCAACACTAAAACACTTAGATAGACGTATTATGAACCCAAGCATTTTGGAGGCTTTTTGACAATTGCGTCAATGTGTGGGTCAAAAACTAACTTACTATCATGATGGACGCCCGTCACGAATAGTATTGCACCTTGGCAAGATCTGGCCGGCCAAAGTTTAGGTAGTGGCTAGGACTGCACGTTTCCTAGTGTAGGTGATCACCGAACACTTAAATGGGTTGAGATCAAGTTTATTGACCCGACAATACTCTTCGAGCCGATGCAAGTCAGCCTGAAAAGCTAGTCTATCTTCGAGCGTTGAAATAGTGGCAAAGTTTTTCATGTCATCGGCAAACCATAAAAGAATGGATGAATAGAGGCACTGATCGATGTCGTTCACATAGACTACAAACAAAAGAGGACCGAGCAACGAACCCTGAGGCAATCCGCTGGGCACATTTGCCCAACTTGACATATAATTATTGAGTACCACTGCTTGTGACCTGTTATCAATGTAAGAAGAGAACCACCTCAGGAGGTCCCCACTGATGCCCATGTAGCTTAGCTTCTTTATTAAGGTATCGTGGTCGATCCGATCAAATGCCTTGCTATAATCTGTGTAAACCAAATCGACCTGCTTACCATTATCCATAGCATCCGTAATGAAATCATTAAATAAAATCAAGTTAGAAGTGGTAGACCGCCCTTCAACTCAATCATTTAAATGTAATGATAATTTAAATTCCGCGCCCTGTGCCAAAACTATGCGGCGACCTCGTTCTGACGCTAATCAATGCGTTCAAATGCGCCTTCTCGCTCACAGTCGAAAGGCTTAATTTCTGGCTTTGTCTCGCAGTTTTCGCCAAAAATATGCTACAGAAACGTTTTCATTTGTTGATATATTGGTAAGTTCCAAGTAAGTACTTATAAGCAGATTTCTATGAAATCAAAAGCCCGGCTTTTGAGAGGCATTAGGTTCGCGCAAATGCACATCCGCGTCGACCCGCGTGAAGTGAGTTGCGAGCTTGCGAACGCGTACGTACTTACGCGATGACGCTACTCAATTTGTTATAGTTTTGCAAGAACAGTATTTTCCAGGTGCTGAGGTTATGAATTAATTTTATTATTTAAAATGATGTGATAGTTATTGCGGCGATGACATTCCCTATGATTTTTTAAGTGATTATAGTGTCCCTTTTTATTCATAAATGTGAATTCGGAAAGTGTCGTCGAGAACTTCCAGAAGGTATGTATTTACCTAAATACATTGAGTTTTCTGAAAATAAGTGACTTTACTTCACCTCAACCACCCTCAAATTATTTTAGGTATTGATGAAAATAAAAACAAGTATTTTTATCAGACGAAGAACAGATAAAAATAGGTACCTACTCTACTCATTCGGTTGTTTAGCAGGTATGAGTATGACAAACTAACTAACTGTAGGTAGCTGGTGCCATGTAAAAGACAAAATTTGTAGCACATAAATAGTGTTGTTTGTATGGCATTTATAGTTTTGGTAAACCACTGAAAACAATTTAGAAAACAAACCATCGCATTATATCTCATCTCATAACAAAACAAAAATATTTATATCGAAGAGGTTCTTCATAGGCGTTTTGATAATTATGAAGATTACAGTTAGCTATTATCATGATGATTATGTGTTTTATGTTTCAAGGTTATATCTCCAAAAACAATCTCGATTTACATTTAATTAAAACAATGCGTACGGCGATAGAGCAATAAAACGATAATTTAGAGACCATCTAGTGGCTTTTAGTTGAAAAAATTGCATGTGTAAGCAAATTATGAATTTAGGTGAAAAGGTCCGGCTAAGCGGTGTGGTTTTGCGCATTCATTAATATGAAAATGAAAAAAATAATTAAAATTGTTTCTTTCGTAACCATAATAGCCTCCTTGTAAGCAAAAAAATGCCTGTATTAGGAGACTCCGCTCTTTCACAGCAAGGTACAAAATAAAAATAAGAGAAAAATAAAAACATTTAAATGTGTGTATGTGTGTGTGTGTTGGTTTTGCGCATTCATTAATATGAAAATGAAAAAAATAATTAAAATTGTTTCTTTCGTAACCATAATAGCCTCCTTGTAAGCAAAAAAATGCCTGTATTAGAAGACTCCGCTCTTTCACAGCAAGGTACAAAATAAAAATAAGAGAAAAATAAAAACATTTAAATGTGTGTATGTGTGTGTGTGTGTGTGTGTGTGTGAAAACAAATAAGTAATAATAATAACAATATCCGGGTGTATGTGTAAATGGTAATGAGGGAGGGTTTGTTTGTTTTTTACGTGAATTAGTGAGTTATGTGATGCAATAGTGCCTCAGTATCTTCATAAGAAAATGGTTTAATCCAATGTATTAGGTTTTTTTACATGTTAGTGCTAGTTTAGTGTATATATATATATATATATCTCCTTGTTAACTCTATTATAGTATAGTTGAGCAGATTGTATGTTGTTTTGTATAGCAGCGAATTTAGTTTGAGGGATTTGCGCAATCATGTCTTTTCGTCTTTTAGACATAATGTTTCTATCGTAAGGAAGCGTCTAAGGTTTTTTTAGGACCGTAAATATAATATATAGTTTTCTAACAGAAAGCAGACAACTAATCTGAAATAGAGTGTCAGTAGGGTATATTTTCTTTTTAAAAACATAATTTTTATTAGTGCTCGTTGTCCTCGTTCAACGTCTATAAATCTCGATTTAGCCGCACTGCCACATATGGGGATACAGTTAACTAAAACTGATTGCACAAGTGCCACATAAACTTATTTTTTAACGTTAAGGAGATTTCTATGAGAGCCAACTTTCTTATTTATGTTTGTAGGGAGGACATGTAGTGTTTTAAAAATCCAGCCCAGCTTCCTAACTCTTCCCGTTACGTGCTCAAGGTGGGCGTACCATGATGATTTTTAGTCAATTGTGACACCTAAATATTTTGTCTGAGAGACTTTACTGATTGCAGGACAACTACAGTTGTTTTTAAAAACGTGATCACATGAGTGTATTTGAATGCTAAATGCTTCATTTGGTTGTGAATGATTCGAGATGGTAAAGCAAATGTAGTAAGTCTTATCTGTGTTTAGTGTGAGAAGGTTGTCATTGAGCCAGTTAGTTATTTGGACCATGCCCAATTCGGCCTTGAGCCTGACATGACATACTGGATATAGATGGCGCATATGACATGACAATTACGTACGGAATGTGCTTGAAATATGTAGTTCTTATCTAAAGGTTTTCTAACCAAAACTATAATATTGGTGTTAGTACAACTAACAACCATGAACAACAAGAAAATCATGGAAATACACACAATCCCTAAGTTGGCTGTTTTTTTTTTCATCGTAAAAAATCCGTCGACTTTTAATTTAGACCCCTAGGCACGTCACTGATTGTAGCATGTCTACACTAGCATGTGTGACGTCACTAGAGCTGCAGTACGCGAGCCTGCGCCTTTTTTTTTAACGTGTGGAAATTCTCATGAATGTCCTCCACCCTGGGGTAGGTGGAGGGGTCTGTCAGACTCTTACTGACTAAAACCACACGGTGTTCTGCTACTACCTTTAGCCGGGGTGCTGGAGTGCTTGCCCATTTCGTCACGCTCCCCCGGCTAGGTGTTGGCCCGCATGAACTCATACGGACCCCATCACCCACCGCGGCCGAATACGATTTCTCTAGAGATAGGCGCGCGCGCGGAAGACGGTGCGCCACCGTCTCGGGCCTTTCACTGTTCAGGCAACAAACTCCCCAAGTCTGTTGCCTGCAGGCCTTACCCTAAGGCGGCCGGAGATCGTTCAGCGCCCTCCGGCGCCCGGTGCTTATGCTACGGATTGGAAGGGAGGTTGTAACTTCTCTCTCCCTTTCCGCCGCCTCCTTTGCCATCATCACTTCCTCGCAGAAGGAGACAACGGCACCCCACGCGCTCTCACTTCCGACCATGGAATGGACTATGTTCGGAAGCGAGAGAGTATCCGCAGCACCAACCGCCGCGACGAGGTCACGGCGCTGCACTGACCAAGCAGGGCATTCCTCAAGGGTGTGCTGCGTCGTGTCGTCGAGGCAGCTGTAATGGTGGCATCCGGATGTCGGTTCCCGGCCTATACGGTCCAGGGACTTTCCGAAGCACCCATGCCCGACAGTACCTGTGTCCGCCGGAAAAAAAGGGTGCCATGCCGTCTTTCCAGCCACTCCCACACAACTGGTCTAACCGCTGCTATAGTGGCGTGCCCTGCGCTGGGGTGCGCAAGTCGCTGCTCCCACTCCACCACTTGGGTCTGGCGGAGCTCAGCCATGACGAGGCATCAGGTGCTCGCCCCGCTCCAGCGCATCCGGCGCCACCGATATAGTGACGCTAGGATTTTGGCGTCAAGATCCCAGGGTGGTGATCCAGCCAAGAGGCTTGGTGCCTCGAAGGAGATCGTACAGTATCCTCTTATCACCCTGACGGCCATTGCTCTCTGTGGTTTTCTTAGTATTGAAATGTTGCGAGCCGTCAGGTTGTCTGCCCATACAGGCGCTCCATAGAGTGCCATGGACCGTACGATTCCGACATAGAGCCTCCGGCAGGAGGTATTTAGCCCTCCCAGATTAGGCAGCAAACGCGAAAGTGCATTCGCGGTTCCCATCAATCGGGGAGCCAACCTCTGATAATGGGACCTGAAGTTCCACCGGCTATCGAGGACGAGTCCCAGGTACTTCATCGTCGACTCGATACCGATGTGGACACCTCCTACCACGATGTTGGATCCCGAAGGTGGCGGTGGGTGGCAGTTCCGGGGCCCGTGGAAACAAATGGCTTCCGATTTATGCAATGCCACCTTATTTTTTTTTTTTGGGTGGGAAATCATCAAATTACTTTTCCCGCTCTGGGTGGAGCGGGAAGGCGTGTCAGACTTTTACTGACTAAAACACACCCGTGTTCCTTCAGTTGCCTGTGCCAGGGCCACGGTTATCTCTTTTCGAATCACCCGCGACCCTGAGGCGTCGGCCCTATCGGACCCCGTCAATTTGTGCTGACATCTCTAAGAGGCGCGCGTGGAACACGACGCGCCATCGACCCGGGCCTGGTCCTAACCGGACGGCGAGCTACCCATTGCTCGCCGTCCGCAAGCCCGCGCCTACGGTGGCCGGGAATCTGCAGGCGACTCCCGACGCCCAGGGCGTCTCCTGCGGCGACTAGTGGGGCCGTGAGGGCGCAAGGCTCTCTCCTTCACGCGCTCCGCCTCCTCCTTCGCAAGCATTACTGTTTCGCAGAAGGAGGTGACGGCTTTCCATTCTCTCTCGCTCCGTACCATGGCCTGGACCAGAGCCGGACGCGAGAGATCGTCGCCGCCGATCGCCTCCGCGAGGACACTGCGGTGCTCCGCCCAAGCTGGGCAGACCTCCACCGTATGCGCCACCGTGTCCTCCGGGCGATCCACACAATGCAATGCCACCTGGAGACCCAACCGCCGAATCTTGCCTACGACTTGCGCTGCCCCAGCTGTCGTTAAGACAGTCGCCTGACGTAGCGTTTACCCCCGTGCCATTACCAGCGTGTCATCGGCGTAACAGATGACGCTGACGCCACTGAGGAGCACACCACGCAGCACCCAGTCGGATCCTATGTTTCACAGGAGTGGCCCCAGAACCGAACCCTGTGGAACACCGCACGTAATCTCTCGCCGACCCCATCCTTACCGACCCGGGTAGATGACAGATCTGTCCATCAGAGAAGCCCCAATTATACGGCGGAGGTAGTTTGGCACCCTATGATAGCGGAGTGCTTCCCTAATGCAACTCCAGGGCAACGTGTGAAAGGCATTGGCAATGTCCAAAGATACTGCCAAGACGACCTCACCATGGCCACTGTTTCCTCTGCCAGGACCCTCACGCGCATGATCGCGTCTATTGTAGAGCGACCGCGACGAAAACCAAACTGGTTATCCGCCAGATCCGGCTCCTCTCTTGCCATGTGCTGGCAAACTCTCTCGAAGAGTTTGCCCACCTCAACCAACAACATAATGGGCCGGTAAGCGGATGGAGAGTCCCCAGGACGCCCTTCCTTTTTGAGCAGGACCAGCTTTCCAGTCTTCCACTGGCGTGGAAACTGGCCCTGGTGGCCAAAACCCATGCACATCCAGGAATGCCATCAGGTCCTGGAGCAGTGTTTTTGGCCTGTAGCCTTTGTACTGCCACTCTTAGTTCCATATGGGTCACTTCAGGCACGTCGTCATCGTAATTTTCCGCGATGCTGCCCCATAGCAGGCGAAACCAAATGCGGTGGTGTGTGCTCCTGGATAGTGGGGGCGCCCACGAGCGAAGTTTGCCCCTAACCAAACGGTAAGGACGCCCCCACGGATCCCGTTCTAGAATTGCCAGCAATTTATCATGGGCTTGGGTCTTTGCCCGCTTTATTGCCAGCTCAAGAGCCTTTTTCGCCTCTCTGTACACCGCATATAGTTCCACCCCTCTTACCAGCGCTTCTGGTGTGCGTCGGCGCCTTCGTCGATGCCTGGTGTACGGACGTCGCACCGCCACGCATGCGATGCGCAATTGTGCCCACGTCTTGCGACCACCAATACACCTGGCGCCTGACAGATGGAGACTGAACGCGGGGCATTGCAGCATCACAAATTTGTATCATGGCCTCCCGAAACCATTCTGCCTCCTTGTCAATATCCACAGGCCTGACTGGTGAATCCAACCAAGCCTGCACAAACGAGGCCACCAGAAGGGCTTCCCGGTTCAGTCGTTTGAGCGCCCATCGCAAGCCATCCTGAACACCGGCTGGGGCCGCTGGAACCAGCCGGCTCAAAGTCTCGGCGGAGACGTCAAACCGGATGTATCTGTGGTCCGACGACGTCTCCACCTTTTCCAATACACGCCAGTCCTGAACACGGCGTGCGACATCGGGACTAGCAAAAGATAAGTCCACTATAGACCCACCCCTCTGCCGCACACATGTCTGAACGGATCCCCGGTTTAGGAGCAGTAGGCTTGACTCCACCGCCCACTCCTCCAATAACACACCCCGTGCATTCGCTGCTGGGGACCCCCAAGTCGTGGACTTGGCATTGAAGTCCCCCATGACAAGGACGGGGTGAGGACGGCTTTGACTGATCACTGTACCCAACTCCGTGATGAAACTCAAAGTCGGCGAGAGGTCGATTGGGTGAGAAATATATCCCCACGACCATGACATCTTCGACTAAGGCCGCTACAAAGCCCCGCCCACGGGTGACGGTCTCAAGGGGCGAAGTGCCAGCGTCCGGTCTCGAGATAAGCGCAACCAAACCATCAATGTCACCCACCCAGTCATCCCTGGGAGGAACAAAGTATGGTTCGGCGACAATGCCGACGTTGATCAACCACTCCGCCATGCTCTGGAGCAAAAGGTCCTGAGCCCTGGCGCAATAGTTGATATTGGCTTGTAGAAGACGAAGGTATAGGGCCATTACTGGGTGTCCATAACAATCGCCTCCCCCTCAGACCTTTCTAGGGCTTTCTTACCATCGGTCGGTGGGCGAGCAGACTTCGAGGGCTCAACTTTATTCGAGTCAGCTTTTTTATCCCTCGTGCATGCCTTGCTGCCAGTCTGGTGGTCAACCGACCTGTTCGATGCCGCACACACTACACAGTGCGGCGCGGCATCGCAAGAGTTGGCCTTATGACCGGGCTGACCACAGCGGAAACAAAGACCACAGCAATCGACCACTGAAGTGCATCAAACTCCCACGTGTCCCTCTCTCATGCACCTATAGCACCTGAGGGGCTTATTTGCCAGAAGCCTGACTCGTGTCAAAACCCAGCCCACCACCAGTCTGGGACCATCTTTTAATTTTCGAGCTGCCGCGACGGGACAGCTGACCAGTATTGTCCATAGCCCGGAAAAGGCCGGACGAATTGTTCTCACCTTAAATTGGTCTAGCGGGCATTCTCCAGCCTTTGCAACAGCAGCTGCAACTTCTTCTGAGGTTGAAGAGTCGTCCAGGTCCAGTATACGCAGATCTGCGCACTTGACAGGCCTGGAAACTCTAACGTCCTCTGCGTCCAGCGAGTCCTTTAGCTTTTCAGCGAAGGCGTCTGCTTGAGGGCCGCTGTTGACACCAGGGATCTCCAGCTTGACGGCGCCGGTAGCAGCGTACTTTAACTGGATGCCCGTAATACCGACGTCGCTGAGCTGAAATTGTGATTTCGCTTTGAGGATGACCTCAGCGTAAGTCAAGCCTCGCTTTTGCGCTTCCGGTTGCATCGTCAGTACTACAGCCACTTGGCTAGAAGTACCCAGGGTATTCGGATCTACCCTAACAGCGGTCTCCTTCCCATTGTCCTTACTCTTTGAAGCTTCGGAGGCTGTAACAGGTACCGGGATAGGCTGGTTCGCCTGACTAGGCCGCGCTTTTGACTTTGGCGCTGAGATTTTTGCCGCATAAGTTGTTGCCGGAGCAATTATGCGGTCCGCAGCTAGAGGAGGTCGCAGTTGCTTTTCCTCAAAAACACCGAATCGGGTACTTAGACTCCACCTCCTGCCGAAGTTTAGCAAACTCTGACTCTTGAGACTGTGGTTGTCTGACCTCCTTACGTAGCTCCCGGTGGTATCTAGCCTTTTCTGCTTTGAGCTCGCTTATTTTCTTCTGGTTCTCCGCTACTTGAGCTTCCAGCCGCGTGTTTTGTGCCTGGAACCTGGCCGTTTCCCTTGACGAGGTGCTGAAGGAGAGCTTCAGCAGTCTCTACGATGGAGGCAGTTGCCTCCCTTAGTGTCTTCTTGTACACACCGCTGAGGTAAAATCTGATGCAAATCTATCAGGAAATCGAAGATATGTTAGTTCTATGGTTTTCAAAATTTTATCTCTAATAATATCACTCACAGAACACAAAAAAATGCAATTCATAATTTCTGTAGAGACAATTTTCTATTGTTACGCGGGTGACTGCTTACTAGTATCTATCTATATGTGTGTGTGTATGTGAATTTGTCTATATCAGCTAATCTCCAAAACTCCTCAACCTGATTTCAAAAATTCTTTCACTAATAAAAAGCTACATTATTGCTGAGTGCCATAGGATGTTTTATGGTATAAGTATGTGACTTTCACGTGGACTAAGTCGCGAGCAGAAGCTAGTAGTAAATTAAAGAAGGAAGTCCTCGTTTTCCGTCACAAGAGTTTGTGTGTCAATGTGTTCAAACTCTACGAAGCTTGTGTTTTGCCTGAAACTAGATTCCTCTGCTTGGGGTTCTTCTATTTTGGTATGGACATCAATAGATTTTAACAAATTCAAAACTTTGATTGACAAAAAATTTGTTGCTTTAACTTCTTTAATCTTTGTTGAAGCCTGATATCAGAGATATACGGGTCTGAAGATTCTAGTGCTCTGTGAAATAAATCTAACATAGTCTTTTCGCGATCAGATTTTCTACTATGATGTTCGCGGTCGTGTCTCCAAAATTTATTTCGTGATTCACCAGCTTGCTCCGATAGAACACCCACAGGTAACGCTGAATGCGTGATTATTTCCTTGCCGTGGACCAATATTTTGTGTAATGTTACTGTCATTGGGTACCATTCATATTCCGTAACATATTTACTCGCAAAAGTTTTGGAGAAATTACCAAATTTGTCACCATGTACTGGTAATCCACAGTATAAAACTACTAATATAGTATGTAGATCATCTAACAACCACTGTGGGAGACCTAATATTTCGGCAAATATATTACGGTTTTTGTCAGACAGAGCGGTCCTAGCGGTGTTTCCGTCATTTGTAGTGCCAGAATTAGGCCGAACAACATCCACTAAAAGTCCCAATTTAGCCCTTATTTCTTGTTGAATTTTGTTTTTAGTACTCTTTACGATTAAAGCGTCCGGAGAATTCTGAGACACCCTCCACTTTTTCACTGGATTTTTGTAGGCAAGATGTAGTAAAAAATCCAGTACACGAATCCACGCGTGTAAGGGGCTCAATCCATGTTTCATGAGCAATTCATTTGTTGGTCGGGAATAAACTAAATCTAACTTATTAAATTCTTTTGAAGTGGCCTTACAGAACTTAGCTTAGCTGTGATGAATGGTTGTCAGATAAAGTTGACTTTTTGCTACAACTTTATGGCCTTTAGACGTTTCTGTAAAGCATAGTCCCGAGTCTTTAATCTGGTCTTCAACCCATTTTTTTTCTGAAAGTATCAGATCTTTGGTTTCTCTACGATACTGAATATGGATTGGTCGGCAATAGCTGTAAGATTGCGGAGCTGGATTGAACCTCAGAACCTGGCAACATTGTGTTTTAATTCGCAGAGGAATGTATGTAGTAGCAAAAAGGCAACTTTCATCTTCGTGACCTTGAGAGAAGCTTTGTTTGTATAATGATTGACCTGTGCTACCATCAAAGCCCCAAGATCCTTCAAATATGCAGTTCAGTGTGGTAATATTCTTTTGTAAACAGTAAAATGAAATGGCTTCGTCACACGACTGAATAATTCTATTAAAAGTGTGTGAAAGTAAGCTCGATAACGAAACAAAAGCATCTATTTCAGATGAATACAGTAGTATGGTGGAAATGCGTTGAAACCTTTATCCTTGAGGTCTTGTTGTAAAATGGTATGTTTCGACTGAGAATTTCATATCTATATAGATCGCTAAAGCTTCTTCTGGAGTATAAGGCTTTGGATCTGTTTTAAGTTTTGTTGCTATTTTGGTTGGTCTTGTTGGGCTTAACAGGGATGAACTGATTACGTAATCTAAGTCTTTTGCTGAACTTTTGTCTTATTTTTTGCCCTCTAATTTCTACTGTGTTTCCGAAAACTTTAATATTTTTTTCAGCTGGTTCCTTTTCTAAGAACAATGATAGTCGTTTGCGAGTTCTTATTAGTTGAGGTCTTTATAGAATGGACCACTTGATTCGCTTTATAGAATGGACCACTTGATTGAGAATCATCACTAATGACGAACCTAGATTCAGGATCAGAAGACTCGCAATCTAGGATTAAATTAAGGCTAGTATAATGTTCCATACATTATACTAGCCTTAATTAACCGGGATCAGTTTCGACAAAATCAATGTTACTTGGACCGGGCTCGATCTGGTCGGAAACGTATGTGGTACCAGGTCCAGGATGATCAGGCATGTCACAAGTTATGACTGAAAGTTGAATATATTCATGAATGCAACTGGAGCCAGGTTGGGGCTGATCATGGATATAACTGCGACCAGGTTCAGGATGGTCAAATACATATCTAGGATTAGATTCGACATGTTCATAAGTGCTATTGGGTACAGGTTCGAGCTGATCAGGAATGTAACTGGGACCAGGGATCAAGATGGTCAGATACAAAACTAGGATCAGATTCCACATGTTCACTGATGCAACTGGGGCCAGGTTCAGGCTCATTAGGAATGTAACTGGGACTTGATACTAGACGGCTTTTTATCGTTTTACTAATTATATCTGAAAATTCCTTTTGGAAATCAGTACTTAAAATTATCGTGGGCTTTTTCGTAAAATATTTCCAGTTTCGCCTGCTTTGCTTTAATAAGGAATCAAATTTATTCGTGAATTTCGATAGGAATATTTTTATTCCAATTTCATTTTTGTAGTCCTGGTTGAATGATAAAGCTTTTAATAAAGCAGCTGTCCGATACTCCAAAGGCAAATCAGACGGCCGAACATTCTTGCCTTATTGTTTAGCCAGATTAATTAGGATATTGTAGGCTTGAAGTCTCGTAAAGTGGGTTGGTACTTCTCCTTTCGTACTTGCGGATACTCTCGGAGGTTGAAGAGCACCGGCTATGGCGCTATCCACAGCTTCTTCAATCGCCTGTACTCGATAAATCCGAATTCCTTCGTGTTTAGCTTCCGATATTTTACAGACAGGTTAACATAACACTAAACAATATTGTGTGTGAAAATAAAACGCTACTACCCTTTTAGCGCGAAATAAAACAATTTCAAAATAACAGAAAATATTACCTAACTTGCTTCAAATTACATCTAAAAATATATTTTTTTGTTCCTAAAAATAGCTGAGATTTGGCTTCTTCGCATACTATAATTAAAACATAAAAACATTGCTTATATAATAAGTTAAAACCGTTATATTGATTTCTATGGATAAACAGGTTCTAAACTCAATTGGTTTATGGGAGTTCTACTCCAGCATTCAAAACAGTGTTTACTATCGATTAGAAGAATAAAAAAGCGATGTCCGTTTTTTGAGGCATTTATCATACTGTGCGCAGACGACTCTGACAGACAAATTGCTCGACCAGCGGACTCCTTATTCCAGTTTTTCGCTCTGCCCCTCCTCTTCTGCGATCTCATCCGCCATTTTAAGAGCCGTTAGGTCTTTTTGTGCTTTTGCCCAACCGATTGACTTTCCTGTTGTCACAGGCCTCCTTCTTCTTTCTTGCGACGTAGCAACCTTAGGGGCTGGTACATCCACATCACTTAGGGCCATGTTCGACCCCGAGAGCTTCGCGCTGGGACGCGTCCGCTTCCGCAATTGCATCCCAGTACCGCTCACTAAGCTCTCCACTATGCTTGATGTGAGGTCAGACTCTGACCCCTCTTCTACCTCCTTCACCAATCCAATTGGTTCGTTTTGTTATTTTTTATTATTATTATTTTCCATATAGTTCCTACGAGTAGTAAGGATATAGATGTCCACCTAGGCAGAGCCTTTTTACCTAGGTAAGCCTATATACTGTAGAGTGCGGCAGGTGTTCTACAGGGTGCTAGGTGCAAGGTGCTAACGACTGGACTCCTTCCAGCCACTCATCCCCTCGCCGCGCCTCAAAACTTAGGATTAGGTGTTTGTTTATCTTAGAGGTATCCTTCCTCTGGGCCAGGCAGTTAAGCCAAGCCCCCGACGGCGGTATTATACATACCTGTGTTTGCTGTCCGGGCAACCCAACTCAGCGAACCCGCCGGAGGTTCTCTCCTCTACGAATTCTTCTCGAGGCGAGAAACACCGTCCGCATTGATGCGCCTGCATCGTTGCGGCTAGGTCACGTCCTTTGTCGATCGAATACCGTCGACCGATCAGGAGCGACCCCTCCTTGTATCTCTCTTAGTCTGCTCCCTCACTTCTAAAAACGTTTTAAAAGTCACTTACTTTCTCCCCTTAGGCAGGATATACACGTCTAAATGTATTTTATTTTAATTTTTAATATAAGTCTCGTCAAGTTGGTGAAGTTTCGCCAACTACAAAAAAATTACCGTGAATATCCTGCAAAATCGACATGAAATGCGGCTTTGTTTTCCAGGGCTCTAGAAGATACTTATAACTAATTCAATTCTTTCCCCCACAGGTAATCACCTCAAAGCAGCGTCCTCGCCGCCTTTGTATCCGCGGTTCCAACGGCAAAGACTACATCTTCCTACTCAAAGGTCACGAGGACTTGCGTCAAGACGAGCGCGTCATGCAACTGTTCGGTCTAGTCAACACGCTACTTCAGGCTGATCCCGACACCTTCCGGAGAGATCTGGCCATTCAGAGATACGCTGTCATTCCGCTGTCGACGAACTCTGGCCTCATTGGATGGGTGCCACACTGTGATACTTTACATTCGCTTATAAGGTTCGTTTTGAAATAGCTTTCGAATATCTTTTATGATTTAGAGCTTAAAAATTGCTGTAAACAAAGAAGATTTACATCCAAGGTATGTTGCAAAAAAGTAATTTTTGCAATATGACTATTCGATCAATTCAACTCAATCAACTCACAAGGAGTGTTTAAAGAAATGAATTTAATGACAAATAACGGCGCACTCCTTTGACACCTCTAAGGAGTGCGCCTTAATTCGTCGTGTGTCAGCACGGGTGTCAAAGTTAAATAAAAATCAACCTTGCCAAAATAGACACAAAGTCCAACATAAATGTACTAAGTCCCCATAGTCCGCGAGAGCATCAAAGCTGACAAATGTACGCAGTTAAAAGTATGAATTTCCAACTTTATTCAATGTAACCGACTTACTGAATAAAAATCGTTTATTTTTTAAGGGATTATAGAGAGAAGAGAAAGTGCTTGTTGAACATCGAACACAGAATCATGCAGAGGATGGCGTCTGATCTCGATAAACTGATGTTAATGCAAAAGGTTGGTTTTTAACTATTATAATTCTTTGTTTTCACAAATACTTGAAATATACTTACTTATTTTGTATTTCGATGCATTCAATTATAGTCGGTCAGCGAAATTTATTGTTTAGCACAGAAACGGGCTGAATTCAGCCCACCCAAGCTTTTTTCCAGCCGGCAAATCAAAATACTGGATAAATTACGATACTTTACGCCTGGACACCTTCTAACTCTTTATAAAGCGCAAGTCCTATCCTGCATGGAGTATGGCAGCCACTATTGGGATGGCTCAGCAAAATACCAACTTGCCGCGTTCGACTCAGTGGAACGCAGAGCTAAGAGGCTTATAGGCGACGTAAAACTGGTGGATACCAAGCTTCACAGCTTAGTTCATCGCCGCAAGGTTGCCTGCTTGTCGGTCTTCTATAGACTGTACTTCGGTGAGTGTGCGCAAGAACTCCACGACCTCATCCCACCTGCCCCCTTCTACCATCGGACATCTAGACGTACTGCTAATTACCATCCATACTTACTTGCCATTCCACCAATTCGCACTAAGTGCTTCCAAACATCCTTCATAATGCGCACGGCAAAAGAGTGGAACTTGCTACCTGCGTCTGTGTTCCCGAACGCATTCAACCCGAATCTCTTCAAAGTTAGAGTGAACAGGCTTCTTCTGGGTAAGCTCACTCCATCGTAGACTTTGTCTCTGTCACTTCTGACCTAGACTACAGTCAAGAGCAAACCCATCTCAAAAAAAAAAAAAATACTAATTACTCAAAAATCCGGCGCGAAATTAAAATGTGAGCGCTTCGATCACCTTCCATAAAATAAAAGTAGCATCTACCGCCTATCTACTAGCATTTAGAGATAACAACTTAAACTTTGTCGATTGCTTGTTTTGCAAACTTCTTTCATTTGACTTTGAATGACATAGGTGTGAAAGATAGCAAACATGATAAGAATCGCAATACCGATGCTTAGCTGCAGCCGTTTAGATATCCTAATAATGAGTAATTATTATAACCATTTAAGCAATAGTTTCAAACGTCACTCACTATCGTATCGAGAGTTATACGTTTTGTTTTAATTTTAGTATTTGTTCATTATCGCAATCGACATTCGAATATTGTGCACTGTGTTTCTATTGGGTGAGCCAATCTGCTGAAGTATCGCACAGGTTTAGTGTGTTTTAGAAATTATTGGCAAGATATTTTTTGTTAATGACAAATTTTGCTGGCGATATGTCGATCGTTTCTGCTTGATACTTAATTTTCTTTGTTTGGAAATTTTCTGGAAGAATGTCTGGTGTTAAAAAGCGTAAAGTGGACTCCGAATGTCGTCAATTTGAAGAAAAATGGAATGATGAATACTTTTTCACTTTGCTCTATGGTAAGCCTATCTGCTTGTTGTGCAATAAGTCACTGTCCGATGTAAAAGAAAACGATATGAAAAGACACTATTCTAGTAAACATCTGCCCAGCATACCCTTACGGGCCAGTTAAGAAAAACCGAAATTCAAAAGCTGGTTACCAGTCTAGACAAGCAAAAGACACAATCAGACAATGCTGTGAAAGCTAGCTTCATAGTCAGTTCAAAAATAGCAAAGTTATCAAAACCATTAACTGAAGGAGAATTTGTCAAAGAATGTCTGTTAGAAATAACAGATGTAGTGTGCCCCGAGAAGAATAAAGATTTCGAAAAAATCGGTTTGTCAAGTCGTAAAGTTGTTCGAGATGTTGATATGATGGCTAGTGATATCAAGATAAAGTTGTCTGAACGTACGCCTGAATTTCAAGCATTTTCAATTGATGACTGACGAGATCAGTGACTTGTCTGAAACTGCGCAATTAGCTATTTTTATACGAGGTGTTGCCAAAGAATTTTACTACAGCCGCTAAAAGAGACCACTACCAGACAAAATATTTTATTCACTACAGCCGCTAAAAGAGAACACTACCAGACAAGATATTTTTGATGAGGTTCGGGTTGCTATTGAGCAGTATGGTTTACAGTGGCGCCGATTTATTGGAGTTTGCACAAGTGGTGCACCTTCTATGGTCGGTTCACGAAAACGTTTCATTAGTATTTTAAAAGAAAAAGCGATTAGGCTAAACATTGCATTATCCACCATGAAGACTTGTTTTCAAAGTCTGTTCGTTTGCTAAGCGTTATGGACGATGTAGTGAAGAGCATTAATTTGTGTATTTCTCTTGCGCATGACCATCACCAGTTAAAAACATTTATGGATGACATCTCTTTAGACCAGGATGATTTGACATACTATTGTGAAAGGAGATGGATAAGCAAAGTCAAAATGCTAAAAAGTATTTACGTTCTTAGAAAAGAAATGACCGAGTTAAAAAAAATTATCATTGGAAGTCAGTGATCCAAAATTGGTATGTGACTAGCCTTTCTGGTTGACATCACGGGACACTTAAACGACTTGAACATGAAACTTCAAAAACAAGGTCAATTGGTAAATGTATTGTACAACCATTTGAAAGCGTTCCAGAACAAAATTCACGTTTGGGAAACACAAATGCAATGTGGAAACTGTTTGCATTTTTCAACTCTATTCTGTCAGGAAGATAATATTGCGTACGCTCAATATGCTGAAGAACTGAATTTACTGTCGGAGCATTTTTCCAGTAGACTTGCTGATTTCAAGAACATGGACAGCAACCTAAGCCTATTTACTATTCGAAAAAAATGTGACGTAGAGAAGGCTCCGGCTCACCTGCAAATGGAGCTGATTGAGCTTCAAGTCGACACACGTCTTAAGCTCAAATTTGATGACGTCAAGCTACTAGACTTTTACAGAACATATTTACTTAAGAAAAGTATCCAATGCTGCGAGCATTCGCAAGAACATTTATTTGCGCATTCGGAAGCACGTATAAATTTGAACAGTTCCTTTTTTAAAATTAAAACGAACTATTCAAATCAGCGAAACAACCTAAAAGAAGAAAATGTTGAAAACACTTTGCGTATCTGTTTGAGTGGTATTGAGCCAGACATAAACAAACTCGTTTCTCAAGTTCAGACTCAGGCTACCCATTCATTTGGTAATTTAGAATGTTTAGTAAATAAAATATAGGTATGAAATAAAAATCTTTTTCCTACGACCCGCGAATATATAAACGTTCCACAGTTTAGCCTGCTACTTATGTCTTATGGTTGCAAGCGCGACTGCTGCGAGCGTGGGGTCCTGGGTTCGATTCCCAGGTCGAGCAAGTGTTAATAAGGTATTTCCATAAGGAATTTCTTAGTAACAGCCCGGAGTTTGGAATTTGGCGGCCTGATACCCCCGTGCCTCGGAAAGCACATATAGTCGTTGGTCCTGAGCCTGATCTGTCTCCGGTCGTGACGGATTACCTCCCATCGGACTATGAGAGTGAGGAAAAAGAGAGTGCACCTGTGGCTGCGCACACACTTGTGCACTAAAATATCTCTCGCTGAAGGCTAGTATCCGTTGAGATTGGCCACCATATCCGAAATACTGGACGACTATTATTATTATGCCAAGGTTGCAATTACTCATAGCACCTAAATTAATTGTCTGTAGCAGTCAAAAGATCAAATACTAAATATTTCATGCAACTGTTTACATATTTTTTTGTAGGTGGAAGTCTTCGAACATGCCTTAGAACATACAGCAGGCGATGACCTAGCCAAGTTACTCTGGCTGAAGAGTCCATCTTCAGAAGTATGGTTCGAGCGTCGCACGAACTACACACGTTCTCTGGCCGTCATGAGCATGGTGGGCTACATCCTGGGGCTCGGAGACCGGCACCCCTCCAACATTATGCTGGACCGAGTCACCGGGAAGTTCCTGCATATAGACTTCGGAGATTGCTTTGAAGTAGCAGTCACAAGAGACAAGTTCCCTGAGAAAATTCCGTTCAGATTAACCAGGATGCTCATCAATGCCATGGAGGTAAGATAATGTAGTGTAAAATGTAGTTAACGACGAATTAACAGATTAAATCGACAAGACTTATCGATTATGTATAATCGATAAAGCATAATCAAGTTTATCCTCAGATAAGAAGGTTATCTGAGGATAAACTTATGCTTTATCGATTCTGATTAATATCGATTCAGTCAAGGTTTTCCGTATTTTCATTTGTAAAATTATTGATCGGCTATCAATATTAAGTGAAGGATCGTTCCTCTTTTATGACATTCTAGGGCTATCCTGCCTTTCTTGAATAAACGTTTTTTCAGTCCTTATAATATGAGAATACTGTGCTTATCCTGCATTTTATTTTCCGTCTCTGTATGCATGGCTAAAATGACCAACGGCTGCCTGAGACTAGGTATTACTCTAAAAGGAAACCGCGGTGGAATTACAGAATATTTTACTTGCTACGATGTCCGCGTTCTTCTGCACAGATCAGTCCCTATGCTGTGGTGGCTTGGTAAGTGGTATTATTTGTATCTGTCGTAAATCTTCTCTCGAATTCTCTAGGTGACCGGCATCGAAGGCACGTACCGTCGCACATGCGAGTCAGTTATGGAGGTGCTCCACCGTCACAAGGACAGCGTCATGGCCGTGCTAGAAGCGTTCGTATACGACCCTCTACTAAACTGGAGGCTCATAGACGCTGGACGTCGTTCCAGAGCCGACCCAGAAATCTGTTCAACATCAGACCCAGCTTCTTCTCCACAGCCAAGTAGAAGCAGGATACATATAGGACTCAACGACGCTCTGGACCAACCAGCGGAGACGAATCTAAACAAAAGAGCGCTGGCTATCGTGAATCGAGTGCGGGACAAGTTGACCGGTCGAGATTTCCCGCATATCGACGAGATAGTCTCGGTACAGAAGCAAGTTGATCTGCTTATACAACAGGCTACTAGTAACGAGAATTTGTGCCAGTGTTATGTCGGCTGGTGTCCGTTCTGGTAATACCAAAGGATAATGTATGTAAAGTCCATTTTTGGGACTATTTTATTTTTGTAAGGGCCTGTTTTGCATCTGGAGAGTAAAATTAAAAAATACAAGAAAATTTGTTAGAAAGTACATAGTTTAAGGTAAGCGGCTACGGAAGGTATCAGAAGATGAGGAAACAGGCCATAAGTCTAGTGATCATAATTATGTAAATTTTTCATTGATGCACCAATTCTCATCATTGTATCTGTGTATTCGGGAAACAAGAATCCACTTACGTCATTTGTTTTGTAGTTGTGCTCCCTAAGATTTAGATAAGATTTGGAGGGTATCAAGAGTTTAAAAACACAAAGTAATAAATAAATGAAGTGCTAAGTGAACACGAATAAAGATTGCTCGATATATATCGGAGAGTACTGCAAAATACCTAATTCTCTAATTAGACGTTTAATTACTACTTTGTGATCGAAATGGATCGTAATATACAGTTGGTTAATCAATATTTTACGCACTATATAAACGTGTCACATAATTTATCTCGAAACTGTAATGCATTTATATAACTGCACTCAGCATTTAGTCCTAACTCATTTGGTAAAGTTAAGTGTAATTAAGCTAAATAATTGAATAGAAATTGTATAGCCACCGTCATCGTTTCGCCATCGAATAATGTTGTATATAAATTGTAACAGCGCCTTAAGAGGGTATTTGGAATCATCAAGTGCAAGGGGCTGGTTAGCGACAAACCCATTACTATAAGTTTACGTAAGATCCATTTGGTATACGGTTAGTCGACCTCGTAATTGCGTCATCACCCTAAAACTTGAATGTCCCTTGAACGCGGTTTAGATGTGCTGATCGCGTTCGGTTTCATTGGTGAAGTCCACCCTTAGTGAAGTTTCAATGAGGGTTTTCATAAAAATTCACGCCACCACTTTGACAAGAGGTCTTCCATTTTGACAATGAATATAAAATATATGAAGACGTTCATCATTCGTTTCATTAATTCAATCAGAAAATATAGGCTATTTGACACTTTTCACAGGTGTCCCGACCTGAAGGGTCAGTGCTTCCACCTAGTGAACGTCATTTCAGAAACCCTCATTTACTAGGAGCTTTTGTCAAAGGTTGTAAAGCAATAACGAGGTCGACTAAATGTACATACGTAATAAGTTGTTATATTTTATCATGTTATCGATGCGTGTGTGTAATTATCTCAAAGAGTACAATGCGCGTTAGTACTCGGTACGCATTGCATTGCGCTTCCCAAGTTGGATAAAGGGCTGTCGCCAGATTCACAGCTATACCGGCTAACTGTTTCATACTAATTATGAATTATAATTAACGCACGTTGTTCGTATAACCCAGTGAATAGCGTTAGCTACTTATTGATCATACCAATGGCAAATAAAAAGCGTAAAAACGCAGCGACCGTTTGTTCCAGTAAACTTATTATATCTGGCAGCAAATATAGATATTATGTCAAGTCAATAGGGTTGTTTTTTTATAACGTCGACATTTAGTTAAGGTTGTGTAATATAATAATAGGAACAAAATGGGTTTTAACGTTCTGGAATAGAAAATATAAAATTGTGCCTAAAATGTGATAACATTAACATCATTTCCCTATAGAAAAGATATCATACTACTTGTAAATAAGCTATGTCTATTATGTCTTAAATTAGATGGTTTTTCACGGAATAAACGATTTGTTGTTAATTGATTGTTTTCTTTTTAAAAGTAGACAAAAATGACAAGCTTCCATACAAACTTTGATTCTCCATGACGCCCGTTTAGGGTATAGAGATATGAAGAACAGGGTGTAAAGTTCGCTCGCTCATACCTCTGCCCGGCGATTGATGTTGGGGCTTTGTGTGACGTCAGTGTGTTGCGTAGTTCGCATGCGGCGATGTACACAAATCAAAAGTGTCCAGGGATCAAGCACGTTTTTGCTGGTAACTAAAAATCAGTTTTTTATTTGTAACTCCTGGATGGATAGTTTTAAAGTAAATTTTGTCATAAGAAAAGGGAATAGTTTATGAAATTCGTTCAAAAGATGAATCTTCTGTCAAGTAGTATTCCCAAAAGAAAACTGCAACGGGTTTGAGGCAAATCAGTAAAATTTCTGCCATACTTCCGAGTGGAATCAATGCAAAAGAAGGGTATTATGGAGAGTAGATGTAATTTGGGCCGAGAGAAATTATCATAGCTGTGGAAATGTTTGAAGCTGGTTCTCGGCAACGCGCTGAGGCCATCGCTCTGGGCACTACGCAGAGTGTTCGACTTTGGACACATTATCTCATCATTGGCAGCGGTGGCAGAGAGACATGGAGGACGAGCGCACATAACCACACGCCGACAAGATCGTCACATACAAATTACTGCTCGTCGGAATCGTACAATGACCGCGATGATGTTTGTAAAGAGGCTTCATTGATGAAGGATCTATCTCTTCAGGTATGTCTTTTAACAAGTGATCAAACCATAAGAAATCGCTTGCATGAAGTCAATCCCCGTTCCCGAACGCCGCTACGTGTACCGCCTATTGAGACTCGCAATCGCAGAGCCCGAGAAATTAGGCAGAAGAAGAGTGGCGTTTTGTGTGTTTTTCTAACGAATCTCGCTTTGGTATGAGGCCAGATATTAGACGTACACTGTATAGGACGACCCCTGGAAGCCAAGAACATTTAAAACCATGCCAGGAAGTAGATACATGCACACAGTGGTGTAACAATCATAACATAAATCATTTCGGATCTTTTTGTTCGGTGCTTTTGGATTTTATTTGAATCGGCAAAAGAACCGAACTGATTTGGATCCTACCACTTGAAACACGCCAGACTTGAAACCCATTGAGCCCGCATGGAATTTGCTTCAAAGAAGAGCTCTGCCAAATATGAATGCCGTACCATAAAATCTTTTTTGCCTGTTACAACGGACGTGGGCGGCCATTCCGCAACGTGATTTGGATGAACTCATATTGAGTACTTATTCCGAACCGCTGTGATTGTATTATATGCGTAACGGTGGATTAATACGGACTGATCGTTTATTTTACGCAATAAAAACTTTTACAAACTTTTATTGTTATATTTATCTTTGTATCACATTTTCTAGTTCGTCTTTTAATATGCAAAAACAGAGAGTACTTCGTCGATCTACACATACAAAAAAAAAAAAAAAAAAAATAGACATTTATTTAATTTCAGTAAGGCTAAACAAAAACTACCTTGATCCCTTTACACTTTTGATGTGTAGATGCCGCCACATCCCTCCCCTCCGGAGACCGGAAGTCGATAGTACGCTGAGTTTTATATCTTGCGATGTTTGCCAGGGCTAGTTGGGGTTCCAGTGAGTCGGAACCAAGTGCCGCATAGTTCACAGTAAGTCGGTAAAGTCATAGACTAATATATATACAGTCTGCTGTGATTCTCCAGTGAGTAGGGTGGCGCTGCGTTATACTCCAGAGCGTCATATGTGGTACAGCGCTGGGTTGAGGCTGACTACTGGCTTCACGCAGGAGAGGAGTTTAAAGGGCTCTACTTGTGGACCGGCTGAAAATGCAGTGTGCTGTGCCAAGTTTGCTGATAAGGCTGAGGGTGATGACTATATATGCGCTCGCGCTGCATGCTTGTGGTCACGCTCCCGATCACCGTCCAGTAGTCATGAAACTGGTCCCCCGCATAGGTCTGCCCGATTCCACCCAACCCCTTCCCAACAAAGTGGTAACGGACTGGAGGAAAGTAAGCGATCGCTTAAAATCCACCACGTCCCCCCACTTGGACCCAATCCCCGATCATTTTGACTCTATCGCTGACACGACGGCCGCGATCGACTCATTCATAGCTCACGTACAATCAGTCCTGAACGATTGTTCAAGGGAAATTCCAGCGACGGAGGACCGTCGCTGGAAGTTGCCGGACGATGTACGCGAACTGTTGAACGAGAAGAACGCGGCTGGCCGTGCCTACAGCAACTTCCCCTGCGACGCGAACAAAGCCCATATGCGTTACTTACAGCGTACTGTAAGAACACGCATAGAGGAGCTGCGTACCGCCGGCTGGGACAAGATGTTGAGCGAACTAGAGCCCACCCACCTAGCCTTCTGGCAACTCCAGAGGAAGCTTAGATCCGGAGAAATAGTCTCCATGCCCCCCCTGATCCGTCCCGACAAGACCATCGCCTTCGATGATGTCGACAAGGCTGAGCTGCTAGCCGACAGTCTAGAAGTCCAATGCTCGCCTAGCTCTCAACCAGTAGACCAAGCTCACCTCTCTGAGGTCGACGCTGAAATCGAACATAGAGCCTCCCTCCCTCCCATCGAAGACCCAGAGTATCCACTGCCCCCCGTTACGCCTGACGAAGTGCACGACCTCATCAAAGGTCATAAGGCTCGTAAAGCCCCCGGCTCAGATGGAATCACCAATAGGGTATTCCAACTTTACCCTGCCCACCTGTTAATGCTACTGACCACCATCTTCAATGGTGCTCTGAGCAACAACATCTTCCCACAGGCATTCAAAGAAGCCACCGTCATCGGTATCCCGAAGCTCGGCAAGCCAAAGTCGGAGCCTACTAGTTACCGCCCCATCAGTCTGTTCAATGTCCTCGGCAAAATCTATGAGAGGCTTATTTATAAGCGCCTCAGAGACTACGCCGAGACAAAGGGCCTCATCCCCAACGAACAGTTTGGTTTTAGAACCCAACACTCGTGCGTACAACAGGTCCACCGTATAGTCGAACACATCAACTTCGGTTTCCAACGAGGTTTGATGACCGGTGCTGTCTTCTTCGACATAGCGAAAGCGTTCGACAAAGTCTGGCACAACGGCTTATTATATAAGCTGTACCAACTCGGCGTGCCAGATCGTCTCGTGCTCATCTTACGGGACTTTTTGTCGAACCGCACCTTCCGTTATCGCATCGAAGGAGCGCTATCCTCCCCCCACCCTATTCGCGCAGGAGTCCCTCAGGGCTCTGTGATCTCTCCTCTAGCATTCACGCTATTCACCAGCGATATGCCCAAGTGCAGCAAGGCGCAGTTGGCTCTGTTCGCAGACGACACGGCCATTTACTACACCGGCCGCGATCCAGACTCGATATCTCGCATTCTCCAAACCCAAGTCAACAAGCTTGGCGCCTGGTTTAAAAAAAATGGAGAATTGAAGTAAATCCCCACAAAAGTCAAGCGGTTCTATTCTCGAAGCCGCGTCATACCCCCTGCCCCCCTCGACCACCATGTTCGGCAAGCCGATCCCTTGGGAGAAGCGAGCCAAATATCTTGGTGTAGTTCTCGACGAACACCTCTCGTTTTCAGAGCACATTAAGGCGGCTCGTTCGCGCGCCGCCTTCGCTCTAGGTAGACTCCACTTCGTCCTCAATGCACGTAGCAAATTGTCACTAAAGTGCAAATTGCGAGAGAGATCAGTGTGATGCGTAGTTTGCCGCTGTGCGATGCAGTAAGATATAGATGGGTAGCCACATGGGGATGAATTTTCAAAAATCTTTCCATTGTGCTCACTTTGGATAAGTGAGGAACTCGTTACGCAATTTTTTATGCGTCTAGCTCCTTGAGAGGTATACATGTTCTGTGGTCTAGCTAGACCCAGCGATTTAGGGCTCCCATATTATTATTATACTCTTTGGTTTAGGTTTAGGGTGTGCGTTGTCTGCCCATGAAATTTCATTATGTAGATCTTGGTGATATAAAAGCACTTCACGGTTTTATAGCAGCTGCAATCTGTTATAGTTTTTAATTTTCTAGTTTTCCCACCAAAAGTGACGCCAATTTTCCAAATTCGGTTATTTACATTCCACGACCGTACCTATTTGGGTCACAGAATATCATGTGTACAAAATTTCAACTTAATCAGTCCAGTACCTACGGAGCAAATTGGCTGTGACTCCAATACAATAGAATAGAATAAAACACTCCAATTAACACTCAATCATAATTCATTAGAAATAGTTGAAGTGAAAATTTTACTGAACTCTAAAAAGGCAATTGTTTTGAAAATGAGTGGATAGAATTAGTTCAATCAAGTATCTGATAGTTTCCTGCTGTGATAAAAAGAGATCAAGTAAGTACCTACTTATTACAAAGTTAAAGCAAAACTAAACGTGTGTATTGTTATAATAATTATTCATAAAAGGTCTATTAATGAGGACCAAAAAGTGGTGAGGTCTCCACCACCACTACTTCCACCGCACAACTTCTATGTTCACTTTTATATCTTAAATGTTGTTGCTTTAGGGTTTTCGAAGGTCTAGTGATTTCACCTTCGTGCTTAGAAAGTGGTATATTGTCAACCGAATATATATATTGCCAAAATATTATGTTGAATTGATTAATTCAAGCTTCATTAATAGTGGCGTACATAAATACCTACCTACGTGATTAATTTGCAATGTTGCAATTCGATTCATACCCTACCGATGTACTTATAAAAAGCCATGACCTATTCATGGTTGCATACAAGACACGGCAATAAATGACTCTATGACTCATTGCAGTTGAAACATACGATTTAGTAGGAAATAAAGAGAATGTGCATTGAAAATGTCCTCGTCTGAACTTTAATACATGGGTAAGTATGGTACTTACGCTTTCACTAGCAGAATTATGTAAGTAAAAAATTGTAAAATGTGTACTTAACAAATTTTTGTGGAGATCGAAGAATATTTATGTTTGTCGTAAAATACGACACCTCCGATCTATATCTAGAAGAGATCATTATATTTACAGGATGATCCATTGAAGTGGGTCAGTATATAGGTATGGGAATATCTAAAATTAGGTAATCGAGACAGTTTTTTTCATACGAACTACACAAAGACTCACCACAACAGATGGTCACTCTCTATAATTAGGTACTATTTTCTATCGGTCTTGGTAGCCTATGGTCACAGTAATGTGCAAAGGACATTCGACGGCTAAATAACGTGTTGGTATTGAGTAAGTACCTAGACCATGCTATTGATCACGTATTGCAGTTTGAATGGTTTTCCTGTCTAATGATGCAATTAATTATTCGTATTAGACAAACCTTAATCAGCATTTACCTACACAGGAAAAAGCACGAGTGTTTTACCATTATTTGAAATATATAGAGAAAACACTAAAATATTAAAAACAAACACGCTCGCCGGATTCCGCAAAATAAACGATTCCCTCATGCGTAAAGAAATTGTTTCCAGTGCGCGCCGGTCATTTGTAACAGAAACACCACGCTGTTTGTCACAAGGGATATTCAATCATAAAGCACTATCTAATCAGCGATCGTTTGACTTAATCAGTTGGCCGGTGACCGCAGAGAGCGCTGGCCGCCCCTTCGACTGCTCCATTACGAATTACACGCGAACTCGCGCACATGGAGAATTACGAAATTCGTGACTTCAGCTCACTGAGTAAGTTTTGTGCTAATGCACGTTTTTTTTTTCAAATCGTCTTAATTTTTGCATAATTTCTTTCCAAAACAATGACAATGTTTACGTCTTTATTTTGTTAATGTCAGCTATAGTTTTCAAATTTTGCATGAATTTTATCTAAGACATGGCCTAGATACATTATATAATACTTACGGAAACTAAAACAAATATTTTAGTGACTGTTTAATAAGTAATAACATTGATATGCGGCCGCTAACTCGTTACCCTTCGAAAAGACTCAAGCAGGTATACTTACACCAATGTTAGATCAATACGGAAACACTAACTATTTCCTTGTGATTATAATTTAAAACTGTGATTAAAAATATCTACAAAACAGTTTAGTTGTTATCCTAGTCAAAACGAATAAGTAAATAGATTATTATTATTATGAGACATAATATAACGAATTTAATTTAAATCGTTTTATTATGTCTCATAATAATAACTTGTTTTATAAGTTATAATTAGCGCATATAAAGCGTACAGGCAGGTATTATTTTGATAGACAAGAATTGCACTGAACTGTATAGGTACATATCAAATAAGTAACTTGCACAAACATAACTTGTTTCCTCATAAGACTCCATATGTTTCGAATAATTTGTGCCAACGTTACAGCCGTGGCTCGTGACTGCCATAAAAAACATTTCATCGTCATCTTATATTAATTTCAATCAATAAACGAACGAAAGTTACGCATCGATTAGCGAATTGGTTTAACGTCGTCTTCCCGATTACAGTGTGGGATCGATTCCCGCACGGAACCATGATTTGTATACGAAAACATTCGTAAGGTTCGTTTTCCGGGATTTGGAAAAATATACAGCCCTCTGAAGCTGAAGCTACTATAGGTCATATTCAGGTACAGGGTTTTGTTACCCATAAACTGCAATGAGTTGTCTGTCCTTAACTGATCTTTGCCATGAAAAAACAGAATTGACAGGAAACCAATTTAGCCATTACCGTCTTTATCGACACAGTATACAACCTATAACGAATTAACTGCTACAGAATAAGGATAAATGAACTTAAATCGGTTTACAGGTGAAACTGTTCAAAATTTACTGAAAGCAGCAGCAGAAGTAAGAAAAAAATCATACTGTCCGTATTCCAACTTCGCCGTAGGATGCGCAATTTTGACGGAAAAAGATGACAAAGTTTACACAGGATGTAATATAGAAAACTCGACATTATCGCCAACGCTTTGCGCCGAGCGCACTGCTGTAGGGAAGACAGTATGCGACGGATACCTTAAGTTCAAGACAGTGGCTGTCGTGGCACATCAACAGAACTTCACCGCACCTTGTGGGGTTTGCAGACAGACGCTCAGTGAATTCAGAGCATCAGATGGAGATATCGAGATATACCTTGGCAAACCATCGCACGATAAAGTGTTGTGCACAAAGCTATCTCATATGCTACCTCTAGCATACGTAAGCTATAAAAATGATAGTATTATATAATAACATTGTATTTTTAGAGTAAAGTGACATGTATAAAATATATCAAATATATCATGTGTGAAATAAAGTACGAAAAGCTTTAACGGTTTTATTGCGTATTGTTTTTACAAAACTTATAACTAGTAGTAAGGGTCCAATATACAGTGCGTAATGGCAACGCGTGTAACGTGAAGTCATTTATACATAAAGGGTATTTACAATAACAACCAAGAACGATCATTCGCTCTCATTATAATAACAGATGCAATCATTAGTTCAACACAAAATGCCGTATTAAAAAATACAGTATAGTTTTACTATTCAGATTTTTTTGACGCACTCAGTTGTGCCCGTTTGTATCGAAGTTCAGTGTTAACGTCAAGAACTGTGAAAGTCGCAGTCAAAAAACGTGCGCGGACGGTGAATATGTAGTACGAGATTTCTGATATTTAACTCTACTGGGTTTGTCTAGTGTCGTCTCGCTCTGGCGTTTCATAACCGCGACCGCAAAAATTTTGGCGGTCAATATGGTAAGCATTATATCGCATGTATAGATTGGTGTACTAACTAGGGTTGTAACGGAACTCCGCCTCCACCTCTGTTACTGTATCTTCCGCAAAGAATTGAACCTCCGCCTCCGCAAAATGTATGCGGAGTTTTATTTACGATTACATACAACGCACAAGGAGCGACGCTGGGCGACGCGGCCGCTCGGTGCGTGTTTGCGAGTGAAATGGTATATAAAAAAAATAAAAGTTGAAAATATAAATAAATCATGAATTTATTTATATTTTATCCACTTCAAATTTCACCTCCGCTTCCGCTAAGAAGGCATCCGTTACAAACCTGGTACTTACACATGTGCATCTGCACCTGCATTCCATAGAGAGTTACCGCTCGTGTTAACTTGTTTACAACTTGTATTAGCGATAAAATTTACGGCATACACACCTCAGACGTTTTATTCCAATGTAAAAATCGTGAAAACATTATTTGCTATTTATGGAACTCCGATCTGATAAACGCTTTATTTTCCACGTGAATGTTAAACAAAAAATACCCCTAGTCGACGACGCTTGTCTTTTGAACTACAACTCGGTGGTAAAAGATAATAATAAAATACTGGAGTCGTTGAATAAATGCTATGTTTATAATGTTTTGAAACTTGTCAAAATTGTGTTTTTAATGGCAACACAATCTCACTGCATCCTGTACCCTAATTGCGTAATCATTTGGAATCTAAATAGTTTTGAAACAGATTGCTAATACATTGCTCCATAAGTTCGATAAAAAACAATCTACTCAACAATATTAATAACGCAATGAATGTTATTGAACTGTCAAAATACATCAGATTAGTCGTAATCGTTTACGAAAATGTCTTACGCAATTAGGCTGTTGTGGTAATAATCCCTATAGGATAACAGCAGACCATAATTTATGAAACTATCTAACGAGATAAGTAAATAATTAGGTATTTCATAGTCTGGCTGAGAAAGCACATTTCACCAATTACTAACTCATAATTTAACATAAACAAAGTATAACAAACTTAAAAATATTTCCATAATAAATACGAATAATATCATAACGTAAATAAAATAATTAGTCTTATTTAGGTGACTAAATTTTTACATTTTAAACATGCTTCGATAATATGGTGCTAATAAAGATAAAACAATATAATCTTCGTAGTAATAAAACTATGTTTACACCTGACATAACAAAGTTATATACATAAAATAGCGAGTGTTTTTTTTATCACTCACGAACGCTTTCAGCGTTTCCGAATAATACGTTAAAGGCTAGCGCACATTTGGGTGGCAACGCAAACGCTTCTCATAAATTGTTATATTCTACATCACTTTTCTACAGTCAGGGAACTTGATTATCCAACACACACAATGTCAATTTGCCGTATTATATTCATTTCATATATGACAACAGCATGTCGATTCTGTAAAAATCTCACCGTGAAGACTTGCGTGGAGTGAGCTGTCAATGTCATCCCGTCCTGGACAATCCCTAGCATCAGTGGCACTGACAGCTCACTCCACGGTCACTTCACCTAAGTTTTCACAGTGAGATGGTTACAGAATAGCACTACAGTTACAGTTACGAACAATTTAATCAGATTGGCCATTTGTTTCAATCAATCAAATTTGTATTTTGTTTTCGTTTTGCACAATGCGATGCGGCCCGATGTGTATGTAACGCTAGCCTAAATAAGTACATAAAGTTCATCACTCACTCACCAATAAGGGCACCAACCGATATAACACTGACACAAATTCTCATTGTTCGTCGCCTGTTTGATGAGCAAGTCCACTTGCTTAGGCACACTAACCACTGCTTCTACATGCGGGAAATCTCTTCCAGTCAGTTTGTCTCTTATCCTGGTAAGAATCGAGAGCGCTCGTTTGTTGAGATTCGCTTCGGGAGGAATCTCTAGAGATTCATAGTGTAGATGGTTCCGGGAACGACTTGGTAGTGTGTAGGATGAGTCTATATCCGAGGAGAATGAAGACTCGGTGACAGAGTGGTGGTCGTTGTCAACGAGCCTCCAGTTGAGTAGAGGGTCGTAGACGAAGGCTTCTAGGACGGCCATTACACTGTCTCGGTGTTTGTGAAGCACGTGCATCACGGATTCGCATGTTGAACGGTAGGTACCCTCGATACCAGTTACCTATGACAAAAAAGTAGGTTTTGAAAAAGAGAAGATATTAGAAGTTATAGCTTTTTATTGAGACATTCATTTTGGTCAAAAAGTGAAAGTCCAGACACACCCCAAAAATCACTCAACAAAAGATTTCCCTGTCAAAAATTGACTTGGAACTATCGTTTCTTACTAAAGGAACTTCAAAATGTTATGCCATGTCCGGATATTTCATATGTTTTGTTGATTATTTAACTTCGAAAATGCACATCACCAAACAATTTCTTTACGCGGCAATTTCACATTTGGACCAATAATTTATGAAACGTTGAGGTCCGTCATTGAATATTGTTATCCGCAAAACACAATAGCCTTTTATCTAAATTTACTGATCACTTCTATTCTACAGTTCACGGCCGCCGAGCTGGGGAATTACATATACATATTTAAAAGGTCATGCATATATTTTGACAAAACAGATAGGAGTCAATAATTATTATTTGTATTGTTCATTGAAATACAATAAAGGCTCATCCACACAGGCGTTACACGTCGCGTTGCGATTCTGAGACACCGCCAATCATTTTTGAGCGTAGAGTTGAGATTTATACATGACATTGTATAATAAACCCTATTTTCACTTAATTAAAGTGCTTTCGAGCAGTGAGTCCAAGGATCCGAGAAGCTGTTGGATGCCAGCGTCGATGTTTGTACCACTTTACACGTTATGATAAAGTGTACTATTCAATGTCATTAGGAAACCCTCTGCTTTGCACACAGCACGGCTGATGACACAATTACGAAAAAAACTGTTGGCTAAATAGTTAATGGTGTATTGTATAGTGACCAATTTGTGCTAAACTCGAGGTCGGCGGGATCAAATATATTTAGTAAACGACGCAGTTACCATTCTTGTGTCAGGCATTATTTATCCGCCATATTTTAGTGCGTATTTACACTGAATTATGATGTTGCTGGGTAATAAAAATTCCTGAGTAGCGAAATCATTATCATGATTAAAATAATCTAGTAAGCCGTTTTCAGCTCCCTTAGCAAGAATGCTGTGTGTAACACATTCTTTTTGGTACATCATTACCGGGAGAAAATAAAAAATTGACAGTTTTTATTTTGTATCCAGATAATAATCAGAGCCAGTCCGTTCTGCTTGTGCGTTCGGCACTGAATACAGAAATATTTACAAAAAAAATTAAATGCTCTCTTTTTGTGTCATCATGTCATAGCTTCAGGTTTTGAATATCATAATTACCTGGTCATATGAAAGTTAAAAATTTTTTTTTAAATATATTTATAGACCAAGTTTGGGATTCTTTCTTTTAGCATTATAAAGTCTTGTCCATGGTCAGTTAACACGTTGCGGGACACTAAACGCTCCAAGAAGTAATAACAAAATTCTGTTGCGTCTCTTTCCGTGTCCTTCAACCGATTGAATACACTTTTGAACAGCACTTACCTCCATAGCACTGATAAGCATCCTGGTCAATCTAAATGGAATCTTCTCCGGGCATTTTTCCCTCGACTGAGTTACTTCAAAACAATCACCAAAGTCTATATGCAGGACTTTCCCGGTAACCCTATGCAGCATAATGTTGGAGGGGTGCCGGTCTCCGAGCCCCAGGATGTAGCCCACCATGCTCATGACGGCCAGAGAACGTGTGTAGTTCGTGCGACGCTCGAACCAGGCTTCTGCTGACGGACTCTTTAGCCAAAGGAGGCGGGATAAGTCGTTCCCGGGTGTCTGTGAGAGGGTGTATTCGAAAACTTCCACCTGTGTGGGGTAAACATTTTGTTATTATTGAATATAATTTTTCTACTGTTGTGTATGTTAGTAAGTTGTGAATGAGAAACATAGTAGAAAATGCAAGTATAATAGACAGATAGTAAACTCTTCTACATACACCATTAATACCATTATAAATTATAATTTGATCTTTTGAGAGTTGCATGGGGTGTTACAATGTCAGGTCATTACAGACAACCTTTGGATGGAATTTGGATAAAATACATGATACAGTACAACTATTTTCTTAATATCCCTCGGCATTAATCGCAGTTCCGAATACAAACGAATGCTAATTTCCATGTCCATCAATTATTAGATTTATCGTGTATAATAATTTGATTTGAATTCAGAAAAAAGTACCTTATTGTTGTTTTATTTTGATTTCCGTGTGAACTATATAGAGCTGTAAAACTATTTTTCAAAACTTCAAAAAAGTAGGATCTGTATTTATTATAACATTTACTCCTTTTCAATTATGTACTACTGTACATAGTATTGAAAAGGAATAAATGTACCACGTAAATTAATAAAATATAAACAATATAAAATACTTCTTCAAAAGACTTCCAAAAAAGAGGTTCTGTATTTATAATAAGATTTACTCCTTTTCAATATTATGTACAGTATACCACGGAAATGAATAAACATATAAACCAAATAAACTACTTCTTCAACCGACTTCCAAAAAAGAGGAGTTTCTTAAGTTCGACATGTAGGTATGCAACTAAAATAAATATTTATCCATTATTTTTTTCAATTCAGTCAGAAAATTTCTTCATCTGGTAGCTGTGTCATAACGATCACTAGCGATGGAATTATCACTTTCTTCACTGCTCGGACGGGTATTTATTATTTAAAAAACACGTATGAATCAAACTAGGTTAAAATTTTCTATTTTCGTCCTCACATTTTATTTAATGATCACATACTTTTTGCCATTCTTCCGGGCCAATCATATTGATTATTTTCCTATTTCATTTCTTTGATTGTTGTCATATTCATTGCAACATTAATAGCTACGTGTCCTTTAATTTGAGACCCAATATTTTCAATTGGATAAAAGTCCGGATGGTGGCAATCGTAAAATGGTATGGCCATGTTCTTCCATAATGCGATCGATAGCAAACTCTGAGTATCTCTATTTATGTTTTTTTTACAATGTCATATAAATCGATCTTCAATGACTTTGGGTTATGAGGAATGTAATGTTGCTGCAACCTAGCTATAATTTGTGGTTTAGTAGTGTTTCAGTTTGGGAGTTTAACTAATAATTTATTAGGGTATGGTGCATCTATTTCACTATTAGCTGGTAGATTTGGTATTAACTGATTACGCAGCCAATTTTGATATCGATCGGCATTGATTTCTTTATAATAGTAATCGCTGTCACTATCAATTATGCAACATCAATCATCAGCACCTGGAACCAAACCTTTTTCATTGCCAGCGTAAACGATGATTATACTTTTATATTTTTGTTTTTATCTGTCCAGTATTTCCCTTTTGAGTGCGACGGCGACGTATGCAATGATTCACACATGAAGACAATATCATCGGCCCCATCCTTTGAATTTCACGGAGATACTTTTAAGCCGATTATCATGCTTTTCAATTAAAATGTTCCGATTGTCTTCTGTTTTGTTTTATATCGTAAACCAATTTTTTTTCAAAATAATTATTAAAGTATACATACAGCCTCTAAATTGGATAGCCTCAACCAACTTAGATTTTAAAGTCCTCAAACAAGGTAATTCCTTAAGCGTAAATGGAAAAATCGTAAATCATGTTACGGAAATTGTTTGGTCCTTTTTACTCTTTTTGGTGATGGGAGGGGAGCCGATTTATCTTTTTTTATCATTTTCTTTTACAATATCAGAGAACACACAGCACAGTTCCGACTGAAACATCACAAGCTTCAGAAACACGTTTTTGAACTTTTTGAAAGTAACCATTACTTTTCTATCTTGAATCCATCGGCTTCTTGTAAAAATACAAGGATACGCTTAAAATTATCTGTCATGGCTGCGACTTTAGCAGCTTTCCTCCCATTTTCGTAAATAAATTACATTAAGTTAAAAGAGTATTAACAACTCTATATACTTCCAAGTTGATTGAAAAAGTCCAGTCTGCACCAAGTACAAAGGGAAACTGACAGAAATCCGACGACTGACGAAACACGAAGTTAGCCGAGAGACATTAAGAAAATAGTTGTACTGTAAATGATTAGTCATTGCATTTCAGCTAAGTACAAATGTGTCTAGTATTGAATACTCAGAGCGGCAATTCTCGTATTTTTAAGAAAGTTTGCATTCATAACTCAGTCTCAATCTGTCAAAAATACCCCTAATTTTCATACATTTTTGACATTTGACTGTCGCCGAGGTGAGACTACGACTAGATTTTGAACGTTTTAAATAACGGGAATTGGGCTTCAGATCTAACTTTAAAATAAACAGTAGGTATTCACCCACTTAATCGACTTGTTCGGGTTTAGAGCACAAAACGAGAAAAATAATTATGGAAGGACTTTGCTATGCAGTGAAACAAATAATAATAAAATTGCATTTTTAGATACTCACCTTATGCTTCAACATCAACTTCTGATAATCAGACGCCATCCGTAACATAATCTGCTGCTCTGTACTCAACGTTATTTTATTCGTCTTCTTATCCCTGTAGTCACTAATAAGGTTGTATAGCGTGTCACACTGGGGCACCCAGCCTATTAGTCCGGAGTTGGGGGATAACGGTATGACTGCATACCGTTGTATGGCTAAGTCATGCCTGTAGGTGTTAGTATCAGCCTGCAGTAGTGTGTTAACTAGACCGAACAGTTGCATAATACGCTCGTCTTGACGCAAGTCCTCGTGTCCTTTGAGTAAGAACATGTACTGCTTGCCGTCTGAGCCCTGGATGGTGAGGCGACGAGGACGCTGTTTTGATTTTATTACCTGTGGAATTACGAGGGTTAAGTAAGCAGATAATCTACTGAAATCCTTGTGAGGAAACCTGGACTTAAAGTAGTTGTAGTAGTTAATATAGGTCTGAAATAGCCAACCTGCCTTGAGGAAGCGTAATGATCAAAGCTAATGCCTTCTCTGTATGAGAAGAGGCCTTTGTCCTGCAGTGGGACACTAATGGACTGGTATTAATATACTACAAATCTGTGTTGCAATTGGCTTAGGAGTTAAAATGGATCCATAACTGGTGGATATAAAAAAATCTTTACAGCCACTGTGCAAGTGCAGATAACCAAAACACAAAGCTAACGTATAAAATCACAAAGCGGCAAGAATTATTATTTTGTATAACATACGGCGCCATTAAGTGCTGTTAAAATGGAAACATTGTGCAAAAAGGTATAGCTTTTACAGAACACGGGCGCAGAATGTAACTTCTATATCTTTGTCATAAGGTTTATGTGTTATTCTATGTAATTGCAATGATTGACGCGCGCTTGGAAAATGCACCTACTACAGCTAAATATTGGATAGGAATACTCACTTGTAAATGGCTATGTATATGCGATATCCTGCAAACCTTCTCATTGGGCACATAGGACCCCGGCACGGCCAACTCATAGTCCTTACACGAATGAAGACGTTTGCTGACGTACTGGAGCTCCAGTGACGTCAGAGAACGGAATTGTGACTCGATGCGACGGAACACGTGGTAATACAAGTCCCAGGACTCGTTCAGGTACCTGTTCTCGCCAGTCTCCTGTAAGATGAAAAGGTTTGTAAGTACATGTTTAAGTAAAAATACACTCCCGGACCCCTAAATCGATCAAATGAATTCAAATTCGGAACAATGACGACACATAAATGATGGCCAGTATGTCGGCATCAAAACTGCATAAAATAAATAATAAATAAATAAAAATAATTATGAGTCTTTGACTCATAATTATTTTGAAGTTTCAGGCCTTTATACAGATTTAGCAGTCCGGGAGTGTAATATTGAAGAAAATCACTATCATTGGGGATTAGGCTATTCATGATAATTTTATTTTGATTGGCTCATGCTATTTTGGGTCACACATGACATTACTGATCAGAGGCTTACTTATACATTAGAAACCGAGGCAGAGGATTTTCTTTTCAAGTTATACACAATATCTTTACCATTTCGTGGAACGGTCGGAGGCACAAATTGCTCAAGACAAATTTTTTTATATAAAAAAAAGGCAGAACTCTGACAATAAATATTTTATTGTCAGAATTCTGCCTGTTTTAGCAAACTTACAAAATAATAAGAACGCAAGGATCGTGACTTCTTCATTGGAGAGAGCTATGTTCAACAGCGGAATGCTGATTGACTAGGCAGATATAGCATGAGATTCATTTTACATTAACAACATATCCATTGTTAATGTGAAATTAATCACAAAAGTATTATTTTATCTTTAAAAAGAAATGATGAATAATTACTTTGTATAGTTCTAACCACCGATGGGCCTCTTGTAAATCTCTTCCATACATCTGTAGGAAAGACACTTCTTTCAACGTTTCTGGAGGTCGGTCCAGCATCGCATGCATTTTGTCTAGCGTCTTAAACATTCCGCGGTAATCCTTTTCACTGAAATACAATCTAAAAAAAGAAAAATCGTTAACTGATATAGATAGGTAGATAAGACTTTTATTATTTTACTTTTCTCTAAACTTAGAAAACGAACATCAGAAGATGTAATATTTACCTAGAGGCCTCATCCAGCGCAATGAACACTTGATCGTGCCACAAAATGGCTACCTTTATCAGTTCCTCTGATATCACAGCGGCTTCATTCACTAAATTCTGTGAATGTGCACACATCGTTTTCAAAATATAGTTGGCAGCATTCTTTCTCGTCACGAAAGAAGATTTGGCCGCGACTGTCAGAGGATACACTAACGCTTGTGGGTGTAACTTGCCTATATCTATAAGGAGTATATGAACTAGTTTGGCTACCAAACTCCTTGGTGAGTCTATGCGGGCGATAAGCTGTGGTATAACTTGCAACCAAATCTTCACATCTATCTGTCTTATGCCCTCAAATAATGCATCGTATATCGCAGGGTGGTGGCCGTGGTCGAACCATAACGTTAACAGCCGTAACGTATCCTGCAACGCGCTACCATTCGATAAACTAATCGATTTGAAGAAGCCTTCAATAGCTGGTATGGTATGGGTATTAATAAAGTCTGCTCTAGACACTTTCTTTTCCCCAGAACCGCCTGCGAGACTACTCTCGGATATATTGTCTTGTTGTTTATAGAACAAAACTGTTTCGAAGTTCATACATGCCCACGCGTGGCACGCCTTATACCAATCGGGCGCGAGAATTGTGGCTGATGCGTAGTTTCTTAGTATCTCGGGTATAGACAACTCGTTTATTTCTTGAAGAGATTCACACCATGATCCTAGCTTTAGATGGCAACGTGCTAATAACCTGCAGTGCTCATCGTTATCAGGTTCCGAGTTGTCCAAGAATCTCTGTAAGACATCATAAGCGTATCGTTTGTTCCCAGCATCCCACAAGTTCTTACTATAAGCTAACACGATTCTTGGATCTTGCATTCGCAGTAGTACGTCAGGGTTAGTGATAGGATCGCATCCTAATATCGAAAGAACTATTTTGTGAGCTTGGTTAATAGCTCCGGTCTTTCTGCATAAAGACGCGAACTTCAGCCAAGTCTGGAAGTCTTCCCGTGGGGACATAACTAGACTGCGTATCTGTAGCATTTTCCTCCAATCTTCAACCAACCGCTGCCCGCTTTGCAGTCTCAACCACCAACACTTCCGAATGGGAATTCGTCTTTCTTCAACAAGTTTGTAGGTAACGACTTCTTCTAGTTCTGTCAAAAGTTGAGCGTGGACAAGAGCTCCGTATGCTCTCTGGTAACTCTCGCCGACTACAGCTGTTAACTCAAGATCTAGCACACTTCGAGCAGAGTCGATATAATGCCTGGATTCCGGCCAGTGCCCTTCATGGATAGCAAGGATGGCTCTATAGAACGCACCTTCTTGGCTATCTTCTGGGATGCACTCCACATATTTTCGCATTGAGTCCCATTCCTGCAAGCCCCAAGACGCAGCGGCGGCCATTTTCGCCGATTTGTTCCTGATATCTTCGGTAGCGGTCTCCCACTGTTCGGCAGTGTGGTTGTATATCTTCCTCCATTCTCCTAAAGCCTCAAGGCACCTCATCGTTCCTAGCCGGGATTCTTCGTCCAGTGGCTCTACTTCTAACTTCTTATTGTATAGTTCGAGCGCTTGCTCCCAGTTGTGAAGTTTCTCGTACCACCTAACGTGAACGTTTAGGGAGGTGTCGCCGTTTTTCTTTTGCGATATAACTTTCTCGAGGAGACCGTTACTCGCCTCGTTTCTTTGGAGTTTGTTGTTAATGTGTATGAGAGCCTCAATTACTTGTTTAGTAGGATTTCTTTTGTACTCTTGTTCCTGTAAAATGTGAGACACTCTTTAAGACCAATAATCAAATAGTTCATGCAATAAACGAACAATGGTTGTAATTTGTCTTTTTTTTAACTTCATTGACTTTTTGAAGTACTTTTGTGACCAGAGGCTCAATTACCGTATTTTTAAAAACGTTCGCATTCAATTCTCAGTCTCAATCCGTCAAAAATAAAATAAATTTTCATAAATTTTGTAATTTTTTTGACATTGATTGTCGCTGAAATAAAATTGCGACTTGAATTTGAACGTTTTTAAGTACGAGAATAGGCCTTCAGACTTTTGTACATCGACACCATATATGTTTGATCACTTTTATCTTACCTTATAATACAATGCCTTGGCGTACGCTCTACAATTAATAGCTGTATCACCTAACAACTTGATAGGTATGGGCAAAGCTCCCTTCTCGCAATGTTCTAAGAACTCTGCAAGGTTTAGCACTGCCAGAGCCAACTCCGGCGCATCGGGCACCGTGAGAGCATGCTCTAGAGCTAAAACCAGCTCCTTTCGGGACTTGTCGTCGAGTTCCGTCCAACATGACATGAACGCTGCGTTGAACAACTCGCTCGCTAGTTGTGGGTAGTTTTGAGCTAGAGTTGAACACGCTCTGGAAAGGAAAAAGAATTACAGCTTATATTGTGAACAACTTTGTTTTAGTACTTTCTAGCCTTATCAAGCATTAGAACAGCTTAGGTAAAATTTAAGGGATCAATTTCAGGTCTCATCAAGTTTTGCTCGAAAACGTTATTTTGTACTACACTAACTAATCCACGTTATGTATTGCATTTCGGTCAGGAGATAAACTGGAACTGCACATCACCAAATATACCGTCAAATAATAATGAAGCGTTACGAGTGGAATTGAGGTTTCTTATCAAGTCGTAAGAATGCAAACGATGCTAGGAAATTCCTAGTTTTGGCACTTGAATTTTTTCACAAATTTACTCACCTTATAGCAGGGCTATTAGATTCTGTCAGGAAACCAACACTCAACTGTCTCAGCCATTCCATCCAGTCTTCTTTGGAAACTATGTTCTTTATTGACCAACATTTCCGTAAGTTGGATACATTCAATGATAGTTTCTGTATGGTTTGGATGTCGCCTGGGCCTACCACCTAAACATAGAAATTAATCATTGGTAACACTAAGCTTCTTAAACATACAGGTTTTATTTTGTTTTTAGAGTCTCAACTTACATCAGTCTTTTGATTCCTCAAACGAAGTCGAGTTTCATCCAAATAATCATCATCAGATGCTAACGTAGATATAGCTTGCAATCTCGTCACTAAAACGATATAGTTAGGAGACTGTATTTTATGCTTTATTAGTATTCTGTCTACCGACGGTATGTAGTCAATGTATTCACGACCCAGTTGAACAATCAACGCGCAAAGTGTATTCATGGCGGTTTGCCGCAACGACGGGATGTTGTCCAAAACTTTGGCCAGAGCTTGTATTATAACCGCCGAATATGGCCTGAAGTACAAATACATCGACAAGTGCTCCATAGTCTCCATCGCAAGCTTCGATATTGTCAGTGGAATGTTTCTGCCGTCAAAAAGCCCGGTCACAGCAGGCACTATAGACAGCAGTACATCGTCCAAATTATTCTCAAACTTCTGTATGGTCAGCAACAACTTTTCGGTCAAAACTTTATCCTTGCTGTTGTCGTACTTCAGAACCCTCAGAATATTGGGCAGAATTTTCCGAAGATACACTTTAAACTCTGGCCCTATCGCTACAGTTATGTGTTCGACCAACATTATGAGAGTTGGCTGCAGCTGACTGTTTGGGGTCCAGTACTCCTTGATTATATCAAATATATCTTCCAAATAATTTCGTATTTGTATTTTGACTACGGATATAAGTTGCGCCAGTTGAGTCAACAGAAACTCGCGGAAGGTGCTATTGTCTGTTGTTCGTATCACATTCAGAAGGCACGGCGTCACTCGAGATATGTAGGGCACGCACTTGATGCCTAGAGACTGGAAAATGAATGTAACTGAATGCACCACGCTTGTGTGATGTTGTGTCAACATCGGGTCGCGGAGCATTCTCATCAGCGACGTGAGAACAATGGCCGGGTAAAATTCATCAAGAATAAGTGGCGACATATTAACGACCATTTCACTAATATTTACGTCAATATTTTCATTGGCAGCATCCGATACAGGAATTAAAGTGGACACGGTTTGGAAGTCGATTAAACCCTGATTAACTTTATTTTTGTATGGATCGAGGGCTCCCAGCAATCCTAAAACGCGAATAGTTTCTCGTCTTTCTCTGGGCTGCTGTTCTGTCTTCAAAAAGTTCAGCATCATGTCCATTAGATGCGGATATTCCATGTAAGGAGTAACCACGTGACCCGTGGCGCCGACTACTTGACCGAACGACCAGAGGGCTACGCTCCGTTTTTCCGGTTGATTAGGGTCCGAAAGAATACCAATCTGAATAGACATTAGTTCCGGCAGCCATTGATTGAGAGCAGTTCCGCCCCCATTTACTTCTGCTAGATCGCCTATCGCCTTTAGTATAGTTGTAACCATAATGGAATTATCAGCTTCTGCTTTTAATTTCGGTACTAGAACATTGAGTATGGTATCTACAAATTGGCGCGTAATCCTCGGTGCATGTGAAATGATATTGTTCACCATTCGAAGTGCCTGTTCTTTATTACGTGTGGATTCTGAATGTTGCAGTTCCATTAATACTTGCACAAACAGTTGACGCAGTGTTGGTATGGTGTAACTAGGGTTAATGTTGCTCAGTCTACCAACCAAACATAGAGCTAATTCACTAACATCGTTATTGGAATCATTAATTGCAACAAAAAGACAATTAAGATGTTCTTCCACTGCTAAATATCTATCGAAGATAGGGTTGGTGAATATTTCCAGCACTCTGTACCGAACTTCATGATCGAAGTCGGACCGACCGACGGATAATAATTTACCGAGAGACTCATCAACGATTACGGTCAAAGTCCGCGAATTAGTCTGAGCGCATCTTTCAACCGCTTTTATGAGTAACTTTGACGCAGTTTTTACCGCTTCTATTCTGATGTCATGCTGTTCACTTAAAAGGTAGTGATCTGTACATCTTCTTATGAATGACATCAGAGTATTGTTCCACTCAAAGTCAAAGGAGCCTAGCGTGCGTAACGCTAGAACTAACTTAGAAGCGTCGTGCGGCTCCACCAACATGGCCGTCGTGAACATATGAACTATTTGATTATCGCCATTATTTGTAGCGTAGGGCTTCTTGCGCAAAATCAATGACAGCATATTAAGTAGCCTGTCAGTTATTTCCTTTTTCAGAGATGGTAGATTTTGACTGAGTTCTTTGAAGCATGTTGTGAGTTGTGGACTTAAGCCTGTTGCACACATTGGGTCCAGCAGCTCTTTGATTTCATTAGCAACATCTTCTTTCATTGCAAAGCCTAACAGTGTAACACAATTAAACAATGGAGTGTCAGAGCCGTTACGCTTTTTCGGTGTGTCTTTGAGTGGTAAAGTCAATTTAATAATTTCTATAATCCTGCCCAAGTACTGCTGGACGTCAGACTCTACAGCTACACAAATAAGGCCTAATGTGGTGAATGCCATAGCTTTCTCCTTTTCTCGTCCGCGTAAGAAGGTTATTAGGTGATTTATAGTTGACTTGAGATGCCTCTTAGCATATGCTTCTCTGTTAAAAGCAGCCAGCCTTGGTATCATTAACAGAAGCAGTTGATGAACATTATGTGCTCTAGATATTTGTTGAGCCATCACATCTGCAAATAATAAATAATTATTCAGCATGCTGACAGCATTCAGCAAGGTACTGATGATTTTAGTCTTTGAAATAAAATAAAAATTATAACAAGCCACTAATTATGCCATAGAGTTCCCACTTCAAGTTTTGTTAAACATTGTAATATGGTAATATTTATACAGAACATTGCAACATTGCAATTGCAAAACGTGTTAGTGAACTTCATGTCACTTTCACTTTTTGTAACACTCAAGCACTTGAACACTATATTAGAGTCCATCCTGCATGGTAAAAATACATCTCTATTTGCCAGAAAACTTAATTCATTACACAATAAACACTCAATTGTAAATCATAAACCACTTATAGGCACTTACCTAAGCAAATCTTCTCATATTGCTCTGCAATCAGCTTTTTACAAATACTTGATTCATAAACAACTGCATGTTGACTTTTATCATCAGGAAACTGCTGAGCTGTCCATGAGTTTTGAACTTTTGAGTTCAGTGATGTCATCTCATCTGATATATCGTGCTCTGAATCAAGTTTCTGCATCAGTGTTGTATACTTCTTCTCCCAAGTAGCATTGGAACACCTGAGTAGTTCATTAAGTATCAAGAGTGCTCCATGAACATGGTCATCTCTGGTTAAGCCCCTCTCTCTTCCCGGTTGTTCAGCAAATGATAACATCGCCTGTTCATAGCACTGTATGTACCAGTGAGCTTTATTACTCTGCTCAGGTATCTCTCTCTGGGAAGTTATTACTAAAGCAGCTCTCAGGGCCTTTGCTGCAGCTTCTCTAATCTGCTCTTTAGGATCTCGTAGAGGTATCATAATATAATTAAAGAAGCCATTAATATGCTGGAAGAAATATAATGGCATTGATATAGCCAGCTCTCTAAGTATCATCACAGCTGAAAGCCGTTTCCCTTCATTTCTTTCCTCTGCCAGCCACTCATAAGCCCTCTTTAGTTCAGACTCCACATACTCTCCTCTCTTGATGCCAAGTGTTACAGCAAGTCTACCCATAGTCTTGGCTCCTAACTCCAAGACATTCAAATCAGTAGATGGGAAGACATTTCTGAGGTAGTATGCATAGCGAATGTTTCTTGTTTTTGTTGTTTCAGTATCTCCACCAATCAGGCAGACTACAACAAAATGTAATAATTTTGATTTCTTTGTATTAAAGATTCTAATCATAACAAAGTCGTTTTGATTGTAATTAGAACAACAAATCTTGAAATTGCTAGGATTCTAGGCCATGCCCTAAATAAATAAAAACTTTCAGTTTGCGTGATAAATACACAAGGACAACATGATGTGTAATATCATAATTTTAAGGATGATTGTTATTGATGTAAAACAAAATAATATAACCTATAAAGTACACACCTATGGTTAGGATTCCTGCTTTCTTTTCGTTGTTGTCGTAGCTGGAAGTAAGCGCATGTATCTGTTGGTTGAAGTCATCGAGCACTTGTGTGAGAGACTCCTGGGCCATCTCCCGAAGGTCTGTTTTGGTGAAGTGCAACAGTTCTCTAATGGCCTTATGTCGCGTCTCCGCATGGCGCGACTTAAGCCCCGACACCAAATCAGATACTTGAAAACTAGTCATTTTTTATACTAATCACAAACCTAATCCACCTACAAATTACAAGATATTTCTCTAAAAAGAATTACATTATTGACTAACTTTAATTGCACTTCACATTATTATATCAATATTATTTTTCTCATCTTTATCACTAAACAAAGATATAATTCATTTACATTTACTTATACTATTCAAAGAAAATGCAAATAGAATGCAAGAAAATGCAATTTTTTTACAATCCAAACGTAAACAAATTAGCAATACATGCGGCCATTGACCACATAACTTTCGTTCTAAAATGTATCCTATGGTATGGTTTGTTATTTCACACTATTTTTATTTTATTTATCGTTGTTATAATCGGAGCCCGGAGAAAAAAAAACTCTGAAAGTCTGACCAAATCAATCCAGGTTTCCTTCATCTTATTATAAAATCAACCAAACAAATATCGAAGATTATTTTCTGATATGATTTGTCGCTTGCAAAGTTTCTCGACGACTTTTTTAATTTTTTTAATTTCATTTTGATCCTATCAGAAAACATTCTATTACGATGTTTATTGGAAATTATGCATTTTCTATGATTACAATTTAATTATAAATAATTAATCTGACTTTGAAAAAAAAAACGTGAACTGAATACGCTTCAGCATACATAAATAAACATGCTTAGAGCCACTAGACATAGTTAAAGTTTGGACCAACACCATTCGTGGTCTCTTTCAGTTCTATTTGTATTGACGGTTCTAGAAAGAGAGAGAAAATTTTAAGCTTTTGTTGGGACTGGAGCTCGGGCAAGGATGACGCGTGTATTTTCAATACTTTCTCGTCATTGTGCCAACCACAAACGTCAAACAGCTGAGCGAGGTGACTGACTCGCCGTTGTGTGGCTTGCTCTTCTTTCTAAGCCAAAATTTTGAAACTAAATTCAAAGGAATAGTGGTTTCAATAGTTATTGCTCAACGTGCAGAATAGTAATCTTCAATCATGAGTGAGCTGAGTCAAGAAGAGGTAAGTAGAAAATTTGTTTTGTAAACGAACCTTGGCGTAATGCGTATGGCCAATCTAATTTCGTAACAAAACAAAGCGTTGGTGTTTGACGTTGTACGCGCATAAGGTTCACACGTGTGCTGCAGGACCTCATGTTGGTTGGTTGCAGATACGGAGACGTCGCCTGGCGCGGCTCGCCACACTCGGTGGCGCAGGCTCAGTGCCGTCGCCAGCCAGTCCTCCGGTCACGCCAGGCGCTTCGATGCCCTCGCCAGACCTGCAGACATCCTCACAAGCTCGCTTCTCCCCCGCACCAGTTCCCCGTGGCTCCACAGAACCCTCCACCCCCGACGTCGCCAGTACAAACGAAGAACCACACTATCCAGATGGAGTTAAAAGTGAAGTAGACGACCAGACAAAGATACCAGCTGATGGGTTAATTGTCACTGAAAAGACAGATAATAATCTGTTGGATGAAATGCCTGATACCAAAATGGCAGATCTATCAGAAACAAGACAGTACAACAGTTTTGACTCCATGGGTGATGACACATTGTTGAGTTGTGGATCAGTGAGAGTGGCGAGTTTACCACAGTCTACAGTGGGCGGGTCAGAAGGTGCTTCAACAAGAGAGGACAGCACTTCACGGTCAATATCCCCAGCACAGTTTGCTGAGCCATCACCAGTACGGCCACGGCCCAGTAATGCCTCGCCCAGTTGCTCCCGACGGTCTCTCTCCATGGAAGTTGATGATGTGTCAGAGAGGAATTCACAATCAGAACAACAGCAGGAACCAATGGAGGTTAGATACTTACATAATAAAATAATCTATACTAGGTGACATAAGTTTGAACTTCTGAAATGTGTATTAATTATATTATTATGATATCTTCTTGTTTTCTGAGGTTAGCATTACTCAACACTTATGATGAATACTGTTTGTTTAAATATCCAATGAAATGTCCAGTATTCATACATACCTAGGATTAGACAGTCTGCCCCAGTGATTGTTGAATTTGTCATCTTATTATTATTACATATTTTGTTCAAAATTAATATCAGTATGAGTTACCATACCATTAAGTCCTTTTGAGGATAAGTTATTATATTCTTCTCAACCCAATAGTTTAAAAAGCCAATTATGCCAACATAAATGATTGCTTGTTATTATGTTCAACCAATCATAACATGTCACATGAGATCTTTAGATTTAATAAGACAAGCAGGTAGGTAGGAAGTACATTTAAAAGAAATGCCTTAAGTCATAATTTTTTTGTGGATCTTATTTTTTTAATGGTATTTATCTCAACAAGTATCAATTGCATACCAGCAATCAGTAAATAGATATTCATTTGAGTTCAGTAATAAGGCATTCAGAACAGTTCTGTAGGCCTTACTTTATGTGTAATATAGTACAATGAGATTAAACTAAAGTCGAAACACAGTGTGTGCCTGAGGATGTACATCGTCCCCGCGGCAGGCCTTTGAAGCGCAGGCGTGGCGACCTAGACGACATTCTTAAGGTGAAGGCATTATAAAGCAAAGTTTGAATGTTAAAGGGAATCCCAATTTCCTCAGGACCACATAGGCTAACGGATATTCCACGAGTGATCTGAATCTACAATAGAAGAAAGGTCAAGTTTTTGACTAAAGCTTCTATGCTTGGTGACAGCAGCAGTGACTGTGGCCTCCTTATAGCGCCATAAAAGCTACTGCCACCAACATTAGCTTGGCCTCCATTAAAAGTATAAAAGTACCCTTAGTCTTCAAATTTAATAATAAAGCCCATTGTATCACAAGATTTAAATGTGAAGATTTTTGTTGTTTTTATTATGGCCAACCAAACTTACAGCATCACTATCAACAACTAATTATGTAAACAAACTCTTTAATCAGAATCTTCATCACATTTTGAAGACAGTTTTGCAATATTCTGTCTTTCATAATATTCACTGGGCGCCGTAATACATCAGACCTTACCTATCCTGGAAAAGATCAAAAAGGCTATATTAAACGATGGAACACTTTGCTAGGTGGACGACAATGACAATCCGACCGCGTCACCGGCTCGCAAGATACACCGGTCGCGCACAGTGAGCTGCACTGAACTGACTGAGGACCAACTGAGGAACATCGTCGCCAAGATCCTACAGGTGTCCTGGTCGGAAGACAGTGCAGGTTTGTTACACCACTGGGTATGGCAAGTCTAAAAAGACGAAGCCGAGAGTCACTCACGGCATTGTGATCATATTTTTGTACTGGACCATACCTGGAACGTTCTGGTTACAGACTTATTGAAGGTCAAGTTTTTTTTTTTTAACGTTTTTTCAGTGTTTTATCTAAACTTTAAATACCACCACGACCCATGTATTGTCTAATTCAGTTTTGCGTGCGTTACGATGCACGCTACCGTTAACAGCGATTTTTCACACCAAAAATAATCGTCGTTTCGCTGCAATTATTTTTGTGCACTGTTACTTCGTTTTTAATGTACAGAATGCGTAGATGACAGTCTTGTGATGAGTCTTTTACACCCAGTATCAGGTGTTTTATACTGACTTGTCAATACAGTAAGTATAGAAGATGTGTGAGCAAGTTCACCTTGTTCTCGAGACGCTAGTTAGCGAGCGGCACGCGCCGTGATCCGGCGGCCTTGTCGCACTTCTGCAAATGTATACTTCCGGGATATAAGAGGAAACAAACTTACATTTATATTAAAGATTACTAAGGAAACCGTAGGTACCCACTTTTTAATATAGCTATTTTATTTCAGGTGGAATATTTGTACCGTCGGTAGCAGCATCACTTCTCGACAACCCTAAACTAAGTTTAGAAGAACTGGCATCAGAGGCTTTGATTGACGTTATTACTCAAATAGCGGACGGTTCAGATCCCCTTAACCAGAAACTCATCGCGATTACCGAAACTACAAAGAGGCCTAGTGAAGATTGTGGGGACGATATGTTGACAAGTGGACAGATTGGTTCGGAAACGGAAACTGACAAGGCAGATTGCCCTGCGCCGTCACTGCCGCTGCCAAAGACGATACCCACACAAGGTCTAGCTGTGAGCTACATAGTGCGATTCTACACAAACATCAACTCATATGAACGGGAGTACTCAAAGAAGAGTTCAGAGCCGCCTTTGAGCGACTTGCTTCAAAGTTTAAGAACATTACTAGTGAACCACTTAGTGCTAGTGCTTCAGGGCAAATTCGAGTTGGAGAAGTGCAGAAAGTCGGCTCTGCTGCCTTACATGCTGGTGGTGTCGCCGCCCACTGGCCTTATACCCGAGCTGCTACTTGCTACCTTTAATGATAAGGAAGTCTTCGAAGAGGTGCGTGATATCATTTTTGTGTCAATCTCATCTTTTCTTGTTAGTACCAAATTTTTATAACTCGAGGCAAACATTTGTTTTCTAGAATGACACATGTGTGAGTTTTTCATCTCTTTAAGACCCTAAAAATGAAATATAATGGAAATGATGATGGAATGGATGGTCAAATATACCGAATATTTTACCATCCATTCCATCATCATTTCCATTATATTTCATTTTATAAAGTATCCCATACATTCTTGGCATAACCATTGACCATTATACTAAACACCAGTACTGTGACTGTCGCGCTCTTAGAACGTGCAGGACGGCATTAAGGTCCGCTTGGACCACAAATCAATAAATGCGTTTAGCGCTAAATATATTTAAAACATCATTTTGTCTCTGTCATCTTAAAACGATTGACAGAAACAGAACCATGTTTCAAATTCAAAAGTGAAGCTGTGTGTGCAGGTATTTATCCCACTAGTAATGGGTATCCGCGAAGAGATGCGCCGTGCGGTATCCCCGCTCGGAGGTCGCGGCGCGTGCGGCGGGGGCTCTGCCCTGCGAGCCCTGCGCGCGTTGTGCGAGCTGCGCGCGGGCCCGCGACATGCGCGCCGCCCTCTGGCTGAGTTACTGGCGCGCCTGCCTAGTCTGTGCCCCGACCCCGTCACCACCGCCTCCGGCAGGGAGATCGCGCGTGTCAGCTTCCTTGGACCATTCTTTGCGGTGAGTTTTACTTAAAAATATACTTTTGAACGTGTTCTTGAGTAGCAATCAAAAGGTAGGACGTCCTAAGGTTAGGCGGAACGACAATGTTCGCAGGTAACAGCTGGCTGAATTAGAGTAGTCAAATGTCCAGTTGAATGCCGTATATGCCAACTGCTATAGCAGATGCTGAGGCTACCTATTTTTGGTGAGCAAAGATCTAGATACAAATCTGGGGCATTATACAACTAAGAGCTTTACGAGAATGTTTTTTATTTATTTATAAATAAACTTTTTTAAGTATGTAAATATACGTAAAACATATTTGTTTTATTTTCACGACTATAAAATTCTGCAGCATTTGTTTACGCAGATTTGAGTCTTTGTGTACGTTTCAGTCGAGAACTTATCGATTCGCAGTTTTACAAGACACCGTTGATGTCAACAATCTGCCAACGAATGAATTCGAATAAGATAACAATCACAATACAAATGCAAAATATTTACACCTTTAGATTTGTTAGACTATAAAAATAAAACTGTATAAATAGAGTCACCAATTACTGTATAAATAGTGACCAGTTAGAAATATTATATTAGTTATAATTACAAAGTTTTACATCCCAAAATGGTAGAATATACCGGTAAATTCTACCATTTGGGAACCAAGCATTATTTTGCAACAACTCACCTGTGTGCATTACGCACATATGCACATTCTATGCAAATAAACATTTTCCATTGTATTCAAACAGATATCGCTGTTCGCCGAAGAGAACCCTCGTCTAGCGGAGCGTTTGTTCGCGACGGGTTCGGGCGACCGAAGCCTGGCGTTCGCGTTGCAACGCGAGGTGGAGGCGAGTCGCAACACGTTGCATAACATCTGCCACAACATCCTGCTGTGTCCCGATGCGAGGGAACCACTGCTTAATTACTTCGCTGCGCTACTGCAGAGGAACGAGAGGAGAGCGCAGCTGCAGACCGATGAGAGATCTCTGGCCGGTGAGTAATAAAAGAAAAGAAAGAAAGAAACATATTTAATTTGCACACAGTTCGTGAATAATCTTGTACAAGACTTAACGTCATTGGCCTAGCCTTTTCTCAACTTTGTTTGGGGTTGGTTTCCAGTCTTACCAGATGCAGCGGAATACCTGTATTTTACATGGAGCAACTGCCTATCTGGCCTCCACAACCCACTTACAGGGTAACATGACACAACTTGGTGTCTTACAAAGGGGTATTGTGTGGAAAACACTTCTATGTATTGTAATAACAATCAATTCATAAATTCACTGACAAGTGGCAGACAATGCACAACCCTAAACCAATTAGTCTAGATGCAAAAAAAAATGCACAACACGACTCCCTTATGTAACGAAAGTGAGGATTTATGATAATTATCCTCTAAATTAGTAAAATAAGGAATTAAAGTTTGTATTAAAAGTTTTTTAGTTTTGGCGACGGGAAATCCCATCGAGCACATTAATATTGCTTGGTTATTTTATTAACATTAATATTTTTTTTTATATTTAAATGCCTTACTATCATTACCTACAAGGTCTTAAACTAATGCAATAGCCAAGTCACACACATAAAATTAAAATTAAAGCACAAAATAAATCTCAAGATCATAAAGATACATAAATATCATATCAAACATACATTTTCCTGTAAGTTCAGGCTGCATTAAGCCTCCTTATGTTGCGTTTACCTAAAATACTCTCGGCTCACCCTGGGCAGTTAGCTCCGCGACTATCTTGATTACAATTGGATATTTTAAATTATAGTGAACCTTATTTGAATCAAAAAGTCATTTACTTTATTTATATTGTGACTTCGATTCCACGGATTCGTTTTACACAACGCTGCACCGTGAGACTTTTTTAAAGACAAAACTTTCAGGTGAAGAGAACAACGCAAAACTTGTACTGAATGATCAATGAGACGATTTTGTGAACTAGTTCCTTAAAATTAAGACAAACATGATAAAGCAAGAAATCACTTTATATTAAACAAATCTGTTCATTGGTTCTCAATAAACAAGACAGCAGGGAAAGCATTCGACGCTAATTGTACAGAATTTTGTTGAAAACTGTGTGCGTATATTCGTGTATTTTGGTGCACCAACTGAGCTTTATGTTTAAAAATGCTTTGTATTTTTATTTATAAAAGTATGCCAAGACCTCGTTCATAGCCGGTCGGTTGTGCTCTTATAACTAATTGATAAAGAAATTACTGCAAGTTTATCAGAACACAGACCACGAAAATAAATTGATCGTTATGTGCGTAGTTGGGCCCTGCTGGTAATGACTGGCGAAAATAGACCACATATTTCGTTCAAATGTCGCTCACCTCGCCTTGTCTATTAGACGAATTTGTATTGGCACTCATCCAAATAATTTACTTTCCAAGATTCAGATCGAAACATTAAGTGCTCTACTTGTTCACGGTTTTCAGTAAATATTTATGTTTGCACCGTTGTCAGGTGTTCGAGACAAACAGACTTGGGTCGCGAACAAAGCGCAAATTATATTAAGATTGTTTATTTTCAGCACTTCTAGAACTTAAACTTCAGATCGTGTTTTTTTTGCGTATTGGCAAAAAAAAACACGATCTGAAATAAACAATATATTTCTGGTAAACAAGACGGTAAAAAACATCTCTCGTTTGTCATGTTTATTTCCCTAACACAATAAATCAACGAATTGCAGGAAAAACAAGGAAAACTGCTAATAATATAATTGTAGATATTCTATGAACTGGTTACTCACAACAAACACATAAACGTATTGTAATTCCTGTAATGACATAAGTAATATATTTCCGTGTCTTCATTACAAATCAACATGCTGCGAAAAATATACGTATCACAAATGATACGCCAAACAAGAACATATCATATATTTGACATGGAGCTGAAAATTTACCAAAATTCAAATCAAAAGCTGAATTAAACGACTACTTTATCTGCACTGGCGCGCACTCAGGCACTGATGATCGATAGACCTAACACGCAAACTCAAACACGTCATCGCTTTGAACGGCTGTTCAGAGCCTTAGGATCAATCGTCATCTTTTGGTGCGAAATAACTGACTCTGTGTGCTTTTCCATCAAAATCAAACCTTCGAACATTTTAATAGACAAAGTATCACAGTCGGTGAAACTTTATGCACATTATAACGTAGCCTATCACCTAATAATTAATTTAAAATAAAACTTAAACTGCTAAGTAACTATAAAACTAAGGAAGATTGTCTTGGCGCAGAAGTGAAGAGACTCAAATAATGGGAAAAGCGATGGACAAAGAAGAAAATTAACCAGTTCGCACGGCCGAATGCGCTGGAAGTATTTGAGTTAGTCTGTGCGAACTGAAAGTATTTGAGTTAGTCAGTGTGATGCGAACAAGGCATCACACTGACGTCACACAAATCCTGCATCGCGCAATCACAGTTTACCGCGCAGCTAGCATATACAACTTCCCGACATCAATCGTCGGGCAGTTGCCCACCAGATACGACATACATCTGGTCGGAGGATCCTCCCTTTTCTAAGAGTATAAGTGAACTTTACACCCTGTTCCTCATATCTCTTCACTGATGACCCCGAGTATGAACCACAGCGCAGGCTTAGTGCAACTACTTCAGCGTGACGTCATCATCATCACTCCCGCAAGTCACACAGCCAGCCAGTAACCACGGCTTGAACGGTTGTCCTGACCATCAGCAAGTGCATACCTGGTCATCTCCTTCAGCCTCATCAGCAATCTTGGCACAGCACAGCACATTCGGCCGGTCCACAAGCAGAGCGCTTAATCCCTCTCCTGGTCGACACCAGCAGTCAGCCAACCTGACTCACTGTAGCATCTTCGCAGACAGATCCGACTTACCGCGAACTATGCGACAACCGGTTCCAACCCACTTAGTGCACTATCGACCTCCGGTCTCCGGAGGGGAGTGATTTGGCGGCATCTACACCGCCACATGCGAACAACGCATCACACTGACGTTACGCAAATCCTGCATCGCGCAATCAGAGTTTACCGCGCAGCTAGCATATATACAACATCCCGACATAAATCGTCGGGCAGTTACCCACCAGATACGACATCCATCTGGTCGGAGGATCCTCCCTTTTCTAAAAGAAAGTATGAGTGAACTTTACACGCTGTTCCTCATATTTCTTCAAGTCACTCATGGTGTGTCATGGATGCTATGAATGTGGTGGCTTGACCCCAGGATTTATTTATTTTATTTAAGAAAGCAGAAGAGAATATGAAATACATAAAAGCAAAAACAATTTACTAAATAAAATAAAACAAATATTATGAGCTTCGATCAATTGTACTATTATTGATCGAAGATTATGAGAAAAAGAATATAGAAACATACATAGGTACTTCTAAAATAAATACCTATCGCTAAATTGCTATAAAACAGAAAAGGTAACGACTTTTTTTGTATTGTTTCAGGCGACGGCTTCATGCTGAACGTTTGTTCAGTGCTGCAATTGTTGTCGGTGCGCATCAAGTTGGAGCGCGTGTATCCTCTGTACACCTTCCAACCCGACTCGTGGGTCAACGTCCGCGACGAGACCAGACTGTATTTCACCGCGCAGGAGGCACAGGACTGGCTCGATTCACTCAGTAAGTAAACAAGAGGTTGTATCTGTTTGAGAGGTTCTCTTTAGGGGGAACGTTTTTGCAAATTGGGATCTAGTTACACGTTGTATGTTCGTCAAAATTAATTACGCGGCAATTATGATAATAAACACTACCTACATTATAATCTTTTAAAACAATAATCTCTCGAAATTAGAATTGCTGCAAAATAAGACTATTTCGTGAAAATATAACGATTTGCTGAAATTTATTATTTCGAATCACCTTATGAAAATAAATGTGCCACGTCCGTTCCTATTCAACTTTGCCCAATGTCCTTTAGACAACGTAATAAATGATTTGCTTACATTTTGAGTCCTTTTGAGCATCAACACTCATGGGTCAAGTAAGATTGCCTTTCGTCCTACCTTATTGGTTGATATTTTATGAAATTGTCATTCATGCATAATGCATAATCAGCCTATTATGTTCCCACTGCTGGGACACAGGCCTCCTCTCTGTGCGAGGGAGCGGGCCGTAATCCACCACGCGGGCCCAGTGCGGGTTGTTAGATGTCAGATGTCTTCGAATTTTTGGTTCTAAGACATTCCTCGCTATGTTTTCCTTCATCGTTTAGAGAGCAGTGGTGATGAAATAATTTACACAAAGTAAAGCGCCTATCTGGGTTCGAACCTACGACCTACAACTCGTAAGTTGCGGCCGTTACCACTGGGCCACCACACCACTTGTCATTCAATAGGATAAAACTTAGAGGGTTATACTCTTCGATTATACTGATGATATTAATTAATATAATTCTGTAAATACAGACTTGTTACAATATCAAATCATATTTTTGTTCAACCTACAACTGACACATAACACATAACATCACGCCTTGTTTCCCCGAAGGGTTGGGCAGAGGTGTACCTGTACACCGAAATTTCGCCAGTTATGTTTAAGTCCCATGTAATAGGGGGCGAGCCTATTGCCATCTACCGGGCACATATCCATACTCCGGGCTGCTACTGAGAAATTCCATATAGAAAAACCTAATAACACGTTGCCCTCATGCTCAGCAGTAGCGATTGAAACCAGTAGTGTACCTGCAAATTGCAAAACACTTAAGAAAAATTGAATTGCGCGGGCAACCTGGCGCTTCCCCGTTAATATGGAGCTAAAAGTTCTGACAGTTTGAAGTTATGTAAACCTTAAGTCAGACGTCGCCTAGAGATCAAGATTTGGTCCCAATGGCACCAAACTGGAGAAATGAGTTTATTTTTAACACAGGCTCATGTTGGCATTCTCAGTAAAACAACGCGTTGCTTTATGTATACATCACTAAACAGTGTGCAATCTGTACAGTTATAAACGCACAGCAACTGTACCACGCCTGTCAGCACTCCAAATCTGATAATTCTAACAGCATTGTACACATTAAAACACAACGACCCACAAACAAGCTCAATGACCCTCAATTTTACATTGACCCAAAGAACACGTCATCACGGACAATTTAATTTTAATTGTCAGTCATAAGTACCAAGTTCATGGGAAGAACGAACTACCTGTTACTGTGAAATCATAGTTTATCTACGACTACATGATGTCCATCGCCCATATAAGTATTTCAAAGGAATTGATAAATATCAGTGTTTTTGTCATATCTTAGGCCCGATTTCTACCAAAATGGAGGTGAGATGTGTCTCGATCAACCAATAGGTTTGCGTTGTGTTTGTGTCATTCCTCTTAGCTTCAACGCAATACCGCCTCCTATCTGTTGTTTATATCCCTCCTTTCCGTTTAACTCGAAATCGGGCCTGCAGATCTGGTTGCGTGATACGAATGGTCGTTGAGATCCTTAAAATAAAACGCTCTTCCAGACATGGCCCTCCATTGTTAGACTCACATAATATCTTCTACTCACATAATAATATAATGTTTGGTCTTTAAAAAGAGACCATGACATCTGAGTTTGTTTCGGCATTTCTTATCAGGGATCAGTTAGTTTGGAAATGCCGGTGCCATCTAGTTTTAAAATATTGACCAAACAAATAACGTGTATCAAAGTCTTAAAGACCTTCGATGTCTTCTAAAAGAACTCGTTTTACTTTAGCTAAGGACCCAGCTCACAAGTGGCCCGAAGCGAAGTTCCAGACAGTGTGCTGGTTCCTAACACTGCACATGCATCACGTGGCGCTCATCCCGGCCCTGCACACGCATCAGAGGCGCATTCGGTGAGTCAAATAGGACCCGTATGAAGAGTTTAGTATTCCGGCAAATAAAAACAGGTGTGCGTTGCATAACCACAATAGAAATGAGTTTTGTCGACGGAAGAATAGACCAATTTACAGGTGAATAATGGAAATCTGTCATTTTCTCTAGCAAGCAAAAAATTGCTTGCGGAATAACTTTATATGGCTGAAGAAACTCAGTGTTGTGGGTAGTCAAAAGCCCGGAACTGTCACCCAGATTTATGAAGGGGTGTCGTGTGACCTAGTAACTGGGTTATGCAATTCAGATCATGCAGACAAAAAAAAATCTACATTTTTAATAAAATAAGTGATAGACATCATTTTAACACTGGAAATAAAGATAAAATAGATAAACCATTTTTCAGACTATAAAGTACATACATCTTTTATGCTGGGTACTGTGATATAAAACATAACATAACACCACGCCTTGTTTTCCCGAAGGGTTGGGCAGAGGTGTACACCCACATTTCGTCAGTTGCTTAAGTCCCATGTAGACATGTATGTGTATGTATGTGTATATATGTTCCAACAAAATACCTTATGATATATTGCAGTTAAATGAAAGAAAGTTCAAAACTCATGTTAAAAGTACACTTCTAAACAAGCATATTACAAATTAAGGGGTTGTATCCTAGATAAGAATGCTTGGAAACATGCTGGTCCTGCTCCATCCATAGGACAATCTAGAGGCTAGACAAGATCAAACTAGTTGCATATTGAATTGTATTATTTTTCATTTCATATTGATTCATTGCACCTACGAATGCTTGTCTCTGCATCATCCAAAGGTTGACTGGTAGATAATGCCTATGGCATTAAGTCCGCCTCTGTACATTCGTGTGCGTGAAGTATCCGGCTAGAACCCAAAATGCTAGGCATAATTATGTTATTAGAGCCTAAGAAACTCTCAAACCAGTGGTGAAGAAAGCAGTTAAAACGTCAGCCAACAGTCAACTGCCTGCATATTTATTCACCTTTTAATGTTTGTCCACCACATATAAAACTAACCGTTTTGCGAGGGTATCTGTTAATCTAAAAGTTATGGTTTTATAATTAATACTAGTTGACCCGACGATCGTGGTCCTGTCTAAATTTCTATTTTGTTAGTGATTTTTATGTGAATTTGTGAAAAGAGATAAAATTGCATTTTTGAGTGTTCATTGCAATATTTCCCATTCTCCCGATTATTTTTCTGGTAACTTTTTCATGACCATAAACAAAGCAAAAAAAAAAAGACTTACGCATCCATCATTGGACCATTCACAGGTCTTGAATTCATACAAAAGTCCCATCTAATAAAGGATGTTCAGTTTTTCCCAAATTGTAATTTCTTAACTCGGACTGTTACGGACATTTTAAAACAAATAATATCCAAATAGGTCCCGCTGTTCTGCAAAGCTGTGCTCAAGTAATGCACTTGCCAAGCAGCATTTCATTTTTATTTATATAGAAATTTTCTTCTCAGGGCATTCCGTGATCTGCAAAAAGTGATCGAGGAATTAATGGCAGCTGAGCCACAGTGGCGCAACAGTTTCTCCGCGTTGCGCAACCGCGAGTTGCTGCGCAGGTGGCGCCGGCAAATAAAGAGGCTACACAGGTAATGCTTTTATTTTATTATTTTACTTCTTGTTCTTGCTACCTGCTAAGCTGTTTTTAAGACTTTTATTTAATCTGGAAATCGAATTCGTCCTATATAATTTTTTGCGTCTAGGCCGCTATTGAAGAATAAAGCAGAGATACTATTTTACGAACGCGTTTAATTGCCCTATAAACTAACCTAACCTAACCTTTATTGTTTCGAAGCTTATAATACTTTTAAGTTGTCGAGATTGTAAGTATCGGGTATAATCCTGAATGGTTAGTTGTATCATACATTCAGGGCGACCAATTGTGCTAAGCCCGGCTCAGCCCAGTGTCGCATCGATGGGTGCTTGTAAAAAACGCGGTTTCCCGGTAAAGAAACGAACGCTTGCTGTACCGGAAGCCCTCTGCTTTTTAGGGTACTTGCCACCCTATATATATAGGATGTACCGTAAGTCGACGTCAAGCCGGAGTCGGGTCATAATATTAAAAGTTTTTTTTTTTTCTGTCAACTATTCTGACTGCGTGTCGACTTACGGGACATCCTGTATAATTGAATTAGTACGGTATCTCCTGACCGTCTACTCTTGTCCCCAGATCCAAGCAGTGCGCGGAGACGGCGCTGCTGGAGGGCGAGCTCATGCGCCGCAGCCTGCAGTTCTACGCGTCCGTGTGCGCGCTGCTGACGGCGGCGCTGGACGCGGCGCGCGCGGCCAAGGGCGCGCTGGCCGACGCCTTCGCCGCCACGCCCGAGTGGTACGTCGAGGACATCGCAGAGTTCATGCTGTTTGCTGTGCAGTGAGTAGCTTTCCTTTTACCAAACAGTTCTACGCGTCCGTGTGCGCGCTGCTCACGGCGGCGCTGGACGCGCAGAACTTCCAACCCTAGCTCTTGTAGCTTAGACGCTGTCTGATGTGCCGCATGAGGTCGAGCGTTAGCGTGGAGGAGCAGCGGGGACGAGCGATTAATCAAAATCAAAAGTCATTTATTCAAATTAGGCTGAGAATCAACACTTTTCGAACGTCAAAATTACATAAGACGCCCGCCCTTCAGCACTTCCTAGTGCTTTAGCTGGGAAGAAGAAGTGACGCAACAAGCTCCCCAGCAGCACAGCTGTCTGTTCAGTTATAAGAACTTGATTCTAAGCAATAGTAAGTACGTAATTAACATTACGACACACAAAACATTTAATTAAATTATTTGCACACTCCAATATACCAACCAAACAACTTATACTCAAGCAGAAATAAATAATAAAAATGTGAATAGAACTTAATTCCTGAATAAAAGCCTCCAGGCGTATAGGGCGTGCCCGCTTACATATGCAATGCTGCATTAATGCATTATGTTTACACAGCTGTAACTTGAAGTTACAAAAGATAAACTAGGACCTTCGAAGTAAAATAAATAAACTGTTAAATTACTAATAACATTCATCAAGACGACCTGTCACCACAAGCAGCACCCTTTCACGAGCATAACGCAAAGATCAGCCATTACCCCCCTCTCCATATTTGAGAGAAGGAGGCAACCCGACGCTACCGCAAGCTGATTGTTTTTGTTAATATATCTCAATAGTTTAAAATGCTTCATCCACAAAGTTTTTAAATATCTATTAAGCTTCCTAACAAAATCAACATCTCTTTTCAGATACGTCCCACAAATAGTGGCCGACTACATCGAAGACCCAATCATAACTTGGCTCCTAAGTGCCATATGCCATTCTCGGCTCTTCAAAAACCCCTACTTAGTAGCCAAGATCGTGGAAGTACTTTTCGTGATCAATCTATCCGTGCCACTGAAACTTAAGAATGTATACGAGAAGTTTATGGACCATCCGATGTCACAAACAGCTTTGCCGAGTGCCCTCATGAAGTTCTACACGGATATAGAAACTACTGGACAGAGCACGGAGTTCTACGACAAGTTTACTATACGATTCCATATCAGTATTATACTGAAAGGGATGTGGGAGAGACCGATTCATAAACAGGTGAGAACATTAATGCAAATCTTCAATTTTGATCTTAACCCTGCTAGCAATACGGTTTAAAGTAGCTTGTCAAACGTGCATACTCGATCGTCAAATCATGTAGAAAGCCACCTTTAGTTCATCGGCCTCATTTCTAAACCCTGTATTCATGAAATAAAGACTATTCCAAATGTTTTAAATTCTTCATGAATGTTTTGACAAATTGTTCAGTTTTCAGTTCCTAAAAGCTATGTGGCTATATCCTTCTATCCTACTAATATTATAAACGCGAAAGTTTGTGAGGATTGATGGATTATACATTCGAAAGTAGGTAACTTTGTTTGTATGTTACCTCTCTCTGCTTGTGTACATCTTCACGCCACCCACTAAACGGAATCGATCAAATTTGGCAAGGAGATAGTTGAAATCCTTAGGAAAGACAAAGGCTAGCACGTTCCCGTTGTATAATTTTCCAAAACCGCGCAGGCGAAGCCGCGGGCAAAGGCTAGTATTAAATGTAATTTTCTTTTCAGGCTATAGTGAAGGAGTCTCGCTCGGGCCGGCAGTTCGTGAAGTTCATCAACATGCTCATGAACGACACTACATTCCTTCTCGACGAGTGTCTAACGGTATGTATTCAATCAAAATGTTATCTAGCTTAATTATAATGTATTCTTGGAAGTACGAAAACCACATTAAAACCTTCATATTCCTATTCGCGACTGCTGGCGTGTACCTTTTGATCGGGAAGATCCGAAAAATATCGTAACATAACGCCTGTTTTACGCGAAGGGATAGGCAGAAGGCAACATACCTCATTTCGGCAGTTATGTTTAAGTCCCGTGTAATAGAGGGCAAGCCTATTGTCATCAATTGGGCACAAAACCGAGGGGGAGGACTCGATAATCCTCAAATCCGGAAACCTGCTCTAGTTCCGGGAGGGCGACCGGCAGTCGTCCCAAGGTGGTGTCGACCAGGGTGGCGTTCCGTATACTCATAATTTCCGCATGGTATTCGCTGAAAGTCGTGCAGGTTTACGCCCCGACTTCGTCACACCCCGACGATGAGGTGGAGACCATGTATGAGGATATTTCCAGAGCCATTCAGGGCTCTGAAACTCACTTCACCTGTTGTCATGGGGGACTTCAACGCGAAACTGGGCAAACGAGACGATGGTGAGCTGCGAGTGGGGCAATTTGGAGTTGGGCGACGGAACCAGCGGGGTCACCAATTGGCCGTTTTATGGAGAAGGAAGGCCTTTTTATGATGAACTCCTTCTTCAGAAAGCGTGACCACAGAAAGTGGAACTGGCAGAGCCCTGATGGTGTAACATAAAATGAGATTGACTTCATTATGTCGACCAAAAAGCAAGTGTTCAATGATGTCTCTGTGATCAATGCGGTGAAAACTGGAAGTGAACACCGCATGCTAAGGGGCACATTGAACTTAAAAATCAAGCTGGAAAGGTCTCGACTGATGAAGTCTACGCTCCGCCCAGCACCGATCCAAGTCCAAAACCCCGAGAGCTTTCAGCTCGAACTTTAAAATCGTTTCGAGTGCCTAGGGAGTTCCGTGGACGATTTTAACTATGGGTTCGTGGAAACTGTCCATACCGTTGGGTCTAAGATCTTCAAGACCCGTCGTACAAATAGAAACAAGAGGCTCTCTGTTTCCACTTTACAACTCATGGAGGAGAGGCGCGAGATGATCCTGCAGTCTATAGACGATGCACTGAAGTACCGGCAGCTCAATAGACGGATCTCTAAGTCCTTGAAAAGCGACCTCCGTCGCGATAGAGCGGGACAAAGGCTCCAAAGTCTTTGCTAGAGATCTGTCTATTGGGGAGAACCAGCTTGCGAAATTGAAGACCGATTATGGCAGGCCTGTATCCGGTAAACCTGAGCTGTTGAGAGAGATCGAGAGGTTCTATGGACAGTTATACACATCAACAAGTAACCCCGTTACTAATCTGGTAAACGACCCAAGGGCTAGATTGACCCGACACTATACCGAAGACATCCCGGACGTCAGCTTGTACGAGATTAGGATGGCTCTGAAGCAGCTCAAAAACATTAAGGCGCCTGGTGATGACGGAATTACGGCCGAACTCCTAAAAGCCGGCGGAAAACCTGTTCTAAAGGCCCTCCAGAAGCTGTTTAATTCCGTCATACTCGAGGGCAAAACGCCGCAGGCATGGAACAGAGGTGTGGTGATACTTTTCTTTAAGAAGGGCGACAATGCCCTTCTTAAGAATTATCGGCTCATCTCACTTCTGAGCCATGTCTACAAGCTGTTTTTAAGAGTCATCACGAACCGTCTTGCGAGCAGGTTTGACGACTTCCAGCCGCAGCAGAACAAGCCGGATTCCGTAAAGGCTTTAGCACCGTATACCACATACATACACTGCGGCAGGTTATACAGAACACCGAGGAGTTCTGGACTGGAAAGGGGTTGGCATCAAAATCAATGGCGGAGTACATACATCACTCACCTTCGCTTTGCTGACGACAGATTAGTCATGGCCGAGACCATGGAGGACCTCAGTAGAATGCGCGATGACCTAAGTAGACCTTGCGAAAGAGTGGATCTTAAAATGAACATGGACAAAACAAAGGTCATGTCAAATGCCCATGTAACATCCACTCTCACGAAGATCGGAGACGCTGCACTCGAAGTCGTGGATGAATATGTTTACCTAGGACAAATTGTCCGGTTAGGTAGGTCCAACTTCGAGAAAGTGGCCAATCGTAGAATCCGACTCGGCTGGGCAGTGTTCGGGAAACTACGCAATATCTTCTCGTCCCACATACCGATTGTCTCAAGACGAGTCTTTGACCAGTGCGTGTTGCCAGTGATGACCTATGGCACTGAAACGTGGTCGCTCACAATGGGCCTTTTCAGAAAGCTAAAAGCCACCCAAAGGGCAATGGAGAGGGCTACGCTTGGAGTTTCCCTACGTGATCGAATCAGAAATGAAGAGATCCGCAGGAGGACCAAAGTAATCAACATAGCCTGAAAAATTGCCAAACTTAAGTGGCAGTGCAAGAACAGATGGCCGATGGGGCCGAAAGGTTCTGGAGTGGCGACCGCGTACCGCCAGACGTAGCGTTGGCAGGCCTCCCACAATCTGGACTGAAGCACAGAAACCGTTCAAAGTGGCGATGCTTGGGGGAGGCCTATGTCCATCAGTGGACGTCTTCGGCTGAAATGATTATAATGATGGGCACAAAACCAGAGTTCTATTGAGATATTCCGGCAGTAAAAACTCAATAACACATTGCCCGACCTGCGAATCGAACCCAAGACCTTGCGGCCACTAGACCAAAGAGGCACTTTGTAACAGTGAAAACAGAGACAATCCCCTGTGTGCGAGGAGTATACCGCTGTGGGCTTCTACGCATGCATTTTAGGCCTCCAAAATCTATTTTAGCTTCGGTTGGTGACAATGGATAACTAATTTCAATACATCCTTAAACGGTTGTTTATGTTGACTGTAAACTAATATTATTGTTGATTACAGTACCTGAAGCGCATCCACGAGGCGCAAGAGGGCGCGGCGAGCGGCTCGGCCAGCGGCGAGGCGCGCGCGCGTGCGCTGGCGCAGGACGAGAGGCAGTGCCGCTCCTACCTCACGCTCGCTAGGTAACGCTCTGCTTACTACTGCCACCCTGGTACCTTGTACTACTTATGTACTAGTCATCCACGAGGCGCAAGAGGGCGCGGCGAGCGGCTCGGCCAGCGGCGAGGCGCGCGCGCGTGCGCTGGCGCAGGACGAGAGGCAGTGCCGCTCCTACCTCACGCTCGCTAGGTAACGCTCTGCTTACTACTGCCACCCTGGTACCTTGTACTACTTATGTACTAGTCATCCACGAGGCGCAAGAGGGCGCGGCGAGCGGCTCGGCCAGCGGCGAGGCGCGCGCGCGTGCGCTGGCGCAGGACGAGAGGCAGTGCCGCTCCTACCTCACGCTCGCTAGGTAACGCTCTGCTTACTACTGCCACCCTGGTACCTTGTACTACTTATGTACTAGTCATCCACGAGGCGCAAGAGGGCGCGGCGAGCGGCTCGGCCAGCGGCGAGGCGCGCGCGCGTGCGCTGGCGCAGGACGAGAGGCAGTGCCGCTCCTACCTCACGCTCGCTAGGTAACGCTCTGCTTACTACTGCCACCCTGGTACCTTGTACTACTTATGTACTAGTCATCCACGAGGCGCAAGAGGGCGCGGCGAGCGGCTCGGCCAGCGGCGAGGCGCGCGCGCGTGCGCTGGCGCAGGACGAGAGGCAGTGCCGCTCCTACCTCACGCTCGCTAGGTAACGCTCTGCTTACTACTGCCACCCTGGTACCTTGTACTACTTATGTAATAGTCATCCACGAGGCGCAAGAGGGCGCGGCGAGCGGCTCGGCCAGCGGCGAGGCGCGCGCGCGTGCGCTGGCGCAGGACGAGAGGCAGTGCCGCTCCTACCTCACGCTCGCTAGGTAACGCTCTGCTTACTACTGCCACCCTGGTACCTTGTACTACTTATGTAATAGTCATCCACGAGGCGCAAGAGGGCGCGGCGAGCGGCTCGGCCAGCGGCGAGGCGCGCGCGCGTGCGCTGGCGCAGGACGAGAGGCAGTGCCGCTCCTACCTCACGCTCGCTAGGTAACGCTCTGCTTACTACTGCCACCCTGGTACCTTGTACTACTTATGTAATAGTCATCCACGAGGCGCAAGAGGGCGCGGCGAGCGGCTCGGCCAGCGGCGAGGCGCGCGCGCGTGCGCTGGCGCAGGACGAGAGGCAGTGCCGCTCCTACCTCACGCTCGCTAGGTAACGCTCTGCTTACTACTGCCACCCTGGTACCTTGTACTACTTATGTACTAGTCATCCACGAGGCGCAAGAGGGCGCGGCGAGCGGCTCGGCCAGCGGCGAGGCGCGCGCGCGTGCGCTGGCGCAGGACGAGAGGCAGTGCCGCTCCTACCTCACGCTCGCTAGGTAACGCTCTGCTTACTACTGCCACCCTGGTACCTTGTACTACTTATGTACTAGTCATCCACGAGGCGCAAGAGGGCGCGGCGAGCGGCTCGGCCAGCGGCGAGGCGCGCGCGCGTGCGCTGGCGCAGGACGAGAGGCAGTGCCGCTCCTACCTCACGCTCGCTAGGTAACGCTCTGCTTACTACTGCCACCCTGGTACCTTGTACTACTTATGTACTAGTCATCCACGAGGCGCAAGAGGGCGCGGCGAGCGGCTCGGCCAGCGGCGAGGCGCGCGCGCGTGCGCTGGCGCAGGACGAGAGGCAGTGCCGCTCCTACCTCACGCTCGCTAGGTAACGCTCTGCTTACTACTGCCACCCTGGTACCTTGTACTACTTATGTACTAGTCATCCACGAGGCGCAAGAGGGCGCGGCGAGCGGCTCGGCCAGCGGCGAGGCGCGCGCGCGTGCGCTGGCGCAGGACGAGAGGCAGTGCCGCTCCTACCTCACGCTCGCTAGGTAACGCTCTGCTTACTACTGCCACCCTGGTACCTTGTACTACTTATGTACTAGTCATCCACGAGGCGCAAGAGGGCGCGGCGAGCGGCTCGGCCAGCGGCGAGGCGCGCGCGCGTGCGCTGGCGCAGGACGAGAGGCAGTGCCGCTCCTACCTCACGCTCGCTAGGTAACGCTCTGCTTACTACTGCCACCCTGGTACCTTGTACTACTTATGTACTAGTCATCCACGAGGCGCAAGAGGGCGCGGCGAGCGGCTCGGCCAGCGGCGAGGCGCGCGCGCGTGCGCTGGCGCAGGACGAGAGGCAGTGCCGCTCCTACCTCACGCTCGCTAGGTAACGCTCTGCTTACTACTGCCACCCTGGTACCTTGTACTACTTATGTACTAGTCATCCACGAGGCGCAAGAGGGCGCGGCGAGCGGCTCGGCCAGCGGCGAGGCGCGCGCGCGTGCGCTGGCGCAGGACGAGAGGCAGTGCCGCTCCTACCTCACGCTCGCTAGGTAACGCTCTGCTTACTACTGCCACCCTGGTACCTTGTACTACTTATGTACTAGTCATCCACGAGGCGCAAGAGGGCGCGGCGAGCGGCTCGGCCAGCGGCGAGGCGCGCGCGCGTGCGCTGGCGCAGGACGAGAGGCAGTGCCGCTCCTACCTCACGCTCGCTAGGTAACGCTCTGCTTACTACTGCCACCCTGGTACCTTGTACTACTTATGTACTAGTCATCCACGAGGCGCAAGAGGGCGCGGCGAGCGGCTCGGCCAGCGGCGAGGCGCGCGCGCGTGCGCTGGCGCAGGACGAGAGGCAGTGCCGCTCCTACCTCACGCTCGCTAGGTAACGCTCTGCTTACTACTGCCACCCTGGTACCTTGTACTACTTATGTACTAGTCATCCACGAGGCGCAAGAGGGCGCGGCGAGCGGCTCGGCCAGCGGCGAGGCGCGCGCGCGTGCGCTGGCGCAGGACGAGAGGCAGTGCCGCTCCTACCTCACGCTCGCTAGGTAACGCTCTGCTTACTACTGCCACCCTGGTACCTTGTACTACTTATGTAATAGTGATGGATGTATCCCTAACGACACAGTCTCTGTAACGAAAATCAACACAAACATTATCTAACAAATTGTCAAGCGCGCGTGAACACCTGTGATTGATTGAATGATTTATCAACAGCCAACCGCATTACTTTATATTCGTTTAATTATACCGCGGCGATAATTTTCGTACCAGCAACTGGACGTAAATACTATACAAACTTGGAGTTTTGCTATAAGAACAACCGAAGGATTGATATTAACTGTTTATACCAAATTATTGGCTGCTGATCGTGTCATTTGACGACGCTAATGTGGCCTTGTGTTATATCTCAGTTAGTCACAAAGAGCTCTGGTAAAGCTGATTTAAAGCCACGCCACGTACTCAATCAGCGTTTTTGTTCTTATGACCCTACGAATTACATTCCATTTTTTTAACAACCAAGTAAATATTGATGTTATGGGTTCTTGCAGGGAAACGGTGGACATGCTGGAGTATCTGACGGTAGAGATCAAGGAGCCGTTCCTGCGCGCCGAGCTGGTGGACCGCTTGGCGTCTATGCTAAACTTCAACCTACAGCAGCTGTGCGGTCCCAAGTGCAAGAATCTCAAGGTAATAATGTTAAACCTCTTCAGAGGCGTATTATAAAGTACTAGCTTCTGTCCGCGTGAAATTTCTTCTTCGTTTTCGATTAGCGTTATTTCTGACTTTTTTCTTTTTGCTCGGCTCCTAATGTTCCTAGCGTGTTGTTAAAAAGCCTATAGCCTTCGTTAAGAATTGCGCTATCAAATGCAAAGAGATTATTTTCAAACCCAACCGGTAGTTCCAGAGATTACACCTCTAAACAAACGAAACAAATTTAATTCTTTAAAATATTAGTATAATATGAAAGTTGTCATTGTTACGTTGCGAATTAAGGATAGTGTTGTTCGCCATGGTTAGCTCTAGCTTACACGTAATACAATCCTAGACTTAGAGCGACGAAGTTTTACTCATGTTAGCGTCATAATCACAAGTATACCAAACAACTAACGGCCAAACCCAATAACCTTAGACAGATCGCTACTGATGATAGACAGTACAATTCTATGTGTCCCTGTCTAACAAATAGCTGTCAACACGTTATAGCGTCGCATACTTAGGCTTTATTGGGACGTTTAAACCAGAGTTTGATAAGTTTTTCTATCTCCAGTCTCCGGTTCAGCCGTAAGTCAAAATCGACTCCATCTTATTTAGAAAGTATTAAACCAAATCGCAAGAAGAAATCTATTGATCACGGTTTCGTATAATTGAAACAGTAGCTCTTGGAGATACGTTTTCAGCAAGGTTTGCGTAATGAACCCTTTACTAATAATCTGATGATGAAGCCACGTAACCAACTTCGGCCACAGTGATTGGGGATCTACCTTAAGCACGAAGTCCGTAGTTTCAGACGATATTAATGGCGTTTCCTACTCCATATCACTTACGGATATCAGATTAGTTTGATTTCCGAACTAAGAATGAATGACAACACGATTTGACAGATGTCCCTACGCTTGACGGGTTTTTTCCAGTCCGAAAATTTTTATTTGAAATTTTTTTTGATGCATCAACTATTTTCGGACGGGCCCTTATCTTCGTTGACGAACTTTGACAGCAGACCAGCATTCGATGACTTTTCAGGGTGGTCGAGAGATTACATTTGCTGCTCTTTCATGTGCTCTCGTGTGTCTGGCATATCTACAAATCATCGTATTTGTTTGTGCACAGGTCCGTCGGCCTGAGAAGTACGGCTGGGAGCCGCGGCGGCTGTTGAGTCAGCTGGTCGACATCTACCTGCACCTCGACTCACCGCAGTTCCACGCCGCGCTTGCCGCCGATGAGGTAACTCACTTATTTTACACTGGACATGGCAGGCATGCTGATAATTTCGCATATTGTTAAAAATCGCCTAACATAATTAATTTTATTTTAATTTGTTGACTCTTTTTTATAATAATTACTACATTAGTGAATGAGTGTACACCTTTAATGTAGATTTTTGAGGAACTAAATAATTATTTATTATTACGATCTCATGTAAAATGTACCAAAAATCACACCAATAAATAAATTTTAACACTTCACATAACATCTCACATTTTGACTAATATTGCCCTGCGCATAAGAGTGCGTGGATTTGCTACATAAAGTAGTTTATCGCTCTTACTTTTGTTACGGAAGTACTCAAAATTCCTGACAATACTAATACAAGAAAAAAAACCGTAAAAGAAAAAGTTCCTAAGTAGACTGGACTGCAAACCATTCGAATCCTGAATGTGATTTATTTGTTTAGTTTGCGGTTAATAAAAACGTATACCTATCCTTCTGTTTTCAGAGATCCTTCCGCAAAGAGTTATTCGAGGAGGCTTCAGTGCGGCTAGCCAAGTCGTGCATCAAGACGCCCACAGAAATAGAGCGCTTCAAGTCGCTCGCAGACAATGCATATCAAATCGCAAGTATGTTACTTAATATTGAAAGCGTTCATAAGATTCTAATATAACCACCAGTAAACTCCTAGTACAAGATCCAGAACTACACTGATGGTTGTGTCTTGAAGTGAAAATAAATAAAATATTTAAATTAAATTATTAAAAATATACGTGTATTCGCATTAGGAGTTAGTTGTCGCTGCTTAAAACGCTACGCTGGCGTCACGTAGGCGTGATTTGGTCGAAACTATGTTGCATCAGCGTCGCATTTGCACAGTTTTTAAGTTTATTTATTTATTGGATCGCCAACAGTGGCTACAAACTGAGCTACATGTTTGTTAACATAAATACGGAAAAATACAAGTGTGCGCTTCCAATGATAGGAGACCACATCATTCCCTTATTATCTAGCTTGGTACACCAAGTTTCACAAGGACGAAAAACTTTTAAGTAAATTATTAAAAAAGATAACGGACTCACTAAAGTACGTTAATCGTTAATTAAGTACCCACTGTTTGCCAAAAAGATACCGCGTGGACCGCACCACCCAAAAACACGTAACAATCTCTTAATAATTATTATTTCAGACTGTAAATTAAATGATACATCCTTCTTTTATGAAAATGTCCTGCCTAAACTTCCATAGCAAAAAAAAAAAGTAAATATCTACTGCAACTACATATAAAATGCAATTTCTTCAAAAACGTTACCTTACGTTAAATCTACCGAAATGTAACGCGTTAACTTGCAACGAAGTTAACTTTTTTTTTTACTCATTAGCTATTAACGAAGTATTTGATTAACGGTGCCCAGCTGTGCCATTTAGTATATTTGAAGACTAGCTTCTGCTTGCGACTTCGTCCGCGTCAAATTTCTTGTTCCTCCGACCAGCCCATCGCATCGCATCACCTGCCGGCCTCTTTTGCTCGTCTCGTGAGGGTCATAGCGTGATGTTAAATAGCCTTCCTCAAGAATTGCGCTATCAAATGCAAAAAAGAATTGTTCAAATTCGACTCGTAGTTCCACAGATTACCTTCTACATACAAACAAACACATTTTACCTCTTTATAATATTAGTGCTTATAGATACTTAACAGCATTGCATTGTTTCAGTATCCAATCAACAGAAAAGCGACGAATTCGCTGACGCTCCCGAGGAATTCAGAGATCCGCTCATGGACACACTAATGACTGACCCAGTTTTATTACCCTCTGGGAAGGTGAGCAATCTTCTGTCATCTAATGGTAGCCATACAAGTTACAATATATTTGTGCAAGCCATTCTTGCAATTTTGCGCAAGTATATCGTAACGTGTGTGACCCTGCATAAGAAAGAGACTGTTGCCGTGTCTCAACAAATTTCCATAGTGATCCATACAACACTGGCGACCAAGCCTACACACGACGAATCAACCGCAGTTTGTCACGACAAAAAAACGGGTGTACAACGGGTCTAATGTAGTTGTTTACGTAGTCTTTCTTTTGAGAATTGGAGTAGGTTTCGATCGTTGAAGTATTCGCACTATTTTCTTATTGAATCAGAATAAATTCTTTTTTAATTAACGCTAAAATATGTTTGCAGATAATGGACCGGTCGGTGATCTTGCGTCACTTGTTGAACAGTGCCACCGACCCCTTCAACCGACAACCTCTATCCGAGGATCAACTACGTCCAGGTATAATCTCATTTATTACCTTAATCTAACAGAAATGCACACTGAACGTTTGTAATTACGTTTTTAAATGCCTGTATATCTAACTTATGCGTTGAATGTTTCAGCAACTGAGCTCAAAGAGAAGATCATCCAATGGCAGCGCGAGAAGAAATCGACGTCGTCGTAATAGTCCGCGGCCAACACTAAAGTCTGATGTATATAACGTAACCCATATATAAAGACTACCGGACGGATTTTTCCGCCTTTGATGATAGGACTATTGTCCTTGTGCATGAATGTGAGATTATTCCATGTATGTTATTCAGTGCAAATGTTTCGTGAAGTTGAAACTACGAGTGTTGTCACGTTTCGGACCTAACGGATCATTTTCAATTTACATACAGGTGTTAATTTAATCATTACTTTGATTTCGTATTGTCACTAAATTCTTCCATTAGCATGACCCATTGTGACGAACCAAATTTTATCTTAAACACCTCTAAATTAATATATTTTACAACTAAAACAAAGCTTTAATGTCTTCACGGAGTATTGAACTTGGCATCTATTTTTAGCTTTAACACAAAAAATGCACGTGAGTCTCTAAATTTTATATAATTACATTACACGAAATAAATTAAATTAAAATCTAATAATAAAAAACTTAAATTAACATCTGTATCATTATTTAACCTATGATCTTTGGCGTCGTGGAACGCTAAATACGAATGTCTATTGAAATTTCCATCAAAGATAAAGGCCTACATTCTAAGATCCAAGCAACATGACATTTCTTGAGTAAGATAAGTGCTTTTGTCTTCGATATTTGATGAGTATGAAACATGAGCACAACATTAGAGTATTTGGTGTGCAACTTGTAAGCTGGACGTCTTTCTGCATTTTATAGGAAATCTCTGTAACGAAAATCGTGAGCAAGTAATTTCGATTTAGATGGTTAGTCCTGCATTAGTTTAACTAATGGTTATACATTAGGATATAAATATATAACATATAGGAATTGTATGGAATGTTGAAGACTTCTTATTTTTGTGCAAAATTAAAAATAGAAAAATGTATTTAATTATATTATGGATTTGATTACTATTTGATTATAGTGATATTATGTTTAGTCTTTGTTAGCAAACGATTTTTGTATTATCATTTAATACATTGTGATTTGTTCCTTTATAACTTTAGCTATAATTTGAAATGGATTTCCACTTGAGAATTAGACATTAGTATTCATTATATTTCATTAGCATAATTCAATTAATAGTATAATTAAAATCAGTAACGGCCTGTCAATGTCCTGCAAGGTAAGAAACCCATTGATGATGATGGCAAACTTGAAACATACATAATATGTTTTATCAGTGGGCACAAGAGTTCAAGTGTGAACTAGCGCACTATTGAAGCGTCGCTGTATCAGAATCTAGTATGTTTGTTACGTGTATCTCAAGTTTATCATATTTCTCCAGTCACTGCCAATATATTCAATGTAGTTTTTAGAACAGGCATTCCTGAATGAAATCCATTTCTTTAAATTACGGTCTCACTTGTATGATAATTTGACTTGTAATTTATCATTATATTATGAAGATTCTATATTATAGAGGTCTCCTACGTTGATTATATCAATAAAATTAAATAAATGGAAATAATATTGTTTTTGTCATCACAATAATTAACAAAGTATTCACTTATTTATGCATTATATTTGTCTAAATTTTATTCTTTACCTAGCTAAATAAATAAATTATTGTCAATTCACAATTAAGAGATTTCATTGTATTCAAATTACAAAAGTACTACAACCACAATATTCTTTAGTTAAAATTTTTGATAAACATCAATAACTCTTAAATATTACAAGAGGTACACAGGTTTTATACATACTCTTTATCTGCAAAGTCACAAATTATTCAGATGCAATAAGATTAGCTCATTTCTTGTTTGACTACATTCATCATATAAATTATTTCAGAGTCCATTCTGTACAATAATAATAGTTTAAGCCAGTAGGGAAATGTTATGTTTGTATTCATAACAAGTACAATCATTTAGCATTTGTTAGTGAGGTCCATTGTCAGGAACCTATTTATACATGACTATGCTGCTGTTAGGTTTATAACAAAGCCGTTTACAATTATGATAATCAGATTTCATCATAACAAAGAAACACAAATGAAAATTTAGACCTTAGTACACTACTTCCGCTCACATTTTAAGGAAAACTAAGCCCATACTTAAATCATTTTAAATTATTATCATGTTACTCAGGTATTGTAACTTTTTATTGTTATATTAAATACCTACTAATTCTTCAAAAAAATAAGCCTTTAGACTTAGAATGATGCTAGTGCTCAATAATTTTTCAGTTTTCTCTGACAGTACAAAAATATACAAATTTCAATGATCATCATGACTTACATAACTGGTCAGTCACTATAATCAAGCAACAACAATTCAAAAGGCAATTCTTGTACATTTATTTCATAAGCTCAAGAAAGGTTATGAAGCATTTATACAGTTTACTACTTTATTGCACAAAAACAGTCAATATTTCATCTGAGAAGGAATGGGAGACGATAGGCAAACAAACATGAGATCATGTACAGCATGCCAAAATAAAAGTTTAGCCTGGCTGTTTGCCTCGGTACATATCTCATTGTCTCAGGGCTTCTAAACCTTCTTTCTATTTCAAAGGCTCTTGGTAATGTCAGCATTGGAATTAAAAACCACAAAGAACAGCGCACGGAAGCTACCACAAACATAATATAAGGAGTAAATAGTACAAATGCATACAGCAAGTATGAAGCAGTTCTCCCAATCAATATTGCTAATGTCACAATTTCTGCTTTACTGTCTGTCTCAAGGTCTCTAGTGTTGTTACTATGTAAAATAGCCTCTGTATTTAGGGCAAGTGGTATAGCATAGTAAATTATGGGCCAGTCCACCCTACCAGTCTGAGCTAAGAAAGCAAAAACCACAGACACTGGTCCAAATATAACTAAAACTAGAATATCACCTAGAGCTATATACTTCAGTCCAATACCACCAGTATATAAAAATGATGAAGATAATCCACCAAAATATACAAGAGCCAAATGCTCCATTCGGGCTGGAGATAAAATTACAAGTGGAACAAATGAGGCACATCCAGCTAGATATAGTATAGCACCTAGGGAGACCACCTCATCTTTACTCAAAATATGATCAACAAGAGTTCTGTCATCAGATTTACGGTTATCTATCCCTTTTACAAAATCAAAGTATGTATTGACAACATTGCCTGCACCATGAACTGGAATAATTGTGCATAAGGTCAATAACAAGGTGCACCAACTGAAGCCACTATCGCCGGGCAAACGGTACGCGAGCGCAGCCCCCAGCAGAGTCGGCAGCAAGCTCGCACTCAGTGACCATGGACGCAAAGCAAGCACATAAGTCCGCACTTTCATAAGCGGATTTCGAGTTGGAAAAGTTTCTTCTTTCGGTTGTTGTAAGAGGTTTCCTTCGACGTTTGGTATATCCATATCTTCAGTTTTCTTAATGTGCTCCATTTTGGGATAATAGGTAGAAAAACACTACTGTCCACGAAACTTGAGCACTCTTAAATTTTTGTTATATTTATTAAGGACATGGTGGTTAGACTCATCATCAAACTACGTGTAGATTAAAACTGTTTGCACATAATCCCGTTATTATTTGTACCGGTGATGACCGATATTCAAAGATATAAATTCTGTAAACCTCAGGTTCGCAGGCTGATCTGTCTACTAAACAGTAAACTGTCAACTTGACCACAGAGTACATTGAATATCTGATCTGTGATTGACTTGACAACCGTCTACACCGATCTACACCCCGTACTAATTTTAGTCTGTTTCATAGAGTTCTTCAACGTGTAAATCGATTTCTTGTCACAAATTTCGGTTTTTAAACATATGTATATATTATACTAGAACGTGTTTTCTATTCAAGTCCTCCCTACCCTTGCTCGACGAAGTGCCAGCCCGCGCCGTAGCTGAGCCTGTAGCTTTAAATTCCCATGATAATAATAATCAACAAAATCTGATCCAGCCTGTCCCATCTTGCTGTCCTCCCGTCAGCGACGTCCTAAGCCGAGGTCCGTACCCCAGAGGGGGTGCCCTTAGCGAGCGTTTGCTTAGTAATGTAAGTAGTTTTACGCCCCTTTGGAGGCTTTGAGTCCGCTTAAGGCAGCCACAGGATAGTCCGGTTAAGTAGTCACGACCTCTCAAGGTCAACTACGAGATGCCATACATAAAAAAAAAATGTCTTTATTCAAGAATAGCAATTCACACAGCATCAGTACCACATACGATAGCGCTAGTCTATTCATTTCGAGCGAGGCGATTGACTTTTTAATTAAACTAGGAAAGAATAACCAATTCCAAATCGCAGGTATTTTCATGTTGTGGTTTTTGCATGTTTTACTAATTTCCTTGTAATGGGTATCTCACCTGAAAACAATGTAAATTATCTATTATTTATTCATCAAAGCGACATTCAGTTTTTCTTGAGATTCTTCCAATCTGAAAATCAAACTATTGGTGGTGCCTTTGTGTGTAACAATTGAGCAGCAGAATTAAAAAAATGCTGAGTAAATTAACGTTGTAATCGCTGCCGGGATTTACAACCCAAAAACATCATTGTTTAGATTCGGATATAATAAACACACAATCATGTCATTACCAAGGTCGTTTTTAGAAAAGTAAGAAGTACCGTAGTTGTAAAGGTCGGAGAGGAATAGTATAACAATAAAATCAAAGGAGAAGAGCTACTTTTTGTTTATTTTATTTATGCCCGGTAGATCGTTAAACGTCAGGTAGGTAGATACAGATAGCAGTAGGTATACCGTGAGACGGTATGTACGAGGTATGCGATTAGAAGTAAGTTTTTATTTACACAGAGTACTTATTGAATAAGGATAAATTAAGAATTAAAATAATTCAGTACCGAATTACTGGTCCGCCCGCATCGCGCGTCTCTCTTGTGACTTTTAAATTAAAACTTTCTCGGAGTACATTAATAGGTCCCTACCGAATTCGTATAAATCAGCTAGCTACAGGTTTTTTTTTTATTTGGTCGACTTCTGATTTTACATCAATTTTTAAAAACCTTGCAGAGGGTTTATCATTTAAGAAGAAGCTAGGTATATCGCTCTAGTTACGAGTTCACAAGGCTGGCAAATAATTTAAATTGTCACTTGTCACTACATCGTTCCTAAGACAAAGCAGGAGCGCGAGGTTCCGAAATGGGTCGCTTCCTAATTTTTTTTAAACTTTTGAGAGAACCTGAGAGGTGACACATTAATGTATCAAATAATAATTCACGCTGACAGATGTTATTACATATAACGATTTAATTAAATAAATGTACGTAGACAAAATGATCGTCTACATGCTATACCTACACCAGATCGCAAAATGACTTGCGTTTTTTTCTACTTTTAAACTAAGTCGGAGGTAATTCCCGCTTTAAAGAAAATGGAATGAAAATGCTGATCTTAATTCACTATCTAAATTTACTACAAGCTTTGAGTTCGTTACCTAACTCCAGTGAAAAGGCATTACAATTATTTTGGTTTCTTTTTATTTGAATTAAGCTTAGCTTCTATTAATTGAACCCAGTTTTCGTATTGCTCGTTATCTTCTTCGTTTAATCCATCACAGAACTTGTCAATATCCTCATCTTTAATATCTTCTTCATTTTCATGAGAAGATTCTCCTTGGTTAGTTCGTTTTCGTTGAACGGGGACGGGATTATTAACTTCAATTGGTTCATTATCGTCATCGCTAAATATTATTTTTTTATTTTGGTATTCATTTCCACCTTCGGTCGACTCTGATTTATTTTTCTTTTTTCTTTTAACTTGTTGGTCCTCAGAATTTAGAACTGTCTCCTCAGGCTTAGATTCATTATTTGTATCGCTACATTCAGGCTTAATCTTCTTATTCTTCACTCGTTTACTTTCACCCACTAAGCCGGGCTCACTAGCAGTGCCAACCGATTTGCTTCTTTTGCCCATGATCCTGAGAAAGAAGAGAAATTATGAAATTTGCTAATTTTCTGTGAGATAATAAACCAATACAGACTGCATATTTAAGTACATTATATCCGACAGCTTTGCTTACGACAGCAAGGGCAGTCAAGCTTTCGTAATAGTCGTTTCCTACTTATTTACATCTCATGATCCCACTACGAGATAATCTGTGTTTTTTATACGTTAGTTACGTCGGTCCTATCCTCCTGTACCGTTTTTTACAGAATTGGCACAAGAAATGTCTGAATAACACTATGGTCGCAAGATAATTCTGGGATAATTTATATTAATGACTGTCGTCGACTCGATGAAGCGTTTTGATTGTAAATAAAACTGATCAATTATTTTGACACATGACAGAACGCTGACGTCAGTACTGTTAGCAGTGTTAGCACAATTTTAGACTCGGCTTGAAATACAAGAGTAATTGCTGAAGTCTGCTTTGAGTTTCTTGCAGATTGATTAATTATTTGGCTCAATCAGAGAAAACAAAATACAAAGTGTTTACAAAAACAAACCAAAAAAAATGCAATTTGTTCCTGTTATCGTAAAACTAATATCAACTGAAGTTATTTATTAGCTGTAAGTCAGTGAATCGCTGAAGTGTTTGATAAACACATCGGCCACTCCAATGAGATAAGGAATACAAACCTACCTTACGTAATAACTAAAACGAGGCCGATGCGGGCGCATTGCCACCAGACGAGACCACCCGCCACCCACTTCTCATGCGGGCTGCCGCCGTGATCGAGCAATCGAAGCACATTGCTGCGCGGTTTGTGTCGTCTCACTGCTTTATCGAGTGTGTTATTTTTTAGCTACCATTTTTTTATTATTCAACAGCAATATGGCTGAGAAGAGTTATGTTTTGGGTATGGATATTGGAACAACTTCAGTGAAAGTCTGTGTTTACGACCCTAACGCGAAAGAAATTGTTGCTAAACAAAATAAGGATACGGCAGCAAACATACCGAGTGACCAGGGCATTGAAGGTAACAAGCAAGATGTGCCAAAAATAGTATCAGCTGTTCACTATTGCATCTCCCGTCTTCCGAGAGATGTATTACGAAATGTGACAAAAATTGGGGTGTGTGGACAAATGCACGGAGTTCTGTTGTGGAAGAAAGGGTACGTTTTAACACTAAATGAATTTTATGTATTACTTTACTTTATTTTCCAGTTTTATTTTACTGTAACTCAAGATTGTTTTCTTTTGCCTATTTTCTTTATCTTTACTTGTGAGCTTTCTTATTAATGTTAAATTAATAAATGGGTCATACGACTCCTGTCAAAGTCGAGTACTTATCTTCTTCATAAATGTTAGTACTGTTGTAAGAAGTAGATTACTATCATTTAAGTAATTAATGGATTTTTGTTTTAGTGCTTGGGAAAAGGTTGAAAAGGATGGAGTAGTAATGCGCTTTGAAGCGAAGAGAGAAAATATGTCGGCGTTGTACACCTGGCAAGATACAAGATGCAAACCAGATTTTTTAGATTCACTCCCAGAACCTGATTCTCATCTTAATTGTTACTCGGGATATGGGTGCGCTACCCTTTTGTGGATGCTTAAGCACAAACCCGAAAAACTCAAAAATTTTCAATATTCTGGAACAGTACAAGATTTTGTTGTTACTATGCTTTGCGATTTGGAGGCACCAATTATGTCTGACCAAAACGCTGCAAGTTGGGGCTATTTTAACACTGAAAAAAATGAATGGAATATCGATATTCTACAATCAATCGACTTTCCAGTCAAACTCTTACCTAAGATTAATAAAAGTAGAGAATTTGCAGGAAAGTTAAATGCCTCTTGGAATGGGATTCCTGAGGGAACGCCTGTAAGTGTTGCTATGGGCGATTTGCAATGTTCTATCATTGCTACACTCGAAAGTCGAGAGGATGCTGTATTAAACATATCAACTTCTGCTCAACTAGCGTTTGTGGTGAATAACATGTCAGATCTAGGCTGTAAAACAGTCGAACATCTACCATATTTTCACAACACATATTTGGTTGTTGCTGCATCTTTAAACGGAGGCAATGTGTTGGCCACATTTGTCAAAATGCTTCAACAATGGATGCTTGAACTAGGATTTCCTACGCCACAATCAAAGGTATGGGAAAAACTAATTGCTTTGGGTCTAGAAGCACAGACTTCAAGTATGAGTATAATTCCACATTTATTAGGTGAAAGACAGTCACCAACAGCTAAAGCTTCAGTGGAAAATATCGATCTTTCCAATATACATTTGGGTAGCGTTTTTAAATCTCTCTGTGAAAGTTTAATTCAAAATTTACACCACATGATGCCTAAAGAAATATTGCGAAACGCCAATGTTAAGAGAATTGTTGGAAATGGTTCAGGATTATCCAGGAATGCTGTATTGCAAAGAGCTGTGGAGCATTACTACAGTTTACCACTGGAATTCACATCAGGGGGAGATGCTGCGAAAGGCGCCGCTATTGCAATATTATAAATTGTTAATAATTTGTTACTGTTTTCTCGATCTTATCAAATTTTATAATATTATTAATCTATTAATATTTACATTCTTTGTTTAGAAGCAAGGTCACATAGGATTATATCTTAATCCACAAGTGCTAAGCAACTGTAGATCACGGTTTTAGGAAACAAGCATAATTTTAAGAATTGAAAATTCATATTGACTTTCATTATTCTTGAGTCACGATGTTTACATACTAACAATATCGATATTTATTTCGGATACAAATCTCATAAATCATAATATTATATTAGGATGAGGAACATTTTGAATTTATTATAGCGGTTCTGTAGACATTCATAGGGAATAATTTTCGTATTTTATGAGACAGATCATTCCATTTGATTTATTACTATCGCACAAATAAGCTATTTGCATTTCTATGCAGGAGTGAAGCCTAAAGCCACAAACAGATCCATGCAGCTGTAGCTTCAATATTTTAAGTTAAAAACTATAGAAGTTTAATTTTTTTGTTTATTTGTAACTTTACTGTGTTATAATTATTATACCTACTTATGAAACGAATGCGGTTGTTCATCATTTATTGTCACCCGAGTCTTATACCTATTTTAAGACACTCTTTTGTTATTCGCGGTTTCGTACTTGTTTCTATCGTAACCAAGATAGCTAGCTGTTTGCAATCAACAGTGTGTATGCCTAAATTGCCTAACTTATCAGACAGCAATAAATAAATAGCTAGATGTCACAAACAGTACTTGAGTCGAGTGGGTTTATAGTTTTGTAAACAAAGGCTTGAGTAAGTAAAACAATTAGGTATTTTTACCAATATAGTTGACTCTACTTCGTAAAAATAATGGCTATCTGAATTATTCTTTATTTTTATTGAAAAAAAAAATGTTATGTTAGTGATGAGTGCAGATCTATAACTCAAATTAACATTAAATTTTTACCTGTTGAAATTATTCCTTGCTAGAGATTTTTTCTAACGTTTCAATAAGTTCTGAACATTTTTACTGTCACCAACAAATAATGAGCTTCGACAAATTTTACCAACTAGTTATGATTTAACCTCAAAATTGCAAAAACAATCCTTCATGTTGTAAATATTTCACTAGAGAGAGGAAGTAACAAGTCCCATCGAATTCTGCAAAAACCGTAAATTCTCATAAATCGACTAAACAAAACGATTCAACCAGTCAACTTAACTTTTAAATCTTGTTCTTTCTGACAAAGTCAACGGCAGGCATTCAAAAGATTTAGAAATTTAGACACCCAGATTTTTACACCAAATGCGAAGAAACCCAAACAAGATACACCCTTCGACACAACAAAAACAAATTAAACATACCTCAATCCCGACTCAAAATGCACTCATCCAGCCCTTGAGTCATGTCGATAAAAATTTATAATAAATTACCCAACGATATTAGAAAAATAAGCAAAACAAATACATTTATTAATACATTGAAACAATTTCTGGAATCTAAGTCGTACTACTCAGTAAAGGATTTTTTAGATGACAAATCAATTGCAAAATAAAATTATTATCTTTCTTAGACAACAAACACTGAAATAAATACAATAAAAAATACGAATACATAAATAATAACGTAATTTAATTATTTAATTATGAAGGACGGGACGGTTGACGTGTGTCGGGCATGCCACCATCCAGGTGAGTCCATCAGACATATTATCTCTGGTTGCTCTCGTCTGGCTAACGGCGAGTACTTGCACAGGCATAACCAAGTAGCCAGGATTATTCACCAGCAACTTGCTTTGCAATACAAACTTGTAGATTCTGAGGTACCGTATTACAAGTATGTACCCGACCCAGTTCTCGAAAATGACCTTGTCACGTTGTACTGGGATCGGTTTATCATTACTGACAGGACTATTATCGCTAATAAGCCTGACATAGTAGTGATAGATCGATTAGCGCGCCGCACAATGATTATCGATGTTACCATTCCACATGACGAGAACCTCGTGAAAGCTGAGAAAGAGAAACAAATTAAATATCTCGACTTAGCACACGAGGTTGTTGACATGTGGAATGTGAGCTCGGCAGTCATTGTGCCGATTGTCGTATCGGCCAATGGCCTGATGGCAAAAAGCCTCGACCAACATCTCTCGAAGCTTTCGTTAGGCGGTTGGATCAAGGGCCTGATTCAGAAGGCAGTACTCCTCGATACGGCTCGCATTGTGAGGAGGTTCCTGTCTCTGGAGCCCTAACCACCAGTGGCTTGGACCCTGCTCCCGCTACCGGCGGACCACAATTTTTTATATTTTGAAATGTTTTTTTTTTTAAAGTTGTTTTATAAAAATATTTAAAAATGTATTAGAGGATAAAAATAAATAAACGACGTAATTTAATAATTATTGAAATACTATTCAAAATTCCAAAATAAATAGCTGCATTAATTTTATGAAATACATGTACTAAACTACCTAATTTATTACCTATATATACAAACCTAAAAATATATATTTTAATACATATATAATTATACACCCAATTAAATATTTATAATAATTTAAATTAATATTAAACTGCTACTTAGCCCTCTTCCTCTCTCCTAATTTTTGCTGTGCCCGACAGGGTCCATATTGATCTTTTATTTAGTTTTTACTATCTATGTAATACATAAGGAATGCAATAAAGTATTGAGTATTGAGATTTATGAAATACCGGCAAAGAACCGCTAATTAGAGGTTACGTTACTGGAACACAAACCGGAACAGGAACCAAAATTTTAATCTTAATTTTACCGGTTCTTCTTCAAAGCGAGAGTCTGAACGAGTTCATAAGATGCCACTCTGCGCAGAACGAAGCTTTGTTTGTATGCTAGCGACGAGGTACGTGTGGCCACCGAGTAGTGGTGCGAGTTTTGCTTAGACCCCGTGGAGAGAGGCCATCTGCTTTGGTAGTTCATGTGGTAGTTATTTCTTAGAGAACCTTTACATCGGATGGTATGGAACCTTGGACTTGACGATTTGGAAAAAACATTTTTTGAGCGCTTTTTATACCTTCTCGAAAAGGGATAAAATTGGTACGTTTAGGGTATGCCTTGGTCGGCGAATACTGCTTATGCGGGAGGTCGACGTGGAGATCTATATTGCGGACATAGTAGGGGGCACCCGTGACCTTTCTGAGGAAACGGTTCTGGAGGGTCTGCATCTTATGGAGATGACGCGGGTGAGCGTGCGCAAATACAACGCAGGCATAGGTCATGATGGGACGGATTACTACGGTATAGATGCGCAGCTTGCATTTAAGTGACAGTTTACAACGGGCTGTAAGTATGAAATGGAGTCTACCAAGAGTGAAGGAGGCGCGCGCGTGTACCGCCTTAATGTGCTGCTTTAAGGTGAGGTTTTGGTCAAGGATCACGCCTAGGTACTTAGCTTGCTTCTCCCAAGGGATCGGCTTGCCGTGATCGGGCTGGGAAGGGGGACGGGGAATCGACGACGTCTCGAGAAGAGAACCGCCTGACTCTTATCGGGGTTGACCTCGATTCTCCATTTCCGGAACCAAGCGCCTAAGACGTTTGCGGAGGTTAGGAGAGTACGAGCTATAGCATTGGGATAGTGACCGGTATAGTAAACGGCAGTGTCGTAGGCGAAGAGAGCCAACTGAGCCTTTTTACTCTTTGGGATATCGCTGGTGAACAGCGTGAAGACTAGAGGGGATATAACGGAACCCTGAGGGACAACGGCGCGAACAGGGTGAGGGGACGAGAGTGCTCCCTCGATTCGATAGCGAAAGGTGCGATTCGACAGAAAGTAAGATGAGCACGAGACGATCTGGCACTCCTAGTTGGTAAAGCTTGTTTAAAAAAACGGTTGTGCCAGACATTGTCGAAGGCTTTCGCTATGTCGAAGAATAGCACACCCGTCGTCGCGTTACGCTGCAGACCAGCGCACAAGTGCTCTACGATACGGTGGACCTGGTGGGTCGGAAACCAAACTGCTCGTTGGGTATGAGGCTCTTTGCTTCGGCATAGTCTTTGAAACGCTTATAAATAAGCCTCTCGTAGATTTTGCCGAGAACATTGAGGTAGCTAATGGGGCGGTAGCTGGAGGGCTCAGACTTTGGCTTGCCTGGCTTTGGGATACCGATGATGGTTGCCTCTTTCCACGCTTGTGGAAAGATGTTGTTGCTCAAAGCACCACTGAAGGTGGCGGTCATAAGCATTATTAGCTGGGCGGGAAGGAGTTTGTGTACCTTATTGGTAATACCGTCCGAACCGGGGGCTTTACGACCGTGGAGCCATTTTATGATGTCGTGCACTTCATCTGGAGTGACGGGAGGCAGAGGATCAACAGGGTCTTCGACGGGTGGGAGGGAGGCTCTCCGTTCGACTTCAGCGTCGACCTTGTTCAGGTGAGCTTGGTCTACTGGTTGAGAGCTGGGAGAACATTTGGACTCTAGGCTGTCGGCTAGACATTCTGCCTTGTCGGTACTGTCAAAAGCGACGCTCTTGTCGGGGCGGATGAGAGGAGGCATAGAGACTTCTTCAGAGGAACGCAATTTCCTCTGTAAGTGCCAGAAGGCTTGATGGGTGGGCTCGAGTTCACTGAGCATCTTGTTCCAGCCCTCAGAGCGAATCTCTCCTATGCGTTTCTTTACAGCACGCTGTAAATGGGCATGCGGGCTTTGTTCGCGTCACAAGGGAAGGGGTCGTAGGCACGAATAGCCGTGTTCTTCTCGGTTATCAAGTCACGTACGTCAGTAGGTAGTTTCCAGCGATGGTCTCCCATCACCGGAACTTTCCGTGAACCTTTCGGGGGAGCGGGGTTTTGATTCCTCGCGGTAGGAGCGGGAGGACAATTGATGGGGCTGGCGGGGCGACTGGCCCGCGGAGGAGGGGTGGGAGAGGAGCTGGACGAGAGGGTGTCCTGTTTTTGGGCCTTGGTGGCCTGGCCAGCGGGGGCGGCAGATTTAGCTTTCCTCTTGCCTCCTTTAACGACGACTTGGAAGTCGTCTTCGCTGAAGGAGGAGGAGCGGGCTTCGTACTCAGAGAGTGGGACTGACGTGTCCATGCTCTCAGGGCGTGACGTGGTTGCAGCTGCGGAGTGCAGCTGCGTCGGGTTAACTGTCTCCGAGACAATGGATACCGGAACAATAGCGGTCGGAACAATGGCGGCCGAGACATAGGCGGGTGAGATAATTGGGGCCGAAGTATTACCCGAAGTGTTTATTGCCGGGACAATGGGGGCCGAGTTGGCGGCCGGAACATTGTCTGCCGGAACAAAAGGCGGAATGCCTTGTTCAGCAATAGGTGGCGAAATCGGACTTTCAAGGGCGTCACTGAAGTTAGCGAGTGCGCCTTGAGACGGAGTGGGGTTGGGGCATTGGCTTATTTTGGCGCCATATTTCGCCAAAAACTCGGGGTCCTTTAGTAGGACCTCTTTGAGGAACGCCAAAAGGATGGCGTCCTCCATGGTTGGAGAAGGGGGGCTAAATTGAGGAGGGAATTTTAGAAACTAAGTTTCCACTTAGCCTACTAACCCTATACCTATCTCCCCGGGTGGATTGGCCCGGGGATGAGTTTCCCTCCCTGTCGGGTGTAGACAGGGAGGTGTGTACCTATTGGTGAGCCCTTAGCTTGTAGACCCGTCGCCAGTCTTATTGTGCGAACAGGGCCCTGACCAGTCTAGCGCGAAGGGTGTAGACACACCCTAAAGACACTAGGTGAGTAGCTGAAATGAAAAACTGTCAGAGCCGACTAGGAGACCCCCCAGTGCCGCTTATCTGGGACCCGTCCAATTGACTGCCTTGCCCTGAAGGGGTTCGGCGGGTGTGATTGGGAAAACACCCCAATCGGCATCGTGGCACCCCTCGATGGAAACCATACGGTGCCACCGTATGGTTTCCACCGAGGGCCACGATACTGTGGTTTTACCCAGAATGGGGCCTAGTGAAGCTACTCACAACCGTCTTTTAAAGAAATGAGATTTGCCTTGAAAAATACACTTTTTAATGGGGATGGCAAGTTAAAGCTAATCTCAGATGGCGCTGCGTGCGGTTGTTCCCAATGGCGTCAGTATGACATTTCTTGAATAGTGTAAAAACAACAAAAAACGACCATTGTGGGCGATTAGTGTAGTTTATTTGATAACTTAGACGCGAAAATGTATTCTACTTGGAGCTTGCTTGAACTTAAAGCCGAGTTAAAGAGAAGAAGGGCGTCTGTTAAATGAAGAAAAGCTGATTAAGTGGAAAGGTAGGACTCTTGAAAAAAAACTTTTTAGGAGCTGTTTGGCTAGACCTAGGTCAACGCAGACATTTGAAATCAATACGCTTACAATGTTTGAACGAATAATTTTACAGTTAAAAAACTTGATGGTCGTTAGTATGTATATTATTCATATATTTTTAAATTTTATATTGTTGGTGACCACTGTCATGTATTTTAAGCATATGAGTTAAAATTATTGAATCAAACTAATTCAGGATTATATTTACAACAGCTTAAACTGATGCATAACTTTACTTTTAAGTAATATTTCTTTTAACTTTTGGAGTTAAAGAGAGATGAATAATTGGTTATATTTTTCCAGGTAAGAGCTGTATGACAAAAACTTTAACTTTAGTACACCACAACTCTCTCCAAATCCAACAGAACCCTCTATCATACTTCCACCATTGGAGATGTACCATGACATAAATATTCACTCTATTTTACCTCCGCTTGAAAGACAATGTATTAGATTATTTTGAAAGGTATAACATTTCTTATCGATTTTATTTTATGTGATGCTATGTAGTTCCTATTTTACTAATACGAAATATTTCTGTCATTTTGTAGATTCCACAAAAATAAGATACACAGAAAAATTATATGAAGACAGATTCCTCATATTGATAAGATGCGCATTTATCAATGATCACTTTTATAGAAAAGGATTTCTCAAGAAGACAATGAAAAAACTCAACTATCAAGTTGACATCAAGATAGATGACCAGGGTGGCATGGCATTGCATGTAAGGTGAAACAGACTTATTAGCCCCAGAATCTGTACCTTATATACAGAAACCTAAACCTATACCTTATATACCTGAAATTATGAATAAATATCTGTATAAGATTATTATAATATAATAAAAAACACCTAAAAGTTATTTATAAGTTTTATTTGTGATACACTCTCGGAAATTGCATCACATTATATATATAAAAATATTTAATATCAATAGGTCTTAGTAAAGTTGTTCAGTAGAAACTCCGCTTACCCCACTCACACCTGTATTTCAAATGATCTGCCAAACGCAGTAGGTAATGTTGACAAAACAAATATAAATTTCTAATAATTTTCTAATCCAGTGTAAAACTTGGCAGACTCAACATGACTTAATAAAAGGACTGCTGAAAAAAGAGACAGCATTGTGGCAGTCTGAGTAGAAACTGATGTTTTGTTGTTTTGATTATTAACATTGTCAGCACAATCAACAGGTGTATGAGTAACAAGTGAAGTTTCTTATATATTGAGGATTCTGAGAAATAGAAGGATGTGGGTTTTGATTGCTTGAAAGTGGTTGGAAAACATTCTTTTGAATGTTTCTCTTAGCATGTCTTTCCGGACGAGCACTGACTGATATCCTTTTCTGGTTCCATGAAGAGACTTGGTACTGCTTCTTTCTTTAAAAAATTGTGTACAAAGGGCAAACCTTAAAACAGGATGAACAATGATAAATATTTAAAGATATTATGTAATGTTAACAATTTAGGCATATAGATACAGCTTAAATAGAAGAACTAACGTTTATAACACCCACCTGTACTCACACTTACTGTTTGGTAATCATTTTCATGAAAATGATCTCGACATAACCTCGTCGTCCTAGTAGGCTCAGTTTTTAATCCTTACCGCAGCTATCCACTTTCTTCTTTTAATACGATTTATTGGAAATTTGTGTTGGCCTACGATTTAACACCGAATTACACAACACTTTGTAATTTATATGTTATTTGTGAACATCTTTTAAAAGATGCTATACAATTTGAAAGATAATTTGGAACAATCGTATACAGCGCCACTTTGACAGTTACCTTCCCCATTGATTAAAATCGGAATCAATTTCTTGATTGGGTTTTAAATCGGTGTAGTCGGGGCGACTACGAATAGTAGCACGAAACACAACACTGAGCCGGGAGCAGGAGAGCGCACGCACACAACCGTCCGCGGCCACAGAGTAATTTATGAAAGTCGAGCGTCGATTGTGAGTGCTCTTGTCGTTGGAAGTCGCTACGTCCCCGTAAGGGGGCGCGGCGAGCGGCTCCCGGGATATGCCCCCCGGCCGGGGAGTCTATACGTTGGCTCGTAAAAACGGGCCCCTCCTTGGTTTGGCTCTAATGGCCGGTAATATGATTGGCCGCGCGGGCAACACACGCCCATGTGAGTGATTGCTATTTTGTTTCAGCAGGCTTAGCATGGCGTTTTCTGTTTCTACTCTACTGTAGAATAGAAATCGCTTTCTACGCTCCTCGAAATCTCTTTTTCGCGAGCACGAGGACATACTTAGACTCAGGTTGCTTTATAGACAGTGATTTTCCATAGCAACGGGTTAGTTGCTAGTGACGTGTATAACTACCCATTTTTACCGTACAATTGCGTTTCGTTTCTGTGTAGACAGTAGAAAACTTTTTGGCTGTCACGACTAGCGGCACAATGATTGCTGAGTCCACACCCTTCATGTTGACAACCTCGCGAGCCAAGTTATGATACTTGATTTGTTTATCTTTACATGATCTGGACCAAGAATATGTCTGGACTTTAAAAGAGACTGTGACCTCTGAGTTTGTTTCGGCTTTTCTTCTCAGAGTAGTCAGATAGGAAATGCCGACCTCATCTAGTTTAAAAAAAATTTTTGACGTGTAAAAGTGTTTGTACAAACCTACTTACATAAATAAAAATCATTTATCATTATCATTTATCATTTGGCGTACGTACGTCTTGTACACTCCCAACCTGACGCGCGCCGGGATGCGAGACGAGAGCACCGGTTTGAGCAGGTAGCGGGCGACACTGCCCTGCGCGGCGACCCTGCGGACATGTGGCCCCATCGTGAGCCGACGGTCGATGGTGACGCCCAGGTATTTTACCCGGGGCGACCAATCGATGTCGGCCCCTCGTAGCTGCAAGGGTGGTGGGAGGCGAGCGAAGTCGGTAACCATCGCCTGCGTCTTACTCACGTGCACCGACAGCCGCCATTTCGACAGCCACTCGGGAAGAAGATCGAGGGTGCGCTGCATCTTGACCGCCGCGTACTTCGCATTGAGCGATGTAGTGATGTACGCGGCGTCGTCTGCGTACAGCGCGAGCGTCGTGTCTGCGGTAGTGGGGATGTCGTCCGTGAACCGTGAATAACACGCCGGCGACACGCAGCTGCCCTGCGGCACACCCGCTAGCACCGGGTTTGCGCTGGAAAGCGCGCCGTCGACCACCGCCCTAAATGTCCTGTCTGAAAGAAAAGTAGAGACCACCTTTACAACGCGACGGGGCGTGCCGGACGTGGCCATCTTGTATATGAGTGCCATACGCGGTCGAAGGCCTTCTCCATGTCGAGGAATACTGCCACCGAGTATTCCTTCTTGTTGGTTGCGGCTGCGAGGTGGTGCAGTACCCTCGACAGCTGGAGCGTCGTGCTGTGTTCCGCCCGGAAGCCGAATTGTTCGGGTCGCGGAGTTATGTGAGACTCGTGTGCCTGATAGCTGCTAATCCCTTACAGATACGTTCGAGGGGAATAGCAGTTTTCGGGCCGGTGCACCCTGGGCATGGACAGTATTCTCTTTTGAAAAAAGGATTTGGGGGGTTTTTTCGGAGAGTGTATTGTCTATGGCGAATTTCTGCGGGGGGGGGGGAGCAGTGTGCTTAGTAACGTTCTTCCACGTGTCCCTCTGATTAGCAGAGGGCACAGTGGAGAAACAAGGGAGATGGGTCGCTCCTGATCGATCGACGATCGTCGATTGACACTGGACGCGACCCTGCCACAATGGTGCAGGCGTACCAGCGTGGCTGGCGTTTCTCCCTCTTGAGGAGAGAACTCTCGGCGGGTTCGCTGAGCCGGTTTGGCCAGACAGCGAACGGAGGCATGTCTAATGCCGCCGTCGGAGAGGAAGGACACCTCATAGATAAAAAACCACCTAATCCTAAGCTTTGAAGCGTGGCGAGAGGATGAGTGGCTGGTGGGGGACCAGTCGCTAGCGCTTCAGGGACCGCACCATTAAAAAGCTAAAAAGAAACCATGAAAAAGTCAATTGGAAAAATATTACCCCAGGGCGGTACCAGCTTTGCAGCAGCTGGAGAATCCGCCACGCTACTTTCGGTAGCGTCATGCCCCACGTATTCTGGGGGGGCAACAATTGTCTACCACTTGCCGATGGCAACAAGAGCCGAGGAGGCTCCAGTCCGTCAGGGGACCCAAGTATGTCCAAAACGGACTCACACTGCATCCGAGATGAGTGTGGTGAGCGTGGCGAGCGTAAGCTGAAAGCGCAAGAGCCAAGTGGCCGAAGAAGAGGTGGATGGTGGTCCTGCCAAATTTTGGATGTCAGGTTTCTCCTCTAGCGAGGAGAACCTATCGGCCCCTATGGGGCCTACGCCACAAGAGGGCGAGGTCGAGCCAAGAACGCGTCAGCTTTTTCGGCGTCGCGCGACTCTAAGGGACGCTTCCTCAAGCGCCCCGACACGCCGGTCCCTGGTGAGCGCGTTGAGAGCGAGGAGATGGACCCCGAGCCCGTGGTGGAGGTTAGCGAAGGCTCCACTACGTCTCGCGGAAGCGAGTGCTGCAAAGCGGGCGCAGCAGAAGACTGTCGCGGCTGACCAGGTCAGCGAGTTGGCCCGACAGGCCCGAGAGCGGCGCTCTGCTCGAATGGCAGCGGGGGGAACATAACGGGGGTGGCACTCAGTCGCCAGGTTTTGGACGGCGCGGATGTCGTCCTGAAGGTTGCCACCAAATCAGGCAACCTGAAGGGCACATTCACGCGTGCTTTGAAGGAGGCGGCTGAGGGTATTAAGGAGGCGGTTGAGGTCCTCCTTAATTGCACTACTACGGAGGAGACGGCGAAGCTATGGGAGGAGAATAGCCGTCTCCGATCCGAGTTGGAGGACCTCAAGCGGCAGTTCACCGCCCAGAGGGTATTACCCGCTGCCAACAGCTCCTCTTCCATCGCGGCTCTGTCGTCGGCACCATCACCGGTCCCGTCATCGACACCTGCACTAGCGGATGCGGATATAGAGAAAATCGCCTGCATCTGCATGATGCAGTGTGGACAGATGGTGGGTGCCCGCATGAAGGCCATCGAGGAGAGACTCCTCCCACCGGGAGGCCTCGCTCGCGCCTCTCAAGGGCCGGCGTCGCGGGAAGAAGACGGCGCCACCAGCACCCGCTGGAGCACCGGCACCAGCATCGGCTCCTAAGAAGGCCCAGGGACCGCCTAAGGTCAGAGCCCCACGCTCCGCAGCTCTAGTTATTACACTGCAGCCCGGAGCCGTCGAACGGGGCATTACCTACAAGGCGGTCTTTATTATTTTTATTTTTTTTGTTCCCGGTGTGGAAAATCCTCATGGATGTCCTCCGCCCTGGGGCGGGCGGAGGGGTCTGTCAGACTCTTACTGACTAAAAACCACCCCGGTGTTCCATCTCACACCTACGCCGGGGTCTTGGGAACACATAATTCTTCCGCAACCCCGGCTGGTGCTGCCCGCTTGCGCGGGCCCCGTCTCGGGCGGGGGGAGTGAGGTGTACTCCCCCCGCAACGTCTGTGAGCGGCGCACACGGAACACTATGCGCGCCGCCTTCTCGGGTCCTGACGGATTCGGGGACATCCGTCGCCTCTGGACCCATTTAGCGGGGCCGGAAGTGGGCGTTGTTCGCCCTCCTCCGACGCCCGGTGCGCTGCTGCGGGCCGGGTCGAGAGTCGAGATCTCTCTCTCCCTTTCCGCAGCCTCCTTGTGCGAGATCCGTTTCGCAAAAGTCGACCACCGCGTCCCAGGACTCTGCGCCGCCGACCATCGCGTTCACGACGGCCGGCAGCGACAGTTCGTTGCCTACTTCGGTGATGAGGGCACGGCGCGGCTCCTCCCAAGCGGCACACTCTGCCAGCGTGTGCCACGCCGTGTCCTCCCGGCAGTCGACGCAGTGGTGACACCGGGCGTCCGGATCCCTGTCTATGCGACACAGGTACTTCCCGAAGCAACCATGCCCCGAGAGGGAGCCGAAACGTCAGGGAGCCACCGGTACAGTGACGCGAGCACCTTCGCCTCCAGGTCCAAGGCGGTGATCCGGCCAGTGCACAACCCGCCTCGAAGGAGATCGTGCGATACCCCCAAATGACTCTGACGGCCAACGCCCGCTGCGGCTTGCGCAGGACAGCTATGCTGCCGGCCGTCAGGTCAGACGCCCAGATCGGCGCTCCGTAGAGCGCCATGGATCGCACGATCCCCATATAGAGCCGCCTACAGGCGGCGCTCGGGCCCCCCAGATTGGGAAGCAGCGTTGCCAGCGCCCCGGCCGCGCCCAACAACTTGGGCGCCAGCCACCGGAAGTGGGGTCCGAAGTCCCACCGGCTGTCGAGCACCAATCCCAGATATTGCATGGTGGGCTCGACAGCGATCCGGACCCCCCCGACCACAATGTGTGATCCGGCCGGCGGCGCCCGCCGGGGGCCATGAAACACCATGGCCTCCGACTTGTTGAGGGCCACCTCCAGGCCGAGGCGCCGTATGCGGCTCACCGTGAGTGAGACCGCCGCCGTCGCGAGCAACGCTGCCTCCCTTTTTTTTTTTTTTTTTTTTTTTTTTTTTTGTTCCCGGGGTGGAAAATCCTCATGGATGTCCTCCGCCCTGGGGCGGGCGGAGGGGTCTGTCAGACTCTTACTGACTAAAAACCACCCCGGTGTTCCATCTCACACCTACGCCGGGGTCGCGGGAACACATTATTCTTCCACAACCCCGGCTAGTGCCGGCCCGCTTGCGCAGGCCCCGTCTCGGGCGGGGGGAGTGAGGTGTACTCCCCCCGCAACGTCTGTGAGCGGCGCACGCGGAACACTACGCGCGCCGCCTTCTCGGGTCCTGATGTTGGGGGGCGACGGATGTCCCCGAATCCGTCGCCCCTGGACCCATTTAGGGGGGCCGGAAGAGGGCGTTGTCCGCCCTCCTCCGACGCCCGGTGCGTCTGCTGCGGGCCGGGTCGAGAGTCGAGATCTCTCTCTCCCTTTCCGCAGCCTCCTTCTGCGAGACGACCGTTTCGCAAAAGGAGACCACTGCGTCCCAGGACTCTGCGCCGCCGACCATCGCGTTCACGACGGCCGGCAGCGACAGGTCGTTGCCTACTTCGGTGATGAGGGCACGGCGCGGCTCCTCCCAAGCGGCACACTCTGCCAGCGTGTGCCGCGCCGTGTCCTCCCGGCAGTCGACGCAGTGGTGACACCGGGCGTCCGGCTCCCTGTTAATGCGACACAGGTACTTCCCGAAGCAACCATGCCCCGAGAGCACCTGCGTCGCCCGAAACGTCAGGGAGCCGTGCCTTCTCCCGAGCCAGCGGTCGAGCACTGGCCGGATCGCCTCGATGGTGCTGAGGCCGGCGGTAACGCTGCCTCCCTGTGCGAACTCCCCCGGGCCGTGACCAGCGTGTCGTCCGCGTAACACGTAAGGTCCGCGCCCGGCGGGAGCTCGCCCCTCAGCACCCAGTCGTACCCGATGTTCCACAGGAGCGGTCCCACGACCGATCCCTGTGGAACACCGCATGACACTTGGCGCTGGTTTCCGCCATCACGTCCCATTTAGGTGACACACCTCCCCGCCAGATAAGCCCCAACGATGCGGCGGAGGTAGAGAGGCACCCGATGATAACGCAGTGCCTCCCGTATGCAGCTCCAGGGCAGGGTGTTGAAGGCGTTGGAGATGTCCAAGGACACCGCCACCACCACCCCGCCCCGGGACACTATTTCCTCCACCAGGACTCTCACCCTCGACACAGCGTGGATGGTAGAGCGCCCATGCCGAAAGCCGAACTGGCTCTCGTCCAGGTCCGGCCCCTCTCTGCACAAGTGGCCGACGAGGCGGGCTGCGAGTATGCGCTCGAACAGCTTGCCCACCTCGTCGAGCAGCACTATGGGCCGGTACGCAGACGGCGAGTCGGCAGGGCGCCCCGCCTTCCTGAGCAGGACCAGACGTCCAATCTTCCACAGACTGGGAAACTGGCCCTGCTCAAGGCACGCTGTGTAGAGTCCTCTCAGTTGGGAATCCAACTCCTTCAGAGAGAAGTCCAAAGCCAGGCCGTACAAGGCGGTCCTAGCGCAGGCGAAAGCCAAAGTCGCGTTCCCCGACCTTGGCACACCGTCCGGCTTCAGATTGAGGCCGGCGATTACGGGGGCGCAGCTGCTCCAGGTGTCGGGTGCCTCTAGCGGGGAAAAGGCGGACATCCTGGCCACCAAATTTAGGGAGGTCCTCAACCCGGAGGACGTCCGGGTGTCCAGGCCGATGAAGACCGCTGAGCTGCGCGTCGATGGCCTGGACGACTCGACGACCCCGGCTGAAGTAGTGGTGGCCGTCGCCCGAGTCGGCGGATGTCCGCCAGGAGACGTGCTGACGGGCGACATACGCGCCGACGCTTGCGGACTCGGCACGATTTGGGTGCGGTGCCCGGTGGCGGCGGCGAATAAGGTCGCTGACGGTGGGCGTCTGTTGGTGGGGTGGGTTGCAGCGAGGGTGAAGCTGCTGCGGCCCAGGGCCTTGCGGTGCTACCGATGCCTGGACGTGGGGCATGTTAAGGCACGGTGCAAAGCCGCAATTGACCGCAGCGAGCAGTGCTATCGCTTCGGCCAGCCCGGCCACAATGCGACCCAGTGCTCCGCGGCCGTGGTCGGCGAGCCGTACTGGGTCCCGCCCAGGGATAACTGGGTGGGAGACCTGGACGGTTTGGTGGCCATCATTGGCGGGGCTCTCGTGAGCCCGTCTCGGGGGCACGGCTGGGTAGCCGCCCTCGCAGATGGCGTTGGCGTCGTTGGGGCGTATTTTTCGCCCAACAAGAGTCTCGCCGACTTCGAGAGGTTCCTTGTCGAGTTGGGTGCCGTCGTGGGCCATTCGGGGTATCGCACGATCTCCTTCGAGGCGGGTTGTGCACTGGCCGGATAACCGCCCTGGGACCTGGAGGCGAAGGTGCTCGCGTCACTGTACCGGTGGCGCGAGGCAGCGCGGGAGCGGGGCGAGCGACCGATGCAGCAACATGTCGAGCAGCGTCGGTTGCAGCTAATGGCGGGTGAGGCTGTCACGCCCTACCGCCGGCCTCAGCACCATCGAGGCGATCCGGCCAGTGCTCGACCGCTGGCTCGGGAGAAGGCACGGCTCCCTGACGTTTCGGCTCCCTCTCGGGTCATGGTTGCTTCGGGAAGTACCTGTGTCGCATAAACAGGGAGCCGGACGCCCGGTGTCACCACTGCGTCGACTGCCGGGAGGACACGGCGTGGCACACGCTGGCAGAGTGTGCCGCTTGGGAGGAGCCGCGCCGTGCCCTCATCACCGAAGTAGGCAACGACCTGTCGCTGCCGGCCGTCGTGAACGCGATGGTCGGCGGCGCAGAGTCCTGGGACGCGGTGGTCGACTTTTGCGAAACGGTCATCTCGCACAAGGAGGCTGCGGAAAGGGAGAGAGAGATCTCGACTCTCGACCCGGCCCGCAGCAGACGCACCGGGCGTCGGAGGAGGGCGGACAACGCCCTCTTCCGGCCCCGCTAAATGGGTCCAGGGGCGACGGATGTCCCCGAATCCGTCAGGATCTGAGAAGGCGGCGCGCGTAGTGTTCCGCGTGCGCCGCTCACAGACGTTGCGGGGGGAGTACACCTCACTCCCCCCGCCCGAGACGGGGCCCGCGCAAGTGGGCCAGCACCAGCCGGGGTTGCGGAAGAATTATGTGCTCCCACGACCCCGGCGTAGGTGTGAGATGGAACACCGGAGTGGTTTTTAGTCAGTAAGAGTCTGACAGACCCCTCCGCCCGCCCCAGGGCGGAGGACATCCATGACTGTCGGCAATAAGGTAATCGGCCGATAGCTCTCCGGCTTCAGGATATTCTTTCCCGCCTTGGGCAGCCTTATGACGCGCCCTTCCTTCCACGAAGCGGGGAAGGTCCCGGTGCGCAGTATCGCCGTGAACAGGCGCGCCAGCGCCGCTACCATACGGTACGGCAGGTGGCGCAGCACTGTGTTAGTGATACCGTCAGCACCGGGGGCCTTCCTAGGCTTCGTTCTTAGGATGGCGCGTCTAACTGCGCCTGGCGAGAAGAAGACGGGATCTTCATCGGGAGCTATCGGCGTTGCGAAGTAGTTTCCCAGGTGTTTCTCGACTGCTGCGACATGGTCGGTGTCGCTCGTTGGATTAGGGCGGAACTGACGCTCCAGGTGTTCGGCGAAGACCTCCGCCCGGTCCTCCGCTACATACTTGAGCGCCCCGTCGCTGTTTAGCAGTGGGCGCACCGGGGCTGTGGTATTTGTTAGTTGGCCGCAAAGTTTGTAAACCGACGGCCAACTATCGGTGGTTTCTTCGATTCGTCTCTCCCAGCCCTCGTTTGCGTAGGCCTGGAGCTCGATTTTACTTCTCCGCGAGACGGTTGAGCTGTGTTTTGAGTGTGGGGCATCTATGTTGTTGCCACTGCTTGCGGAGGCGCCTCTTTGCGGCGATCATCACGTAAATATGCCTCGGCAGGGGCGGCAATAGCCCTCTCCCCTGCGATTGCGTGCTAGTCGCCGATTCGTAGGCGCTCTGAATGCAAGCAGTGACATCACTCGCTGTTTGATCCACGTTCGCGGAGGTGGTGACAGGCCAGGTCGGCGTGGTGGTCTCTACTTCTTCTTCGAACTTCTTCCAGTCGGTGATTCGACGTGGCGCTATGGGCTTCAGTCGGGTCGGCATACCCGATAAGACGACGAGTACCGGCTGATGATCCGATTGTAACTCGTCGTCTATCACATGTTGCGTGATCTGGCAGTGTAGCCCTCGGTGTACTACGATGTCCAGCACGTCCGGTGCGTACCGTGCAGCGTCCGGGTAGTGGGTAGGCGTCTCTGGGCCGGACACCGTATAGCTGAAGGCTTCCGCGTCCGCGAAGAGCCGTCTCCCGTCGGTGTTCGTCGTTTGTGAGTTCCACGCCGGGTGCTTGCAATTTAAGTCGCCGGCTAGGACAGTGGCGTGCTGTGTACCGTTTACAAGCGCCCGCAGCTCGGTTAAATCCAAGCGCGAGAGAGAATCAGTGGGATCACTCAAAAGAGAAAATTGTGTTCTGCTGCTTAATGCTGTTCTCTCGGTAGAGAGTAGATAGGTAGTATCTCTAAGTAGTCTGTGGAGAGTAGGTAGTTTTAATCTTGAGTGCTGTTGCTCGGTCGGTCATCTGTCATGACTGTCATCCATCATGTCAATCAATGAGCTAATGATGTCATTTTGTCAAATGTCACTATGTCAGTAACATTGCACGTGTTGGTTGTTTATAAAAATTAAATAATTATTGTTTTATAGCGTTTGTATAGAATATAGCAACATGACAAGGTTCGCTAGAGCCAAAGGCTCGAAGTCTTCAAATGAAAGAACTCCTGAAGACAGTACTCCATGGGAGGTTATGAAAGAGCAGTTGTTGCAAGCCAAAAAAGATGGGGATGAATCCAAGAAAAGGAAAGAGGTATAATACGTAGTCTATATAAAAAAATGTTATATTTAAAAAGGTGTCTTATAAAAAGTAATCATCATGAATAATTTTACTGGGCGAACCAAATAAAACCCCTCATCAAGATGCCTCTGCCATAGGTTTAGTCTTTATTTTTATCTATTTCCAGGCTGAACAACAACGTATAGAGAACTATGAAAAATTTCTTAAAGAACATAAAACTCAAAAAAGAAAAGCAACTTGGTGTGATTTTCCAGAAACTGAAAATAATAAGAAAGCAACCAATTTGCCTGAGACAAATGGTTCACCTGCTAAAACTAATAAGAAAAAGAAGAAAAAAGTTGCCAGTGTATCAGAGCCCTGTGAAGCCACCAACAGTGAGACTAATCCACAAAATCATGATTATCCAAGCACCAGGGGCACAGGGGAAAAAAAGCTAAAAAAGAAGAAGAAAAATTTGCAAAGTACAACAGAGCTACAGACCGAAAAGCAGTCTACAGAAGTAACAGAGACCATTTCGGGTCCCAAAAAGAATAAAAAGAAAAAGAATGATCAAAATGCAATGTCTGCAGAATCTACAGAGGTTTCTAGTAGTAATGTTGCCAGTTCTTCTAAGAACACCAATGAAGCAAAACTGAAAAACAAAAAGAACAAAAGACGAATAAATAGCAAACCTGTTCGCAGGAAGGAGATAAATGACAACAGTTTCCAACTTATTGTACATGGCAAGGAAATAGAACTGGTCAGATTTGATGGCTTCCCGGTGATGAAAAAAGATGCTGAAAGACTGCAGGAGTTGAAAAATAATATGATCAAGAAAGGAATACCGAAGAGTGAGGTTCAGAGGACAATGAAATTGGAAAGAAGAAGAGCAGAGAAAGCATTGGCAAGAATGAAGAGGGAAGTCTGCTATAACTGTAGGAAAGGAGGCCATGTCCTGTCTGACTGTCCTGAGTTGAAATCCAAGATACCAGGGGATACAGCAGATGGAGTTTGTTTCAAGTGTGGCTCTACAGAACACAGGCAATTTGAATGTAAAGTTCAAAGAGAAGAGAGTAAGGAGTTCAGATTTGCCACATGCTTCATTTGTAGGGAGCCTGTAAGTAAACTCATTATTCATTCATCAGCTAATTTCTCAAATCTTTTATTTGTTAACCGCCTATTTATAATACTATTCCACAGCATGGTAACTCTTCTCCTACAGAGATGGCTTTATTGTAATTTACTTTTTATTTTATTTTCAGGGTCATATAGCGAGGCAGTGTCCTGATAACCCCAAAGGACTCTACCCCAACGGAGGTTCATGCAAGCTTTGTGGTGATGTCACACACTTGAGGAAAGATTGTCCTACTGTGAGTACCAACTATGCATAAATAACAAATGGTTAAATAATCCTACTTTCTACTATTTAATATTATAAACGTGAAAGTTTGTGAGGATGGATGGGTGTTTGTTACTCTTTCACAAAAAAGTGCTGAACGGATTTGGATTAAATTTGGCACACAGATAGTTTATGACCTGGATTAACACATACCTTTTATCCCGGTAATATGTTCCCTGGGATAATTTCCTAACAGAAAAGTTAGATTTTCCTAATATATTTATCATCAAGCGGCCACACGCTTCTAATGATAAATTAAACTTAAAGTAATGATATTTTAATTTTTTGTTTTATCTTAATTTATTCTAACTATGTTTTAATTTTTGCTTGTGTCAAATTATATAACGAAAACAATCAAATATGATAACTTATGACCTCCACTCAGTCTAAAGCTAGGAATACTATAAGGTTGGCTAAAGAGAAAAATATTTAAATATGGAGAAGATATAAAAGGATTATAATTTTAATACTAATGGGAGAATTGCTTTTGTTTCTAGGTGATGGACAAAAAGGAAGAGTCCTCAGTAAAACTTCACACATTAGACAGTTCAGAAAACATTGAAGATGTAGGAATGCAAAATAATAAATTAACACCCGCTGATTCCAGCAAAAAGCCCAAAAAAATCACATTCTAAAGTGTAATTAATCAAGTATGAAATAAAACAAAAATCATAATCTTAAAAGACTACTTACATTTTATTAATTGAATGAAATTCTTAAAACAATAATTGTGAGGGTTGTTATTTTGTCTTTTCATAGCTATTTGCTAGCACGAAATGTTAGAAGAATATACCTACAACACAACTAAATTAGAATAGATACACTAAACTTTCTAATTCAGGGATAAATGCCTGGCACTTTTAATACATTTACCAACTACAAAGTAATCTCTGACTAGAATTTATAAGCACTCAAGGCTAGCTTTAAGTTGTTCCATGGACTGCTGAGCGACTTGTCCTGTGATTCCTTCCGGACTGTGCGGGTCTTCTCTCATTAGTATCCGTGCTGCTTCTGCTAAACATTGAATGGGTTCTTGCAGCCTTTCCTTCAGCTTCTCTTGAGTGATTAGGCCGGCTCCGAATTCGTTTCTGGCTAAGAACATCAGTGGCGCATGTAGCTCGTATAACATCATACCTGGAAAAGTGTAAGTATTACGATACAGAAGTCATAATGCTTGATAGTGGTTCCGCATCATGTGTTCTAACAATAACAGTCTAGCCATTTGTAATTACGAGCATGCATAATGAAGTACTTCTCTAGTCAGTAATATATTGAACAACCTGCCATGTGAAGACTTGAGTTTTGTTTGCATTAAATCAGTTTCGTAACTAATACCTAACCTAAACTCAACAAAAAAATCTGCTTTAACTCGTTAGTGGTATTTGACTTTTAACTTATAGCCAGAAAGATTCTATCGATTGAAGTACAAGGTATTATTTTTTCGGATTTTAGCCTGTTCGATTACATTCGGGAATCGAACTTTCGAAAATCGTTAAATGCAGCTTTGTTTCTTTTTATGTGTGTTGTCCGCGCGGCTGCCAGCAGTGAAGTGAAGTGAGTCGCATAGATAATACACTGTATATTATAAGAGTGAGTCGTCCCCTCCTGCGATCGGACCTCTCAACCTCAAGCTTAGCCCGCACGAACTTCAATCTAGACTCCGTCGAAGCGTTGACGTCTCAACGCTTCCGCCTCGTTGTTAATTTAGCTTCCGTACTAATAGCTTCCGTACTAATGACTTCTCCGACATATATATAAATTATATTATATTATTATATATATATTTTTAACCGACCCGCTCTTCGGCTGCAAGACAGGCCGTGGTGTCCACATTGTGGTCCACATTCCCAATCTATTACAATATTATCTAATCTATGTGTCCACATAACATATACATAAAATACTGTGTGGTGTCCTAGGCTGTTGACAACTTTGCCACAGTGACAGCGATGAGGAGAACAACAAGGAGCTCCTAGTTACGACTAGAAAACAGTTCCGCCTAGCTGCTTCCCCGTAGGGAAGCAGCGAGGCGGAACTTATTTCTTAAGTGCATTGTAATTAAACTAGTACGGCAGTAGAAAACAAAATCTTGAAATGTAGATTAATTTCAATGAAGGGTTAAAAGAGGAACTGTATGGTCAGCAACGACAGCATAAAAAACGGAATAGTGAAAAAAAAAACATTTAAGTACATTTTTTTATGACATAGGTTCTTATTTTTTTAATATTTCATTCGTGTCTAAAGACATTAAATTTCTTGGCTGTATGTTGCCTACAAGGGAAAATTCTAAATCATAGATTCTCGTATTTACCTCTCATCCTGGTCTCTCCCGGCGTGATAACATCCAGGGTCTTGAGCACGAGCCGACATAACTCTGCCTTCCTCTCCAGCATGAGGTCAGGCAGTTCATCGATACCGTACCCTTCCACTCGACCATACAGCTGTGCTAACGAGTGCTTCAAGGTCAGAAGGAGTGAATGCCGAGGGTGGAACACTGATTTGTACTGAAACAGAAATGTTACGTAGGTGGGTACTAAGTACAGTACCAGGCAGGTGTTAATATTATGACACATGGTTTTTTTTTAAACAGGAGGACCTTACTCCACACTGTTTCTAAAACTCGATGTGCCATAATTAACGGTCGTACTACGAGTATAATGGGTTCCTGACCGAAGCCTCGGGTCAGGTGAAGTCGTATTGTTATTTTTTTCCTATGACAATTTCTCAGTAGCGCTGCCCATTGTCTGGATTTGTACCCAGTTACTAAGAAGCTAGCACCCTAATTCCGGAACACACTATTAATCAAAATCTGAATAATTTTGAAGGCCAATCCGTTGCTCCATACGTTCGAAAAATTGGTCCACTCAACAATTTAAATAAAGCAATTAATATTGTTGAACTGTCAAAACGAAAGCGATTGATAATGTGTTACGCAATAATCCCGCTGGTCTCCTATTATTACATGGAACTCTAAAACAGAAGATAGTATTTGCGTGACAGCAAACGATAACCTACAACTTTGTATCGTACCTTATTAATAGTGGCCTCTCTCTGCTCAATAGCGCCAGGGCCGGGCTCCAATATTTCAAGCTGATCGATCTCTGCCTGTACCACCACCAACATTTTGCGCATCGCTGCATTGGATGTCTTGAACCCACAGTTTTTGTCCAAACACGACCATGGGGCGTCGTTGTCTGGATGGAAATATATCACAAGAAGCTTCTTAACAATACCTTTAGGGTAGGGGTCAAGGCCAAAGCCAACTTTACCACAATATTGATGGGTACAGAACTACCTTTTCATATCTACCACCTAGCAGTCGGTAGCCGACCAAGACAGTTATATCTACATGCACCACTGGGTGAACTGCTGGGCTCACCCACCTGTTCAATCTCAATTAATTGCTTCTGACCCTGGTTTTATCTTAGTACCTTTAAAATCCGTACATTCCGGCAGACAGTTGCTTAATTAGCTTAGTCGGCTTGTATCCCGTATTAGCATTGCCAGCTAGGTTAACGGCCTACTTTTGTAAAACTGTCCGTCGTAATTAAATAATCGCGACAGTTTCCCCGCTCATTTTAAAATAACAATTAGGTCACCGACGTCAACGTTGGTTGGTTGGTATTCAATCTTTAAGTAAACAATACAATGTATAACCCATAAATCAAGTCCATTATATCTTTTGACAAGCCACAAAAAATGGTATACGAAACTGTCTCGTATTTAGGACTACCTTTTATTTATATTTACTTTCTCCATGAAAGCACCGGGCAAAGTAGGTTACTATGATGGCCGAAGTTTAAACAGCCGGCTCATTTCCGTTGCACTGCTAGATTGCGAATTGCAGACGGAGTCTATTGAAACCCGTGATTGAGATTAAGACCTACATACTTCCTTAACTACCTTAAAACTTCGATAATTTGAATGCTCGCCAATTTACACCATTATATACCGACCTAGAGGACTAGTCGACAGTATAACGCCGTTGTCACATTTACTGCACTTCAGTGTACTGAGGTGCGTGCCAAGTTCCGTGGGGTCAGCACAGCGCGCACAGTCGCACTGGAAGAACTTAGACTCCGCCAGAAAGTCGCGTCGAACCAGTGTGGGGGATAGAGAGTGCGTGTAGCATATGTATAGAGTGTCCCCCTCGTTTATTGGGATAGAGGCTCTAACTTGCACTCTGAAAAAAATATGAAAATGAAAAAAAAGGAATCATTAAGAGCAAAACTTTCATTCAGGAATCAAGTTTCCAGTTGACCGAATGCCAGGAAGGGCTTGATTTTAAAGAGAGTAACGGGAAACATGAAAGAAGCAAGAATAATTAGTATGATTACCTACTTTTGTACATACAGTCAACCGCACATCGTTGTTGTCAATTTGACGTTGAGAGCGCTTTAGTTCGTAGCAATAATGGTGATTTTCGCAGTGCTATTGTTACCACTGATTTGCTGACTTACGGTACAATAAAAGTATATTAGAATAAATAGAATAGAATGGCCCTCTCACTTACTGGTCATTTTGCAGTATGGTGTGAACGATGTTAGGGACACAATTGTGCGCAGCGATGGCAAGCCGAGGATAGAGGGCTCGTATGCTGAAGCCACCTCGAGACGGGATCTCCACGGAATTCACCTGCATATGCATATAAATGTTGTAAAGTTTCGCAAAAAACCCTACGATCACGCAGAGTGGAAAAAGAAGTGAGCTGGAGACTGCTGAAAGTGGGTAAAAAAATTGAAGACGTACCTAGGAACCATAATCTATAATTACATTTCGTGCCTGTATAACAACGCAGCGGGTTTTGATGCGGTTTTGAACATAATTTTAGAGAATTTTAGGTTTGGTATAATATCTCGATGTTTCGTCAAGTCTTAAAAGTCGTTTGAAACCAAGGGCAGGTCGCAGTACGTGATAAATTAGAGTGGACCTGCATGTGTAGAAAAAGAAAACCTAGGGCCGAAACTCAAAACCACCTAGATTCGTATGTAGATTAGCGAGCTCACAGACTGGCTAATCGTGTCGCGTGTGGCCATGTTTCCACGGATGTAATAAAACCGCGGTGGGATTTTTTTGAACACTGGATCTTCAACGCACTGCTAAGCGCCGAGAGTTGAAAGTCCAACATTGTTTTTTCGACGAGGCGTTGACGCGACGCGATGTGCTCTATTGGATTCCCAACGCTCGGTTTAACACAGACAGTAAAAAATTCAGTGCGCAAAAAAATCGCGCCGCTGTTCAATTACTTCTGTGCGAACGTGGTCATACAGCTTTGCGTTTTTTTTTTAATCGCCCAACTCTCACCTCAAGAATTCCACAAACTTTTTGCACCAGCTCCTTATCAAACCTCTTGGCAAGTTTACAGTGATCTACAAGGAAGTCGGCGATGTTCACTTGGTCAGCGCCCCAGGTTGGCCTCGGCTTCCGCTCCTCTGTGTGCGTCTCCATGACGTCCAGCGCGCGCTGCCATCGATCTGGATCTTTTTCTTTTCCCAAAAGTATTCTGTACAGAAAATTAAAAAAATACATAATCTAGTCGAATAATTAGTTATATTGCGCTGACTACGAGTTTACAGGAGTCTTCACGAATGAAGATATGTCGATATTAGTCCGGCGTAGGTCTAGGGGTACTAGTTCAGGGGTGGCCTCGACATCACTCCTGGTGACCGGCTAATTTAAGGCAGCCAAGGCATGGTCATCTGTGTCCCAGCAGTGGGAACGTTATAGGCTTACTATGCATAGACAGTATGCTTAAGCTAAGGCATTAAATAATTACCTAAGAATATGTAGAAAAACAGGTCCGAAATGTAGAGGGTGCCTATTGAAGATCATTCATCAAACATTTTGACAGGTGGGGGTAGGTTGGTGTAGTACCTATGGTATGGTACATATATTTAGGATGCAATTGTTAAAATTTACGTGATTGATACACATTGATGCGAAAATTGATTTTCCACCAAATGCAATTGAAGCGATTGACAATATTAGTACTACAATAGGAATTGATAAACATTATGAGTCCATTAGCAGATTAAATAATAGCCGAAAACAGGTGGTGCCTGCCTCGTTGGTCTAGTGGTCGCAAGAGATACTGTTGAGCATGAGGTCCTGGGTTCGATTCCCAGGTCGGGCAAGGCATGTGTTTTTGGGTTTTCTATCTAGAATTTCTCAGTAGCAACCCGTAGTCTGGATTGTGCCCGGTTGATGGTAATAGGCTCGCCCCCTATTACATGGGACTTAACCATTACTGGCGAAATGTGGGTGTACTATAGGTACACCTCTGCCTAACCCTTCTGGTATTACAGGCGTGATGTTTAATATAGGTGTAAGTAAAAGTTGGTGGTTTAATGTACAGTCTATATTTTGCCTGTATACATATATAGGAGTTAATTATAGGAAACTTAATTTACATAGTTTTCTTTATGTTGGTAAAATTAAGGAAGGATAAAGAGCCTACGGAGTATGCAATCTAGCGTAAGCATTGGACTAGTGGAGGGTCGGGTGATATTTGTCTATGGAGTGCAGCATCTTGTAAAGACGTCGCAGCCGGGTTGATTCAGGCCGAGCTTCATCGGTAAATCTTTTAGCGGGGTTCAACTGGGTTCTCGGCTCTTTACTATGTCACTGCTCTGCTGTGCTAAATGTTGCTGTTTTCACTTTTTAATGTCTTCGTCTGAGATCACGCTACCCCGCGCTCACATTGGTCCTTCAAGGATCTCGTCGTCGTAATTTCAAAAGTAACGGTCTCGAAAAAACAAATAACTTCAAACTCAAAGCTCTTCAGTTGCGGTCTTCAACAGGGTCAGTTCCAGCAGGAACCATCAATACCTTGTTGAAGAAACTTCGCGTAACACTGCACACGCACGAAGTCATCCAGACGTCGACCGGCGTCGAAATTCGGACCCGTCGAATGTTCGAGTCGTCGTCCTGGGCAAAGAAGGACGAAAACTGCAGCTCATCGTTTATCCAGTGGATGATTTAGACATTTTGTGAGTTTGTTCCAATTTATTCCTTAACTTAGTGTCATTTCATATGTTTAAATAACAACATTTAAGTGAATGTTATCAATTATCTTTTAGCGGCAATCATTCTTATTAATAGCCTTATATTTTTCTAAAATCACTTCTATTCTTATAAAACTAAAATATAACGGTTAGATAACCCATGTGTACGCAATTCTTTCACTTCACTAGTACAGCTGATAACTCGGCGACGTGCTTCCTTGTTGTCTTCGCATCAGCTGTTCCTTAATTCGCACCTAGACATTCATAATCATAACTAATTAGCTATACATTTCGTATTGCTTTTATAAACTGGTTTGTTATCTCTTATCCAATACAATTATTATTGCGAGTTTGCCACTGAAACTGCTATCGATCGCTATGGCTAACGAAAAAGTTGATTAAAAAAAAAAACGCTGTATGAAGTCTAAGCTCACCATTTTTAGCAGCTTATTATCAAGCGTAAGTTTTTTATTGTTTTAAAATTATACCTTATTTCCTTGTCCCCATGTTTTTACTCCAATAACCTATGTGTTGGTGGTAATTTGCATATTATTAGTTGTGTTACAAGGTATTCATTTTAGTATTGTAGCATTGTTTACGCTGAGCCAGCGATGGTAGCAGACAGTAGAAGCAGAGATTGCAATTTTATTCAATCACTTTCGGCAATTTTATCTGCAATTCAACACAAGCCTGTCTTAAGTCATCAATACCTTGTTGAAGAAACTTCGCGTAGCACTGCACACGCCCAGAGGACGAAGTCATCCAGACGTCGACCAGCTTATTACTGCTGTGCTACCTATTAAAGACTACTTATCCGCTCTTCGATAATTTTCTGGAATTCAAGATACTCTTTTAAACTTCTTATCATTATTCTCCTACTATTAATTTATCATTGCTTGCAAGTTATGAGAAATGGCTACCTGCCTCACTCAAATAAAAGCTGGTTTAAACTTCTATCCTCTTGTTCCTCTTCCCCCAGAACCCTTTTACTCTTCCATTTTCGCTAATTCTGTATCCATAGGACGGCCACTACATTCTACTCTCAACCACAGGTCTCTTGGTCAGCGAACCATATTCAAAGGAGTCCTGAGTGGTTACCAGGCAATGACGAGATTCACTAAGGTGAGAAACCAAGGATCATCATTCAGAGGCCATGGACTTATTTTGCCCCCTTCCAGATTTTTGAAGTCGCTTCAATCCGGGCAGCATGTTGAGAATCGAACCCAACATAACACATTGCGCGCGGTCTGCACGTGCAGGTTGCGTGATCAGCGCGGCTTCGGCGCGGCGCGGCATCCACATTCTACCGAGACGGAACAAAAAAACTCTCTGTTTTGACTCGATCACTAAATGTTTTTGCAGCACTTTCGAACGTAACAATTAGCACTGGGACCGATCATTTGTGATAAACCTTTTTTTTTGTCACCCTCGGGTCGTCTACCTGAAGCACATTTTTGTCAGCTTGTTCCTATAAAATGCAGATTTTTGGAAACAGTGCTTTAATTTTAATGTCATATTCAATGACAGGTTTGTAGAGCTTTGATACATAATTTCTCACTTCACCTAAGTATTCATGGTGAGATGGTTCCAGAATAGCAAAGGATTGACCAAGCCGGGGTGACAATGACAGTTCACCCCACGCAAGTCTTCACGGTGAGATTTTTAGAGAATTGACATGGAGGAGTAGGAAGACTTAATTTGGATATTCCAACTATAGTGGACCATAGTCTAACAGCAAAGACATAGACGTGGAGTGTCTAAATAAAATATGTATATAGGTACCTTAGCGGTGTAATACAATCAAGTTGCGGCGCGCTGACAGTCCAGTCCTCAACCGGCTGGAACCTCACCCTGGCGGCAGAGAAGACGCCACATTCTCCGGCATGTATAGTGGACTTCCCGCACTCATCGCTGCAGACAGGCCACCCGCAAGACGAGCAGAACGTATTCTCCACCGGGCAGTAACAGCTCAGACATAGAGGTGGAGTGTCTGTATTAAACAGAATAGAATAGAATATTCTTTATTTTGTCATCATCATCATCATCATTCTTTCCATAAATACGTATTTTAATTCTTGTGTAATCGCATGGAAAACATGGTTCTGGCCCTGGCGCGATTGCGCGAACGAGGCGTACATGTACTTACATCTCCCCAACTTTTTTTCGCATGCCCTCGTCTTCAGACTGGGCCCAAAATTATAAACTATGCGACAACACGCAAAGGGCATCCCCTGTGGGGTACGGACCTTTGTTTACGTGGCGTACCTACGTAAAAAGTCTTAAAGGAAACCGCTGTAGACACGGTCGTAGAGATTGGTGCAATAGTGAAAAATGCTTGGGTGGACTTCCCCGACTTAGGACTTACCTTTTTTTCGTTGTCCGCATTTTGGATCTTCCAGTGTGACTGATCTTCTTTGGTTCACATTGCATCAAAGAGTACCTGCTATAATTATATGGCATTGCATGATGACGGCTCTATGAAACTAATGTAAGTTGGCTTAGCGTATGTAAACAGAAATAACATACCTCTTCACGCATTTATATAAGTACCTTGGTCATGGAGAAAGTAAAATAACTAGGTACATAACAGCCTAAGCAATCTACATATATTATATTTATTTAACAGGAGGTCCACAAACTTCAGAGTCACTCAAACTTTTGAACAAACGAGTGGTTCACAAAGACCTAAGTGGAATACACTTGTGTGCACGGCAGTATACTGGCATATTATTTTTTAGGTAAGTATATACCAATAAATAAATATTTTAAGAAACATCTATCGAGCCAGTATTAAAGTTGGATTGGAATTGAACCTCGACAAAACCAAAGTTACCACTAATCACCTAACGACATCCATCTGGGTTAACAACATACCTCTCGAGTTTGTTCAAGAGTTGTAGCAAAGAAAGAAATTTAGAAGAAGTGGACAAAAGAATTTCGACTACCTGGAAAAAGTACTGGAGCCATAAGGAAGTTTTCAAATCGCAGCTACCACTACCGACCAAAAAATAGTCATGGATTCGGAAATACGACCATGTCTCACCTACGGCTGCCAGACTTGGACATTCGATCGCAAGAGAAGAATGGAGAGAAGTTGCCTGGGCATAAAATTAAAAGACGGGGTAAGGAATGTCGAAATTCGGAATAGAACAAAAGTAACAGACGCCCTAACCTTCTCACTTCAAAGAAAATGGAAGTGGGCAGGTCATGTGGCCAGGCTTAAAGATGATAGATGGACGGGAAGAGTAATAGAATGGACTGGACCACGAGGTACTAGAAGCAGAGGCAGGCCAAATGCTAGATGGGTAGATGAGGTAGTGGAGATAGCTGGTCAAAGCTGGCTAAAATCAGCCAGCAACAAAGATTACTGGCATTCCTTGGAGGAGGCTTTTACCCGAAGGGGGTCCGTACAATCTACATAATATTTTACTCTACATATATACTATATTATAAACATTGTTAATTTATAGTTTTAAATGTTTTTTTTTTCCTTAAACGGTTTACATTGTAATTTGCACGGAAATAAATAAAGCTTTATTATTATTATTATATACCAGTGATGGTTACATTTTAGTCTGTGGTGGTCAACAGTTCAACACCTTTCCTCATGCAATCATCCGATTCGCAGGATGTTAATAGATAGAGCATGCATGAGCATGGTCTAAAGAGGTTGTAGGTACTTCCGTACTTCCCAAAAATGCTTATAATTTAGGTCTTATAGGATTTACAAACTCAGAATATATTTTCAATGAGGTAACAGATGGCAGCATAATTTCCTTTAGATATCGTTCTAGATAGAAGCTAAATCAATCACTTGCCTGGTTTGGGTCCCACAGCGAATGGTGTGTCTGTAAATATTAATTCGCCACCCACTAAATCCTTTTTTGCAATTAAATACCGTCCATATTTATCGTTTTGTTGTATTTCGTAATGACGCACGTCGTCACCCATTTCGTTTGTACACAAGTGCTCCTTGGATTGATCGGATAGAGATTGAGCGAGAAGCTGTTGGCCGAAATGCCGACTGAACAAGATTAGCGTCTAAAATAAACTACGTACCATTCGAGAATTGGGCCGCTCGAACTTTCGGAACGTTTCCATATGATACGATAGAAGTTTACATCCAGTTGCACCTATTGTCTTTTATATTTATAAATCGTCTATATGTCCACTACTAAAAATATCTGGCGTGTCCAATTCAACTCAATATCAAGCGGACGCGGTCGTTGAGTGAACCCGCGGCCGGAAAGATTTTGTAGTGACTAAGTGAAATTATTTTGAAGAATCGATCCTAGGCATTCAGTTTTAAAACTGCTTATTCGATATTTTATATGCTACTAGCTGTTGCTCGCGACTTCGTCTGCAATCCAGGATAAAAAGTAGCCTACACATGTCCTTCTCCAGGTCATGGTCTACCCATGTGACAAATTCCACCCAAATCAGTTCAGCTGTTTCAGAGTGAAAATGTAACAAACAAACAAACGAACTTACGCATTTACAAAATTAGTTAGGATCACTGTATCCTCTTCCGAAAATTCTTCAAAACGACGTCGATCAAATGATGACTTATGAGAGGTACCCTGCGGATATCCAGTTGAGTTTCAGCGTACCCTACTGAGACTCACATTATGTAACTACCTATCATCCCGTAAGTGATCCGTTAAATTAACAATTTGAACGTGGAATTTGTTGAACTCAAACTCAAACAATTTATTTCAATTAAACCATTTACAGGCACTTTTGAATTGTCAAGGAGTCGATCAGTCAGAAATATGAAGCTAATGCCCATTCCAAAGCACAGTAGGTACCTATGGAGAAGAACGGGCAAGAAGTAATAAAAATATTATTGTTACAAAAAAAAATAGTTCCATAGTTAATGTTGATCTGGTATGTGAGAACGATGTACAAAAAACGTAGGTACACGTTAAAATCGTCCAGAGTGCAGCAAAAATAACTAAAACAATTCAATAAATAAATTATTAAAAAAAAAGAACGCCAAACTGAAAATCAATAGAACTTCTTTTAGTTACACGAAATCGACTTCGACGTCATAATAGCCTCCAAAAGAGCATTTTTTTGTTACGGGGTGTAAAGTCTGTGAGACTCTTACATACTAAAAAACCACCCCGGTGTTCCCTTCTCACACTTGCACCGGGGATCATTGGAACTTGTGCGCCTTCCACGATCACCGGCATTTTTCTTTAATTCTCAAAATTCTCTACATACCGTGACAACGTAAATCCTATAACAGTAAATATGGTCAAAAGAAAATCTATCCAATCCATCTGCCCAAGAAATAAATCCTGGATCCGCCCTTGCAGCTAAGAGATGTCCAGTCCCAACTGACGGCGCCCGTTCACGAACATGACGCATGGATCAGCACCATTCAGCTCAACCATTTTGAAGGAAGCTGAATGATCCAACACACGCGCCACCGTCAGCGAGACATTTGAGTGAGCATGAGCACATTCAAGTCAATAAAAGACTCCTGGTAAATGGTAGCTACACAGTACATAGTAATTACACCTGTGCTATGCATTTATATAATACGAACGAGATTGTGTTTAAGCAATTCTTACAATCTTCAGCAGCTGCAACAGTATTTTCAAATTTTAATTAATTCGCTGTGGTGTGGAGCTTTGAGCCAGGCATTTTTATCAGGGATGTAATCCCCTAACTTACACTATGCAGGCAGGCATATTATGCCTGCCTGCATAGTGTGCGTTTTATAAAATATTTAAATTTCGTCTCATTGATTAGGTATTTTATTGTAACATTTTAAACAGTACCCCATGAAAGATAAAGTCTACTTTAACCAGTCTGAAACCTGGCTGAACCAAGGTCCCGATTTCTAGTACTTACATACCATAATAATGTATTTCACCTCTTTTACTGTAGATGTAAATAACATGATGTTTTCATTGAAATATTGACAAGGTACCGTCGCGCGTCGTGATCATATCCTTATGCGGAGATTACTTATGACTATGATGGCTCTTTTTTTGCAGAATAAATATTGACTCGATGTCTGTCCCGTCCCCAAAGTAAAATACCGTAAGACATGATACTATGAAAGTAACTAAAATAAATCCATCTAGATAGGTAAATTGACGGATTTTTCTGACAGCATAAGCTTCTGAACTTAGCCGACCTGTAAGAGATGTTACTTAAATGAGGACCCCTTTGTAGCATTGAGTCGAGCGTGATCCCCAAGAAAACAGTTTTATCGACGAATTCTAGTTTCTCTTCATTCAATACTATCTCACAACACAATCACTACCTTTGACATAATATATAATATATATTTCTATGACGTCACCAAAATATGTCGTAAAATATATCTCGGTATATTTTGGCCTTTAAAACCGTGCGCTTGCAAAGGCGAGGCAAGGGCAAAACATATACTATAGTATAGCTCTCGTGTGTGGTAGTTGGCTATACTATAATATACATCTCGATATATTAATATACATTATAGCTACGTCTGTGACGGGCTTTAATCTTGACAACTCGTTCGAGAGAATACAGGGAAACCCGCAATTTACGTACAGAAGTCGAAACTTATTGGGAATTCCCCTGTATTATTTTTATTATTTAGTGCTATGTTGCCAACTTGAAATATTCGCCGTCACATTTCGCGGGTGGTAATACGGAAACGTTCTATAAAATAATCCAATAAATAAATTAAAACTCTATTACAACAAAAACTTTATTGGCAAACTATTGGCAATTTTTTTTTTTGTAAACTGTTACTTTAACCAAAACCACCAATACCACCAATACCAATTTCAAAACAGGGAAGAAATATTTAAAATTACTATTTTCAATCATGTACTAGGCACAATAATTGCTCAATTAAATGCACGTTTAGGTGGTATGAGTGCAGTCAGTCAAATATAAAATTTTCTAACACCAACATTTTTACTGGGTGTGGTGAAACAACTTTATTACCTACAAAAGTGTGACCAATTCCAAAGTAAATATTCTGAAATAATAGGCCTCAACTTTTCCCTTCAATTTCTTAATATTAACCACCTAGCTTGAACTACCTGAATTAACTAAGGCATGGATTATTCACCAATTTGCAAATAAATAATGAGAAATTAAGAGTGCTAGAATGCGACCTATCAGAAGTATGACCTGCAGAACCTGAAAGATCATTAAGCAAATTAAAAAATATTAAAGTAGCCAAAGAATACTATAAGCCAAGCTCGACTCCGACATTTATCGCGAATATGAATCGAAAACAAAGCCGCATCAAGCCTAGGTTTAAACTAAGTCATTGACCGAAGTCTTTTGCGAAAACGCAGGCTAGGAAAAGATTATGAACTAAATTGTTATTTTGTAGTCAATAGACACATCAGTATAGTGTAGGTCTGACTTTCATATTTATAACTGGAAGAGATCCTTTAAAGGGATAAGTTTGCCTTTGACTCTTCTTCTTAGTGTGTCGATGGAAATCTAAACAGACTCTGCCCAGAATTCGGCTACGTGTTTGGCGTCATCGCTAGTCCATCAGTTCCTGTAACGTGCAGCTGACAGGACACGCAGGACATGATATCCAATGTCCCATCGTTTGGGGCAGTACCAAAAAATGCAAGGCTGAGTGGTTTATAATTCTCCACCTGAACAGGGTTGGCTTGCTTCGGCCACCCTGGGTCCAGAGTCTGTTTAAAGACTTCCAGGTTACCCAAGGCAACTCATGTCCAAGTGTTTGATCTTCAGAGGGTGGAACGAAAGGTTTGGGTAAGGAAGCACTGTCTCGCCACAGCTTCAGTCTTTCTTTAGAACGTTCTCCAGTGAGTGGGGCGACAAACTTTAAAAAAACTGTTTCGGTATTTTCAGCCTTTGTGGCACAAGGGTATTGTCGTGTAAGTGTCGTTTTGCGGGACGAAAGTGCCACTTTACTCCTATGAGAAAACAAATGAAATAGTTTTGACATCTGCACTAATCTTCCAGCAAGACAGTGGCAGAAACAAATTTCGGATATAAATATGGTGAAAAATTGTTTATACGCTAGCGAAGGAAGTAGGATATCCAATCCTTGTGTTTGCGACCCTCGCCTTCGGCGAGTGGCGAGTCAATTTTACACGCAGGTTGAAATGTCCTACTTTCTTCCCTCGGTGTATAATATACTATTAAAGTTTTATTTACACTAAAGTGTTTTGTTTTACACACACACGTGCATAAACCTTTTTGATTTACTTTGTTTTATTGCTATAAACCAATATTATTAATAAAATATACGTTCGTAAACTCTTTACCAGCATGTGGATTCTGTAAAAACCTCACCGTAAAGACTTGAATGGAGGATCCCTAGCATCAGTGGCACTGACAGCTCACTTCACCTAAGTTTTCACGGTGAGATGGTTACAGAATAGCACTACTGTAGAACCGGGGCGATCATTAAAGCTCACACAAGACACTCATGCAATGCCAATACATGTAGTAAGTAGTTTTGCTGTGCCAAGCAGTGCACGATAAAGAACGTATGATAAACGAGTAGCTTTGTACCTTTAAAGTATTTATATATATTTTTGACTTCATAAAACCCAAACAGTTTAGTTAGGGCCCCAGTTTTTTTTTTTTTTTCACCGGTGTCTGCCGATTCTTCCTCTGCCTGTTCGATTAAAAAAATTACCAAACCGTCTTAATCGGTCGGAATAAAAAATTATTACCCTCCTTCGGAAGGAAGGCCTGTCAAGTGTAGACACTCAGCAGATGTTTAGATCTAGCATATGTGGAGTGTGGACTTGTGGAGCAATGCCAATATGATAGGTATTCCATCTATAGACCAACATGCGGAAAGATGATCACGGTACGGTGCGGTCATTCACACATGACGCATATTTCTGCATCGGTTTTTTTGTTTAAGTAGGTACGGATAACAAACTTGAATGTCCCTGTTTCAACTTTAGGGGTTGACTTTGTTTGAAATACAAGTTGGTTATAAATAAATAAATTAAAGTTTCCAAAGCTCTTTCTTCAGTCAGTCTCGGAACTGTAGCTTGCTCGGAAATACCTTGTAGAACATGTAACTTGTAGAACCGGAAGTACGTGTAATAGGTAAATGCAGCTTATTCTTAAAAAAATATTTTTTTTGGGTAAGTAAGTATGGGATGATAATATTGGAGCATCGTTTGCGGTAGATTTCACTATTTAAAACAATACTGCCGAATACAACCCTAACTAACCACACCACTTTAGGTAGGTGGATACGTGGTGGATACTCTCTGGTACTCGACTCGAGTACCAGAGCGCAATTGCCCGCTTGATGGTGTATTTGTGGTGGTTGCATTGCAGCACACGTTGGCTTTAATTGTAAAGATGATTCCAATCCAACTAAATATGATGAATGATAAGCCTAGTAGATTTATTTTATTTAAAATTGAAAATTTACGATCTAGTCGGCGTCCTCCCTTGTCAAATATTTTTTGTTACAATTTTAAAGTAATTTTATATGTTTTTTTTGTTAATTATGTCATATTTTGAGCATTTATTTGATATTTATAGAACCGTATTGGACGACTGTTGGCGAAACTTAAAATTTCCAATAATAGTAAGCGCAGCAATTATTCGAGAATCCACACCATGCATTTTAGAGGTAAGTAGTTTCATCGTACAGTCTCCCTTACTACAACTTACTTTCTGCTGGGACTCAGCTTCATCTCTGTGATGTGAGGGGGCGCGGACAACACATGGGCCCAGTGTGAGGCGATCCACGTCCGCCATTACTTACCGATATTGGATAACTTGCAGGCCGACTCCCATATTGATAGTCATACGATAAAAATATGAGTTGGTGGGGTGTACCTTGGTAATATTAACTTACTTAGTAATTAGTAAGCATCCTTAATGAATGCGTTCTAAAGATAACTATTAAATTAAATAAACAATTTCCGTAATCTTTAAAATAGTAACTTTATAAATATTCTTAGGATGGCTCATTGAGTGTAGAAGTAACCTGTAAGGATGAAGATGGGAAAACCGTGGATTGCCCGAAAAATGCGGACGACCAAGGATATAAAGAGAGTACATGTGGATTTCCGTGCTTCGTTACAGAAGAAGAAGAAGAAGGGCTTGGTCTTGGATCATCAGTAAGTTAAAAAATAAACCTATTTTGATGCCTTAATTATCATCCTCATAAAAACAATATTTACGCTTAGTAATTATCTACAACAGAAATATAACCAATACTCCTCAGTAGAGGCACGGCTTCTACTCTTCTCGAAGCGTCTTCTTAAAATTCCTATCACAAAAAATAATAAATACCCTGACGGGATTCTTAGAATAAATAAAAGGATTTAAAACTCTTTTTAAAATTCCCGCTAATACACGCAAATTTTAGCACGCTACGCGAAAGTGTAGTAGAATTTTTATGTCACTTAAAATTAGTCTTCAAACAGCAAGATAATTTACAAAACATTTCGCCTACGTTGAAAAACCAAGGAATTTATAAAATAATGGAAATAAATTTTATTAGGACATCAAATCACAAAGTGTACATGTCATGCAACGTCACTGAAAACATTCAGTCAAAAATTTACTGTTTTTATAGGGAAAGATAATGATGGCTTATAGTATGTTACTAAAACATGTTATATTTTATCTAAAATATTAATTGTAATAAAATGTACAAACATAACTCTCTGTCACTTGCTTAAAAAGTAAAATTATTATCAATAACGTGAGTTCCGGAAATCACGCCCTCTGTCGACATTTTGTCAAAATTGAAATTGTCTTGTGGTGTGGTAGAGTGTAGGAGGTCTTGTTCTCGTCTTCTCTGTAAATTACCTGGAAATTATTGTGAAATAGTTCCATCATGTCAGTAAGTATTCTTCAGGCTTTTCGTAATGTTTGGTATTCAGTCATAATAGTAAGAATTTCATACCTGTAGCCAGTTAACGATTTGCTGGGCGAACCGGTGATAACGGGGAACAATCGACGTCATTTTCCAATATTTTAGATTCTTCGCATCCTTCTTCAAATAAAAAGGATGTAAGAATCATACAGAGGACAAGTCTATACTGGTCTCAGGATAATATTTATAATGTTTCCCTATTTGCTTAACTGAGACGCCACCGGGGTACAGGCTAATTGACGCATGTGAATTTTGAGCTCAACTTGGGCCCTTTTCTCGAAGGTCAAGTTTACCGCCTTACTGATATACTTTATTGTAGGTATTCATGATTATGGTTTCTCTCAGTGCTGGAACGTAATAGTAGTACAGCTTTAGCCGCAATGCATTGATGTTATGTAATACCTTGAGTAGAAGTGGCTTGTAAATAAGTCACTAAGCCGATTTCGACCCTGACACAGCTGGCACTGATTGCAATTTCGCGACTTTGCTAAACGTGTAAAGCTTCACCTTGGTTCGTGTGATAAGGTTTTGCTGCTGAGTTTTATTAATGTTACAATTTTAAGGTTAATGACCCGTTAGTCTTTACAGGTTTTGTATAAATCATAAATATACCTAATGTCAAATTAAATGTTCTTTAGAAACCTACCCCATACTATGCTGATCTTGGAAAGAAGGCCAGTGATGTCTTTGGCAAAGGCTACCACTTCGGTGTGTTCAAACTTGACCTGAAGACCAAGAGTGAAACAGGTGTTGAATTCACCAGTGGAATCACCTCCAACCATGAAAGTGGGAAGGTAAGTAAGGTACAAACGTGAATGTGGATGTTCTGTAGCTAAACTCATTTAGAAATGTACTAATGAGCAAGCTATCATGTCACAAGCATATTTACACATACCTGTCTCTGATTTCGTAACATTGTTACTAGCTTCTACCAATTAGATCTTTGTGTTTTAAATTATTTAACATTCTATTTTCACTACAATAACTTAAACTACTGTAAATGTAGAACTAGCATTATAAAACTTTTTTATGTATTTTAATTAGAAAGTGAAGGAATGGTACTATCTAAGTACAAAGATGTAAAAATAACTTCTATCAAGATTTTGAGAATGAATCCAACAAAGCCACATTTTCATTTCACCCAAAAAATGTAAAGTATATTATTGTAACTTTCAGGTGTTTGGTAGCCTTTCATCGAAATATTCAGTTAAAGACTACGGTCTCACATTCACTGAGAAGTGGAACACAGACAACACACTTGCCACGGACATTACCATTGCAGACAAAATTGCTGCTGGTCTTAAAGTTACCCTCGAAGGAACCTTCGCACCACAAACAGGGTAAGAATTTGGGTAGAATTAAAACATTATCATTTTGTCAATTTTGTATGCTGTATTAAAAAGGTTTAGGTGACTGTTTCGCTAAAAAAATTGCCTTTCATCATTATTATTACATCAATTTAATTTGCAGGACCAAGACCGGTAAACTGAAGACCTCATTTACCAACGAGACTGTTGCCGTTAACACCGTCTTGGATTTGGACCTTGCTGGTCCTATTGTGGATGTGGCTGCTGTCTTAGCCTACCAGGGCTGGCTTGCTGGTGTACATGGACAGTTTGACTCACAGAAGACCAAGCTCTCCAAGAACAACTTTGCTCTTGGTTACCAATCTAAGGACTTCAACTTGCACACCAATGTGTAAGTATTTTTTTAATGAGCGTCACTAAAATTCTTGTGTATATTCACTCCAACCATAGATGAACATCCTACTGTATATAATGATAATATTATTAATGTGAAAGACTGTATGTTTGAATAGTTATTCAATCATGCATGAAATTTTGCACACAGGTAGGCAACATCCTAGAATAGGAAATAGGATACTCATGAGGGATACAACATTTTTTTCAGTAGTATGTTGCTCTAACATAATTTTACGCTAGTAATTTTAAAGCTAGTACACACAACAACATATATCAAGCTATACATTTCCAGTTTTAGCTGACCTGGCATTGTATAGGCTCTTTGAACAATGAGAAGTCAGCTTATACAGGAAATGTATAGCTTTGTATATGTTGTTATGTGTACTAGCTTTCGCCAGCAGCTTCACTAAGTAAGATTAGAAGTACTTCTACTTGATAAGAAAAATCAATATCTTCACTAAGCTTAATCTAGGTCTTCAGGGCACTTTATAGCTGCAGGCTGTGTCAGTGCTATTGATTTAATATGATTACATAACACATGGCCTAGTTAGTTGAGGTTTAGCAAAGGATGTCATCTCTCTTGTTATGCAAACCTGTTATTACTGGCTTTGCACTAAGGCAGTGAGCTAAATTATTCCTTATACATTGAAAGGAGTAAGATCTAGTTCTTATTTTTTGTGACTTAACGTTTTTGCAAACTATTCGGAAATTCAATTGTTGTTTCTTATTAATACAGCTAAATGTTTTCATAACTACTTTTTAAACAAAGATTGACTATAATAGTAAGTTATAATAAAACACGATTTGTTTACATTGCTATACAATGTTGTTTTCTTATTGGATTTAGTGACAACGGAAAGGAATTTGGCGGTTCTATCTACCAGAAGGTGTCGGATAAGATTGAGTGCGGTATCAGCATGAAGTGGACCTCTGGCTCTCCTGAAACTCTGTTTGGTGTTGGCACCAAGTTTGCGTTGGATGCGGATGCTTCGTTGCATGCCAAGATCAACAACAAATCTCTCATTGGTCTTGGATACCAACAGAGACTGCGCCCTGGTGAGTCCCAATTATTATCAACTTCCACAACACTTAACTATTTAATAAGCTTTACTCATTCATACATTTTTATTGATTTAAGGATTCTTTATAAGGCTGGACTCATAAAATTTATTCACACAAACTCAAAAAACATTAAAATCATGATAAAATCTTAATATAATTAATAAGCTTTACTTTACATTCACAAATTTTTGTTGATCTAAAGATTATTTAAATGGCTTTTATCATCATTTTAAGTAGTACTGCCTCGTTGGTCTAGTGTTCGCAAGAGCTACTGCTGAGCATGAATCCTGGGTTCGATTCCCAGGGTTGGCAGTGCTATTGGTTTTTTTTATCTAGAATTTCTCAGTAGCAGCCCGGTGTCTGGATTTGTGCCCGTTTGTTGGCAGGCTCGCCCCCTATTACATGGGACTTAAGCATAACTGGCGAAATGTGGGTGCACTATAGGTACACCTTTGCCTAACCCTTCTGGTATTACAGCTGTGATGTTGTGTTTATGATAAAACTACGAATAATTTCAACATATAATAATAATAATATAATAAATCATTTATTTATTTATTATCACTTACCTAATGCTTTTACTTTCTACATTCGTATTATTAGTTATCTCAACACTGAACAGCATCTGTTATTATGAGATAACTTCCAAACTTCTGTTCTTCTGTTGGAACTTCATTTGTTTGTAATATCAGATCATATGATCTGTAATTCATTGTTCCATTTTCATGACTGCTATGCGTTATCTATATTATCAGTTATCATATCATCACAGAAAGCCTACTACTCTGCAGACGAAATTTTTGTTATATAATGTTATCATTATTTTTCAGGCGTCGTCTTGACGCTGTCGGCGGCTATCGACGGCCAGAACTTCAACGCTGGCGGACACAAAGTGGGCGTTGCCCTCGAGCTCGAGCCCTAAGCAATCGGAGGCCCTCCGGCTTTTAGTCTTGTAGATAATACATAATGCCACATTTACTGTTATTTTAATAACAGAAAAGAAAGCGTAACTATCAATCAATTTATCAAACAGTATCTTCAAGTGTTCTCTGTATAGTGTATTCTGCGTTAAAAACGCAACAATAAAATTGTCATACACCTAGTAACTTCGTCTTTGTAAATGTAAGCTTGCGCCGTCAGTTAATATTATAATTTATATTTCAAGGCGGCGGACGCTTTTTTCCTAGAAATGTTATTATTAGAATCTTAATGTATTATGTATTAGCACGCGGCGTTTAAGCATCCCTGTTTTGCAAAATATCAATATGAAACTACATCACGTCACCCACGCCAGTTGTCTTGTAAATAAGCACCTATGGTGTATTATCCTATTGATTGAATGGTAATAAAAATGAATAGTCTGTTGGAATCAGCGTGCACTTGTTTTATTAGACCTTTACCTATTCATTCCTTTCCTTATTGTGATTTGGTATTTGTACTAATTTTTTTAGTGTGTTAATTTTTATAATAATTTTTTGGTATTGTTCTGTTTAAATGTTACCAATACATCTATACATACAACTATGGTAGGTTCATAGGTCGTCAATAACATTCAGTTGGAAGACATATAGTGAAAACAAAGAAGTTTATTTACTGAAATAATTATATTAGTAAGAACAGTGTCATCAGGGTATTACAACAAGAGTGCTACTGTATCATTTCCTCCTCCATGAGTTTGGCCATCCACTCTGGCTCTGCAGCAGCTATCTTTTCTATCAGACTGTTCACCTGGTAACACAGACTTTGTATTTGTTTGTCCCACTGTGGTAAGATCTCACGTGCTGAAAAAAATGTTTTAGTATGAGTGATAGAAAAAAGTTACTGAAAGAACCTTTGTCTTTACCAAGGAAAAACAGGCAAGGAGTTGTACTGAGAATGACTAAATACCAAGTACCGATGCCGTATGCAAATGAATGAATGAAATATAATTAGGTAACTCTTTTTTAGTTTTTTTTAATCGTAAAATTTAAAATTAGTAAAAAATCGAAACAACACTATGCCTGTATTTCCTGAAAGGGTTAGACGAGTTCAGACCAGAAAAACAGTTCGTAGAGGGGACACATTTTTATATTATGTACCTTTATGCCTACTTACAGCATTGATGTGTTCATCTCAAAAATAATTAGCTGTTAGGTAGGTACTTTTGTAGCCACTCGTGTGCGACTTCCGAGAGCTCTTATAGATTTGCGCGAACGAACTATATCACCAACTTAGCTACGGCTACAGTGTCGCGATAAACTAATTCGGGCGCTCTGTTTACAGTAAGACGTCGAGCGGAGCGTGAGATAGCGCATGAAGTGTAGTTCGCCAAAAGGCAAATCACGACAATGTACCCGCAGCATTACGTGAAATGCTGACAAGTAGTCTAAAGATATCGAATAATGATTATGCATCAATTTCGAGTATGCTGAAGCTCTCTAAGGATCTTGTTTCTGTGTTGTTCTGAGGCGACCGGGAACGTATATTGGTCGATGACGCGCAAAAAGAGTATAGTGTTTTACTGTTGTCACTGACATGACGTCTGCCATGCCGGACGCATCACTAGCCAAATTATACGTGTTTTTTTTTAAATTGATTTTCTTGAGTTTTTTTTATTATTAATTTCTACCCCAAGCAGTAGCATAGACATGCTGCGGTCCGGTGATACAAATGCTAGAAATCTATACATGGTGGCAGGGAGGCAAACTGAAACCATGAATGCACAATGAACGCTACGCGGGGGTCTAGAGTCATGTAGAGGCACATGATTCTAGACTCCCGCGTATCGTAGAATTATTTCGTCAAAAAAAAATGGCCGTTTCATAGAAAAGCGCAATACCTACGCGGTCAAAATGTATGGCAGAACTTATTATTTTCTAGATAACCGACGAAAAAATTCAACTCAGCGGGGCCCAAAATCATGTACCTACTGAATCGATGTCTTTACCACCCTGTATACTAATACAGTGGATATCATTTATTACGACCTTGGTTGTAGCGACCATTTACCTATAGCGACGTTAAATCTAAGTCCCTTGAATTTAAAGCATACTTTAGTACAAAATTCATGTGGCTATAGCGACTTTGGATGTAACGCCGAGTTCGGGTGTAGCGACTGTTTTTAATGAATCATTTGTAACAAATTCCTAGAAATCCCATGCAGATATTGCGACCGGAGTCGGCCGCCAAAGACACAAAGATTTTTTTCTTTCACAAACATTTCTTATCTTTTGTTTACATCCATTGCACACAGATGGTCAGCAAGTGTGGAGACCTTTACCTTTTGTTTATAGATATCAACTAAGTAGGTAGGGAAGCGTATACGTTTCGGAGCTTTTATGGTTCAGTTACAAAGTGATATTCTGAGTAGCAACTGGGTTTAGTAAACTTTTGAATAAGTATGGCTGCTAGACGCAGTGAGATTCCTACAACTAAGGATGTGTTAGGTGTTGCAACAAAGCTTAAAAGATACTGTTTATTTGGTGATGGAAAGGATATTATAGATATTGAAGAAGTAATGAAAATAGATTACACCCTACAGCGTACACTAGCACAAAAAAATAAATTGAAGCAAACTAATATTACACATTTTTTAAATGTACCGGTGAATAACTATGTGTGCAAATATTTTCAATAATAAATGAATATAAACTACACATGTGTACGTGTCTGTATCTCTTTACCTTTGCCTGTAACGACTTCCGGATATAACGACAAAAATAGAGTGGTCCCTTCATTGTCGTTATACCCGAAATCCACTGTAATAAAGCTGAAGAGTTTGTTTGTTTGAACGCGCTATTCTCTGAAACTAACAGTCGTATTACAAAAAAAAAACTTTGCATTTAATAGCCCAATTATTGACGCAGGCTATATGCTATTTAACGTCACGCCATGAGCATTTCCTTTTTTCTGCCCGTTATGAGCAGACCAAAAGGAAAAAAACTTCAAAAAGAATGCTAAGCGAAAACGAGTAATTGCGCGGGCAGGCAATACTATGTAACGGGGTGGGTCGGGGGAACAAGAAATTTCAAGCACACGAAGTCGCGGGCAGAAACTTGTCTATAATAGCTATAGCTTAGTGGAATCTGGCTATTCACAATCTTCCTGAGGTTTAAAGGGTCTTAGAAACAACAATCCCAGCATAAGACACACATCATCAAAATCTAGGGATATTTTATATTTAATCAAATATCTATTAAATCTATGAAGAATTTTCTGATATAGTTAATGGAAGAATGACAGGTTACTTTAAGGTCTTTAATAATATAAAAAATAAAAAACTATTTCGTTTTTCTTTTGTTCTAATTAAAAATATATATTTTTAAAATCGCCGTAGAAAATTAGTATGATAAGAAACTTCTTTTCTTCTTATAAAACTATTAATTTTAATTAAAATTGAAAAACTCTTATAAAATCTAATTATTAATTATCAGTGTTGCCACCTCTTACATTAATTACATATCGACATCGATTGTTCATACTTAAAATTAAATTGTCAATGTCTTGCTGCGTTATGAGGTCCCATGATCTTTGCAAGTGTTCGTAAAGTTGTTATTCCGTCGTCAAATTTGCCGGGAAATCTCTGAAAGCTTTTCGTTGTAGCATGTCCCAGGCATGCTCGATAGGATTTAAGTTGGGAGACTGTGCAGGCCAATCCAAAACTTGAATATTGTGGTCTCAGAGAGCGGCCGACACAAGACGCGCCGTATGGGAAGGAGCATTATCGTGCATGAGTAGAAATTCCTGGCCCATTTGGATTCTGTGTGGGACAATAACAGGCTCTACTACCTCCTCATGGTATTTTTGTGCAGTCATGTTGCCTTGGATCCAAACGAGCTGGGTTCGTCCGCCAAAACGAATTCCTGCCCACACCATGATTGGCATGAGTGGACCTCCGCCGGACCCGCCTTGGTATGAGTGGACCTCCTGAGGGTGCCGTAGACGGCTAACTCTCCCTGGAGATCTCCAAACGTGTTCTTCGTGAATCCGGATGAAACCCAAACCGGGACTCATCGGTGAACAGCACCAAAGACCATTGTTCGTCACTCCATGGTAAATGCTCCCGAGCCCACGAAAGCCGCCGACCGCGATTGCCACGTCGCAATGCTGGAACACGCTCCGGTCTTCGAGCATGAAGACCAAGTTCATGCAACCTCCTTCGCACGGTTTGGTCGCTTACCAGCAGCTGATGGTCCTCCTGGAGCCTTTGTACTAGTTGCATCGCTGTGATATTGGGTTGTCTTCTGGCGGTCATTTGGAGATATCGATCCTGTCTCTGCGTAGTAACACGATATCTACCAGTGTGCCGTTCAGTCACATCCCCAGAACTGCGATAACGTGACCACAACCTTGATATCACGTTTTGGCTGGTGTATAAGGCCTCAGCAACGATGCGTTAAATAGCACCATTTTCTAACATGTCCACGGCTCGTAACATTTCATCTCGACTCAAATGACGACGTGACATGACTCTTAAAGCTCACACGACACGTTAAATTAAAAAAGAAAATCAATCTAATCCCTTTTCATAAATTAATATTAATAAAACAATTTCAACTTTTCTTAGCGTAACGAATTACTAACAAATTTGCAGCCGTAATTTGTTATTTTTTTTCCATTTTTAAATTTAGAGAATATAACAAATGAGAAACCGATTTTAAACTATAGATTCGTAAATAATTTAGGATTTAGGTAACCCTAGATTCTGTTAGTGTGTATTGTCCCACTGCAGGGCAGAGGCATCTTCTTGATGATGAGTTTTGTTTAACCCGCCTGCTCAAGACGAATGAGTGATTTCAGACTATTTATTTCTTCGCTTTTTTTGTCCTTATCAGCAATGTCAATATTGCAGAATATCTACGCATGTGTTTACTAGATGTAATACAGGGATGGCACGTAACTAAATAATTTGGGCACGGCATCATTTCAGAATTTTAGGTACCTGACTCAAAAAAAAAATTTTATGCAGTAATAAAGGTATAACCAGTGCGCAAACTTTAGGTTACCATGAATTCAGCACATGATTAGAGGGTCTAGCCCTCTTAACATAGACATTTTTCGTCATCCATTAAAATTATAAAAAAATTGCTGACCGCGTAGGTACCTATTGCAATTTTCTATGACACAGCAGTTTTTTTTTAATTACTGACAAAATATGTCTATGCTAGGACGTCTAGAACCGTGTGTTGAATTCATGGTGACAGTTTGCGCACTGGTTTAAAAAATGATCCTGTTTAAATAAATAAAAAGGGTTATCGTTTTTTCCAGTTGTCACTAAGTCAAGATTATTTAATGACACGTCATGGCCACATTCAATATTTATTTGGAAAAATGGCACGTCGATGTGTAGCGGTTCGCCATCCCTGATCCTGATCCGGATAAATCACGCGTTTTATCTTAAAAGTTACAAGTATGTACGTTATCGTTATGCATGCGTTGATTGATTATATTGTTGTGTCGTATTTATTATCCATTTTTTTTTCTCTCCAATGATTAGGTATCTTATCACAACTGTTTTATCAGAACTTTCGATGTCATTGACATTTGACCGATTAAACCCTTGGAATGCCTAAACTACTTTACAAAATATAGACGGTGCGTACTGTAACTGTGATAGTTACGACCGATTTCCGAATACATTTATTTGATTTCCAAATCGGCAATGTTCTGAACCTTTGGCATTCAATGGAAACACGATACAAGGCGGGATTTTATAGCGTATTGGATTTTCAACTCTTGGTGTTGAGCCGAGCGTTGATAATCTAACAGAGTGCATCCCAGCGCGTCGAAACAACACACTGTTGGATTTTCAACTCTCGGCGCTAAGCAGAGCGTTGAAAATCCAGTATGCGATAAAATCCCGACGCGATATTTTAACGGCCGTGCCAACGTGGGTTACTCAAAATCTCAAAAATACTCTAAATCAAAGTACCTTTTAAGTATTTGTACAAAACCTGTGATTGAATGTGAGGGTAAAAACAAAAAATACTTACTTTCAAAATGTACAACAGAGCTGATTTGGTCAATATACCCGTTCATCCGCCCTTCACTGATCATGTGGCTAGCGATCCTCTCTGCTTTGGCGGGCGGAGTCTCGAGCAACGCGCCCAGCTCTTCAAAAGTGATATTATTGTATAGTTTGCTAGCTGAAAGGAGGTTGTGTTCAAACACTGCGCGATCCAGAATCGTCGTTCCATCCGATGTAGTGGACTGTTTCGAAAACCAAACAAATCGTTATTAGAGAACTAGTGTTATTAAATACAAAATATCACAATGTGGAGTCGGGCCATAAAGTACATAATGCTAGATCCAAACTATTTCAAGTGTGTGTTGATGTTTTGATTACGTCGGGAGGATTAATAGGTTTGTAGGTACAAAAAGCAAAAGTGGATAGTTTAGATTAGCTCGAGGCATTCCGTTAGCCCACGAACGCATGGAACGTTTTTTAACGCGACATGTTTTTACCCCCCACTTGATTTTTAACGCTCGGCTCAACGCTGAAAATCCATTTTCTAACGCGCTAAGGATGTTTTTATAGCGCTTGGTTCAACGCTTAAATTTGAAAATCCAGTGCGCGGTAAGAAAACGCCGCGTGAAAATGGCGTCCTTATGAACATAGGCCTGTAATCTGCCTCTAACAAGAAATGTCGTGAATAGTAAGTGAAAGTTTTAAAATCGAGTAGCAGGTGACCATTGGTTGTAGCACAAACTCCATGAGCCGCTCGTTTCTACTAAGCCTGTACCGAATGATAAATATGACAAGTTGCCTTCTGGTGCGTCTGCATCAGAGCTTCAAACTCATGCAGTTCTGACCGCCTGATTATACGGTCTAGATACATTTTCTCTAAAATCGAATATGCTGGTAACTGTTGACATCTTTCATCTTTGAACAGAGTTGCTAGCATCCTGGAACGCTGCTGACCTGCAAGGCAAAATAATAAATTAAATGGTTCAGCTAATTAAAACTATTTCTTTTTCTTGTTTGGCAACTGAGCCGATGTCAACAAAAACTAATCAAATTTAAAACATCATTCTGTTTTTGACAATCGCTTGAAGATGACAGACTGAATGATGTTTTAAATCATGTTTTAGGCGTATAATGCATTTATCGATTTGTGGTGCAAGTAAGTGGGTCTAAATCTTTCAGAGCAGATAAAACACTGTTGCAAAAAGGAGTATTTTTAAGTTTACCACCAACTCTCGAAACAAAAGTTATTTTAGACTTTTGGAAGTTGGTTGTTTAATTTTTGTGAAAATGTTCTTTTTGTTTTGGTACTTATCCTACCATCCACATTATTGCTATGTATTTATTTTACATAAAAATTTGTTGTATTATAACTTAATCAATACAAACGAAAATAAAACACATTTTATTTAAGCACTCCAATCATCATAACCCCCTTACATAAAAAAAAAACCTCGAAATCAGTTGAAGTGGGAAAGAATTATCGCAGAACTTTTTACAACATACTCCTTTTTTTAAGTTCAAACTAAGACTATGGTCTCATTTTTGTCTGTTTGATTAGCTGGAAGCCCTCCATGTACACATAACATAACATCACGCCTGTAATCCCAGAAGGGTAAGGCAGAGGTGTACCTATAATACACCCACATTTCGCCAGTTATGTTTAAGTGCCATGTAATAGGGGGCGAGCCTATTGCCATCAACCGGGCACAAATCCAGACGGCTGCCAGTGAGAAATTCCTCCATGTACTACATATAATTAAGAAAAGACTTATCAAGAAACATGAAACATGTGAGACAAGACTTACATTGATAGTAATAAATTGTTACTTAGAATTAATAAAGTAAAATTAATACTAAGTAGATACTTACTACCTGCGGACGCCAATACAGTACAAATGAGAGCGTTCCTCAGACACGTCATTCGTTCGTCTTCGTGTATAATGTTGCGGTATGACAACTCGTTGTATCTCTGCGCCGCTTCTATAAACTTCCTATGAAAACACAATTCAAACATTTAAGACATAGTAGAGTTTGTTGCAAATTGGGCTGCAAAAAATCTTAGGCATAATAACATAACAAAATATCATGCCTGTAATCTTCAAAAGGTAAGGCAGAGGTTATAGGTACATCTCTACACACCCACGTTTCGCCAGTAATGTTAAACAGGTTAAATGACGTAATTACAGAAACAATTAAAAATATTTATAAATAACGTAATACGAATACGCGGTAGACTAGACAGCAACCTTACATTGACGTCGGCGCGAATCTGAGTTCAAAGCGGGTAATACCAGTATTTTTAATGTTCACATTTCTGTCTCAATCTGACAAAATACGACAAATTTAACTTAACATAACATCACGCCCGTAATCCCAGAAGGGTTAGACAGAGGTGTACCTATTGTACACCCACATTTCGCCAGTTATGTTTAAGTCCCATGTAATAGGGGGCGAGCCTATTGCCATCAACCAGGCACAAATCCAGACTCTGGGCTGCTACTAAGAAATTCTAGAAAGAAAAATCCAATAACACTTTGGCCGACCTGGGAATCAAACCCAGAAAGAACCTCGTGCTAGGTTCTTTCTAGGTTTGATTCCCAGGTCGGGTCAGCCCGAAGTCTGGATTTGTGCCTGGTTGATGGCAATAGGCTCGCCTCCTATTACGTGGGATTTAAACATAACTGGTGAAATGTGGGTGTACAACAGGTACACCTCTGTCTAACCCTTCTGGGATTACGATTAGCAGTAGCTCTTGCGACCACTAGACCAACCAGGCAGTCAACAACTAATTTACATACTATTTTGACAATTTTTTGACATTTATTGCCGCTGAGATGAGATTGTGACTTGGATTTGAACATTTTTTATGTATGAGAATTGCTGCAATTGCAATTGCCAATGCTGATTCATGCATTATAAGAATAGCCTTGAAACAATGCAACAAAGCAGCATTTAAAACAATAATATAATTTTGTTGAAAGCCTGTTTTAGGCAATTTAGGGAACCTTACAATACTTCAATTTTGAAGATTCAAAGTCTTCCTGAACTCCACCACGAGGTGCATAAGCAAAACAAAAAAAGTATATATTCCTAGCAATACCTTCTATAATCCAAGACCCTAGCATAGCAAACTTTGTAGTAAATCTGTAACTGTTCATTAGTTGTCTCCGCCTGTAGGAGTGAAGCTCTGTTCACAAATGCCTCTGCCTGCACAGGGTCATCTACCTCCAAGTACAGCCGAGCAATCTTCAGATATGTTTCTAGCTTATAATCTACAGAGTATTGCCTGAAACAAACAAATTAGGTAGAGGTACTTATTTGGTCAAAATAATTTCTAAAGTAAATAATTTTTGATTACATACTAAGTGCACATGTCACCAATGTTACTTAACGCATTCAGCATATCTAAAATGCGTTCAAGAACTGTCAGTGTCAATATTCCATTCCAATATTCCCCCTGACACATGAATTGTTCACTTGACACTGACTCTGTACTGAATGTAACATTGTTCTAAAACATGTTAGTTGTAGTAAAACTGACATACTTCTGTCCAGTCTCCAATGGTATTCCCACCAGCACGTTGGCAGCTTCTTTCCAATTTTGATTCCTTTCATAAATATCTGCTAAGTGTTGTCTGATACTGGCCACCTGGAATAGTAGTAGTAATTGTTATGTTTTATCTTTCTAAATAGTTGATTATTTATGGATAATACCATTGACTAAAACTTGTTTATTACACAAGTCAGCTATAATAGAAAATCAGTATATTTTACTAAAAAATCTTATTTCAGTATCAAAATATGTTAATGAGACAAGAGGGTAGATCATTATGTATCATGAAGCAAATTATTTCTGACATAACGGATTTATGATGATTAATGTAATAAAGTAAGAACTTCTGTGAGTAATTAATATACCTGTTCTTCAAAAGAAATGACTCTAGGTTGAATAACATCCAGTGCAAAGTGTGACACCTCCTGGGACACAGGATCAGGCAACAGGGCCAAGTGAGTGCTCACATCTGTCAGCAGCTGCCGTGATATCACCAGGCTTACATTCTCATTGACAACTGGACACAACATACAACATTTAAGATTTTTATGTCCTCATAGACCCTTATTACAGAATTGGTTGAATGCTTGAGTATTGAGTGAGGTTCTGCAGTATGAGCCTTAGAGTGCCATTTACATTTATCAAAAGCTTTAATAACCAAATTTGCTGCAAAGTACAATAGAATTGAGAGAGTCGTGGTATTTAATATACCACAACTCGCGCACTATCACTACTTTGACTTTAGCTTGTCTTAATATTTTTGGGGCCATTAACCAAAGGTAAAACATAGTAAGACCAAAGACTGAAAGATCAACAACCTCCCCAAGACCACAAAAATATCAAGACTATTTATGTTGTTAGGTCATTTATAGCCATTCCTTCTTCATAACGTGTTGATGGCATTATGTAGTTGTACAGATTTTGGCTACGAGCTTGGCACCTTTTTGGTTGTTACATCCAATAAATAATGGTTAAGGTACTCTATAACGGTAACTTAATTAAAGTAAAATTATGAAATATACATACTTGCTTCTATAAAAGCTTTGAGACATTCTGGCAACTCTGTTTCAGTGCTTTTCAGTATTTCCATAAGAACATTGCGGTACCTAAGAAATAATATCAATAGCATTACAATGAGGCTTTCAGGTGTTGGTGAATTCAATAGAATCTTGAAAACTTCAAAACAAAAAGAAAAGTATTAGGAGGAAAAGTACACAACAATAGTAAGCGTTTTATTTTACTTACTTTTCGGCTTGATCTTTGTGCAAGCCGCCAGAATTTCTCAATTCGCTTAGATACTGACGTACGCCTTGTAAATTAATAGGCATATTGATTTATTTAGAATTTACTAACTTCCCGGCCAATACAATTTTGCAGTTTTGCACATGAAACTTTGACAATAATGACAGAGGCTGCTTTCCGAATTGGGATGTAATCGATTTGAGCGTGCTTACACCCGTTCCGAGTTAGCGTGAGCGCGATAACGATGTCCCGTGAATCGTCATAGATGACGTCATGACATGCGCCATCTTGCGATAACGCCGACCTTGCCCTTTAAAATATCACTGTGAGCGAATTGTCAGCTGTCATAATCGTGATATCTAAATCGGAACGCTAATTATCGATGTGAGCGCTGTCAGCGATTATGGTCTAACTCGGAATGCGGTCAGAATTTGAGAGAATCAATGTTGACAGCAAAAAATGATTGTTGACCACAGTTTAAACAGCGACCACAGATATTTTTGCTTTTTCAGTTACGGTTTTTAACTAGTTAGTCGATTTAAAATTTTCAAAAGGGGAGGTCGAACAAAGCTGTATCAATTGTAGCAATTGTAAATGGCGTTACCGTAGCTCGATCCCTACGGCTACGGCCTTCAATAATTTTGAAATTTCAAACTTTCAATTCGTTTCTTTCATGTGTTCATTCGTGAGTACATGAGTTAGTTTCTTCCTTTTCTTTGATTTATTTAGAAATCAATGATACGTTTGCCAAGGAAAGTGTCGGAACTACGATTTTTTTTGTAAATGTAAGGTTTTCAAAACCTTCAATTTTGCTTCTATCCTCGTAATTAGAGATGGGTAACTAGTCGAGCAGTGGTGGCCCAGTGGTAACGGTCCCGACTTACGAGTTGTAGGTCGTGAGTTCGAACCCAAGCAGGCGCTTTACTTTGTGTAAATAATTTAATCACCACTGCTCTCAAAACGGTGAAGGAAAACATCGTGAGGAAACCGGCATGTCCTAGAACCATAAATTCGAAGACATGTGACATCTACCAACCCGCACTGAGCCCGCGTGGTGGATTACGGCTCACTGCCTCTCACAGAGAGGAGGCCTGTGTCCCAGCAGTGGGAACGTTATAGGCTGATTATGTGTATGTGTAAATAGTCGAAATTTCAATAGCTTAGCTAGCCGGCTATTTGTGGTGGAATAGCCAGCTGGCTAGCCGGCTATTTTGGCTACTTGGCTATTGAATAACGCGAATAGCGAATGGCGCTTGCGGCGGCCGGTTAGCCCGGTAGCTACTGTAGCTAGGTAGGATTCGAATAATGCTCAACTGCCTTGCGACCCGTGTTCGATCCTCGCCAAAGCAAGAAGTTTTGATGATTAAAATAATAATTTGATGTCGAATTTCGTTTTTCATTTACTTTTTATTTTATTTTATACCCTTTTGAAAAGAAATGACTTTCCCTCATAGATATTAACATAAAAAAAACAACAAAAAAAATTACACTTTTGATTAAAAGTGTTTTTTTTTTGGTTGAGTAATAACATAACAAATATTTATTTATTTGGTTTAACTTTACATCTGCGGGTAAATAAATAACTAAGCATCGTATTTCGACTATTTCGTAAATTCGCAAACTAAACCAAATTACTAAGAAAAATGCCGTCTCTTTCTCTAGTTCATAATGGCGTCTCGCACTACTCACTCAGTAGTTCCCGCAGTGATCGCGCACACAGCTATTTCAGCTATCGGCTACTGGCTACTCTGGCTAGTCGTACTAGCCGCGCAACCGGCTACCGGGACGGCTAGCGGCTGCAAAACGTTGTGGTTATATTATACTCTGTGGAGGCTACCCGCTGTGCCATAAACTTGTCAGATATTCTAGCTAGCCAGTAGCCAATAGCCAGCTATCGTGTTGACGGATATCGTAGCCGTGGCTATTTTGTGAATAGCCGCTAGTTGGCTAGTTATTAGAATAGCTACCCATCGCTACTCGTAATCACTTTCTTCAAAATGACGACATAACATCGAACTCTGTTTTATTTTAAGAAAATCTTGACGAATAGTTTTAAGCTACAACTTTCATATTTTAGGGTCTTTCTGAAAACGGTGGACTACAATTTCAGAGTGTTTCAGAACACACAAGTTAGCATCAGCCTACAGCAATCCACGGCTGCACAGGCCTCTCCAATGGCACGCTATTCAGCTCGAGTTATTTTTGCAAAAATAAAATCAACCCACCACACGCTTATCAGTTGCAGTCCCCATAGTATTATTTTGATAGTAAATAGTATTACTAAATTTGGATTCTGTAACAACATGATAAAACGGAAATTTCACTATGTAACAATTTGATGGGGTCAGGTCTGTCTCTTCTCACTCGACGCTCGACTCTCGCCGCGGACGGACGTGTTTGTGCGCTCTCCCGCTCCAGTGTTGTGTTTCGAATTTCTACTCGTCGCTACCACGTGACGTCATCGTAGTCGCCCCGACTACTCCGATTAAAATAAAATCAAGCAATTGATTTTATTTTTAATCAATTAAAAAGTGCCTTTTTCAAGGCAAATCTTATTTCTTCATCAGATTTTCGTGTGTAGCTTCACTAGGCCCCTTCTGGGTAAAACCACAGTTTCGTGGTCCTCGGTTGAAACCTTACGGTGTCAACGAAGCCGAGTGGGGTGTTGACCCAATTCGCACCCGCCGAACCCCTTCAGGGCGAGGCAGTTAGTTGGACGGGTCCCAGATAACCGGCCTTGGGGGATCTCCTAGTCGGCTCTGGTGACAGTTTTGCTTTTCAGCTACTCACCTAGTGTCTCTAGGGTGTGTCTACACCCTTCGCGCTAGACTGGTCAGGGCCCCGTTCGCACAATAAGACTGGCGACGGGTATACAAGCTTAGGGCTCACCATTAGGTACACACCTCCCTGTCTGCACCCGACAGGGAGGGAACTCATCCCCGGGCCAATCCACCCGGGGAGTTAGGTATAGGGTTAATAGGCTCTAAGTGGAAACTTAATTTCCACCATTCCCTCCCTTAGGCCTTCCCCCCACTCCGACCATGGAGGACGCCCTTATATTGGCGTTCTTCAAGGAGGTCCTATTTATGGACCCCGACTTCCTCGCCAAGTATGGCGCTAAATTCGCTGCACTGCAGCAGTCCGTCCCCGGTCCCTCTGACCTAGTAGGCACCGACGACAGCTCTGATATCGCTACGTTTAGCGATGCCCTCGAGCCCTCTCAGTCGCAACTTCTAAGTTGCTCGCCGCCGGCTGTCCACATGGACACCAGCGAGCCTTCCCCTCGCCCGACCTCGCCGTACGTAATATCGAGCGACGACCAGAGCTCCTCCCCCTCTTCCGACGAAGGCGTCTTTAAGACGGTCGGCTCAAAGAAGAGGAGCCTCAAGCCGAGTCCTGACACAAGGAAGAAACCGGCTATCGAAGCCACCTCCGCTCCCGTGGCTCCATCCGCCACCGCCACCGCCCCCTCTCAGGCCGCCTCGGCCTCAACCTCTTCACTCAGCCACAGTGCTGCCAAGCCCGCTGCCCAGCCTTCTGCGGCAAAGAAAATCGCCCCCCCTCCCCCTGTGTACATCCAGGACAAGGGGAAGTGGACAGACGTGTCCAAATGGTGCACCGACCTGCGTATTGGCTACACCAGCGCGAAATCTACCCAACAGGGTATTAAGGTAACAGTCGCGACATCTAACGATTATAGAGAGCTCACAAAGACTCTCCGCCTTAGAGGTGTGTCCTTCCACACCTACGCCCTCCCCGAAGACCGTCAAGTCCGCGTCGTGATCCGTAGGATCCCGAAGGAGATACCCGCGGAAGAGATAAAAGCCGACCTTCTGTCGCAAAACGTCCCCGTTGCGGAAGTCCACCGCATGCACCGCGCCCGAGGCAGGGTACCATTCGATATGGTCCTCGTCGTCTGCCCTCCTACTGAGGGTCACCACCCTATCTTTAACGTCCGTTCCGTCTGCAACCTCACCGGCTTGCAGATCGAGAAGCCTTTTAAGACCGGTGTCATAGGGCAGTGTCACCGCTGCCAACTCTACGGGCATTCGCAGATGCACTGCCACGCGAAACCCAGGTGCGTCAAGTGCCTGGGCGATCACGGCACTGCTGACTGCAGTCGTCCAAAGGACCGCACCTTATGCACAGAGCCGCCTAGCTGTGTGCTATGCGGCGACTCTGGCCACCCGGCCAATTATCGTGGGTGCCCCAAGGCCCCTAAGACATCATCTCCCAAGCTGACGAAGCGTGCAGACGCCCGTCAGCAAAGGGAAAGCCCCCGCTACGCCCACGCGTGGCCCTCGCCCTGGAACTACCTCCACCATCAGCAGGCTTTTCCAGCCTTAGCACCTAGACCCGTTCCTGCGGCCATCCCTCCACTTATGGACCCCCGCATCCGCGTCAACGCGCCCCCAGGCATTCCTGTGCCTCTAAATAAAGCCGCTCCCGCCGCTTCAGCTCCACCCGCAGCCACCCGTATGGTCGGCCAGAATCCAATGGACGCCTTCAACGTGATCTCGAGCACGTTCACGGCCTTCCTTACCCCTCGCGCCAGGAAAATGGCAAGTGAAATTGTTGCCGCCAGAAATGCCGGCAACATTTATATGATCCAAAATATATACAATGCGTACCCGGACATTACGCAAGCCCTGATGTCCTTCAACAACCAACCCAACCCCAATCATGGATAAAGGAATCCTCGCGCGAACCAAACCCCGATCCCTAAAGTTAGGTTATTTCAATGCCAATGGCATCCTGCGACAACGCGCTGAAATCAGCGAGTTCCTCCGCGACCATCACATCGACATCCTCCTTGTTCAGGAAACTTTCCTTAAACCGAGTTACCGAAATCCGTCAATTGCAAACTATCGTACAGTTCGCAATGACAGGACGCGTTGCCATAAGGGCGGTACCCTTATCTATTACAAAAAGGAGCTATACTGCATTCCCATAGACCCTCCCACACTCTCACGATTAGAAGTGTCTTGCTGCCGGCTTGGCATGACAGGTCATCAACCGATCACCATAGTTTCGGCCTACCTCCCCCCCATTAATACTTCGGAGAACTTCCAACTCCTTACTGAAGATCTTTCTGTCCTTTTTAGCCTGAGTGACTCCGTTATCATAGCGGGTGATCTCAACGCCAAACATCCCTCCTGGAATAGCACCAGGACCTCTTCCAGAGGGAGACACTTGTTCAACCTCTCCTCCTCTCAGAATTTCGATGTCATCGCGCCGATGACTCCCACTCATTTTCCCCCCGATCCCAATCACACCGCCGATGTACTCGACGTGGCGCTCCTACAGAACGTCAACCTACGGTTGGACTCTATAGAAGTGGTACATGAGCTCGCTTCCGATCACCGTCCAGTAGTCATGAAACTGGTCCCCCGCATAGGTCTGCCCGATTCCACCCAACCCCTTCCCAACAAAGTGGTAACGGACTGGAGGAGAGTAAGCGATCGCTTAAAATCCACCACGTCCCCCCACTTGGACCCAATCCCCGATCATTTTGAGTCTATCGCTGACACGACGGCCGCGATCGACTCATTCACAGCTCACGTACAATCAGTCCTGAACGATTGTTCAAGGGAAATTCCAGCGACGGATGACCGTCGCTGGAAGTTGCCGGACGATGTACGCGAACTGTTGAATGAGAAGAACGCGGCTGTCCGTGCCTACAGCAACTTCCCCTGCGACGCGAACAAAGCCCATATGCGTTACTTACAGCGTACTGTAAGAACACGCATAGAGGAGCTGCGTACCGCCGGCTGGGACAAGATGTTGAGCGAACTAGAGCCCACCCACCTAGCCTTCTGGCAACTCCAGAGGAAGCTCAGATCCGGAGAAATAGTCTCCATGCCCCCCCTGATCCGTCCCGACAAGACCATCGCCTTCGATGATGTCGACAAGGCTGAGCTTCTAGCCGACACTCTAGAAGTCCAATGCTCGCCTAGCTCTCAACCAGTAGACCAAGCTCACCTCTCTGAGGTCGACGCTGAAGTCGAACATAGAGCCTCCCTCCCTCCCGTCGAAGACCCAGAGTATCCACTGCCCCCAGTCACGCCCGACGAAGTGCACGACCTCATCAAAGGTCTTAAGGCTCGTAAAGCCCCCGGTTCAGACGGAATCACCAATAGGGTATTCCAACTTTTCCCTGCCCACCTGATAATGCTACTGACCACCATCTTCAATGGTGCTCTGAGCAACAACATCTTCCCACAGGCATTCAAAGAAGCCACCGTCATCGGTATCCCGAAGCTCGGCAAGCCAAAGTCAGAGCCTAGTAGTTACCGCCCCATCAGTCTGCTCAATGTCCTCGGCAAAATCTATGAGAGGCTTATTTATAAGCGCCTCAGAGACTACGCCGAGACAAAGGGCCTCATCCCCAACGAACAGTTTGGTTTTAGAACCCAACACTCGTGCGTACAACAGGTCCACCGTATAGTCGAACACATCAACTTCGGTTTCCAACGAGGTTTGATGACCGGTGCTGTTTTCTTCGACATAGCGAAAGCGTTCGACAAAGTCTGGCACAACGGCTTATTATATAAGCTGTACCAACTCGGTGTGCCTGATCGTCTCGTACTCATCTTACGGGACTTTTTGTCGAATCGCACCTTCCGTTATCGCATCGAAGGAGCGCTATCCTCCCCCCACCCTATTCGCGCAGGAGTCCCTCAGGGCTCTGTGATCTCTCCCCTAGCATTCACGCTATTCACCAGCGATATGCCCAAGTGCAGCAAGGCACAGCTGGCTCTGTTCGCAGACGACACGGCCATTTACTACACCGGCCGCGATCCAGACTCGATATCTCGCATTCTCCAAACCCAAGTCAACAAGCTTGGCGCCTGGTTTAGGAAATGGAGAATCGAAGTAAATCCCGACAAAAGTCAAGCGGTTCTATTCTCGAAGCCGCGTCATACCCCCTGCCCCCCTCGACCGATCACCATGTTCGGCAAGCCGATCCCTTGGGAGAAGCGAGCCAAATATCTTGGTGTAGTTCTCGACGAACACCTTTCGTTTTCAGAGCACATTAAGGCGGCTCGTTCGCGCGCCGCCTTCGCTCTAGGTAGACTCCACTTCGTCCTCAATGCACGTAGCAAATTGTCCCTTAAGTGCAAATTGCGTATCTACACAGCGTGCATCCGCCCGATCATGACCTATGCCAGTGCAGTCTTCGCACACGCCAAGCCCGTTCGCTTCCATAGAATGCAGACCCTCCAGAACAAGTTCCTCCGTAGGATAACAGGCTCCCCCTGGTACGTTCGCAACGAGATCCTTCACGTTGACCTCAAGATTCCCACTATCCGTCAGTTCATGAAACGCATTTCAAAGCGTTTCTTCGAGACCGCCGCGAATCACCGCAACCCTCTGGTTGTGAAAGCCGCTAGTTATATTCCCTCCTCCATTAGTCAAGTCCGCCGTCCCAAGCATGTCCTCACCGATCCCGATGACCACATAACTCTCATTCAGGAGAGCAGTAGGGCCACCAGTACAGTGCACAAACACAGACCGACATTCCGACCTCGCCGCCGAGGTTCCTCGCGAAGATCCCGACGTAATTGTCCCCCCCGACCCTTGCTCGACGAAGTGCCAGCCCGCGCCGTAGCTGAGCCTGTAGCTTTAAATTCCCCGATTAATAATAATCAACTAAACTTGATCCAGCCTGTCCCATCTTGCTGTCCTCCCGTCAGCGACGCCCTAAGCCGAGGTCCGTACCCCACAGGGGGTGCCCTTAGCGAGCGTTCGCTTAATAATATAAGTAGTAGTTTTACGCCCCTGGCTGGAGGCTTTGAGTCCGCTTAAGGCAGCCACAGGATAGTCCGGTTAAGTAGTCACGACCTCTCAAGGTCAACTACGAGATGCCATACCCAAAAAAAAAAAAAAAAAAACAGGTCTGTCTCAAAGTAGGAGCTTTCCGTAGAAGTCATGGGCCTAGGGTAGGACGCCTTGATATGTTATATGTTGTATTGTTGTTTTGACCCTATGTGATGTTGTAGTAGGGATGGACATTTAAAATATACATCGATGTTTTATTTGATGTAATGCATCGATCAGCTGCATCGATGTTAATACGATGTATTGAGAAATACATCGATGTTTCTAAAACATCGATTGTTTTCGCAATTACATGTTTAGGCATTAAAGAAAACTAGGTAAGTAAAAGGAAAAATATGTATTAAAATTCACAATCACACAGCCAATACAGCTTTATGTCTTTACATATTACATTTTTTTTCAATGCTATGTAAAAACAAAAGTTTACTAATTCTTTTCCCCTTCAATCGGTTTCGTTGCTCAGTAAAAACTAGCCCTGCCTGTGAAAAGAGTGTTTCTGAAGGAACAGATGTGCTAACAATTGTTAAATACTTAAAAGCTATTTTGTACAGCTTCGGGAATTGTATTTCATAATCCCTCCAGATTTCTAAATAATTTTCGTTCAGTCTTCCAATAGGAGTTCTGAGATAAACTGAAAGTTCGTCAGACAAAACATTTTCAGATTTGTTACTTACGGTGATCACTCCATAATGAAAAGGTCTCTTCATTTTATCGGACTTGTTAGAATCGGATTCAGTTTGACTGATTAAAACGTTCCGTTTCAAGAAACTTCGTGAAAGTAACTGCAGTCGTCAGTCAGTGTTGGTCATACTCATAGTACATTCATCTATAATTTGCGTATTCGGTGCATCGAATGAAAAACATCGATATATATTCGATGCTGAAGTATTAACAATATATCGGTTCAATACGATGCATCGTTACTAAACATCGATTGTTTAAAATACATCGATGTATATCGTCCATCCCTATGTTGTAGTGACTACGTCACAAGTAGTGCCCGTGAGGTGAGACTGTTTATTGTTTTTTTAAAACAGCAAACGCGGCGTGAACCGCCTTGCGCTGCTACAATAAAATACTCAGAATACTCTTACCGTCAATTTAAAGTATATCTGTTTCTACCTACTTAGATGTTTAATCAGATTGTTGATACCAAATGTTTTAAGACGAGCGCTAATACTACTGACAAACTGTCACGTAGTTTGTCAGGTTTTATAAAATATCTACAAGTGTTTGGTCTGTAAATTTAACTTTAAAAGTTAACAGGGAGCTCAGTAACCATTGCCTATAAAATAAAATTCCAAGGCTGCATTCCGAGTTAGACCATAATCGCTGAAAGCGCTCACATCGACAATTTGCGTTCCGATTTAGATATCACGATTATGACGTCAGCTGAGAGCTGTCAACAAATCGCTCGCAGTGATATTAGCAGGTCATGACGTCATCTATGACGATTCATGGGATATCGTTATCGCGCTCAAGCTAATTCGGGACGGACGTAAGCCCGCTCAAATCGATTCCATCCCAATTCGGAATGCAGCCCAAGTTGATAGGACGGATCGTGTCAATATATTGTAGTTTTAATTACTTTCATGATTCAGTTACATTGCTAACTGACTGGTCAATAAATTTTTAAGATGTTCTATGGGTCAATCACAGAACATAAATACCCTGACGGGGTCAATATTATAACATTTTATGACATCAAGGGTGCATTCCGAGTTAGACCATAATCGCTGACAGCGCTCACATCGATAATTTGCGTTCCGAAGATGGCGCATGTCATGACGTCATCTTTGACGATTCAAGCGCCGTAATCGATTTAAGCGCCTTACACCCGTGTAAGGTGCCTAAATCGATTATGGCGGAATTCAGAATGTGCGCAAGTTCATCGTCATTGGCAGCCTTGTTCCACTTACTATATGCGCTTTGTGCTTTGCGCTATGTAGTCTGTGGTACTTCGAACGAGTGCTTAGAGTATCATCATGTGGTTCTAGTTCATCCAGCTATGAACGAGAGAATAAGCATATACCTGTAAAGCAGTAATAGGAAACAAAAGCGCTGTTTATTTAATATAACTGGATTTTTACAGAAAAACTTCTAATTCATTTAGTAATATTAAAATCGATTAAGTCAAATCGATAAAAGTTTGTTTTCTAAGGTTCATAAGGTTGGCAATATGTGACATCAAAAAATTGAAAGAAGCGCCATTATAATTTTTCTCGCTTTTGATGTATTTTACAAGCAAAATGTTTGTTTTGTTTACATTTAATGCATCACAAACTGAAGAATAATTGATCTTTTTTATTCATAAGTGATAGTTACAGAGTGCGTTGAAGACTTTTGTCGAAATATATCGTTTTAAGTTTATGGCGATTTGTTTTCAACCGTGGCGACTTGAGAGACTTCGGAGGGCTTGTCGGAGGAATTTGACAACTTAAAATGGCGGCCTCTTTTGAACTCAAAAATGTTTTTGATTTTATCCCAGTGTAAGGTGCTTTTGGTGTGCATAAACTATTAAGTGGATTCTTCAAGTTCTAAGCTTCATCATGGAACACACGTTGGACGAGTCTCTTAACTTGGAAAGTGCCATGGGCGGTGTAAGTAGTGAATATGGATTCGCCTAGATTACTTTATTTTTATTCAGTCTTTCTGGTTTTCCCTTTCTTACTTGAGTATATAACAGTCAAGTTCTGAATACAATTTGTGCTGGTTATATGTTGTAGTGGTTTTTTTGTAAATTTAGTTTGCTGCTGCTCTTTAGCTCATAATCTGTCTTTCATTGCAAACTGTATCATTGTCAACAGTTTCAGCATTTAAAAAATAATAAACAGTAGGTAACAACCACTGTTTAAATTGTCTTATGTTTAATGTACATGTTCAGCAACTTAGATGAACCAATGTACATAAAATTTATTGCCAAACAATCTCATCATTTTTTTTGTAGCTACCAAGTAGTTGTACAACAAAAAAATTCATGAGAGAATTGTAATTTCACGCAATTGTAATTTCACGCAAGTTTTAGCTGACAGCAGCTAAACTTCGGCTAAATCTTGTCTTATTCAATAGCTCTTTAAATAATAGTTGCAGTATGTTATTTGAGGGAAACATGAAGATGATGCTGCCTATTCTCACAACATTATCTTAAAGCTTACATGCCGCACATACAGATTCGAGCAATGTATAGACACCCATTGAAAGACACTAAAGGCTGAGAGCTCCGCATTTTAGGTTGGTGAAAGAAAACAGCATGGATAAATAGCACAAAAGTTCATATTATAAAAGCATAATTTAAATTTTCAGATGGACTTCGACCACTCTGGTGTGGTGGTGAATCAAGACGACATATCCTTAGAGACGACTGGCCATGAACCTGACATCCCTATGGAATTTGAGAACATAGAGGAACAGCAGATGCTCATGGATACTGGCAGTGAAGAGATTATAGGTATATTTCTCACATTTCTTAAGCAACTGATTCATCTACCGTGTGACCTACCTATTGTCTAGAATATTTAACTAAAAACTGTGTACTCGCTAAAAATTGGCTCATGAAGGTCATAAGGAAAATTTCAGTGTCTATGTTGTTTGAGAAAAACAAAACAATAGAGAATGTGCTAATTCAATAAAATAATAAACACACCAGCTGCAATGTAAGAACTTCTAATAACACTAAATATGCAGGCAAAATTTGGAGATAATTCAAAATTGTCACAATAAAGTGCAAAATGAACACAAATATTCAACACTGACATCTAAGTGTAGTTAAGTAATAAATCAGGTATTTATAATTTAAATCCATCAGTTAAAACTCTTAACATTACATACAATATTGTGTTTAAAAATATAATAGTTTTATAATAAATCTTCAGTTTCAGACTTCATGAATGACCAGTACACATTGCAAGAGTATTCTGTTCAAGATGATTCTGCACCAGAAACAAGTGTATTGGATGAGAGCCATGTATGTATACAATACTGTAATATTCCTATTAACCATCAAATATTAGTATTCCGAGGGGTTTTGTCAGACTGTCTGTTCACAATTGATGACATAAACCATTATTCACACATTAAAATCCAGCTGAGGTTTAGAATGACACTATCACACACATATGAATGAGATGACACACTATAAAGCCAAACTTTTTCTAACACACATTAAATGTGTTGCTGCTATTATATCAGGTACAAACAAAAACTTTATCATTCACAGGGGCTAAATGTACAAGAAGAATCAATGATAGACTTGCAGTTTGATTCAGACATACCTCATAGTGCGACTCAGGAAGTTACCATGCAACCTAAATATATTTCTATCAAGGTAATTATAAATGGCCTGAAAGCCATATCACTTCTATCAGTAATCTAGACACGCAACAGCTTGTGAAAGCCATGTTAAAAACAATAGAGATTAATAGAATTACTTTAATGTATTACATTAACATTACTCTTTGTTGTACATGGTAAATGTGCACCACTTCGGCGTCTCACGCAAATGTACAATGAACACTTCACAAATATTGATATATTTATGCTAAATAAAAATTCTTTTCGAAGTAAAGGTATTAATGTACTGAACAACTTGGATACATCCTGTGGTAACAGACTGGTTTGTAATGATATGAAATGTTTCCTTGAATGTAAATAAAGACTAGCTTACCCATGAGTCCTCATCATAGCATACCTCTTTGTTAATATGTGGAAAATGTTGTGGTTATTGCATTTTATTTTATATAACCTACTAATAAGTGTTATATGTAATGTAATAAACATTAAAAAAAAAAAACATGTCAATTACAAATACGAACTGTTAAGAATAATGAGTGTTACTGTGGGCGGCCTTATCGTTAAACGACTGTTTGCAGACAAAATTTGGATGGGCTTGATAGAGAAGTAGAATCATTATACCATCAACAACTTAATAGCAAATCCTTACAGTTCACCTCTTATTATAGATATTTGCTTATAAAAATCAACCCTTTCTGCCTGTGGTGTTCATTTGAGAAATTTCCTTTGCAGGCAGCACCTGTGCGAAAAAAGAATGAAACTATAGTGACCAGCAACGCACCGCGGCAAGTAGCAATAGCTCCCAAGCCACCGAAGTTGGTATCCACAACTCCTACAACCTTCTCAACAGGGAAACAGTATGCGATTGCTCCCAAACCGGTAGCAATGGTCAGCAATAAGAACCCTAGTTTGGTCAAGAAGATGTCTCTAGCAAGCGTCTTGCAGAGTGGAATGAAATCTGGAAATACATTGCTTAGTGAGTCCGCTTTTGTTTGTTTAATACTGTAAATTACTGGTTGGAAAGCACGCCAGTGTAATGGTAACCATAGTAGAAAGATAGAGAGAGAGAGAGATATTTATTTTTGCAAATATGGGTACAAAAACAAGGTGACGTAAAAATATAATTAGTAACAGATATACTACTCTGTGTAAAAAGTATCAGGAATATGTCAATAAAAAGACCCGCGTAAAAGAGGTCGTTCTAATTTTTTTACTGCAGGTTGGTAGCACTGTACTGATTTAGCGCGCAAAATTTGAGCGGGATCTGTCATTTAATTTGTTTTAAACTACACTTTTTGTTGGTCATAGTTTTGAGTCCTCGGCGATTTTTACTATGGAAAATATTGTTGAACAAAGAGTGTGCCTTAAATTTTGTGTTTCAAATGATATTTCATGTGGTGAATCACTACAAATGTTGCGAAATACCTACGGCGAATCGTGTATATCGAAAACAAGGGCTTCAAAAAGCGCAGCGAAAGCATGTCGCTGAAGACATGGTTTCCCGAGCTTCTACGGATCCGACCTTTATGAAACGTATAATAACTGGCGACGAGACATGGGTTTATGAGTACGACATGCAAACAAGCCAACAGTCTTCAGAATGGCGTCTCGAAAACGAGCCGAAACCCAAAAAACCGCGGCAAAGTCGCTCCAAAATCAAGGTGATGTTGACAGTTTTTTTTGACTACCGTGGTGTGGTTCACTCCGAATTCCTTCCAGAGGGAGAAACAGTGAATAAAGAATATTATTTAGGCGTCATGAAGCGTTTGCGTGAGAGTATCCGCCGAAAACGTCCAGATTTGTGGCAACACAACTCATGGATGCTGCACCATGATAATGCACCATCACACACAGCCATTATAGTGAAAGAGTTTTTAGCGAAAAATTCAACAAAATTTCTCGACCAAGCACCGTATTCACCTGATATGGCTCCGTCTGACTTTTTTTATTTCCCAAGTTAAAATTACCACTTCGAGGAAAACGTTTTGAGTCGATAGAAGCCATAAAAGAAAATTCGCTGAATGAGCTAAAGGCCATACCGCAAATAGCCTATGAAAAATGTATGGAAGACTGGGTGAAGCGGTGGAGATGTTGTATTGCAAGCGATGGGGCCTACTTTGAAGGCGATAAAATAAATTTAGATGAATAATTTGTATTTTTTGATTTATTGACAAATTCCCGATACTTAGTACACAGAATGTATTAGCCATGTCAGCCGTATTTACATTCAGTTGAAAAATTCATACTTTGGTCTCATTTACATGTTTTTTTTTATGTCCATCAGGTCAATACACATGTATTGCAAAATCAAATCATTATGGAAATATGGATTTTTTATAGTACGTTTTTTATTTTTTTCAGCTCAAATAGGAAAGCAACTGGTAATGGTGCCGGCTGGGGCTGGTCAGAAACTTAAACTAGTAACATCGAGTTCAGGGGTGCAATCAGTGCAATATGTGCGAGCTAATAATGATCAGGTATACAATCTAAGTACATACATAACTCTAGTATACATTGTACATAAATTGTATAGTTTAAACATTTTACTTTGTGTTTGCAGGCTGAACTGATTAAAAATGTTGGCGGCAATACGCAGAAGCCAGTTTTAGCGAAAGTTATAGTACAAGGTATGTGTTATTCTTCTTTATAGTAGCGTGGCAATGGCAAATATTGTTTAAATATAAGCAGATCCTATTAACTCATTTTCGACGAAGCAAGGCAAAGCGCTTTTGGCTACCTACACCGCCACATGCGAACTACGCACCACGCCCTGATGTCACGCAAAATCCTGCATCGCGCAAGCAGAGTTTACCGCACAACTAGCATAATAACAGTGTCCCGACTTCAACCGTCAGGCAGTTCCCACCAGATACAACACCCGTCCGGTCGAAGGATCCTCCCTTTTCTATAGAGTATGAGTGAACTTTACACCCTGTTCCTGTGCCATTAACTTGTGCTCCATTCGGTCTACGCCTATCCTTAGTCGTCTTAGCTTCTTCGTTTAATCTAATAATAAGTTCTTGTATCCGTGAATTGTAATGAATAATGTGTACGTGTAATTCAACAGGGCAGCCAAGCCTAGATTCGCTCGGCCAACCGGCGGTAATAACTAAATTAATGCCTTCATCGTCGGGTGCCACTACACAGACGCGATACGTCATGCAACAGAAGACTGTGCCCATCTCTATAGGATCTAATAAGGTGAGCTTTACTATAAACTCAAACTTAAATCATTTATTTCAATTAAACCATTTACAGTCACTTTTGAATTGTCAAAGAGTCAGTCAGAAATATGAAGCTAGTTGCCAATTCCAAAGCGCAGTAGGTACCTATGGAGAAGAACGGGCAAGAAACTCCATGGACACTCTTTTAAATAATTTTGATGTTACAAATATATTAGTTACATCGATTAATGTTGACACTACAAGTGAGAACGATGTACAAAATCCGTATACGTTAAAAGCGTCCAGAGTGCAACAAAACATAATTAAAATCAATCCAAAAAATTAATTATTAAAATAAGCCGTAAATGATAAATGATTTTATTTCTGTAAGGAGGTTTTTAAAATCACTTTTACACTTCAAACATTTTTTTTTTAAACTAGATGAGATCGGCGTTTCATGACTACTCTGAAAAGAAAGGCCGAAACAAACTCAGAGGTCACAGTCTCTTTTAAAGTCCAGACATAATCTTGGTCAGGTCATGTGAAGACCATGTAGATTGATGTCTGAAATGGTCTTTTGAGGAAAGAACCACACAGAATGAGTGGACCTGTCCAGTCAGTGCACACATTTGTCAGTAATCATGCAGCTCAACACTTAAGGAGCTCAACGATTCGACGAACAATACAAAAGAAAGGACATTTGGGTAGGCCGCATAAAGTACTCAAACAGCCAGACCATGATTAAATCAACTGAAAGAAAAAAAAAAAGAAAAATACAATGACCCACATAGTCCTCACATTGACAAAATTTAAATAATAATATACTTTATACAGAAAATATATACATGTCATTGTGTTTGTAAAAAGGTACAAAATATTTAAAAAATCATAATAATAAAAATAAAAATATTTAAAAAAATTGCAAAATAATATTAAACATCAAGATTGTCTGTGTAATTTTATTGGAGCAGCTCAATCCCAAGCCTTCCTGTCCTCAATATAGTCTTTGGCAGTATTATAGGCTTTCTGGCATAATTTCCGCTTTATAAAAGATTTGAATTTATTAAGGCTTAGTCCTTGAATGTGGCTAGGAAGTTTATTATAAAAACGTATACCTACATTGACATTTAAATGAGCCACCTATTTTCGTGAGCCTGGTAGTAGGAACAACAAATTTGTGTTTGTTCCTAGTATTTATATTATGGATATCACTGTATTTTTTAAACAGATTAATATTTTTATGTGCATACAAAAGATTTTCATAAATATACTGAGAAGGCACAGTCATTATATTAATCTCTTTAAATTTGTCTCTGAGGGAGTGTCTGGGACTTAGTTTATAAATTAAATGAATTGCCCTTTTTTGTAAAACAAAAATTTACAGAATATCGGCGGCATTTCCCCACAAAAGAATACCGTACGACATGACACTATGAAAATAACTAAAGTATACTAAACGCGCTGTCTCTAAATCAGTTAAATTATGATTTTTTCTAACGGCGTATGCTGCAGAGCTTAGTTTTTTTGACAATTTATCTAAATGGGGGCCCCATTGAAGCTTGGCTTCCAAAGTTATGCCTAAGAATACGGTGGTGTTTTCGGGTTTCAACTCTTCACCCTTAATAAGAACACTAGTTTCTACTTGTCTGACATGAGGTATCGTAAACTAAATGCATTTTGTTTTTTTCTCGTTCAGAAGTAGGTTATTAACATTAAACCAGTTAACTACTTTAGCAAGGGCGCTATTTACATTGTCAGTAAAGAGCTGCTGACGTTTGAGTTTAAATAAAACTGAAGTGTCGTCTGCAAACAACACTATATCATGATTATCCTTTATGAGGTAAGGCAAGTCATTAATATAAATAAGAAACAAAAATGGGCCAAGAATTGAACCCTGGGGGACCCCCATTCTTACTACAGATCCAGGTGATCTTTTTTTTTGCCGTGGCAGCTAAGAGATGACCAGTCCCAACTGACGGCGCCCGTACATGAACATGACGCATGGATCAGCACCATTCAGCTCAACCATTTTGAAGGGAGCTAAATGATCCGACACACGCGCCACCGTCGGCGAGACATTTGAGTGAGCATGACATACTATCAGCCGCCAGGGCACATTCAAGTCATCTATGACATTACCCCGTAAATGGTAGCTCTATAGTACAAAGTACTCACATCTGTGCAATGCGCATATATATAATAAAAAAGAGATTGAGTTTATAAAATGCAAATATATTCTTCAGCAGCTTCAACAGTATTTCAAATGTTAATTAATTAGTTGTGGTGTGGAGCAGGACCAGCATTAAGCCAGGCATTTTTATCAGTTATGTAATCCCCTAACCTATAATATGCCTGCCTGCATAGTGTGTGTTTGACAAAGGATTTGAATTTCGTCTCATTCAGTTGAAGTATGTGGGGAGGTATTTTATTATAACATTTTAGACAGTACCCCATGAAAGATCTACTTTAGCCAGTCTGAAACCTGGTCGAACTAATAGGTCCCGATTTCTAGTACTATAATTATGTCTTTCACCTCTTTTACTGTAATTATGTAAATTTTTGCTTACGTACATGATGTTTTCGTAGATGTATTGACAAGGTACCGTCATGATGTTAATATCCTTAAACAATTCCCTTAGAGAATCGCGCCTGCGATGCGAGATTATATATGGCTCTGATGGCTCTTTTCGGCAGAAAAAAATAGACTCGATGTATGCAGCTCGTCCCCAAAGTAAAATACCGTAAGACATGATACTATGAAAGTACAAATTAGACCAGCCTCGCGGTATCTACATCAGTAAATTGACGGATTTTTCTGACAGCGTAAGCTGTTGAACTTAGCCGTCCTGCAAGAGTTGTTAAATGAGGACCACATCGTAGCCTTGAGTCCAGCGTGATCCCCAAGAAAACCGTTTTATCGACGAGTTCTAGTTTCTCTTGATTCAATACTATCTCACAATCACTACTCTTGACGTTTGGTAAAGAAAATCTTATACACTTAGTTTTATTTCCATTTAGTACTAAATTATTAGCAGTGAACCAATTTTGGACCAGCAGTAGGGCGTTATTTACGTCGTCAAAATTTGAAGCACTTCTATCTACCTTAAAAATTAAGGAAGTATCGTCAGAAATTAACACCATTTGTGGTTGATTTATTAATAAATGGAGTAGGTCATTAATATATACTTAAAAGAGGAAAGGACCCAACATCGAGCCTTGTGGAACTTGTGGTGTTTTAAACCAAGTGAATTGACACCATTTATTTGAACTTGCTGTTGTCTATCATTTAAATAAGATTTTATTAAACTGAGCGCAAGTTTTCCAAGTCCGTAATGCTCAAGTTTAAAAAGCAGGGTTTCGTGATCGACGCAATCAAATGTCTTGGAGAGGTCACAAAAGATTCCTATGGCGTCTTGAGCCTCTTCCCACGCGTTAATTTAATAAGGTAACACCAGCGTCGGTCGTACAACGCCCTTTGTCGAAACTGATGCTCGTGAAGGATTATTAGTACTGAAATGATTGAGCATCTGATTAAGCATTATCTTTTCAGAAACCTTGCTGAAAATCGGCAACACGGACACAGGTCTATAATTATTAGTGTCTTTACTGTCCCCGGATTTGAAAAGTGGTATTACCTTACTGTATTTCATTAGATCCGGGAAGACTCCTTGATCCACACACAAATTAAATATTAAGGCTAAGTAAGGTGCTATAGTCTCAATTATGGAGGTACAGACTTTAATAGACATTCCCCAAAGATCTTCGGTCAATTTGATCTTGATTTGCTTAAAAGATTTTATTACTGTAAAGGGGTTAATATGCTTAAAGTTAAATTCAATCGGGCCGGCTGAAACATTCGCCCTCATTAAATCAAAAGCAAGCGAGGGCGAAGAATTTAAGATTTCAGTGGTTTTAGTGGCACACTGGTAAAGAATATCACAATATTGTTAACATATTAATTCACATATGAATGAAACAAAAACCATTACCGTAAAAAAGGGTCATACTTCCTAAGAGACATTTTTCATCATTGGTCAAACTAACACAATTAACGTTAAAAAAAACGGTCAACCTTAATTCATTGGTCAAACAAAAAAGGTTGGGATAAACTATGATTTCAACGTGCAGCTGAAAATGTTTTGCAAAGGGTCAGGCAGGACGGGAGTCGATAGTACCTTAATATTGAATCTTAAATTGCTTAATATTTATCAATGCACTGATTTAAAGCATTGACAGACCACTGACATTTGAAAATGTTGGCTTTATGCCACAGGATACTTTTGTAGTCTTAAAGGAGTTGTCACTATTGTCGTTCTGCTACAACTTAATTCGGGAAGATACTTCTTCCCGAATTAAGTCTACTGAGAGACAAAAATAAGTCCTATTTTAGAACCAACAATATCAAGATTGGCAGCTTAAACCATCTACAAGTATGTGAAAAAAGTAGTGTATCTTTGCAATAAAGACCATCTGCCAAAAAAAACAAATGGAGCACGATACGACTACAGCATTATAAAATGTCCTCATTGCTAGATAGAGGAAGGGTTCTAGATCTCAATTTTTTTCACAAACAGATCTCATATTTTTGACAGTGGGGTTGTTGTACCCAGCTTCTTGGAAAGCTGCAGATAAGTGCACCGTCTCGCTTGCCGCGGAAATGTTACAAAAACCTTTTCTACGAGGGCGGCACTGAAAATTTCGGGAATCAAGGAAGTGACACAACATTACTATTTAAAAATGTATTTATTGCTTTTCGAAGTATTCTCCGCGAAATTTGACACATTTTTCCATACGATGGAACCAATCATTGAAGCAACCATTCCATTCGGAAGTTGGGGTCTCCAAAATGGCCGTTTTGTAGGCGTCCACAGCTTCTTCAGGTGATGAAAATCTCTGTCCACGCAATATATTCTTTATTTTAGGGAAAGTATAGAAATCATTAGGGCTTAGTTCGGGGCTGTACGGCGGATGGTCTAATAATTATATGTTTTCTTGCTCTAAAAACTCTTTTGTTCTGTGTGCGGTGTGAGAACTCGCATTGTCGTGATGGAGGATGATGCGGCGGCTGCAGTTCTCTTTACGGAGTTCAGAAGCGACCTGTGGCAAACAAATGCTAGCATACCATTCTGCATTAACCGTTCTTTGTCCCTCAAGAGGAATAGTCGTAACATGGCCGGTTTTGGAGACACACGTGGCCACCATTTTTTTTGCAACACTCCGTGAACGAACAATTTTTCATTGGCTTTAACTCATTTTCGAATACCCAAACTCGTGACTGGTTTTTTGTTTCGGGTTCGTACGCGTATATCCAGTATTCGTCACCTGATACGATGTTGTATACAGCATTTGAGGATCCTGCGTGGTATCTGTCGAGAGTTCTGATGCACCAAGTAACGCGAGCCGCTTTTTGCTCTTCACAGAGCGAATGCGGTATCCATCGGGAAAACAACTTTTTTACACCTAATTGTTCATGCAAGATCATTTGTATTTGACTCATGCCAATGTCTAAATTTGCCTGAATTTCGCGGTATGTCACATGTCGATCTTCCTCAATCAGCTTACGCACAGCATCAACGTTTTCTTGGGTGACTGCAGTTTTTGGACGACCTTGACGGATCATCACTGAGCTTGACACGTCCACGTTGAAATTCAGCAAACCAGCGATAAATTGTGGTTTTGGATGGGGCTTCATCACCAAATGCAGAAATCATCCGGTCAACACACTGCTTTTGTGTTAAAACACTTCGAAAGTCATAATAAATCATCGCTCTTGAATTTCCTCGAGTCAATTCCGTTTTCTCAACGACTAAACAAGTTTGACAAAACCTTGTGACAAGACCGAGAATCTTTTTTTAAATAAATAAATGATATTCGATTTTTAAAACCAAGGAGTTTTCAATTAAAAAGATTTTAATATGACAGGAACAGTGGGAATATTCCATTCCCCGATACTTTTAGTGCAGCCCTCGTATGTGCTGGGATCCAAAAAAAAAATCGGACACGCCTTTTTGCCAAGGCTCTGTAGCAGTATAACGAAGTATCAAAGCATACAGAATTAGATATTACATGCAAATATTAAAAAAGTCACAGTAGCTAAAAGTCTATTAGTAGTCTATTATTATATAGTCTACTAATATTTTGGTCTGTTGTCTTTTGGGTTTATTTTTTGTTTCTTATTATTAATATGTTAAGTACTTCACTTTGTTTCCTTTGTATGATTTTCATGTTGTTTATTTTAACCTTTTCAAACTTACTGTACCTAGATTATAAGTAAATTATGTTGCCTCGAATAATTGGAAGCGCACACTTGTATTTGTCCCTGTTTTAGGTATACTTTTATGTAATTGTGAAGCCTCTGTTGGAGATCCAACGAATAAATAAATAAATAAAAAAGTTAATATAAATAATGATCACTTAATATTGCAGGTGGTAATGGCGTCTCCTTCTAAACAAGGAGTGAAGTTCGCCAAGAAACAAATCATAGCCATCAAATCGCCGACACCTAAATTGATGCCGATGACGTCACAAGGTGAGTTTTTTTTATTACGACCTAGAAAAGATTTCACAAAGCAGCAGATTTAACGGTGAAGCTTGAAAAGCCCGGCGGCGACGTTGTTAAAAGATGCCTAAGATAAGTATCACATTTCTCTCCACAACTCCTTTGCTTACTCAAGGATGCATATCCGGTATGCGCTTACAATCCTTCCTTATCCTAAGGGCACTTCTTCCCTACCATTAACGCGCCCCCTGGTCTACCCCTTGATATGCAATGGTTGATAATATGTAACCCATGAAACATGAGGCTCCAGGGGCTAATGTGAATCTTTGGGCTCATTCAAGCAATCGAGTCTGGTCAAACCACGCTGGGGTCGGTGCATTTCATTAATTAATTCATTCATAGCGTGGTTGCCACCTTTTGCAAAAAGACATAGCGTATCCAAAAGCCCCTTGTTTGCTCTATGTAGCATAGCATTAGCGTGTGCAAACTCTTGGTTTCACTGTATAGAATAGCATTAGCGGGTGCAAACGCTCCTTGTTTGCACTATACAACGTGTAACGGAAAGGTGGTATCAACACGAAATGGAAAAATAGTGTACCTTATGTAGATCCTCTGTGCGAATTTTCAATCCAAAAAAAGCACTTTTCAAAATTAAGAAAAATCTAGTTTTTAATCACCTGTAATAATTTTAGCATGTAACAAATGTGGCACATCACTATTTGAGGTCATTGTTCTTTTATCGTCTCACTTACACACCCCTACACACTCACACTAGCACCGTCCATTTCACTATTATTTCTCCTCACTCGCGTATCCTGACTATTTCTGAGCGCCCGGTACATATTGCGCTGGCGCTTCAACAAAGCGGTCGTCGGCGAGATCAAATGCTACCCGGCGGTGTCTTATGCCGTCCCTGTAACAAACAATATTGATACTAAAAGAATTAGCATTAAGAGTTATTTTGCTTTGACAGTTATTTCTTGTTAAAAATATGGTGAAATATTAACTATTTTATTCGGTTGTTTTACGAATCCATAGATAATAAAATAAAATCGCGGAACTTTTAAACGAAATTAATAAGCAAACTTACGTTTCAAAGAAAGGGTTCGAAATGTCTTCCTTGTTGCTGGATACACAAGCCAGCTCGCCTGTTTGTAGACGCTCGGACATTGCGCAGCATCTCCGGCGTCACTGACTCAAATGCGTCGTTTATGCGACCCACCATTTGCTCTCTTGATGAGCACTCTACGGCATAAACATAGTTTTTTATGTATCCCCATAAAAAAAGTCCAACGGAGTGAGGTCTGGCGAGCGCGCAGGCCAGGCAACGCGGCCTCCTCGACCTATCCACTGGGGGAAGCGCGCATTTAGGTGGCTTCGCACATCAAGCGCGAAATGGGCTGGAGCGCCGTCTTGTTGAAATATCATGTTGTTCTCCATGACGAGGTCAACGTAGCTGGTCACTGACATCACTGTTAACTCCTCGTCCAGATCGTTTCTAAGGAAATCCAAATAATTTGCACCATTCAGATTTGCCGGCAAATAATGTGGTCCTACAAGAACATCACCTATGATACCAGCCCAAACGTTTATCCGCCATTGATGCTGGAAAGATGACACGGAGGACACATGCGGATTTGTATGCGACCAATAATGTTCATTGTGAACATTACTAATTCCCGCTCTTGTGAAGGATGCTTCATCTGTCCACAGCACTTTGGAAGCAAACTCAGGTGAGGTTTCGACCTGACTTCGGTACCATTCGCAAAACGACACGCGAGGTAAATAATCAGCAGGAATCAGCTCCTGTGTGCGGCGAAAGTGGTATGGGTGCTGGTCGTCTACGTGCAAAACTCGCCACACTTGCATGTGATTCGCGACTCCCAGCGCCAGGGCTGCGCGACGCGTGCTGCTCCGTGGGTTGTTTTCGAAGTGCTCCAGTACGGCTTCTTCAAAATCCGGATCTTGGGACGTCGTGCGGCCCGTTGGAGTTGGCGCGTGGAAAGAACCGGTTGAATGCAAACGGCTAACCATGCGTCTGAAGCAACGCAGTGAAGGCAATTGTCTAGCCTCGGCAGCTGGTCGACCTTCTATGAACCGCTCACGATACAACTCCCGAGCTGCACTCAAGTTTCCGTGGGTTGCACCGACGCAAAGCATCATTTCGTAATATTCTGGATTACTTAAAGACATCACGAAATATCACTATCACAAAAAAAACGAACTTCACACCAAAGCGGCTGTTGAGCGACTACGCAACTAAGTCGCAAATTGACACAACAATGCTTTCACTAGAGCGTAAACCCGAAAATAATAGCCGCTATGCTTGCTCTAATTAAAGCTTTTGGATGTGCGAGCAGGAAAACTCTTTACATCGCTCCAATTCTTTATTTGCGCGGGTTCGTTTTATAATAATAGCGGTGGGGGTCAATAATTAGGGATCCATTTTCAAATTGATGTTAACTTACCCGTCCGAACTCTTTCATACTCATGAAACCCTGGTAGCCCTTTGAAATCGATAGTGTCAAAAATGATGTATCGGAGAAATGATGATGTAGGTAACTTAATATTGAATTTGACGAAATGGTAATTATCATGAAAATTAAAAGTGCGAGTCGGAATTTTAAAACTACAAATAAAGAAAACGATTTATTTAGTTCACAAAATGTTTTGTTTCTACTGTTCTCAGTTTTATGGATTCATTAATCTGTTTAATTAATAAGTTATGATCATCGCGCTATTTTTTTATCAAGATTTCTTTTTTAAACTTTTATAATGTGATCGATTTACTTTGTGGTTTAGACAGTAAAAGAGATCACACAAAGCCTAAGACCACAGCAAGTCCGCTTAAACAGACGACAACCTCATAGGTTGACTTGCGAGATGCCAAACAAACAAACAAACCTGAGACCACAACGTAAATCAATAACTACTGAAAACTACGTCTTAACGTGCCCACCGAAAAACTACGCATAACTTGCAAAGTGGTACGAGCTAGGAATCAAACCTGAGACTTTCGCCAACCCAAAAATAAACTTTAAATTTTTAAGTTAAGGAGAACCCATTGTGACTATTATTACACGCACATGAGATGCATAATCGCACACTTAGAGCTAGATTACAAGAACGGTTAGAGTGGACAGACCACGCCCCTTTCAGGGGTCTGCAAATTATTTTGAAAGCCATAAATGATAAAAACTCTTTCATACTCATGAAATCCTAGTAGGCGTTATCTATTGTGTGGATGCGACTCGATATTGAAATGGTAATTCGTTAATTAACTCCGAATTTAAAACTAAGTAACTACAAATAAAAAACTATTTATTTTGTTCACTACGTTTTTTCTCTTCTCAGGTTTTATGGAATAATCTGTTTAATTAATAAATCATGTAATCGCGCAATTTTTTTCGCGGTCTTTTTTTTAAGCTCTTGTAATGTAATTGTTAATTACTTTGTGGTAAATTACTTTAATTAATGGAACCCTTAGTGCACGATTTCAAATTATTTTGTGAAGTTTATTGATTTTTAAAGCCAGTGTTTTTTTTGTGATTTTTGTGGTTTAGTTAATAAGTTAAAAGTTCAAATTATGTTTTTCTAATTTAAATCATTTCATCAAAACTGTGACAACCTCGATTTTATTCAAACCTGACGCGATTTTCAATCACTAAAAAAAATACGGAATCCATTTATCATATTTTACTAGGAGTAAAAGCTAGGCAGGAGTAAAAGCGGTAAACTATTTCGATAGGTAGGTGGATCAAAGGTTATGGACCCTAGACAGCTGATACTTCGCTAGTGTTGTGCAAAATTTAAATTTATTAAATGCAGACCTGGATTTTAATTAATTGTTTTTAATTATAACTTAAACTTAGAAGGTTAAAAATGGTACCATGTCGTCTGTTACCATTGTCAGAGTTGGTGCATTTCGGGTTGATACCCCCTCTCCGTTACACGTTGTATAGCATAGCATTAGCGTGTGCAAACGCCCCTTGTTTGCACTATATTTATACGAGGGCGGGTCAATAAGTCCGTGACTTTTTAATTTCTGACCTCTTTACTGAAAAAGCAACACTACGACTTTTTGGCGGGCTTTTGAAAAGGGCGGTCTAAAATAATTTGTTTAAAATATTTTAATTTATGTTTTTTGTTATTTAGTGTAGTAATTTGTTAACCCCTGGAACGTACAAAGTCAGGAGAAGTCCGCGTCAAAAAAGGTCAACATTCGTACAAAGTCAGGAGAAGTCCGCGTGTGTGTACTCAGCATCATACCGCTATATTGTCTCTGCCCGGCCACCTATCTCGCTCTAACTTGTACCAGAGTGTAGGTAATAGAGTAGGCTAGCCATACAAAACGCAAGCTAAACATTGCGTGACATGCTCGACATGGAATGTTTCAAATATGACGGCCACGGTGACGCGTCCATTACGTTTCAAAACTCGGATTTTCAACACCCAAATTAATAACCATGAAGCTATTAATACACCTTTCAAGGATTAAACAGCATGGACGGGTAAGTAATCAACAGTTTTTAATAGCAGCATTGTGTAATGTTTAGAGATTTAGGACTGAACTTGTTAATTCAACAAAAACAGTTAGGAATTTCGCGCGTCATGGCTGTACTTTTCGACTCGTTAAGAGTGGAAAATACACTATTGACTGTAAAATGTCTGTCTAAACATGATTTAGATACGTTACTACGTATGTATTAGCCATTTAAATAGTGAAATACAATGTAGTTTTGCGAAATTATTTAAATGTAAAAAGGTAAACATTGAAAAAAAAGATGCGGACTTATTCAGACCGGTTACGGTCAGGCATTCGGTGTTTATGTCACGTGACCGACGCCATGTTTTTTACTAAATTGTACACAGTATCGACAATACCGACAATGATCAGTAACATATTTTTGACCGACTTGAAGAAAAATAATTATGTTTTATTTTATTTGAATTTTTTTATTTTATGTTTTTTTAATATTTTATTTGCTTTTTAACCAGGTTTGAGGAATGTGTGACGGCACCCATCGAGCATCCTCGACAGAGTCTGCGTGATCAGGACATGTTCCAGCACCTCACCTATGGTAAGTAGCTGCTGATTTTTTTTCAGGTCGGGATGGGGCTAGGGGCAAACAAGTTCCCACAGATGTTTTACCTACTTATTATTTATTACACAGGAAGCGAAGCAGACTCCGATTCGAGTGATGACGACGATGTGGTGCCGTACCTGGGACTTCCAAGGGCGCTGATGAGCTTCTGGGAGACGCCACTGGACGTGGAAGATGACCACCTCCTAGAAGCTCCTCCTGTTCCTACCGTTACGCCCATGGAGACTTTAAACTTTTAACTTTATCGTGATTTGCGTTTTTTTTTTTTTTTTTAGGTAAAAAGTAAAAAAAAAACCATAAGAATTTCATACTAAAAAGAAATAACTCAGACCTGTTTGAAAATCGCATGATATTAATTTTGTGTTTCATTGTTGTTAAGATTTGACGTTCTGGTTGTTTCCTGTACTGTGTCCTTTGATTTTTTATTACTTTTTGTGCAAAAAATGCGTGTTTTATGATTTTCATTTGTTTATTTTGATAATGTTTTCGTTAGGCAACATGCCTTTGTGTATTGTTTTTTCATTAGTAAATATCCTACTAGTGTAGATCGCATAGTCAGATTTAAAATAAATGCAATAATAATTACTCTTTGTTTCAAAGTATGAAAGGGTCTTTTTTAACGCCTTTTTTATGGGCTTGCATTGTGACTCACTCATTGTAAACTAAACATTTCTAAGAGCTAACGCTTTGTCTGTGTTATATTTGTGAATCAAGATAAGCAATAACGTAAACACATAAGCCGCTCGGCTCAATGACTTCCCGTTATGAATGTGTAAACATACCCTATTTTTTGCTAATCGGCTCGGGTCGCCCACTTGAGACTTGTTATTGTAATGCGAGTCCTTTGTTTAAAGTGTTCGGAGAGGTCTGTTTTTTTTATTGTTTGTTGAATATGATGTGTCTACAAGTAAATTATACAATAACTGCTGGAAACAATGCTTTTATTTTATAAATATGACGACTTTAGTACAAAAAAGTGGGAAAAAGTCACTCAGCCTACTTTCAACTTACTATTAACAATAAATAACAAGGTAAGGCTATACAAACCCCTATATAATCAGATAGCTTAGTTAATAAACATTTCATAGACGTAGGGTTTGTCAAGCTGCGATGCGCAGTTTCTGAGATATCGTAGTTTGAGTGAACGCGGATAAGTCGCGCGAATTATTCGCGCGCGATACGTACGTACGTTTAATCGTGTATTTTATTCGCGTTACGGCGGAGGGGTTATATACCTCAGATTAGTGTTTAATTGTATAGTAGGTGTATATAGCGGTAAGTTTTTTTTCTTTAATTTTTAACTGTATGTAGTAAATATGGATGTTGAGCCGGAACCTCCCGACAAAAATCCCTTAATATCATTGATAGAAGCGGATAAATTTATTAATGCCTCGGTTTCTCAAGAGTACTTGAAGAAATTCAATTCTCCTTCATCTACGATTAGTAGTAAAGGACCAAAACCGAAAAAAATTCTAGGTACACCAATTTTCAAGCACACTTCCAAACATCTACCAAATATTTCAAAACAAAAGTCGATCCTCATGCAGAATCCTGTTCATTCAGATCAACCCATTGTTTCCAATAATAAAAATACCCATTAAGATTCAGAGCAGCAAATGTCAGACCCTATCCATAGCCGTAATTTTTATACTGAAAAGGACACTGGTCCTTATTTAGTCTATGTGGAGTCTGTTACGGCAGATCCCCGCAGTGGAACTAATCTACACCCTATTAAGTTCGGCCATTTTTTGTTTAGGAATAATTTAAGAAATATTTTGAATGACGGTATTAAACGGGTGGGTCGCAATAGATTAGCCATTTATTTTCAAGTAGCAGAGGCGGCAAATTTATTCTTGTCAAATGAGCTCCTAACACAAAATGATTACAGAGCTTACATCCCTACCTTTAATATCAACAAACTGGGTATTGTTAGGGGTATTCCAGTAGAGTGGAGTCATGAAGAAATTGTGGAAAATATTCAAGTTCCCTCAGATTTTGGAGCTATTCTTAAATCAAGAAGAATGAGTCGTAAAGTTGCATCTTCTGAAGGTTCTGTTTGGGTACCAACTCAGACGGTTATTCTTACATTTGACGGTCAGAAACTTCCATCACATGTTTATTCTTTTTTTACCTCTATACCAGTAGAACAATATTTCTTTCCTACTATTCAATGTTTTCATTGTTGTAGATTTGGACATACTCGTGTTAAGTGTCGCAGCCAACCACGTTGTTTCAAATGTGGTGATAACCATGATGGCGTTAACTGCACTATTGAGGACTTTAATTGTTTAAATTGTTCAGGTGCTCATATGTGCACAAATAAAATCTGTCCAGAATATGAGAGACAAACAAAGATTAAGAGACACATGTCACTTAACAATGTTTCATACATAGAGGCATCAAAATTATTTCAACCAAGCAAAAGATTATTCTCAGAGGTGGTTTCCACTGAAGCCATTTCAGAAACTAAACCTCCTGGTGTTAGTCCTTTAAAGTCTTTTTCATATACAAAAACAATAACAAGAAAAATAAAACCAAACAAACCTTTACAAAAAGGTTATGATAAAGTTGCTCACAATAATTTAATTAAGGAATACAATGTTCCATCTTCAATTAATGGTGGTGCTCTTCTAAATAGTGCTGATTATGTTAAAAATACAGATAATGAAGACATCAATAATTTATTAGCCACATTAATGAGTATTATTTCAAATTCTTGTTTACCGGACCACGTTGCAGTAAAATTAATTAACGATATTACTCTTTCTATTTACAATCATTTAAAACATGGAACAAGTTCTTCAGTGGAACTGTAGAAGTTTACCTTCCAAATCATCTGAAATTATTTATCTAACAAACAAATTTAACATTTCTCTTTTAGCTATATCCGAAACCTGGTTGAAACCAAGTTCTAGGTTTCATATTTCAGGTTTTAACATAATTAGAGATGACAGAGCTGATGGTTGGGGTGGCTCTGCTTTTCTAGTTAGGAAAAATTGTATTTTCTCATCCATCCAACTACCATCATTTTCCAACGATATATTGAATGCAGTTGCCATTCGTATGGGTGGCATAACTTATGTGTCTATATATATAGCTCGTAAGGATCCATCTGTTATATCGGTTTTGAAGCGCATTATTCAATTAGTTCCGTCTCCGGTTATAGTATTAGGAGATTTCAATGCTCATCATAGTCTTTGGGGTGCTCCTAATGACGATGGTGTTGGAATTTGCATAGCAGAACTTATTGATGATTTGGCCTTATGTGTGCTTAATGATGGGTCTCCTACACGATCTTTTGTTCCGGGTCAGTCTCCGAGTTATGTCGATATTTCATTATGTTCTTCATCTTTGTTCCCCAGTTTTACGTGGAAACGTTTGAATACTTCACATGGCAGCGACCACTATCCAATTCTCCTCTCAAAAGCCACGTCGAATTGCCGAATTCCACCACTGCCTCCCTTATTAAAATACAAACTTAATAATTGTGACTGGGAATCGTATAGTTCCGGGTTAGATGAAAGAGTTATGGAGTTTCCGCAGGTTTCTCGAGAAAATGTTGAACAATGTTATCATTTGTTGACATCAACAATGTTGACACTAGCAGATGATTTTTTTCCCATTAAATGTCTTTCCAATGGTAAAATCCCTTCGCCGCCTTGGTGGGATAAGGATTGTACTGAAGCTGTAAAAAAGTGGAAAGAGGCAGAGAATTTATGTAAAGATAACCTTGACATGCATTCTTTTTTGCAGTTTAAAAATACAACAGCTGCGACCAAAAGGCTTTTGCGGAAAAAGAAAGTAGAGGGATGGCATAGTTTCTGTTCTTCTCTTTCTCCCGACTCCCCACTTTCATTAATTTGGAAAAATGTAAAACGTTTCAAATGTTCCAAAGCGATCAGTTCACAATCTTCCTTCTCCCTCGACTGGGTTACGCCATTTATTTCTAAAATTGCCCCTACTTCTGTTCCTTCCCCTTCATATACAGTCAATCTTCCGTTTCTGGGAATAGTCCCTTTTCAATAAATGAATTTAAGCTAGTTTTAAAACGCGTGTCGGATTCTGCGCCTGGAGAGGATGGCATTCCATATTCCTTTATTAGTAATTGTAAAGATGATACTTTAGCATTTATCTTAGATATTATTAACACTATTATAGACTCCGGGATTATTCCCAGTTCTTGGAAAAAGCATATTCTTATCCCAATTTTAAAGCCTAATAAGGATCCTTCAGATCCTTCATCATACAGACCGGTATCTTTATCTAGCGTGTTTGCAAAACTTGCGGAACACCTAGTTAAAATGAGGCTTGAATGGTACTTTGAACACAATAATATTTTACCCCAGTCTCAGTTTGGTTTTAGAAGAGGAAAGGGAGTAGCAGACAATTTAAATATTTTGACTACAGATGTTTTGTTATCCTTTAGTCAGAATAAATCAATGGTAGCGGCTTTTTTGGATATAGCGGCGGCTTATGATAACGTGGATTTGGGCATTTTAAAATTAAAACTGGAAGCATTACAAGTTCCTTCAAAGTTTTCCAACTTTATTTTTAATCTATATTCGGATCGGACTGTAACAGTTCGAGTTGCTGGTTGTCCGTGTCCTTCGAGAGTTTTGTGGAACGGTGTTCCCCAGGGCTCAGTTTTAAGCCCATTATTGTATGATATTTATACAAAAGATTTAGAAGCAGTTATATATCCATGCTTAATCCTACAATACGCTGATGATATTGTAGTCTACTCCTCTCATTCATCAATTGAAACAGCGGCTAATAATGTCGAAAAATCTTTGACTAGTCTGGTAGAGTGGCTCGATGATCATCGCCTACAACTGTCGGTGAAGAAAAGTGTCGTTGTCCCTTTTACTTGCATTCGCAATATTCCTTCGGTTTTTATAAAAGTCAATGGTTTTACTCTTCCAAATTCTAACGAAGTAACATTTCTCGGGTGTAAACTCAATTCTAAATTTAATGGTGCCTCGCACATTAAACATATTATTAGTAAATGTGAAAAAAGTATAAACTTGATCAGGGCTCTTGCAGGTGTTTGGTGGGGGGCTCATCCTTCTACGTTACGACTAGTATATAATGCTTTGGTTAAAAGTACTTTAGATTTTGGAACGTGTTCGCTACCTTTAGTCAGTAAAACGGAGATGCTTAAATTAGACCGATTACAATCTAAATGTCTCCGCATTATTATAGGTGCAATGAAGAGCACTCCAGTTATGGCATTACAGGTTGAATGTGCTGACCCACCCCTACATCTTAGACGTCAATATCTGTGTGACCGTTACTTAATTAAGGTGTTTCAATCTAGTACTCATCCTCTAATTCCTAAAATTAAAGATCTTTACAAACTAATATCAGATGGGAATCACTTTTGGGTGTCGCGTCCCATACCGAACATCATAGAAGGCTATAAAAAGATTAAACATGTCGAACGCAATATTAAAACATATCCTGTACATCCGATTTATTCGGTTCAGTATGATGACCTTATATTTAAACCTAAAATATTTCTGACCACTGGTATAGGGAAAAACAGTTCAGATCCTAATGGTAAACTTGCCTCATTTCTGTTAAAGAATGCACAAGGGGCTGAGGTCTTTTATACTGATGCTTCGAAATATGAGGCAAATGAGTCAGCGTCAACTATAGGGGCTGCATTTATTCGACATCACACAGGACACTTTAAATTGTTTAAATATTCTTCATTTCTCTCCACTTTTTCCGGCGAGTGTTTAGCCATAAAACATTGTATTGAATACATAATTAATGAAAAAATTCAAAATTCAATTATTTTTAGTGACTGTCTGAGTAGTCTTCAATGTCTTCTCTCTAATCCATTTGACAGGGGCAACTTGTCCCCTATTATCATTTTGATCAAATCCTTACTAAAGAACTGCTACGAATTAGGCTTATCTGTCGCATTGGCTTGGATTCCAGGCCATTCTGGAATAGAAGGCAATATGACAGTGGACCAGCTGGCAAAATTGGCTGCGAAGCAGGGTCTATGGATCCCGGATGTATACTTTGGGGATTTGTTGCAATCAATTCCAGTAACGGCTATGGTTAATAGTTGGTCTCAGGTTTGGGATTGTGAGAAAACAAAGGGTCAATTATATAAATTACTTCAACCCATCATTAATTTAAAACCGTGGTTCAGCAAGTTAAAACTTAATAAGAAAATAACTTCCATTCTTGCTCGACTAAGATTTGGCCATTGCTCTTCAGCTGTGCATCTTAACATAATAGGGGTTTTTGATTCCCCCCTCTGTGACTGTGGTGTCGGAGAAATTGGTGATTTAGTCCATATTCTTTTTAATTGCTCGAAATATAATTCCTTTCCATTATATGACTTCCTTATTATGTATAAAGCTCCCCTTCCTTGTAATCTGTCTTCCATCCTTTCTTTGTGTAATAGGTCATACGTAGCATCTCTTAGTAAATTTATTTCTTTTCACAATATTTCCTTATAGTACAATTTGTTATAATTGTATTACATATAATTATTTATTGCCCATCCTAAAAAAATATCCCGTCACATTATGCCAACCTCCCTCTTCCCACGTTTAATTTCCGCAACACTCGACACTGGCAACAATGGCTAAGGCCGCTTGCCACAACCAAAAACAAAAAACAAAAAAAAAAAAAAAGCAACACTACTCCTGTCAACAGGCATCTATCAGTTGACTCCTGTCAAAATTTGAACTTGCTGCGTCAGTTAGTTTGTGTTTGACAGCTATCTTTATCAGACTACCCAGTAATTTAAGGAAAAATGGAAAAAAGTGAATTTCGTGTGCTTATTAAGCATTATTTTTTGCGAAAAAAAACCATTACCGAGACCAAGGCTTAGCTTGATAAATACTATGGGGACTCTGCACCATCGATTTCAATGGTAAAAAAGTGGTTTACTGAATTTCGTTGTGGCCGTACAAGCACTGAAGATGCCGAACGTCCTGGACGCCCAGTTGAGGTCTCTTCACCCGAAACAATCGAAAAAATTCACGATATGGTGTTGGCCGACCGAAGATTGAAAGTGCAAGAGAATGTGGAAGCCGTAGGGATCTCGCATGGCTCAGTGGTTTCAATTTTGAATGATCACTTGGGCATGAGAATGCTTTCCGCAAGATGGGTGCCGCGTTTGCTCACAGTCGACCACAAACGCAATCGTGTAACAACTTCACAGGAAGGTTTGGCGTTGTTTAATCGCAACTGGAGGCGTTTTTGCGCCGTTTTGTAACCGTGGACGAAACATGGATCCATCACAACACACCAGAGACCAAAAAACAGTCAAAACAGTGGGTTTCTAAGGGTGAATCGGCGCCAAAGAAGGCCAAGGTGGGTTTGTCAGCCAATAAAGTTATGGCGACTGTTTTTTGGGATGCACGCGGGATAATCCACATTGACTACCTTCAAAAGGGAAGAACAATCAATGGGGAATATTATGACAACTTATTGGCCCGATCCAATGACGATTTGAAAAAAACCGACCTCATTTGGCCAAGAAAAAAGTTCTTTTCCACCAAGACAATGCAAGGGTGCACACATGTGCAGTTGCCATGGCAAAAATCCATGAATTGCTCCCTCATCCGCCCTATTCTCCAGATTTGGCTCCGAGTGACTACTTCTTGTTCCCAAACCTGAAAAAATGGCTTGGTGGAAAAAGATTTGACTCCAATGATGAAGTCATCTCGCAAACAAAGGCCTATTTTGAGGACCTCGACAAATCATATTTTTTGGAAGGGATAAAAAAATTGGAGAAGCGTTGGACAAAGTGTATAGAGCTCAAGGGAGACTACGTTGAAAAATAAAACATTTATTTATCAAAAAATCTGTGTTTTATTCCAAAAGTCACGGACTTATTGACCCTCCCTCGTAGCACAGCATTAGCGTGTGCAAACGCCCCTTGTTTGCACTATGTAGCACAGCATTAGCATGTGCAAACGCTCTTTGTTTGAACTATATAGCATAGCATTAGCGTGTGCAAACGCCCGCTGTTTGCACTATATAGCACAGCATTAGCGTGTGCGTTTAACGCCCCTTGTTTGCACTATATAGCACAGCATTAGCTTGTGCAAACGCTCTTTGTTTGAACTATATAGCATAGCATTAGCGTGTACAAACGCCCGCTGTTTGCACTATATAGCACAGCATTAGCGTGTGCGTTTAACGCCCCTTGTTTGCACTATATAGCACAGCATTAGCTTGTGCAAACGCTCTTTGTTTGAACTATATAGCATAGCATTAGCGTGTGCAAACGCCCGCTGTTTGCACTATATAGCACAGCATTAGCGTGTGCGTTTAACGCCCCTTGTTTGCACTATATAGCACAGCATTAGCTTGTGCAAACGCTCTTTGTTTGAACTATATAGCATAGCATTAGCGTGTACAAACGCCCGCTGTTTGCACTATATAGCACAGCATTAGCGTGTGCGTTTAACGCCCCTTGTTTGCACTATATAGCACAGCATTAGCTTGTGCAAACGCTCTTTGTTTGAACTATATAGCATAGCATTAGCGTGTACAAACGCCCGCTGTTTGCACTATATAGCACAGCATTAGCGTGTGCGTTTAACGCCCCTTGTTTGCACTATATAGCACAGCATTAGCTTGTGCAAACGCTCTTTGTTTGAACTATATAGCATAGCATTAGCGTGTACAAACGCCCCTTGTTTGCACTATATAGCACAGCATTAGCTTGTGCAAACGCTCTTTGTTTGAACTATATAGCATAGCATTAGCGTGTACAAACGCCCCTTGTTTGCACTATATAGCACAGCATTAGCGTGTGCAAACGCTCCTTGTTTGCACTATACAGCATAGCATTAGCGTGTCGATGTTGGGACGTTATATACAAGGTGTAACTGAATAAACGCAAGACCTGAAAGTAGTATTTTCAGAATCGGCTTCTGAATTTATTTCCGTAATTATTTATAAATACAACTTTATTTTTTTTCGAAAAAATCGTTTGAGTAATTTAAGTTAGAACCACCACGTCATAACAAGTTAATAAAATTGGTAATTTAAGGAAATTTAAGCCTTATAATATAGCAATAAAGCCTACTCAAATGGACCAACGAATTTACTTTTTTATGCGTTTTACGTTTCATATTTTTTTTAAAAATAACATGGGTTTTAATGAACTAAATTAAATTACAGATGTTATTAAGTCTTATAATTTAAAACTCTAATTGGGGTGTCTTGCGTTTATTCTTTTTGCGACTAGATGCTAGTCGCGCCGTAAACTTGCGTGGCTCGCATCTGGCGTTGTAGATGCCGCCACAAACAACATCACAATACTTCACTATAAACTAGCTGTACCTTTGATTAGTGTTATGCATTAAAATTCTTATTAGAGCTTTATATTAATTAGTTTTAATGTGTTGCAGGTGCTACTACTACCAAAAAGGTAGTTATAACAGCGAATTCAGGTCAAAATGTCATTTTGAAGACAACTGCGCCTCCTAAAACTGCACAGGTATGTGACGACCCCAACACTCTTGTATTGATTTTGGCGCCTGGTGAAGATAACTAACAATATTTTTTTTTGTTTTAGATATCCAAGGATGGCAATGTAGTGATACAAGGACAAAGATCGCAGCTACATCAAATAAACGTACCTGGGAAAGGCGTAAGTATGATAACGCACAAAAGCTAGAGCATAGAAAGAAAAGTTACTGAAACAATATACATTAGCATTATGTACTTAGTAAAATAATAAGTAAAGTAAATAAAAAAAGAGGGTGTGTGACCTCACGATAGAAGTGCAAACTTATGATTGGAGTCGAGTATACGCGATTCAGCGTCATCGACCGACTGAAGCCGAGTATATCCGATTAAACGTCACCAACCCGAGCGTGACGGGTAAGTTTCGTTCACTATTCAGATAGAGCTCAAGGTACAGAAGAAACGCTAACAACCACTCTTTTAATATATTACTAAAAGGAAGGTATCTGAAAAGAAAATAATGAGTTAGTTCAGTACCTACCTAAAAAGTGGTTCAGTTCTGTGTGTCAAGAATAATAAAATTTTGTTTTGTTGTAGATTCAATATATCCGACTTATAACAAACCCCACTCCAGCGCCGCAGAAGATTGCGGCTAAATCGCAAACACCAACAATGGCCGTCCCGTCTAAAAGTTTCGTTTTGACTGATAATAAAGGTATTTTCTATTAATGGACTATTTATGGACAAACAACAGACATAGTCAGAGTAAAAGAAAGACTTCGTACAAAGGTACTGCCGATTTTGCTTGTTAAAGCCGTGGTCCTACAAATTGCAATTATTTAATAAATTCGCAATATTTCGCATCAAAATCGGCAAGTAATTTATTCAAACTAGGCCGAGAATTAACAGTTTTTGAACGTCAAAATGACTTAAGTTAGACCCCCAAACGCCCGCCCTTCACCACTTCCTAGTGCTTTAGCTGGGTAGAAGTGGCGCAACAAACTCCCCAACAGCACAGCTGTCTGTTCACACGGCCAGCTGCTTTTCAACTCTTTGTCACAGCATTACTATTTCTTTAAAAATATCACATTCTGTGATTTTTATGTTTGTATATGTTTCAGGTAATCTAATTCAGATGACTGCAGAGAAAATGATGAGTGGACAGCCTCCACCGTTAGTAGTTACTGGAAGTACGAGTGCCAAAAGTAGGTTAACAATTATTTTTACTCACTACCTGCTTGCAAATGTCAGATTATATGTAACTGTACCCAGCTGTTGCCCGCGACTTGGTCTGCGATCCAGGATGAAAAGTAGCACATGTCCTTAAATATTTCCAGGCTTTTAAATATGTTTTTTTTTACTATATTTAGTTTTTTTTTAAACATATTTATAAGCCATTGTTATTTATTCAGTCCTACACTAATAAGTAATAATATTATACATACCTTAAATAATCTCTTTCAAAACTGCGTACAAAGTCTGATCCTTCCAAAAGGCTCCAAACTAATGCCCAAAATGTTCAAGCCACTTAGGATTGTTTTTTTTTTCTAATGAATGATGTAGTCCTTCACTTTTAATTACACAAATTACATCACTAATCGATTAGTAGTAGTCTGTACATGGTGTTTAAATTATGTTTATTTTTGTACTGAACTTAATACAACTGAAAATGGTACCCACAAAAGAGAACGTAATGCCTTAGGCATTCTCTACCATTGAGCCAACATAACTAATTACAGAGATTGAAGCTCGATACAAGTTAACATTTTTCTGGTACTGGATCCCTTACACATAAAAAACCGGCCAAATGAAAGAAAGAAAGAAAAATATTTATTTGCACGCAGGTCCTAAAGTACAAACAACAAATGAAAAAAAAAAAAACAATAGTGTGTGCCTCACGGCTGCGCCAAAAGGATTCATTTTAGCATTAATTCCAAACAGATGCTGTCTGACGCTGGTTTTCTAATGAACCTTTAGGGACAAGTGACAGGGAGTACAAATAGTTTCAACATACCTAATGTCGTACCCACGTCATGGCCTATCTGTGTGCCAAATTTCATCCAATTCTGTTCAGCCGTTTTGGCGTGAAAGCTTACTATAACTTACTTTCGCATTTTTTATATTAGTTTGGATGCAAACCTAAAGCAAGTCATTAAAGGCCTAGGCTCTAGCCGGGAAATAATATTGTAATGAATTCCATTATGATACGCTGGTTCATTAACGCATTTATAATTTGGTTTGAATTTGCAACCTCAACTATGAAAAATTGTACAGACAACTTTTACCATATTATAAATAAAAACTTTTTTTTCTATAAAAGTACAGCACAACCACGAAACTAGTAGTAGGTACCCATGGAGAAGAACGGACAAGAAACTCCAGGGACACTCTTTTAAATCAAAATATTGGTTACATCATTCATACATACATAACATCACGCCTTGTTTCCCCGAAGGGTTGGGCAGAGGTGTTATGCCTATAGTACACCCACATTTCGCCAGTTATGTTTAAGTCCCATGTAATAGGGGACAGCCTATTGCCATCTACCGGGCACAAATCCAGACTTCGTGCTGCATCATTCATGTTGAAATTATGCATGTGAGAACGATGCAGAATGATCAAAGCATCCGTTATTAAAAGATAAATACGAATATAATGCAAAATTGCTCATCCCCCATAGCAAATAGCGTGATAGTTTATAGCCTACAGACTGACCAGACGTATAGGGAATCTATTGCAAAATTTGAACAGAATCTATTCAGTAGTATTTGCATGATGCTGGAACATACAGTCAGACAAACAAACAAAAAATATAAAATTTGTATTTTCGGCATACAAATCCCAGAACTCGTAAAAATTACATTAAAAAAAAAACAGTGATCAGTTTTCACTCTGCAACGATTTTAATAGGTAAGTATTATATATTAGTCGTATGTAGTATTTAAACGTATTATTGTAACAGACAAAACAAACATAAATTGTTTTCTGTGTATGGACAAGTCCATAAAAAAAATGTGCTTTAGACTCGCGAACAGCTGTTTCTGTATCTGTGGCGGTAATGGCGGTTTGTCATCACAACAGCTGATCGCTTGTTGTGGTAGAGATAGACTACGCTACGCTAACATGGCGCGCCCACCCATATTGAGATATTAATGACGCCGCTAGTCGAGCAAAAAATCTTTGGATTTAATTATGTTTAGATTCCGTCTCAGTACGCACACATGCGTTGTGCTTCTTGATGGCGCTGTGTAAATACGTTTACAAATACTTCAAACGTTTTTAAATTTTGGAGGGGCGCGCCATGCTATCGTAGTTTATCTATCTATCGCACAACAAACCCCGCGTTTTATTGTTGGATTCGGGCCTCATATTTTTTTGTTGAATAAAGCCTGGGAGTGGCCTATTTCCAGCTGTGGACTGCGATAGGCTGTTGATTGATTGTGAAAGACGGTTATTTAACAGTTTCATAAGCTAGGAATTTGGAAATCGAATTTGTTTTATTACCTCGCTGTAGGAGCTAAAGGTGTCTTCGCCAACTCCTTTGCTTCGCTCAGGGTTGCCTCGCTGCGCTCAAGAGCCACCTAACCCTTCGTTAACGTTCAGTATTTAAAAAAGCGCCTGTGACACAAGACTGCTATAAGCCCGTATTGAAAATATTCTACAATTTCAACTCCGTCTATCGCAGTCCAATGCTGACCATAGGCCTCACCCAACTAGCGCTAGAACACTCGGAGATTTTGTAATAACAAAAATTAAATCTGCGAAAACATGAAGTTTAAAATAACACACTTAACTTTTTCATTGTGTGACACTTGTATATTAATTTTAGAAAATGGAAAACGAAAAATTCAAATAATATTGACACCCAAGTCCAATTACGAAATGTTTCTCTATTTGAAACTTTAATTTGAAAATATTAAACATGGAACTAACTTTGGAATAATTTTTAAATTATAAAAGTCAGTTGTCAGTAGTTGGAATGTTTTGCTGAAGAGCTAACATAGAATTAATAAAATTATATTTTGTTGTGCAGTGACGACGAAGCCCCAGAAAAAGTTGGTACGAATAGCGCCTGTGTCTATGAAACCTTCGCAACTCGCGCAGGTATGTAAAAGTACGGAAAATTAACGAAACAAATATTTTTTTAAACCTGTCTCATGAAAAATGCGCTACGATAGTAAACTTTATATTTTCCTTTCGATATACCTTCTGTATGATTTATGCGTGAAACGAATTTAAGAATAACGATGGGCATTCATTCAAAATTCGATGCCAAAGGTTTTGAACTTGTAATTATGATTTACCGTGGAGGCTGCTATATGCAAATACGCTTGCTGAAATTGGTAGTACCAAACTATGTAAAAAGTAAATACCAAGACAATTACATAGCGTTATTTAAACATTGCAAAGTATTACCTGTTCTAGCGCGCGCTGAGTATCTGTTCCTGATAGAACATTTTGATAATAGTGATATTCAAATTCCCGTATAACATGACGTGAATACACGGCAAGCCAAATCAAATTTATTTCAAGTGCCACGCAAACATAACTTTTATGGCAGGCGTACCGCTTCTTTTGCAATACCCAATTTACTTAACCAAATACCTATAGACATTAGAGACTCAATGAATAATACAAACATACAGCGTAAGCTTAAAGAACATTACATCAACTCGATTCTAAGTTAACTGTTAATAGCGCGTTGATCAAATCTCAGGCCATGGCATGCTAAGACAGACCCCAGAGGTCTGATTGTGTGCCTTGTTAAACTTTAAGGAAATTGTAATTTGTAAAATAAATAAATAAATAAAATATACCCTGGAAATTAAAAGTTTTAATTTAATTGCACAAAAGGCCCTCTATCTAGACCCTGTTTTTGATACTATTTACAAGTCTTCGTGTAAAACGTGTAAATCGTCACACAATACCACGACTATTCTCAGCAGTGGTATGCAGACGAGTTTCATCGATATTACGCCATAATTAAAAGTAAATTCTGTATATATTTTTTTCACTAGCAACAACAACCATCCCGTTCTTCACAAAGTTTACTGGCGCCGCTATCACCGATGGCTGAACCCGACTTGGAAGATATGTCAGAACTCATAGAAAGTCGCACTATGACTGAAGACGTGGAGGTGACGCTGACTGAGCGATACGCGGAGCGAGACGCGGAGCGGGAAGCTGAGCGGCGAACGGAGCGACGAGCGGAGCGGAGCGAACAGGAGCGAGAGTCGAAAGCGGCTTTGAGGGCGCTTATAGCTGATACCGTGGGTGATGACTCGCAAGAAGAAGTGCATGGCATGCACGAAGTTGAAGTGGACTTTGAGAGACAGGAGGTTAGTGAGAATTAATAATAAAAAAGCGCTTTTTTGTTCAGACTTGGTTTTTGTTTAGTCTTTCTAGGTCCTAGTTGTAAATAAAAGCTTCAAAATAATATAACCATGCAAAGTTTTATTTAAATATTAAAAAATTTCGCATGTTTAATTCATAAAGCTGTGGTGACTGATGTTGATGTATCGTTGTCAGACGCCTGTGGATGACGAGAGCAGCATGGAACACGACAGTAGCCACCGGTCGGACGAGCACCCGCTCATAGTGATACCTTCCAGCTACGGGAAACAACACAACCAGATGAGAGTATGTTATCATTCAAATTAAACCTTTTATAACAATATTGAAAGCGTGCTCCGCCTGGTTACCGGTAAAGCATAGCTTTTCACAAGCGTGCGACAGGCCGTCGTCCCGTCGAAAATGACACATTTCGATTACCTGAATTGCCTTATAGAAAAGCGGTCGTCTATTCAATTTAAACTGACAAAACTTTCGGGTTTTTCATTTGAGAACAGCATATATAGGACTCGTTGAATAACATTGATTGATGTTCGATTCAGCACGGAAGCGTATCGAATGGTTTGCAGATATGGCGTTCGTCTTAGTTCTGTATTTCGGGTATCCATGTAACTAGATAACTAAATTAATGTAATAAAATTTTACGCAGTGTTATTATGACTAGTTGAAATTCCCGTTCTCTCATTTCTATTTAAGATAGTCAGCAAGGCTAGAAGCGGAACCGATTGCCTTCACATATTCTTTACGAATACGATACTTGTTTACAGGACGATAGGTCCAGCTACTCTAATATGGAACAAGAAAACGTGCCGTACCTCTCACCGCGTCAAGAGTCACAAGCTCTCTCTGAAAGTGGTAAGTTACTTAAAATGATAGTATCAACTTGTTAAAATATTAGATCATGAGATCACATTGTTAGATGTAAACCTCCATCCTAACTACACATGTCAAATGCATTTTACAGACCTTGTATTTTACCTTATAATCGTAATTGGCGAGGCCTACTTTGGGACTAATATAAACCTCTGACTACCTTACTTTGGGTTTTAAAAAAGAAGTCCTTACCCCAAACTTTTATCTCTGGGTAAATCAAACAATGTTTTTTGTTTCTTCCAGACCTAGTATCCGGCGACCTAGGTCTCAGGCCCCGCAAGGCTTGCAACTGCACAAAGTCACAATGTCTCAAGTTGTACTGCGACTGTTTTGCGAACGGCGAGTTCTGCAACCGCTGTAACTGTAACAACTGCCATAATAATCTGGAGAATGAGGAGTTGAGGCAAAAGGCTATCAGGGCGTGTCTGGATAGGAACCCTAATGCTTTTAGGTAAATATAATGGGAAATATTATTACCACCTGTTAAGGTCACACGCAGATGACTGTTTTTCTGTCGATAATTGGGATGATGACTAATATTAAAAATGTTCTTAAAAATAATGTAATTTCAAAGAAGGCATAGTAAAAATGAGATAATCGAAAAAATCTGTTAAATCGATGTAAAAATGAAGAAGATACACGCTTTAAAAGTCCTTGTCGCGCGGTACGGACAATGTACGGCGCTAGTATGAAGTTACGTAGTCGTGACGTCACTTCTACGATAGTGCTGTCCTAATCTAACACTTATTTTAAAACGTTTATAACTTTGCAGTTTTTTAAGCTTTTACACTTTTTGTAATACTATTTGCACCCCCATCCCCATTGATTAATGTTTGACAACTGCGGTAGTTTAATCGGTGCGAATTAGACCTCGACAAAGAGTGTACTAATGTCGTCATCAGATATAATACTTGATTCTCAAACATCGAAATTTGAATCATTTCAGGCCGAAGATAGGTAAAGCGAAAATTGGTGGTCCAGACATTATTCGAAGGCACAACAAAGGATGTAACTGTAAAAGGAGCGGATGTCTCAAAAACTACTGTGAATGCTATGAGGTAATTGCGTTTATATTTGTTTTAAGCCAATATGTGTTTATCATCATCATCGTTAATTTATTCTTCCTCAAATAACTCCGTGCATAAACAAATTCCAGATTGAAAAGACTCAACGATTAGGTTTTATCGCTTTGGTATTAATTTTAAACTGATTAACTTCTTCTTTAGATGAAAAAAAACGTTTATTTTGCACAAATAAAACGCTCATTTTTCCTGTTTACATTCTAAGTGTGGATTCCATTCCTATGAAACTGAACGCGTTCAGCACTTTTAAACCCAGTTCATGTGCTGTCAATGTCAATACTCCATTGAAAATAATGACACCGACAGCTCTTAAACGTAGTTTGTGCGCTGATCGCGTTCAATTTCAATGGTGAAATCAGCCCTAAGAATTGGTGGGTTGATATTTTAGAGATATTTTCGATGGTCTATAGTGCTGATTTAGTCTTAATTTAAATTTTAGCAATCAATAACACAACTGAGCTTTACAAACACGCTTTTTTTTCTCCTGCAGGCTAAGATTGCGTGCACGGTGATGTGCAAGTGCGTCGGTTGTCGTAACGTGGAGGAGACGCTAGAGCGACGTCGCGACGCTATGCGGCTCCGGGACAAGCTCGCTGACCCTATGTTCAGACCACCGCCTATTGGACAAGTCAAGTGAGTTTGGGGGCTATGTATTGTGAATGTGATGAATGGTTTTGATATGTTATACGTTGTGTGATGGTAACCTATGTCTATTTTTTTGAATTTATATTTAGTTAACATCCTCCTATTCTTCGTTCTTGCCCAACAGGGAAAAGAGCAGTATAAGAAAAAAAATGGTCCTACTCTGCTGAAAAAAAAAAAAAATATGTTACCTAGAATTGACCTACCATTCTTCTGAAATATCTGATTATTCTTTCAACATTTTCGTATTTGGTACAATTTAGTTTGACGATTACCCTATTTGCGTTTTCGTATTTGTTTTATTTTCGTTGTGCATATTTTGAGTAATTTTAACATCACAGTTTGGTTTCGTTTGATCACAAGGTTGTGCAGACCTATGACCGATTTCGCAGCATAGCATACGTTTTTAAACTACAGCCGTGTGGAGACTAATAACTGACTTCGCTTTAAATATTCACAGACAACCATGCAGCTTCATGACCTCAGAAGTAATCGAGGCGGTGTGCCAGTGCCTGCTGGCGGCCGGCGTGGAGGGCGGCGAGGGCGCGGGCGCGGAGCCCGAGCCGGTCGCGGAGCCCGACCCGCTGCGTGACGTCATCGAGGAGTTCGCGCGCTGTCTGCAAGACATCATCAGCGCCTCGCACCAGTCCACTTCACTCTCCGTACTTGATGATGTAAGTATGTAGGTCATTTTGCCATTCATCGCCGTGCAGTGAAAACCCTAACGAACATTTTCAGGGGAAAGATGAAAAATATCAACAATGGCCGTTACTGACGTTTTAGGTTCTTATTATCATCAGTAGAAGGCATTAGAAGCATATGAGAGCTTAGCACGTTTCTTAAAAAAATATGCATTACGGGGTTTTCTACCTCAAAATAGAATAAAATACGAATTTTCTTTATGACAATATATTAAATCAAATTGCTTTTAGGGCCTTTAGATACGGAAGAGTTCTATGCATGTTTCATTACAGTCGCCGCAGCGTTAGAATTGGTTGAAACGTTTTGTAAAGTAAAAAAAAACTTGGTTCAACTTGGCCCTGCTCTTTTGCTTAGAACAATCATTACGGGAGTAACATGTCCCTATACAATTTTAATGAAGTCAAATACCGTGCATTTTATGGATTTACCAGAACTTAGTGACTATTATTAACAACCTGTAACTTTTTTTTTTTCAGGGACCAGCATAGCATAATGTCAAATAATATAAGCTGCCAAAAGTGAAGAAAGAACTGAGGACTGCCTCGTTTGTCTAGAGGTCGCAATCGCTACTGCTTAGCATGAGGTCCTGGGTTTGATTACCAGGTCGGGCAACGTGTTATTGGGTTTTCTATTTGGAATTTCTCAGTAGCAGCCCAGAGTCTGGATTTGTACCCGGTAGATTGCAAGAGGCTCGCCCCCTATTACATGGGACTTAAACATAACTGGTGAAATGTGGGTGTACTATAGGTACACCTCTGCCTAACTCTTCGGGGAAACAAGGCGTGATGTTTATATATATGTAAGTGAAGAAAGAAGTGAAAGTGATTTTAATTGTAATTATGATAGTCATAGGATGGCAAATCTCAATAGTGACAGAAAAGATGACGTTATGATTCCGTTTGTAATATACTTTCATGTGATGAATACAATACAGCAATAACTAGTTAATTATGATGATAAATAACATAGATTAGCTCACCACTAACATAGACACTTGTGCCGGTTTTACAAGACTGTTGTAATATAATATTTGCGATGCATTCGCGATATAAAATAAAATGATGCACTAATCCATTTCAAGAATGGAAAATAACTGTACATTACTTTAGCGAATTTTCAGATTTTTATAAATTGTTTTCGATAGACATGTACATAATGTTGTTGTAAATAAAATTGTTTACTAGTCCTAAGATTACCTTTATATAAGGTAGATTTTACTGTAAATATAAATAATAAAATGCAAAATTTCTTTTTACGAACGCTTTTCATTTATCACTATTATTCACTACATCTACAAGCATCGAAACACGACACATAAATTACGATGAATAATGCGTAATGGGGAAGGTCGGGCAAAGCTAATTGTAGATGGCGTGACCATAGCTAGGTCCTTACGGTCTTCAATAAATTTGACATTTCGTTCATTCATTCCATTTTGTATTCATTCATGAGTTTGATTTTATTTCAATATTTCGTTATTTTCGGTGATTTCAGTATTATAAATCAAGTACTTGACATGGAAAGTGTCAGAATTTTAAACCTTCAATACTTCCTCGTAATCACTTTCTTTCAAAATGTTTCCAACTCAAACTCGAACTCAAAAAAATCTCAATCTCTCCTTTAAACCACAATCTTCTAATTTAAGGTTCTTCGGGAAATGGTGCACTCCAATTTCAGAGTATCTTTGAACACAATAACGCGTCAATTTTCTCTAAAATAAAATAAAACCACTTCACGTCTTGTATTATTAGCTTGTGTTGGGAACTAGCTACGACAGCGCCATTTTGACAGTTGCCTTCCCCATTAAAACGTAATCGCCCGGACGTACAACGTACGTAGTGTACGAAATAAAACATCGGCTGTCAATTCACGCTGTAGAGTAGTAGGTAATGGCCCTATAAATAGGCTACCGGCCTGGGCACGATCAAACTGTATAATATGGGAGGGCACAATCTTGCTGCTATCACATAGATATCAGCGGAAGCTTAACGCGGGCTGCGAGCGGTAAGAACAAATTAATATACAAAAATGTATGAAGTTCGCCACTAGACGCCGCGCGCAGTGGCCACGCGAGCAGCGCGGGCGTGTGTCCCGCCCCCATATATAATGTACTCTGTGGCCCGGATGTGTGACGTGCCACGGCTCCGGGTGCGGCAGCGGCGGTGGAGCGGGTTCCTACTAATATCTTCAGGCCGATAGGAAAGTTGTTAATCGAGTATTATGTACTTACAATTAAGTATTTTCAAAGTATAATTTCTGTACTGATCACGTATCGCCATTAACGCTACTGAACATTACGTGGCATGGACAATGCAAGCTCAAGTGGCTTCCCATACGTCTTCGCCGGAATTCTCATATCTTATTTCAGCTCCACAATATTCAGTTCAACCCTAAAACCCCCTCTTATCTTAAAAAACGTTTCAATTTCCTTCATGACGCACATTTTTATAACAAGTCTTTTACAGTTCAAGCATACGGATAGAGAATGCTTTGCTCATGTCGATAAGGCGTGCTCAATTACTGCCCACTTTTAAAATTCTGGTAAAGAAAGAATTCTCTCCTTAAACAAAACATAATTACATGTAGTTTCCTTGGTCTTGTTTCGTGTTTATTATTGTATATTTAGGTGCAAATAAATATATGTTATGTGTATTTATGTATTTAATGAATATGTAAACGGTACAGGGTACACCACTGACTACCTGCAGTATTGTCTCTCCTCTCTTTAATCCATCCAAAGGTTGTCTGTTAAAGATCGGTTTTAGCGATAAGACCGCCCATTGTGACACCCAATGTAAAATTTCTACATCTGTGTCTATAATTTATAAGGTGTACATAATAGAGAGTATTCTATATATCTATCTGCACCGCATCTCACTAAGCCAAAAGTCGTGGCCAGGCCCTAACTGCTATAAATACGGTCAGTCTTCAGTTACTCGCGTCTGTGTGCGGTTACTGGTTGCTTTACCTTTGATTACATTGTGTAGTAGGTACTGCAAAATGACCGCGCGACAGACCGCACGGTACGAGGTGCAGACCTCTGAGAAACTCGGCAGGTGTGTTATTTTAAAGGGGACATAATGTGACAAATCCTCGCATGTTAGTTGGTGTGTATGTTTACTTATCTACCTATTAATAAGAAATAATTAAAATAATATTTTATATTTAAAACGAAAAGATTATTAATATTCCTTTGACCTGATTTACCCCGGAAGTCGCAGCAAGACGACATTGTGATTTATTTAGGACAATCGTTCTCTGACATAATGATGTAGTGTTTGCAAAAGGATAACTTGCAGCTATTATTATAAACACTGGATTTGTAATGAGGACAATGCTTTTGAAACAAAATGTCAGTGACTCGCCATATGGAAAAGGCAATGATAGTGGGGAAGTGATGATCATAGCATGATAATATATTCTTTTGTTTTAACAATATTTTCGTTCTAGAAAAGTGACTAAACTAATTTAAAGGTCAGCGTGGCGTTTCTATTGTATATAAGCTATAAATAAGTATCTTCTACAATAATAACAGAAAAGTGTCATGGTCCAACGGGAGTGGATTGAACTCGCGATCTTTCGCTTGCCAGCCCGCATTTTATCCATTGGCCTATAAAGGCTGTAAATGTTGCACACAATGTGTTTTAGTTACATGTTCTACACATTTGTTACTGATCACAAACCTTCAGTAACTGTGTCTATCATGTCCAAACTACAATATTCATTTTCTCCTATATTCAAGATACCTAGTAGCCGCAAAAGACCTAAAGCCGGGCGAGACAATCCTATCTGATGAGCCGTTCGTTCTGGGTCCAAACAGCGACACTTCGTTAGTATGTTTCAACTGCTACCTGCCTCTGATGAGCAAGTTCGTCGTGTGCAAGAAATGCGCGGTCGCTCCGATATGTCCTGGGGAAGGGTGTCCTGAACATCTTCATATGAGTAAGTAGAATAGAAAATGCCATGCAGTGTCTGTGGTTGGTGACCTAGTATAATAAATAAGCTTAGGGTAACTGCTGGAGGGCAGCGACATGTTTTTGTTAATAGTTGTTCGTTAATCAATCTTTAGGAAAAGGGGCAAAAGGTTGTCTATTTTCTTACTAGAAATTGCAGTCAAGATATTTTTTGGTTTGAAGTTTCCCAAAGTCCTGACACCTCCCGAAGTTCGAAGTTAACTTTATGAACTCTGTGTAAGTTATTGGGGGCACAAACAGTCAAGAACATCATCAATCATCATTGATCATCTTCAGTCTTTGGTATGCAAAGTTGTTTCAACCACTAAGCTTTTATAAGAATTCCTTTTTTCCAGAATGGCACTCCGACATGGAATGCGATTTCTTCAGGAGTGTGAAACTGACCAATGGTTTGCATCCAATGACAATGGTCCAAAATGTAGGATCCCTATTGGTATTACGTGCTTTAATGAAGAGAACAGTTGATACTCAAGCTTGGAAGGAGTTCATGCAACTGGAAACTCATTTAGAGGAAAGAAGAGGAACCAGGGTTTGGGAGTTTTCGGAAAATACTGTTAAGGTGATAAACCTCACTTTTTGAATCTTGAAGCTAAGAAGTTGTTCATGGGCAAATTGGCCATTGCCAATGAACAACTTCTATACATATATTCAATGGCAACGGGGTAGCAATAATTTTATGGTGGCTCAGATGTCAAGGTCACTAAAAATAAAAATGATTCATTCTATCTGGGGTAGGCTTGACCTGCTTGGCTCGCCCCCTATTGATACGTTGGCATTGCACTATTGACTATGTTTTGAACACGGGTATTAAAACATGACAATATTGAAACAGAAAAGTAGGAAATAAAGGGGAAATTAAATAACCTGGCGTTACTTCACAAACGTGTTGAGTAGGAACCTGTGAAGTATCGTAAAAAATACATAAACTCATGCCTCTTTCCCACGGGGGTAGCCAGGAATTACAGAACGCCACCAACTACAATACCTACTCCTTTTGCTTCGTTTGCGTTCATGTTCTTGCTGGTCTCAAGTACTGCGCACCTGACATTTGTTTTGTGAAGTTGCGCTAGTTAATTAACTTTGACCTTTTTGAGGTTGTATTCCAGTTCATTCAATCACTAAGCATAATGGATGATATACCGGACGCAGAGTTGATTCAATGGATTTGCGCAGCGATCGACGTGAATAGTTTTGAGGTGCGAGGCCCGCCTGTTCCCGCTTTTGGTTGCGCAGAAGTTTTGCGCGCAGTGTACTTGAAAGCTGCGCTATTGGCACATGACTGCGTGGGCAATACGCACATGTCTATCAATGATAATAATTTGCTGGTGTGCCATGCTAGCACGAATATCAAGAAGGGAGAACCCATTTTTTATAATTATACGGATCCTTTGAAGGTGAGATCAATTAGGTCTTAGTTAACAGGGATACATATTCAGATTGAGGGTAGCTTTACAGTTCGCACAGAACTTTGTGAGCCCTCTGAACGTAGGCCAGAGTACGAAATCGTGCATGATACAGTTGAGTGCACAATCATTTTTGTAGATGTGAGACATTTTTTAAAGTACCTTTATGCCTAACTACTGCATTGTTTTGTTCATCACAAAAATAATTAGCTTTTTAGTACTTTTGAAGCCACTCGCGTGCAACTTCCGAGAGCTCATAAAGTTTTGCACGATCTGTAAAACATAATGTAAAACATAATAACCTGCCTCTTTTTAAAACCATTACGTCTAAAAATATTTGTTTAAGTATTTATCCATAGTTTTTAGTTTTGAGGGTTTATCAAAAGAGCTTTCTTATGTCTAGCACTCCCAAACGGACCCGCTTCCTGCATTCCTGGCGGCCATTTTTTTACCATAACTCAAGCTGTTCTAACCTAGTCTAAACTTGTGTCAATACAACGGTAGTAGCAGTAGATACTTAAATAATAATAATCCATTAATTTTTAGGCGACACAGGCCCATATATAAATACCTTAACCTAAACATACATATTCTTATCATAAACAAAACTTGTGTTTAAGACAATCTTAGTAGCACTTCACTTTGCACTAACTCGACATTGTGTTGTCCAGCATGTCGATTCTGTAAAAATCTCACCGTGCAGACTTGCGTGGTCTGAAGCTGTCAGTGTCATCCCGTCTTGTTCAATCCCTAGCATTAGTGGTACTGACAGTTCACTCCAGGCTCACTTCACCTAAGTTTTCACGAAGAGATGGTTAAAGAATAGCGCTACGGTAGTATTTGTCCGCGGAAGCGACGGAACACCACGATCTGCGGCCAAAAGTCTTCTTCCATGACGAGGGGCAGATAACAATTCGGTACGCGCACCACGAACGCTTTAAAGTTCACGTTGCGGCACGACTCCATCTGTAACTGCACCTTCGGCATGTACCTTGTCTTCTAGAGCACGCACTTCATGATGTCCTTCGCCTTGGTTGTGTAGTGCAGGCGAGAGATGTACACCGGAGTTTGCGGCACGCAGGCTTACTTCGGGCCCCGTAGGAGATTTGTCGCAGCGGTTCTTTTTAGTTTGCGATCGACATTTCCTCCTCTGCACCGTCACGAAAGTCTCATCATTATTACCCCTATTTGGCGCCTTTTCTAGCGGAGGCTTTAATTTGGAGTGCCAGCTGTGACGCTAGCGAAATCCTTTTGAAGGGGTTTTGCCAGGGCTGCAGACAATGGCAGCGGCACTGCGTGGACGAGCCGCGGTGACGATGACGGGCCAGGGGCTGCGCGCGCGGGTTGTGCGCACTGCAGGCTCAGCAATCGACGGATGCGCAGGCGACGAAACTGCTGACGCGATATTTGACGTCAATTTATCGAGGCCAGCTCCGCGACACGTGTTTCCATTAGACGCATCGATTGATGCCCTAGATAACGTCACAATGTTGCGCAACACGTTTTGGGATGCATCTAAATTATAATACTAGCCTGTAAACGTCCCACTGCAGGGCAAAGGCCTCTTCTCATACAGAGAAGGCACGAGCATTGATCACCAGGCTTAAAACGGATATGCTATTTCATACATAAATTAATTAGAAGTCCAGGTTTCCTCACGATGGTTTCCTTCACCGATGTCTACAATGTCTAAGATAAACTTAGAAAGTAGTAATCTGTTTTCTGTCTAGGGAACGACAATACGTCAGCAGCATCTAATGATCGGCAAGTACTTCAAATGTACGTGCGACAGATGTTCAGACATCACAGAAGTCGGCACTCACATGAGTTCCGTCATTTGTCCTGAATGCAAGACTGGCTATGTGTCTCTATCAACCCCTAAAGAATGGACTTGTGACAACTGTAGTAAAACCTTTGAGGATAGTAATATCGGATTTAAAGTTAAATGCTGTATGGATAAGTTCGCAGTTATAAGTAAGTACACAGATATTTTAGACACAAACAACTAACTGTTTACTGGCCCCAAATAAATTGGGAAAGGAAGGGAATGATGTCAATGATGATACAGAAAAACGTAAATGATTGGATGCTTGTGAGATATAAATGTATGAACATTCGCACTTTGTATGCGTCTTTATAAGGAATATTTAGTCAGGGGCGCACCATCTGATTACATGTATAGGTAATGCTTTCTTTCACAGACAATAGAGATGAAAAGGGACTCGAAGAATACATCAGAAACGTTTCCTTAATTCTCGCTCCGAACCATTACTTACTTCTGGAAGCCAAACAACGTCTGGCGGGAGTTTTAAGAGATAACATCAACAGAGAGCCCCGACCCACAAAGAAATTAATGAAACGTAAAATAGAATTGTGCAAGGAAATACTACCCGTTCTTGAGACACTGTGTCCGGGAATATCTAGAACCAAAGGTATTCATATAATAGAAAAGGAATGGTTTCTCGGCCATAATAAGAACTTTTAGAATATTTGAACATTTTTCTATTACAGCGATTACATTATATGAATTGCATGCTGCAATGGTCCAGTTAGCGAAAAAACTCTTTGACGGGCGAGAAATCACAGGCACAGCGTATATGGTAAGAATGTAATAAAAAAACGTAAACATAACTAGGCAAGTGTTTCATTTTAGAGCCGAGGTGCGAACTAAAATTAAAAACTACGACTGTTTTCAGGATGAATTATTGTCTGCTGAGAAATATTTGAAACGGTCTTTAGAGATGTTGTTTATCGAGCCAGGAAACTCTCCGGAAGGTGAATTATGCGCCAAGGCGCTTGAACAATATAGAGCGCTGAAGACCACGATGAGCAGAGTACTAGACGCTATACATGCTGAAGGAAAATCTTATGTTAGTGCCGCAGAAGGAAATAGCTCCGAACAACAATAAATGTACCTATTTTTACCATACAAGTTCTTTTTGTTGATTTATTTTTGACATACTGTGACATTCCCTGCCTATCCTATTTTCTAAAAAGGTTCTGAAGTAACATTCGTTCGAAAAGTATTTGTCTAAAAACGTTCGTGAATATTTTTTATATATCAGTTTATCAAATATAACAAAAAACGTAGTTTTCTTGGAACAATTACCTATTTTTTTGTTCTATGTGATAAAATTATTAATTATTCGTAAATAATAATAAAAAACTTCCTATCATATCATGTTTTTAAACACGTTTCTAAACTGAACAAAAGTTGTCAAACGAAATGTGTCAAAGGGTCATCGAATAATGGAATAATGATAGTTGTGCGAAACCGAAAAATCGTGGATGTAAGAATAAACACTAAATTATCTGGTATTTAACGACCGGCGCGTATTAAAACCTAATAAATAAGGCTATTAAATCTTGTATTTACCATAAAATACTATTATTCATTCATCATACCGCTAATCGTGAGTGTTCACTTGGATTTGTGGAGGTGAATTGAATTGTCTGTAATTGTTTAGTAGTTGCGGTTATTATTATTTAATTAATTATTAATTAATAACCCGTGATATTTTCTCAGTCCGGTTATGGCGGATCAGTCGTCAGTTTTGGCTTTGGTAATATTGGCAGTTGGGGTAACTGTGCACTTCTCCCTCCACAAGGTGGAAGAGGGACATGTAGGCGTGTATTACCGAGTAAGTAACATTCACAAGTATCACAATCATCACAATAATTTTATAGATTATTCTCTAAAGCATGTGTATACTCATTAGCTCATTGATTAACAAATTGGTTCTTCTAGGATAAGAAAATAGTTTCTGTGCCTACTAGCAAATAGTTTGTAATTCTACAGATGGCATTATTTTTAGAGAGCATTTAGACAATGTACTTGGCACAGTGCCAGGTTCAGTCCAGAAAGAACAAAGTAACTTTTCTTAACAATCCATTATGCATTTTATCTCTGATCCAATGCGCAAGCAAACATTCCACATTATTTGTTGTGTCTATAAAGCTCTTTTGTAATATGGGACAGACCTGTTGCTATTTACCAGGCCTATATAAATACCCAATTTGACTTGTTCTAACTGGGTATCAAACCAGAGACTTTATGCTTGGTAACATAAAATATGTATTTGTTATTCACTAAAATAGATAAAAGTAATGGACTTTGTTATAAATCCAGTTTGTATTCTTTTGTTGTCAACTGGTCAACATTTCAACAATATAGTGGATAAGGACAAAGTCACAGATAAAAATAAGCTGACATTTTTGTTGAGTAATCTACACTAATTAAACTTTGGTATTCTATGTTCTACCATATTGTACTTTATGCTAGTACATATAAACACAAAACAAAGTGGCTAAATGTTGCTTATTTCAGTTAAAAATTACTTTGTTGTATCTTGAAATAATTTAACAATATGTTCCAAATTCAGGTGTATAACAATCTATTACAAAAATTGTTTATGCATGAAAGGGGGAAAGTGCCTCTCAGCAATCACCTTAAAACTCTTGACTTAGCCGCTTATTAAGGCCATCTATTGCTTAGTATCAGTAAAACTGCATACTTATGATTATTCTAACTAATTAAATAACAATACCAGCCTATTCTTGTCCCTCTGGAAGGCAAAAGCCTGTTCTCATACAAAGAAGGGATATGCATTTATCACCACACTTGCTCAAGATGGGTTGGCGATTTCAGATTCTATAATAAACTAATATTACAAAGCTTATTTTAAAATTCACATATAAAAGCAGGACTAAAATTAAATGTGTCAATATTTTCCTTATTTGCAGGGAGGGGCATTGCTCCCAGTGACCAGCCAGCCCGGCTTTCACATGATGATACCACTACTAACATCATACAAAGCTATACAGGTATTTATTTCCTTCCTTCCTTTACATTCATGTGTTTCTATGGGTAATTTGTTGATACAATTGGAAAATGGTAGCAGCGGTGTACCAATTGAAAGAGTCAATTGACTAATGAGGTTTAAGTAATGTTGATTGTTGTAGTTGGCAATAATAATCAAACTGTTACCATGAACAACTCATTGGCTGCCTAGCTATTTCCCAACAACATATATTGGCACCTGATTATGAGTATTTTACATGAACAACGTCTCACTAATTTCTGTGCTTCAGGATGGATTTCAGTTACTCACTAATAACGCTGGATTGAGTTTGATTGTGTGCACTGTGCAGTCACCTAATATTTCTGTAAGCAATAACCAAATTTGTAATGCAGAAGTAAACCTACTAGTTGGGGAAATTATTTACAAACACTTCTGCCTAATCATGATGTTTTTAGTAGCTACCTATCTACTGAAAACCTGAAAACAATCATCACAAAAATTTGATAGATTATTCTCTAAAGCATGTGTAACCTCATTAGCTCATTGATTAACAGATTGGTTCTTCTAAGATAAGAAAGAAGTTTCTGTGTGGGATTCGAATAAACTGTCAGCAAATGTACTTAAAACTTTTTTAACTGTAATTATAGACCACTCTGCAAACGGATGAGGTGAAGAATGTGCCGTGTGGTACGAGCGGCGGAGTCATGATATACTTCGAGCGGATTGAAGTGGTGAACAAACTGGAACCCGTCAGTGGTAGGTATTCATTATTGAAATTACATAATAAATATCACGCCTGTTTTCCACGAATAGGTAGGCAGTGGTGCACTCTTAATCTGACAGTTATTTTGTACACACTCGGTTTTATTACAAAACGACTTTTAAACCAAGACCAAGCAATCGTAAAGTCGGGTTTTGAGAGTCCTGGTAAAAACACTTGTTTTGTATTCAAGTATATGATTACAAACAAAGTTTTGGGTTTAGGCCATCTTTAAAGATCTGGTTTAAACTTTGGTTTGGCACAAATTTCTCTGGATACAAATTCAAATTTGTGATTGAAAGGCAGCTTTAAGTAAATAACGAGTATCGCAATGTTTAGCAAATGAATAATAATTTTAGTATAATTTTTATTTTCCAGTGCTAGACATGGTTCGTAACTTCACTGCAGACTACGACAAGACTCTCATCTTCAACAAGGTGCATCACGAGCTGAACCAGTTTTGCAGCGCGCATACGCTACACGAAGTTTACATCGATCTGTTCGATCAAATTGACGAGAATTTACGAACTGTAAGTTTATTTCTTTTCATCATCAGCCTATTAATCTATTGCGGACTGCTGGACTTAGGCCTCTCCAATCATACGCCATTTACCTCGACCCTCAGCTACCAGCATCTAGCTGCCAATGACCATAATATAGTGGCGATCTTCATAGGAGATCATCATTCAAATAGCCTGAGGGCGTCCTACGATGGTAAGACCCTCAGGCTAAGTAGACTCTTACACTGTGTTTTGGTCCATGCTTATGTATATTTTTTAACAGAAGTAATAAATATTCCCGTTTAATATTTTTGCAGGCACTACAAAGAGATTTGCACGAAATGGCGCCAGGGCTACAAGTGCAAGCAGTCAGAGTAACGAAACCAAAGATACCCGAGTCTATTCGCAAGAATTATGAGCTGATGGAAGCAGAGAAATCAAAACTTCTTATTGCTGCACAACATCAAAAGGTAACGATGAGGAACTTCGCAAGTAAAACAAATCATTTATTGGCTTCCCCTTTGTATTAATCTTAATTTATAAAATTCTCGTGTCGCAATGTTTGTTACTAAACTCTTCCGAAACGGTTGGACCGATTTGTATAAAATTTTGTGTGCTTATTGGGTAGGTCTGAGAATCGGCAAACATCTATTTAAAAAAAAAAAGAAGCAAAACAATGTTTCCGGGGTCAGCTAGTAACATAATAAAAAGCTCGAATTTCAACATTACTTTCTGTCCATAGGTTGTTGAAAAAGAAGCGGAAACAGCAAGGCGAAAGGCTGTCATCGAAGCCGAAAAGGAGGCACAAGTCGCGAAAATACAATACGAACAGAAAATCATGGAGAAAGAATCTTTGCAAAAGATTGAACTCATTGAAGACAGTATACACAAAGCTAAACAGCAAACGAAAGCAGAGGCAGACTACTATCATCTGAAGAAACAGGCGGAGGCTAATAAAATGCTGTTAACAAGAGAGTACTTAGAACTGAAGAGATACGACGCCCTCGCACGAAACAATAAAATCTACTTCGGCAATGATATACCCAACATGTTCCTGCAAGCTACGGTCGGTGACAGTGTTCCTATACCAAAAGGTGTCCATGTTGAATGAGTGTTAATTACCTTGAAACACCTGCTAGTCACGGAATAGGGGCGACAAGCCGACAAAACTACATTAGTGATGAACCATGAACTTTATAGCCTCAATGTTTTTGTCAAATGTTGTGGTCTAAGGATAAATACCCTAGCAGGGGCTTCTTCTACCAACTCTGCATCAGTTCCATGATGTTAAATTTGTCTAGACTGCTTAATTTTTAATAGTCTTCTCTGAAATGCTTATCTACTCGAAAGTTTGAGGTAAACAAAGATTCTCATAGCAATGGTAAATGCAACAGTAATGATTTTTTGGTGGTCTAAATAATTGTATCTATTACAATTTTATGTACCATAAACTCAAAATACTGTGTGGCTGTGTAGAAGTGCATAATAATTTAAATGTTTTATGAATTGTGATATTTATTATAAATACATATTACTAAATGTTCAAAAGACACTATGTAGTAAGAGCAAACAAATTAGTTTTTTTTTTAAATTAATGAAATGCATCACATTGACTGCACTCAGTTTATTTGACTGACTATTATTTTGGTGTTGAATTGTCTATGTACATACATTTTTAAGTGTGTAATAAAAGTGAATATATGTGGAAAAACTTTGATTTTATTCAAAAGTAAACTTAAAATTAAATACGCTCGACATCTTAGATCTTGTTGAATGCAGCAATATCAACAGACTGGACATAGTCTTCGTTTTCCTGGATCTTTTCTGTCAGAAGGTCGACTGAGACCTTGTCGTCTTCAATGACGCACATGATCTGCAGTTTGTTGATACCATACCCAACAGGGACAAATTTGGAAGCACCCCAGAGGAGACCATCCATTTCGATGGTGCGGACGAGTTTCTCCATTTCCTTCATGTCAGTTTCATCATCCCAAGGCTTGACATCAAGGAGTATAGATGACTTGGCAATAAGGGCAGGTTTCTTGGATTTCTTGGCAGCATAGGCTTGAACGCGTTCCTCACGAATTCTCGCTGCCTCTGCATCCTGTTGATTAAGAGTTTTTTGTAATTCCTATAGGCATAACAGAATATGGTAGTACTTCAAACTGTGAACGTGAAATGTTATAATTATGCTCTGTGAAGGTAACTGACCTCTTCCTCGTCACCAGAGCCGAATAGGTCGACGTCATCGTCATCGTCGTCAGCGGGCTTAGCGGCAGGTGCGGGGGCTGTGGTAGTTTTGCCGCCAGCGGTCAGGGGGCTGGCTCCAGCAGCCCATGCTTTGCGCTCGCCGGCAGCGTAGGAGGCGATCTGGTTGTACCACCGCAGGGCATGGGGCAAGCTGTCGCTCGGGGCCTTGCCGACTTGCTCAAACACTTGAACATCGGCTTGAGTCGGTGTGTAACTAAAATAACCAAGATGATCGATGAACATGGCGACTAAACAACTAACAGCTGGAGGCCAACGTCATTTTGTTCAAGATAAGAGTTGAAAACATAAAAAAACTAGTTTTTTAAACCAGCTGGAATAAATAGTTAATGGGCCAAATTAATAGTTTTCTTTGGATTTATGCATTTGAGGTTATAATAAGTTTCTTCAAGCCGTCACGTAGACGTGGATCCCCATTTTATCTTAAAACAACTTACCCGGACACATAACTCTTATCAGCCAAGTATGTGTTCAGCTCGTTGAGGCCTTGTGCGGTTTTTACGTCTCCTACTGCCATTTTACACAAAAAACTTTTTCTTTTCAAGCAACAACCACACGCCCCGGCACAATGTGAGCGAGAAGGAAAGAAAAAGGTTGAAAATTTGACAGTCGCTGAACGAATGATTGAATGAATGAACGAAGGAATTGCTCGGAGAAACCCAAAGAGTACTATAATTAGACGAGAAACCGGAATAAATAGTCGACTATTTTATTTTGCGTAATGGTGAACAAAACCGAAATTCCGCAGTTGGGTATTCGGCTTGACTGATTTTTGACACTGGTGACAGTTCTAGTATCTGTCACTTGCCTATAGATTTCGATACATATTTTTAGGTACGAATTTAACGAAAATACGACGTAAATTACAATTAGTAATTATTTTTTATGCGTTTTTAAACGTGAATTTATTATAAACCGAGTAGAAAAAGCCTTACTTTTTATTATAGTTATTTAGGTTAGGTGTTGATTCTTATGTAATAATAACAGAAGAATTGCTTGTATTTGGGGTGTTTTAAAAGGTTTTTGCACGTCGTGGTAGTGTCGTACAGTTGATAAGATATTAGGAAAATAGACACCAAGTGCGAACATACGTGGGAAGTTATCCAATTAGCGTGACATTAGTTGTAAACGTATTGGTGTTTGCTGCAGAAAATGCTGCGCCAGCCGCTGTCCAGGGCGCTTACGCTGAGCTCGCCGGTGCGTTCTGCACCACTGGCGGCTCGCTCTTATGCAACCGGCCAAGTGCAACCACCCCCAGACAAATTTGAAGTCTTCATTGATGACAAACCTGTCCAAGTTTTACCTGGCACCACTATCTTACAAGTAAGTAATACTTAAATACTTGTCAGGGGTTCTAGTTTTAAATTTACTTTATTACTGATTTAATGTCTTAATTATATTGTTCTCTAAAAATATATTTTATAGTAAAACATAACATCACGCCTTGTTTCCCCGAAGGGTTGGGCAGAGGTGTACCTGTACACCCACATTTCGCCAGTTATGTTTAAGTCCCATGTAATAGGGGGCGAGCCTATTGCCATCAACCGGGCACAAATCCAGACTCCGGGCTGCTACTGAGAAATTCCAGATAGAAAAACCCAATAACACTTTGCCCGACCTGGGAATCGAACCCAGGACCTCATGCTCAGCGGTAATAGTGTTGTGTCAATTATCACATTTCTATTATAACACTACTTGAGAAACTAAATACAAATCTGTTTTACGTTAGTTACATGAAACCCACAGTGTAATTATTATAAATACAGGTATGTTTTGGTCAAAATTAGCTATGCCAATCTGAAAGTAAGAGGTGGTGTGTAGCTGTTTTGATAAATCTTACAAAGCACCTACACTCTTACTTTCAGACTCCATGTGTCCAACCATGTATTGTTTTTTTATGCAATTTTAACACTCCAACCGTCTAGAGATAGTTATGCTGTTTAGAATATAGTTTAAGAATCTCAGTGAACTCTCTGTGATTGATAAACTAATTTGTCTACTATGTCTGAAAAACTTTAGATGGTAACCTTTATCAAATAATACCTACAAATCTTTGTACCTCTTAAAATTGAAGAAGTATCTTTCTACTTCTTTATTATTAAAACTTAAATGATGGATATAGTGGCTATATCAATAATTTCAGACTTAAATCCTTCTTCCTCTTACATTTTTGACCAAATATTACCTGTAATTATCAAACAAGGATGTGTCATTGATACAGCTCACACTTATTAAAACAATCAACCTTCAAAGCATATGTTCATAGTTGCAAGGCTGATTGTGGATCAAAACCCTAGAATAAAAATAATAAAAAACACAAACTCGATTTGTCACATACAACTTGTTTATCTGAAGCTATTGACAGAAATGGCTGCCTTGTTATAATAATACTGACTCAACTACACTACTTCTAAACTATAACTTCTTACTTAGGAAGTAACTTTATTATTATTTTTACTATTTATTTTTTATAGTTTCCAACAAATCATTTACACAATAAAGAATGGGACACATGAGCATTAAAAATTATAAATAAATAAGTAAAAAACAACCTGTGTTGTGCCACTGGCTGTTTTATATTTATTCATTTATTATTTCGTTTTTCATACAAAGATAATGAGCCGTAATGAAAATCAATAAATAACCTTCACATTACCTACATTGTTAACAAGGCAATGTGAAGTTCATATATTGATTTACTAAGTTAACTTCATAATAACATAGCTAGGTAACTTTAAATTGCAATTACTTAAAGTTAACTTTTATTGGATAAAAATCGATAATGAATTTTTTGAATACCAGGCAGCAGCCCAAGTAGGAGTAGAGATCCCCCGTTTCTGCTACCATGAGCGTCTTGCCGTCGCCGGTAACTGCCGCATGTGTCTGGTGGAAATCGAGAAGTCCCCCAAACCTGCTGCCGCCTGTGCCATGCCCGTAATGAAGGGAATGAGGGTCAAGACCAACTCAGATCTGACCAGGAAAGCCCGTGAGGGTGTGATGGAGTTCCTCCTGGTCAACCATCCCCTGGATTGCCCCATCTGTGACCAGGGTGGTGAATGTGACTTACAAGATCAGTCCATGGCTTTTGGGTCCGACAGGAGTCGCTTTACTGATATTCATTTCTCTGGCAAGCGGTGAGTATTGATTTCATAAGTTTTTATTTTTGTTGATGAGGAGTTCAGCAAAGAGATTAATTGATCTTGTAATAAAAATGTAGCATGGCACATTTTCTATTCTATAAAAACCTTTAAACTAAAAAAAATATTCCTTGGATGTAAGATATCTAAAGATTGAAAAGTTACACAACATTTAACGAAAACATTAATGTAGGGTAAAAAAAACTGTCTGTCATTCCATGTGAAGCCGGATATATATTTATTTAGTTTTCGTTTGCGTATTTTTTTAAACCAAATATCTTCGATTTTATCCATTTGTATGCAAAACTCAAGTAACAGTGCAAAATCACACTTGAAATCGCTCCGTTTGTGAAGAGCTGAATGCCTTTATTTTTTATTTTCCTTAAAAAAGTGCCGTCGAGGACAAAGACGTGGGTCCCTTGATCAAGACCATAATGACCCGTTGCATCCACTGCACGCGATGCATCCGCTTCGCGTCCGAGGTGGCTGGCGTTGATGACTTCGGAACCACTGGCAGAGGCTCCGACATGCAGGTTAATTATTATTAGGTTTGCTCATAACGAAGAGGTACTTTTCTCGAGCGTAAATATTAATATCGGTTAACATTTTCTCATAAAAAAACACAAAGGCTTGAACAGCATGAATTACAGCGCCTTTGGGTCTTGCTTCTAATGCATCTAGTTTAACACACAATAGGCTTAATACGCATTAGCGAATGCGAACGTTGGGTTCGCACGGACGTAAAATCGCACATTGGATTTTTAACGCTCTGCTCAGCGCCGAGGGTTGAAAATCCAGTGCGCGATAAACTCCCGCCGCGATATTTTTGCGTCCGTGCTACGTGGGCTTAGTGTTGACACATTGAGCTTTAGTAAGAGACACTCTCATTGGTGACAGAGCCGATCAGACGAAAGAAAAAGCAGAAGTTTTTCTTAATCTCCATGTGCCATTTTTACGGCTGAATCTTGTATCATGTAATAAAAAAGGAAGAAAACATTTTTCGAGGAGTTTTTTGAGTTGAGTTGCGCCACTTCTTTTGGGATGTCTTGGTGAAGAATAAATACCTCAGCCTAATTTGAATTCATGTTGATTGAGTTTTGAACTGCTGTAGCTCTTACTGTATTAATGATCTCTTACATTCATTCATTCAGTTATGTTATTACATAGTGGTGGGAATTTATTTAACGTCGAACGTCGCACTGGTTTCGACGTTTCTGTAACTTTGTATGAATATCTTTTGTGCCCCCAGGTTGGAACATACGTGGAGAAGATGTTCTTATCTGAGCTGTCGGGCAACATCATAGACCTGTGTCCCGTGGGCGCGCTCACCTCCAAGCCCTACAGCTTTGCTGCACGACCCTGGGAAACCAGGAGGGTGAGATATTTAAACCTACAAATTACTAAAATGCATTTGACGCTTTCATTAGGGGGGAAGCGCCACGACCCGCGAAATTCAAACATTCTTAAGTTTTTTATTCAACTTGCAAGTCAGTATTAGATTGTACGTTGTTTTATTAATTTAATAAAATTATTCATTTATTTCGGACAAAATCAATTTACGCGTTAGTAACAATTTTCTTAAGATCTATGTTAGTAGATGCCTAATATAAGAAAGAAAGAAACATTTTTAATTATTACAATTTCCCCGTAAGTATTCCCACCCAGTGTGCCTGTATGGGACGGGACTGTCATGTCGGGATGCAATCACTTGCAAAATGCTGTTGGTGCTACCGTGCAGTCTTTGGAATGAATGACGCCGCTTTCTTACCCACTATAACGTGGAAACTGTCAACGCGCGCATTTGCGAACTTTTTCGACGCACAACAACGTCGCGGCATCCCCAACAGCATTCTGAAAGCATTATTATACTGAATACGCAGGACGTTGTAGGATCGTTGCGTATACCGACCCACAGGCTGCTCTAGCAAAAAGATTGGCAATATGCCCTAAAAATCATAATTTTAAAGAATGATTCGCGACCGTAACAAATATGTATTTACACAATTATAATCACTAGAATCAGCAATACAACTCATGTTAGTATAAATCTCAAATGTCAAGATTTCATCAAATAGTCATTCAATAGGATTACTTGGTCTTAAAGAGTAATATTGATGACTTTAATTATTATAATTCTGTAAATACATACTTGTTACGGTCGCGAATCGTATTTTCATCAACACACAACGTAATGCTGACTAACAAATAGCGAAAAACCGAAGAAAAAAAAAAAAGTGAGACAGTGGTATTTAAGACATTATTCTGTCTATCTCATCGTTTAACGTTACAAAAAATACAAACATGATTATTTCTTGACGATAAAGCCGTTTATCGATTTGCGGTGAAAGTAGGCTTTACTCTACTCAACATTACAGATGATCTGTACAGTCCTTACACATTTGCCAGTTAAGTTAGTGTTAGTATCTAAATCAAATTGATCTTTATTGTTGTTGTGATAAGGTTGCTATTAACCCATCAGCATCCTAGTTGGTTACCAGCTGGTTACTTGGGTTGCTGTCAGAAGTAAAATAATTTGAAAGGACTGTAGCTGCAGTTAACATACGGAATTCTGCAGGGCTGATTAGATTACGACACAAGCCTTACATAACTGGAGGTTAGAAAACGGAATAGAAAAAACAAGTGTAAGTGCCCACGCAGCTATCACGTGCGTGTCAAAATGGGGATGATGACATTTTTTTATATTTTTATCTCAATAAAATGTTTATTTACAAATAGTGCAAATAGTATTACACTGCCAAGTTATAAACGCTTTAAAGTAAGTCTCTCCGTCATCTTCTCCTGGGTCTGCCTCGATGTCGTCGGACGTTTTCTGGGACCGCTATGGCGGTATATTTGGCCCATGACTCGTTCGACATGCGGCAAACGTGGACACGTGGCCTAGATCCACCTAAGTTTGGCAGGTTTTTGAGTCTGATAATAATATAAATGTTTTGTTACAGATTGACTCTGTAGATGTTTTAGACCCCCTGGGCAGTAACATCGTGGTTACTACGCGAACGAATGAAGTGTTGCGTATTCTCCCGAGAACTAATGAGGTAAGGTTTTAAATATTTGTATTATTTACTGATGTCCTGCCCTTGCATCGTACGAGTTTAATCTAACGTGGCGACAGGTCAAAACATCGAGATTTCTCGATACTTTGAAATTCTCGATGTTTATTACATTTTGATTTATTAATGTATCACTCATAAACTTAAACCTTCCGGAGTCAATGCTCTAAATGATGGCGATGGCCGCATAAAAATCCATAACGTTTTTATAGAAACAACACGGCCACACAGATAGACACAAAAAGAAACTTTAATTTTTGATTTAAAAGTACATATAGAAGTCGTGATTTATCTGCTGGATGAGATTAGTCTTTGGTAATCTTACTTATTTTCAACTTTATAATTAGGGCTGACTCTGAAACTCATCTAAAATGAACCTGAACGAAAGGCTAAAGCCGCGTATATGAAAATAGTAATATGGTTATCGTTTAAGGGTACTTGCATAGACACAACCTTGTAGCCAGGATTATCCATCAGCAACTTTCTCTGAAATACAGCCTGGTATAATATACAGTGGAATCGGAAGTGCCGTACTACAGACGCTCGACCCAGTTCTCGAAAATGATAATAATACATTGTACTGGGATCACATCATTACTGACAGGACTATTGTTGCCAATATGCCTGATAAAGTGGTGGTGGATCGAATAGAGACGCGCGCTATGATTTGCTGACCTATCGGTCCCGTTTGACGGTAACCTCGTGAAAGCCGAGTAAGATAAACAAAGAAAGTATCTTGACTTGGCTCACGTGATTGTCGACATGTGTGATGTGGACTCAGCGATCATAGTCGTGACAGCCAATGGCTTAATAGCCATAATTAATAGCCAGTTGGATCCTTGACCAACACCTGATGAGGCTCTCTTTGGATCAAGGGCTTGATTCTGAAAGCGGTACTTCTGAACTCGGCTCGCATTGTTAGGAGGTTCCTCTCTCTGGAGCCCTGACCGCCGGTAGCTTGGATCCTGTTTCTGATACTGGTGGGCTACTTTTTCATATTTTTAAAGTTTTATATTTTCTACTAGCTGACCCAACGAATTTCGAGCCGGCTCAGAATTATACCATCTTTTTTTCCGTAAATTTTTCGCATGCTTCAATAGTTATTCTGCTATTCGAGACGGAAACAAATTAAAGATCATAAAAATCAGACTATCCGTTCTTGACTTATAAATGGTGTAACTAACCCGGCTATGTTTAAAATACATAGATATTTCAATATTTAAACATACAATTTGTATACAGGGTATAAGGGACAGCCCTCCGGAAACTACCACCGTGCATCTTGTTTTGGATCATATTCCACAGGAAAATTTTTGTTTAAAAAAAAACGTTAATTAGTAACTATTCCTTTATTTCAATGTTAAAATTACGTTCTCTGTACGAAGTACTCCATTTATGTAAAAAAACAGCTGAAAAAAATTTGCAATGGATGTTGAAATACTCTAACGAACAACGCGGCAGATCATTGACCTCGTGGCGGGGAGGGCGGCTGAAGGCTCGCTGCACTTCTCTCGTTACGTGCGTTTAGTCACGGTAACGATACATTGCTTGTGAGGTAATAAAACCCATAACGCTCCTGAAATAATTTTATGTACCGGTAATCTTAGTATTATATAAGTACTGAATTGACCCCATCAGTCTGCGGAGGGTTGTCCCTTACACCCTGTAAATTTAAATAAAGGAAATAATCGATTGATAGAAACAGAACGATGTTTTAAATACATTTAGCGCTAACCGCATTTTCTGATTTGTGGCGCAAGTGGGTCTTAGTATAAGTTCTAAAATAACAATGACGATTCTGCTCATCAATCAATATTTTTTTTGTATTTCGGAAAAACTAAGACTACTAAGGCGGTTATTAAGTTTCTATTTATATAATATTCAATTATTAAACATAAAAGTGCACTACAAAATAAAATAAAATATATCCAATACGTTGTACAGTAAAATTTTAACAAAAAAAAGGAACATGAGAAATTAACAAAACTGAAAAAACTAGGTTTTGTAAAGATACAAAAAAGTGAAAAAATTAAATGAAATGTGTATAATATACAATAACCCTATTTATCAACAGGAGATCAACGAGGAATGGTTATCGGACAAGTCGCGCTTCGCGTGCGACGGGCTGAAGCGCCAGCGGCTGGTGACGCCCATGATGACGGACAGCCGCGGGAACCTCACGCCTGTGGAGTGGGAGGAAGCCATCGTGGCTGCGGCCAGGGCGCTTAGGGACTGTCCGTCTGGCAAGGTAAGACGTTGTTAATCATACTTGGAACCTATAGGTTGATGAAAGTATCTCTTACAAACGGATCAGAAAAAATACCTGTGGATGCCAATTTTTAGTGCCATATCTCCTTAAACATTTTTTATTTGATATTCGAGGTAAATTTTAAAACCTCAATTTTCGTAAGAAGTGGTGATAAAGTGGTTTAAAGATGAAACCTTCTAAATACAGATATATTACTAGTTCACTTTAGTGGCTATGTAATAACAGCCACAAGGGTCGTTCTATCAGGTTTACTTACGCTTGCCGGGGTTGGTCCGTAGATGGGTGACCATCTTAACATACCGAGACCCCTCCATGCCTCGGAAAGAACAATATATATCTGTAAAAGTACATACCTTCTTCTTCACCTCGTGGTGATCTATGCTTACAACGAGCTGGATCTGTCACTTGTCAAGTGCCATTCATAGCGTCAAAAAAAATAATAGAATTAGTAAATTTTCAGCTTTCTAGAAAGTGAATAATAGTGCTTGTGGTAAGTGATATCTAGTGTACCATAAAGCCGTTGCTCCCGGCTGTCATTCGCAGATCTTTGACGGTTGTGACGGGTAGTCAGTAGCCCAAAAGTCTGACAACCAGTCTTGCCAAGGGGTACCGTGTTACCCAGTAACTGGGTTGTGGAGGTCATATTGGCAGTCGCTACAAAATACTTAGTACAACCTGAATATGGTTTGTTAGCACTTTCATCTTATACTTTTTGGAACACACTGTACATTCACAATTTATGTGATTTAGAAAAACTAATTTTAACTCTTTCACGTAAAGTTTAGTTTCGGTTGCATCTTTAATCTTCTTATGACCATATTATTTTCTCTTTATCACCAGTTATTGGCCGTCGCCGGTGACTTAGCCGACGCAGAATCCTTGGTGGCTCTCAAAGACCTGGTGAACCGTCTGGGCTCTGAGAACACGTGCACCGAGCAATACTTCCCGCTAGAGGGCGCCGGCATCGACCTGCGCTCCTCATACCTCTGCAACACTAAGATCGCTAGTGAGTTTAAAACTTTAATTTCATATTCGAAAATGGAGGTTATGTATTCGGCGAGTTCTTGTTTTTTTCATTTATGTACACCGATTTCTCCGTGACTCTCAAAAAACACGTAAATCGGGACAGCAGTCCCGATTTACGTGTTTTTTGAGAGTCGCGAATCATAATTTGATCAACATACAACCTGCCAATGACAAATAAATTGAAAAAAAAAACGGAAGAAAATTTGAATTTTGCACGCTACCTCAGTACGTCCCCCTTAACATATTATTGCTTCTTCAGATGTGGAGGACGCTGACTTCGTGCTTCTGATTGGCACTAACACTCGCTTCGAGGCGCCGCTACTGAACGCGCGCATTCGCAAGGCCTTCATACATAAGGACACTGATGTCGCGCTCATTGGGCCTAAAGTAGACCTTACATATGAGTACATAGTAAGTTAATAGCTTTTTTTTCAATTTCATTTTCAATGACCTTACATTGAAAATGAAATAACTTTTCGTATACATATTAGCTAGTACATATCTGATTAGTTTAACGCTCACTCCCACAGTCCCAACTCTTTACAATGGCCTACAGTAAAACTGGGTTGGCATTAGCAAAGAATTGTGATCACAGAAAAATAAGGGCACACTTTCACTTTTTATACAGGGTATTCAAATTAAATTAGCTTACGAAACTTCGCAGACGTGACGGGTACCGATATGTAAATTAAAAACAGCAAAAATAAATAGAAAAATGTTGTTTTGTGGTCCAGAGGGGTTACAATAATCTTTTTTTTAAATGTAATCTTCACAGACTTGATTTGTATCGATATCTAAACACGATAAAACAAACGATCGATCATCAAATAACTACACTACAAGAGGTCGGTGTCCCCAAATAAAGGACGATTTTTTTATTTGTACAACCGGTAGGCTGACCCTTTGCGCCAGCAACAGGTTTATATGGAAAAAAACATGGCCTGTTCTTCACAACCTTTGGTTTCTTTTTCACACAGCACGTAGGCGACTCAGCATCCGCCATCAAAGACCTAGCCAGCGGTTCATCATCGCATGAAGTCATGAAGCGTCTGGAATCTGCTCAGCGACCAGTAGTCATCTTAGGAGCTGACCAGTTAAAAACGCCAGAGGGCGCCGCCATACTTGCGTATACGCAAGAGTTAGCGCTGCGTCTGCAGGACAAGCTACAGGACAAGAGCTGGAAGGTCGGTTTATAATAGTTTTTATTTTATGGTAGTCATCTTAGGAGCAGTCCAGCTAAAGACACCAGAGGGCGCCGCCATAGTTGCGTACACGCAAGAGTCAGCGCTGCGTCTGCAGGACAAGCTGCACGAGCCGGACGGTAGGTTGAGAAAAAGTGTTGTTGGTGCCAGGTTGAACTATCCTTATGCTGCGTATAATAGAAAACTAAAAATAACGTGGACTGGCTCGTTGATCTAGTGGTCGAAGCGCTACTGCTGAGAATGGTCCTGGGCTCGAATCCCGGGCAAAGTGTTGTTGGGTTTTTCAAATTGGAATTTCTCAGTAGCAGCCCCCTTAAACATCTATTATTTCTTCAGATGTGGAGGACGCCGACTTCGTGCTTCAGCTCGCAGTCTGGATTTGTTCCCGATTGATGGCACTAGGCTCGTCCCCTATTACATGAGACTTAAACATAACTGGCGAAATGTAGGTGTACTATAGCTGCACCTCTGTCTAACCCAGCGGGGTTACAGTTATGATGTTGTGTAAATAACAACTAAGACCTGGATTAACATGCTGGTCTCTTGTATTTCCTATAGAAATGATTGTATGCTAAAACTATAAGCCTATAAGCCCTTATAGGCCAGTCATTTAAGACATCGTAGGTCGCATCACTTCACGTTCAACGATCCTAAATAACTGCTCTACACCTTCATCTGCCATGACTTTCCTCTTTGAATGATATCTCTGCCAGCAGGACTCCGTATAGGACTTTTTGTTTTTATTTTCATTTTAATTTTGTTTTAATTTTTTGTTTTTGAGAGTGTTTAGTTTAGTTTGTGATACTGCGTGTTCATGTTCGAGACACAATAAATGCTTTTTCTTTCTTTTTCGGAAGTCGGCTAAAGCTACAATATTGTACTTTTTTGGAAACAATGACAATGTTTGAAGTGCTGTGTCTCGAGTTTTATTGGAGTTACAGCCCTACCTAAGCTGTCAAATTGTGACTGCACTTTTTAGAAGTTATAAGTCAAAGAAGTCCGAAAGTATTGAGCTTTTTCGAGCACCACGCAGGGGGCACAGGTCTTCCGAAGCTGCAAACTTGGTTTTACACTACTGGGATCTATCCTAACAACATCAAAAAAATAAAAACAGTGCAGTGCAATTTTTTCCTACCTTACGATATTTTTGTGAATACGATGACTGGCCTACTACTCGTAGTATTACAAAATACTCTATCATTTTTGTTTACAGATTTACACACGAAGTTTCTGGATTGAATGACAAATTTCGGACTCATTTTTAAGGAGTTCAATTAGGGTTTTCTGAAATGACGTTCACTAGGCGGCAGCACTGAGACATCAGGTCCTGGCACCTGTCAAAAGTGTCAAAGCGCCTTTATTTTCTTTATTTGTGACTGAATGATGAACACATGCATGAAAGGAATGATGAACATTTAACAATAAAGTCAACAAAATATTTTTAATTTGGTGTCAAATGACCTCTTGTCAAAGTGGCGCCAACTGGTGGCGTGATTTTCCATTAAACCCTCATTGATTAAGACGTAATTGTGCTGCAAGTTCAGTTTCCAATTTTGCCGTAATCAATTAATTGAATACGACATTTGTTCTCATTTGGATATTATAATTAATAATAATGATCTTCTTCCAGGTGTTAAACGTCCTACAACGTACCGCATCTCAAGTAGCTGCCCTCGACATCGGCTACCAGCCCGGTGTTGGCAAGGTATTGCAGGAGGGACCCCAGGTCGTCTACCTGCTGGGAGCCGACAGCGGGGTCGTGTCTCGGGATCAGCTGCCTAAGGGCGCTACTGTCATCTACCAAGGTAGGAGACGAACCTTTTATCTTATTAAGCTATTGTAGGATCATACTGATTATAGGCCTTTTCTGGTTACGTATTTATTTTCTTTAGAAGACTGGTTTAAGTACATCGAAGCTAAAAACACATGAAAGCTAAAAATTTTAGGATCCAACCCCTGAAGGGCTACTTTTGGAGCGTTTACCATTGAGAGAGAAATACCGTATTGGCCTGTTAATACTTGTACCCACATTGAAGGCGGGACTCACAAAAACCCTTCTATAATCAGTGCATCTTTTGCAAGTTAGTAGGGAGCTTTTGCTTTCTCTTCTCTGCGGTTTACAAAACCTTCGTGCAAAGGATGATCCTTGCTCTCCCCTACTCCCTACTTTTAAGATCATAATTGTCATTGTAAGGATGGTCATAGTAATCAATTGAAGTGTTTCGTCAGGTCACCACGGCGACGCAGGCGCAGCGATGGCGGACATAGTCCTGCCGGGCGCGGCGTACACAGAGAAGCGCGCCACGTACGTCAACGCGGAGGGACGCGCGCAGCAGACGCTCGTGGCCGTCACTCCGCCGGGCAAGGCGCGCGAGGACTGGAAGATCATTAGGTCATTATGTTATACTGTTACTTTAAATTCACATTACACCTATTTAACCACTCAGCTCAACAATATTTTGACATGTAGACATATTAGCTGACTTGACAGCATGTTGCAAATTACGTCATGAAATTCAGGAATTTACATGAACTTTCCTTACTTTGAAAACCGGCTAAGTGCGAGTCGGACCACGCACAATGAAGCGTTTATTTATTTATTTAAACTTTTCGAACCCAAAGAGGTACAAAGGCGGACTTAATGCCTTAGGCATTCTCTACCAGTCAACCAAGGGTGGTGAAGAGATTACATAGCCGGTGCTTTAGTTGAAGGGAACAATGATGGAAAAAAAACTTTAAATAAATAAAGAAATTGTGATGTATGATGTAAAAAAGATATTGCGTAACTTATAATACACATACATACATATAAAAAAAATATAGTCACAAACTAAATACAGTATATTCCGTAGTTGGATGAATTTATCACAAGAACAAACTTAACATTGTAGTTGAAAAACATGGTCTTCTATTGGTCGACTATTACTCGTTTACTTGTAAAGCCTACTTAGCTGTGATATTATATAAATAAAAAAAACAAAATGGAAGTGCCTTCTCGCAGGTCAACCTAGGAGGTTGTCGTCTGCTTAACCGGACTTGCCTGTGGTTGCCCTAATAAATTAAGGCCTCCAGCCAGGGCTTAAAAAACTTAAAAACTAAGCGACTACACGCTAAGGGCACCCACGGAGGGGTACGGACCTCAGCTTAGGGCGTCGCTGGAAGAGGGCAGCAAGGGACTAGCTGCATCAGGATTGGTGTTATTTTGGGACGAATTTAAAGCTACAGGCTCAGCGACGCGTGTTGATAGTTGTCTGTTTAACTTCTTTATATATAACCACTGCCGTGATTTTTTTCACATATTTTGCATGTTGTTATGGCAGTTTTGGGAGGGGGGACCTAACTACCAAAAAATTGCATTTTAAAACTTAATACTTCGCAAACAGATTCCTGAATCGAAAAATAGTTTTCACTCACCCGCAATATTTTTTAAACAAAACCCCATAGGATAGACGAGAAAAATTTATGCATCCCCACTTTAACGCGTACTTTGTTGGCGTGACTAATATGTATATCCATGCCAAAGTACAGCTTTCTTATACTAAGAGTCTCTGAGCTAAGCTGCGGACAGACGGACGGACATGGCGAAACATAAGGGTTCCTTGTTGACTAGGTAACCATAAAAATATGTTACCTCAGCAATTTAAACATTAGGTTTAATTGTATCTTTGAATATATTTTGAGGTCGGTTAAACCGCGTCAGTCTACTGCAAAAGGTGTTTAAAATAGGTATTTTTACATCTGTCCAAAGGGTAGGCCACACAGATTTGCTGAAACTGTGTAATAACAATCTTGCTGATAATATGCAAAAGGGTTAAATATGTTCACAGAAAAAGAGAAAAATACACACAGGTAAAGACTGCTTATTTCAAAAGTAATTACCAGCAGACCCTCGACAGAAAAGTTGGCTCTGTTGTAATCTTGGTTTGGAATTGAACGTCACTCTTTTTTACACGATGCTCAGTAGCGTTCCTGTGTGACAGACTCGTTCTAAACTCAATCCGTGTTATTACAAAACACGATTTAACATTAGTCCGAGCCTAAACTTTCAAGCTGGTTTTTGTATTTCAAACATAATGCTGACATTTGAATAGTTCTTAATATCTTTTTTGTAATAAGACTGCATCAGTCTTTTTACGGTTTTCCTGTACCATCGAGCCTGTTTTTGAAATAAGAACCTAACAGAAATCTAAAAACGTTTGTTTAACAGAAACTGACAACTTTCTCCGGTCTTAGGTTGTCAACTTGTCAATTGTGTATTAAGAATTTTGCTAGAGTGCGAAATACAAAAACTGACTCAAAAGTTTAGGCTCGGCTAAAGTTAGATCGTGTTTTGTAGTATGACGGAATGTGCCATATTTGGGGACTGTAGAAAATATGTTGTTTATTAGGGCCCAACAGCTATAGGCTGCTTTAAGCGGTTGCCATTATATACATCTAGACACACAGACAAATGCATAAAACTTCTAAAACTATAGTTTTGGCATCAGACTCGTACGACACCCTCCCCCACACCTCGTAGAGTATTTTTTTTCTCAAAAATATTCAATGTTCAGTTTTGACGTTGTTACTATTTTATTTGATGTATTGATTATCTTTTCCACAGAGCCCTATCAGAAGTAGTAGGCCAGCGCCTTCCGTACGACACCCTAGACGAGGTGCGCGACCGTCTTAGCCAGATCAGTCCCGCGCTGGTCACCTACGGCGATGTACAGAACAACAACTACTACGCACAGGCCAGGTCTCTTGGACAGGTACGGTACAATATGGAGCTTCTGGAAAGACTGAGCCGATCGCGTACAAGTTATTTATTCATTAAAACTTTATGCACAAGTAAAAAAAATATTGTACAAAGGCAGGCATAATGCCTGAGGCATTTTCTACCAGTTAACCTGAGGGTCACAATTTCGACTGTCACTTAAGTAATATTTGCCGTTTATAGGGACAACAAGCGACGAACAGTAGAACGCCCGTTTGTCGTTCTTTTGTTTTTTGGTCGGACGATCGGACAAAAGTTAACGTAACACTAGACAATAGATGTCAATATTGCTACAACTAATAACTGTGTGGTTTAAAAGAAGATTTAGTGACAAAAATTAAAAGATTATGCTTAGATGGTTTGGTCATGTTGAGCGGATGAATGAATAGACAAAAAAAACTTTAATTTGTTAGAAAATTTTAATTTGCTGGCGGCACTGGCGCTTCCCCCTTAAGTAAGTGGGTTTTGCAAAAGGCAAAAGCTATAAAAGTGGTCTAACATCAATCTCGGTTGCTATTTCCAAGTTTAAAAGATATAATCAACTGTTTTTCTGACTCACTGCTTTTGGTAGGTCGAAAAACCGTTCATATCGTACAGAGATGACGAATTTTCTTGAGAAACTCCTCGTGTCAATCATTGCATTTTATACCTTATGAAAGTGACATAAGAGTCACTTGATGCGCATTAGTGAGTTGCAAGGTGTATAATTTATTAACGAAAACAATAAAATCTACAGAGCCTTCAAAAGCCAGTATCCGGCAAGGTAGAGGTGCAGCTGAAGACATTAGAAGACTTCTTCATGACCGACACGATCAGCCGCGCTTCGCCCACAATGGCCAAGTGTGTACAGGCCGTGATCAAGCAGAGGCAGTCCAAGTACTAAACCACAGACAACTTAGGAGTATGACACACGAACCCTTGAACAAAAACTCTTTTTTTAAATAAGAGGTTAAATTTCGCCTCTGTATACCTACTTCCGGTAATTACCTTATTCATATATAAATTCGTTACTTTATATGCTTGATGTACAGGGATTTTGTGTGTTGTACAATTTAATAAATCTTTAAGATATATTCCCAACTTTTTTCGCTTGAGTTTTGTATACTTACAGTTTCAAACCAACTTACGTTTTGAACGGCTGTTTGTGCAGAAAATTCAAGCGTGGAAAATTGTTTTAGGGTAATTATAAAATTTTTATTTAGCCTTTCTGCAATCATTTTTACGAAGGAAATACTACAGAAATGCTGCGTGGTCGGGAGTCCATGTTACCTCCGTACCTCAACAATATTATTAATGGCAAGAAGACTTGGCCACGCATGTACAATGTGATTTTTAGCTATTTATTTTGTTATTTAATAATAGTTAAGCTTAACAGTGTTTCAACAAATGTAAAATTTCAATATATTAAATTATTCATGGTACTTATTAGAAATGAATTGAAGAAATGAAACAGCTCGTAACTTATGAATGTAAGGACAGACTTTTTGTAAATAGTAATCTTTGTAGTATAAAATAAAACGTAGTTTAATGATTGTCGAATTCGTTTTTTATTTAATTCAAAACCAAAATCTTCTTTTTTCATTTGTAATTGTTTATAGCGAGGGTAGTCTCATCTAATGAGTTGTATTTTCTGTATTCCTGGAACAAGTGGTTACGAATTATTACTGAAAATGGCTTTTGACAAGTCGGACAGACCAATACATCCAATCTATGTTCTATGTTCTATGTTAGAGGGTATGGTTTCCGCACTTAGTCCTACATGTGGACCATTGTACGTGGGTACATCCATTCTATGTTAAGATGGCGATTGAGTAACATTTATATTTCGACCAACTTATCTGTGCCACCGCCGTTTTTCGAACTATCATTTTTAATGGAACATAGGATCTGCTTTTGTTTTGATTTTCGTTTATAACCAGTGCCACCAATAATTTCACAGATAAGTTGGTCGTGCATTACACGTAGCCACAACGGACTAGAAAATTATGGTCTTCCTAAAAAGGCCTAAATGGAGATCAGCCATCAGTCGTCAGTATTTAAACGCTCTCATTGAACGCAGTATAGGATAAAAAAAGAAAACCCTTATATTCAACTGCCAGCAACATTACAGAACAAAAGCTCCATGGGTTCCTATAGTAAAAACAAACCTAATATAAATCTTGGTCAATGTGTGTGACCAATCAGTTTCATGAAATTCAAACCAACCATTGCATTTGACCAATCTACGATACCTACATCAACAACTTTCCTCGCGGGCATTTTGTACTTGCACTCGCTTAGCGTTTTGTCTGCGTTCTTCATGAACAGCACGTGCATTTGTTCAACACCGGTCCAAGGCGACGGCTCCTCCTCGCGACGTTTCAACGCTGCCAACAACTTGTTGCATGGGCCGAAGGACGGTGGACGTGTTTCTGTTAAACACAGGGTCTCGGTTGTAGTCCCCAATGAGTTAAGCTGAGGCGTAGTGTCGACGCAATTCGTCAGTTATGACAGTCAATTCAAATTGAAAATATTTTATTTGACTTAAACCTACATGGGCTCTTATGAAACTGCTGGCTGCTACCTGCAATTTTCTAATGCAAAACACAAAAAGACTGCCTACGTGGACAGAGAATCGAACCCTTGGGGACCCCACATGGAAGTCACGCTTGTGACGATTGAACCCACTGGCCTAATGAGGTAGTCTTTAATTTACCAATTATTGTTTTGAACTGATCAGAGATAATAGTCAAAAAGGTTTGTTGTTAAGTAATAACATCCGCACCGGTCGATCGGTCAGGTTAAGCTATGCTTGCCGCGGTTTGTCCATGGATGGTATTTGCATACCAAGATCCCTCCGTGCCTCGGAACGCACGGTCATTCGTGGATCTTTGACAGTCGTTACTGGTAGTCAGAAGCCCGAAAGTCTGACAAGCAGTCTTACCAAGGAGTATCGTATTACCCAGTCGCTACATGTAAAATACTGGTATTTAGCTGCATCCGGTGAGACAGGAAGCCGACTCCAACATCTTTGGTGAAAGGCTCGGCAGATGATGATGATGAGAAGCAATAGTCTTAGCGTATACGAAATTAGACCTTGTCTAGATTAACCTTTGAGTATTATTCGTATGTAGCTGAGATACCAACACATTCCGTCCATGCGCACATGCGTAAAATTAGTTGGTACTGCGGCGCGATTCCATGTGACCTGCATCAACGTGATACCTACCTTTATTTTCAGGCTCAAGTTCAACTCGTCCTTTCCTCAAAACATGTGGTTTTTCAGATTTAGTAATAAGGGACTGTCGGTCACAGAAGCATTTGTTGCTGCATTGTCTTTGATTCACATACTCAGCCATCGATTTGTTGACCTCTGCTATCGTGATTTTCTTATTGCGATCTTGTATTGTTTTCTCTTTAGCTTTTTGTTCTCTTTTGGCAGCTCTAGAAACAATTCGAAGTTTTTTTTAACTACTACTCTTACTATTTCAGAACATATCAATCCCTAAGTCTTTTTTGGGGAAATCCGTATCTGTTATCTGTCTGACTAACGGCCAAACCCAATAACCTAACTGATGATAGACAGTACAATTATATCTGTGCCTGTGAAACAAATAGCTGTCAACACGTTAGGGCTGCTTATTTTGGCTTTACGTTAAAATCAGAGACTGATAGGTTTTTTCTATCTCCAGTACGCCAAAATTGGAGATAAATACGTTTATATTGGGTGCCGTAAGTTAACAAAACCTAATCTAACCAAACCAATGGACTGATGACTGACTGATGATTGAACTCAGTGAATTGAACTTAGATTTTAATCTTATGATGTTTTCAGGACGTCTGGGTGCGATCGTTGTTTAAACTGTTTTATTTTACGACAAATAATAAGAATTAGGTAATAGGTATTTAGTCAAGCAGTGAATGATTACGATGATGAATAATATATTATGATTATCAGATATTTATTTACCTGTCTTCCCCTTTCTTACAATTTCTTTCAATAAATTCTTCGTAACATTTCTTTTCTTCTTCTTGACATTTTTTTACCGATTCAAAGGTTTTTGCTACAGCTGAATCTGTCCTCTCTTTGTATATCTATCCAGAAATGTTAAGTAGATTGGCATTTACATATATTATACAGGGTGGAAGGGACATCGACGCACAACCGGGTACATGGACTCGGTACATGATTCTGAGCCCCCTGGCGTTGAATTTTTTTGTCGGTTATTTAAAAAAGAAATTGCTCTGCCATACATTTTAACAGCGTAGGTATTGCACTTTACCATGAAAAGGTTTTTTTTTGATAACCGACAAAAATTTCAACGCGGGGGCTCAGAATCATGTACCGAGTCCCTGTATATGTAACAATAACTTAAAATGTTAAAGGTTATTTTGTGTCATAGAAAGTAGTTACTGCTAATGATAATCTGGCCAATCTGAGACCTACTTAGGCAGTAAGTTATAAACCTTTCGCTTAGGGCTCGGCCCACTTGTTAGAATGTATTGGTTCAGATATACATACCAACTTAAATACTTGACTATATTTGTAACTTACCTGTAGATGTACTTCTCTAATTTTACAATTCAGTTCTTCTTGTTCTTTGCGACACTTTTCAATTTTCTCATAATACTCTGTTTCCCATTTGATTCGTTCTTCCTTGGATTTTTTGTGTTCTGCCGTATATTGTTCGAGAGATTGCTTTTCTAAGAGTCTTACGTTGTCCTAGAGCAATCATTTTTTGTTAAAAAGTTCTTTACTCGTCTTGCACCAGAGATGGTATGTGGTTTGAAGCAGTCCTCAATTTATCAGCCCTCGAATAGCTAAAATTCAGTTTACTAACAAGTTTTAACAACCTTGTAGTACCTATATTGAATTTTAGTTAGCATTGGTTTACGAAATACCCGAGTGCCATTCCACTAAAGACTTACTACGCAGAGCTGTTCTTTTTAAGCAATATCCACCTAGTGTAAAAATCTCACATGTCTTTGCCTCGGTGCTCTATACGCCCGATTACTAGCTCTATTATAATTGAAGCAAAACCTAGGGACCTCTGTTTCTATACTGAGCATAGATATAAGAGAGGAGATATGCCCGGTAGTTGAAAATGTTTCGGAACCTCACCGGGTTTCGATGCATTTTCAACTGGAGATACCTTTCTAGCTTATCCTTACCACTCGCCAGAACTACGCATTAACGAATTTATAGTTTAACTAGCTGTCCCGCAAAACAACGTTTGCGGGGTCAGCTAATCAAACTATTCCGATTCTCAGACCTACCCGATATGAACACAAAATTTTATACAAATCGGTCCACCCGAATTTAAGACATATCTTTTTAGTTTCCATTAAAAGTTTATACACAGATTGAAACCTCTTTTATTATATTTTCTAAATTTGAAAATGTAAATATAAAAAAAACAACAAAATACGACCGCAAAATTGTTAGTAATTCGTTACGCTAAGGAAAATCAAAATTGTTTTATTAATATTTATTAATGAAAAGGGATTAGATTATTTTTCTTTCTTAATTTAAGTGCCGTGTGAGCTTTAAGAGTCCCGTCACGTCGTCATTAGAGTCGAGATGAAATGTTACGAACCGTGGGCATGTTAGAAAATGGTGCTATTCAACGCATCGTTGCTGAGGCCCTATACACCAGCCAAAACGTGATATCAAGGATGTGGTCACGTTATCGCAGTTCTGGGGATGTGACTGAACGGCACACTGGTAGATATCGTGTTACTACGCAGAGACAGGATCGATATCTCCAAATGACCGTCAGAAGCCAACCCAATATTACAGCGATGCAACTAGTACAAAGGCTCCAGGAGGACCACCAGCTGCTGGCAAGCGACCAAACCGTGCGAAGGTGGTTCATGAAGTTTGTCTTCAAGCTTCAAGACAGCTCCGTGTTCCAGAATTGCGACGTGGCAATCGCGGTCGACGGCTTTCGTGGGCTCGGGAGCATGTACCATGGAGTGACGAACAATGGTCTATGGTGCTGTTCACCGATGAGTCCCGGTTTGGGTTTCATTCGGATTCACGAAGAACACGCGTTTGGAGAACTCCAGGGACAGTTAGCCATCTACGGCACCCTCAGTACATACCTTAAAATAACCCATCATTCTTCCAATTACTATAACAGAAAATTCTTCATAGATTTATAGATATTTGATTAAATATAAAATATCCCTAGATTCTGTTGATGTGTACATATATATATAGATGTAAATAGATGATACGGAGTTATTGCTATAAACCTAAGATGTCTTACCTCGGCTTCCTGTTCCCGGTCCAGAAGATACTTCATGAACTGTGCATCGGTGAGGTCTGCTAACTTTTCTTCTTCCTTTGCCCTAGCTTCATCTTCTTTTTGCTTCTCATACCTTAAAAGTAAGAATTACCTAATAATTGTTTCGGTAGGCATCATTTATGCTTAGGGATGTGTTTAGTTTAGGTGAGTAAAGTACGATTATAATTACCTCACCCCTTTCACCCGCTGACCCGTAAATTGGTTACTGCGCAGCGACACGCCTCATGTTCCGAGCCGTTTATTAGTTTCGGTATGACATGAAGGGTAGTCTTCGTAACGATGTCATACCGAAACTGGAAATTGTTTGACATCTACCTTTTCATCATCATTCAGTCGAAAGATTTCCACTAGTGTACATCTTTAGTGACATGGCTAAATAATTTTAAAATTCTTACATTTCTCTATTATGTCTTGCGTTTTGTATCCTTTTAAATTTCTGTATGTCCTCCATAGCGGTTTCATTTCTATCCAAGTCGAAGGTACAGAACGTCACTGGTTTTGGTTTCTTTTGTTTTTCCTCAGCTTCTTTCTCTTTTATTTCTTTAGAAAATTTTATTTGAGCATCTCTTTCTTCAAATGTTTTTGATTCATGAAGGGCACTGAAAAACGTTTAGACTGTTACCGCTAGAGGTGTGAGAGTTATTGGTTCTCCTTTAATTGCGATCGCATACTCGGCTTCCCGAATTTAAAATAGCGGCTGAAGTCTCAAAACCGTTATTTATTTATTTAAACTTTTCGAACCCAAAGAGGTACAAAGGCGGACTTAGTGCCTTAGGCATTCTCTACCAGTCAACCAAGGGTGGTGAAGAGATTACATGGCAGGTGCTTCAGTTGAAGGGAACAATGATGAAAAAAAATACTTTAAAAATATATATAAATAGCGATGTGTGATGTAAAATAGATATTTGTTAACTTATAATACACATACATACATATTTTAAAAAAATACTTATAATATATATAAAGGTGTTGAGACGACTCTACGCTATTTGTTATGAAAATAACTCTGCAATTTCCGCTTAAATGCATACCGACTGGTGGTCGTCCTGATATCAAGAGGAAGCGCATTCCAAAGAAGAATGGACTGAATATGAAAGGAAGAATGAACAAAGTCAGAAGTATGAGAAGAACAGAGCAGGAGAAGATTGTTGGAAGAACGCAGTTTCTTAGCGTGAGATGAACATAAATGTTGGAAGTGAGACATAAGAAAAGAAGGAGGAGTGGGAGAGTTGAGAAGGGAGAAAAGTGTGGTCAAAGCGCGCAAACTTCTTCTTTGGCTCAGACCTATAGCTCGACACATGGTCATATTTTCTGAGGTTGAGGTTGAGATTATCCTTTGATCACGTTGTACATCTAATCTAATATATAAAATTCTCGTGTCACACTTTTCGTTGCCATACTCCTCCGAAACGGCTTGACCGATTTTGATGAAATTTTGTGTGCATATCGGGTAGGTCTGAGAATCGGCCAACATCTATTTTTCAAAAAAAAAAAAAAATTTGCAAAACAACGTTTGCGGGGTCAGCTAGTAATGTTATAGAATTCGTACCTTAAGAGTTTTGTGCCGTAACAACTTTTATCAAAGATCTTTTGTTTCGCTTTTTGGATGGCTTCGGCGTTGTTTATACGGACTTTCTTCTTTGAGAACGCCTCGACTGCAGCGATGTCTTCAGCGTGTTGTGTTTCCTTTTGCTTTTGTTTTAACGCTACACACCCCTGAATATTACAAAAATAGAATATGAAAACTCAGCTGTGGCTAGAATAGAAACTGGCAACTATTTTTAATTTAGTAAAGTGTATTATCGATATGAAATTTTCATCTGAAACGAATTACATATCTACCTTTTTGTCACGATTGACGGACATGGTATAGACTAATTAATGTTCTTGACTTGAATGAACACTATCAGAATATTATAGTTGCGAAAGTAAGTTTGTTTGTTTGCGCCAAAACGATTCAACGGATTTGGATGAAATTTGGTACACAGATAGACAAAGACCTGTACCCTAATTGCGCAATATAATAAGAATATGTAATTCAATCGGAATCTGAATCGTTTTGAAACAGATTGCTAATCTATTACTTTATAAGAACGAAAAAAAATATGCTCAACAATGTAAAGAATGCAATGAATGTTGTTGAACTGTCAAAACCAAACAGATTAGTCGTAATCGTTTACGAAAATGTGTTACGCAATTAGGCTGCTGGGTAAATACATAGGCTACTTTTCATCCAGGATCGCAGACGAAGTCGCGGGCAACGGTATGCTGTGATAGGCATATTATAGCGGTAGGTACGATAGTTAAGTACTTGACAATGTGTAAAGGCTCGTACACACAGGCGCGACGCGACAGCGCGACACAAAGGAGCCGCGTGTCGCGCGACGTGCAGTGACCTTGTGTCGCCCTGTCACGTCGCGCCTACTTGGCGGAGCCTAAAAGTGCATGACTGACATTCGAAATCAATGATTAAATACCTACTTTGTAATTAAACACACACACACACACATACGACACGACACAACACAGTAATGTGAATCTGGCTTTATACGGGTGAAACCGCGGGGCGCTGTTATTAAACCAATACCATATTAAATAGGTTACCTACCTTCTAGTGTTAACCAATCAAAACTCCTTGTGATTTTACGTAGTCCTGAACAGATTAACTTGATTGGTCTAATTTTTTGTAACGTTTTGTTTGTGCAGAATAAGCAATTTTCTTTCTTTCTTTTCTTTCCTTTTTTGGTGGATCCCGCGTCACGACACGTCCATCCCGCATGAATATCGGGATAAAAAGTACCCTATGTGTTAATCCAGGTTATAAATTATCTGTGTGCCTTTAATCCAAATCCGTTCAGCCGTTTTTGCTTGATTGACTAATAACAAACATCCAAACATACAAACTTTCATATTTATAATACACTTAATCACACAAAATCTTTATAAATTGTAGCCTATGAGTTATTCTGATGTATAAGCTATAATACTGTAAAGTTTCATCCAAATCCGTTTTGTAGTTCTTACGGTAAACAGTAGGTAACAAACATCCATCCATCCATCCATCCTCACAAATTTTCGCGTTTATAATACTTATTAGTAGGAAGTAGTATAGGATAGGAAACATACCTATTACTTATAATAGAATAGTAGGATAGCATACTTGCACAGTATCCGGCCAAGTTTTCATCCATTCCTGCGACTTCTCTATCATGGCTTTCAAGTATTCATTCTCCTGTTGCGAAGGTTTCGCTGGAGCGCTAGCTTGCTTTTCCAGTCTGTCCCATTCGCTTCTATGGAAAATTACCGTGCTTGGACCACCTTTGGGATTTTTATAAAAGTGTATGTTTGATTGCGTCATGTCTAAAATTTAAGCTTTGAAATCTATGTAGCTCCGACGTTATTTTCTTATTTCAATTTGCGTTTTGTTATTAGAACGATCCCTTTACACGATGGAGCATACCATAAAATTGAAGCAATAATTTACAGGCACTGTCTTAACAGCACGTACCTACAACTGTTGCACGATACGGGCAAGTTAATTGCTGTTCAAAACTGTTCAAAACCAAACAGCACGACTCGTGCAATGAAATCACATTATATTCTGGTATGAAATTTTTCTGTCATTCACACATGAGCGAACGAAACAAGTTAATAAAAAAACCTTGAGAAGACGTTAAATAAAATTGAAACAAATATTTGGTAGTGTATGTACAGGCAATACTTGAATCAATTATATATGGACGCGCAACTCTGTGTTTAGACGAGGCAAAGCTTACATGCAATAATTGCCTTGGTGTAAACAGAAGTCGCAATAATATTGAATGCAGGTTTTGCCATTCAATAATTGCATGCCATTTTATGGAAATCGCAAGTGTGTAAACACTTGCATGCAATTGAATGGCATTAATTGAACGTGTTTTATGACATGCGATTATTGCTCCTGAACGTTCCAGAAACTTGCACTGTGTGAATAGGGCTTTACGTGCAGTAGGTACCTACGGCCCTACGGTATCTATCTTTATTAAGGTTATCCGTTTGGTGCCTTAGTAATAACGACCTCCGTAAGTCCCTAATAGACTTGGCTAGGCCTTCCCTTCTTTCGCATCAATCACTTGATCTTATTAAAAAGTGGTTGATGCTTGCGTGCTTGTGTCGTAATATAGTAAACGCAGTTACTGATGAGCTTTATCTACGTCTACATATATTTGGCGTCTCTCTTCCACACGCGACGGTTATGAGATCATTAATTATCAATTAAAAAAATTACGTTTGAATATTAGATACCGTAAAACGGGGTGAATAGGGATGCAGGGGTGAATCGAAACGAAACTTTAAAAGGGATTTTAATATTATAATGATAATAGTTGTTGCTAAAAATGTCTCGTATCTATTGACTGTATTATAATTAACGATTAAGTGCCCCTATTGGCAACAAACTATATTATTTCAATGTTAAAATCCTTTTTAAAGTTTCGTTTCGATTCACCCCTGCATCCCTATTCACCCCGTTTTACCGTATTTACTACGAATATAAATTCTAAGGGTGGATTTCACCAATGAAATTGAACGCGATCAGCATATAAACTACGTTTAAGAGCTGTCAGCGTCTATATTTTCTATGGAATATTGTCACTGACAGCTCTTGAACGCGTTTTAGATGTGCTGAACGCGTTCAGTAACATCGGTGAAATCGGCACTAAGCCACTTATCAGCTCGAAAGTTCCAAGAATTTGATTGTCTTGTTTACGATAGTCCAGTCCAACCTCTAAGGTCAAATTGACACTGGATTGGAACTTATGCATTACGCGTATATTATTGGAACTTATGCGTTACGAATATTTGTACATTTGTTTTTTTTTAACTTCTTCTTTTTCGCATAAATTTGGTTTAGGTTTAGCAAACCCTGCAAATGTTTGCAAAATTAGTATGCTAAGATGCTAATGGCTAAAGATAGAGATTACCTACCTACATTGAAAACTAACAAAAAATCGGCAAAATATCTAAAAAAGAGACTAGACTTTATCTAAACAGGTACACCCCGGATAAAATCGTACAGACAAACCTCAGTTTAATTTAGGCCGACATCACATGGAAATCAGTCCTTCATGTGGTTAGGTATTTCTATAAACATTTAGCTCTTTGATATAAAGTTTTATTTCGCGCCGGATAGCGTTAATTAGATTAAAGAACCGCTATGCCATGGAGTGGGATAGGAAATTGAGCGGAGCGGTGGTCGGGCGTCATTTGAGCCACCGTGTTGGGCTCATTCGTCAATGTCACCCCACAACGTTGTTTGCAGTATATTTTTGCATAAAAATAACTTATACAGCACTACAAAATGCTGTGGAAATGATAAATTGTTCAGTCCCTGTATGCGGGAAATGTGAATAAGACGTAAAATCTCGTAGCTAATATATTTACACGATATTTTGTTGTTCAGTTATTGGTAGGTAGTTAAGATTTAATGGTACCATAAATTACTTAAGCTTAACGTTTATGTTTTCTTTCACGGTATCTTACCTACAGGGACCTACCCTGTAAATGATATTCTAAGACATATTTAAATACATATTGATTGTTTTCCGGAGACTGTTTTTGTACTATAAGAGCATAATAACAGCATGAACATCATCATTTACAACCCTGCAGCATCGCAACGACAACAAAAAAATCTCAATCCCATTAATTCCGTATTCAACTTGTTTTCTTATGTCCATACAAGACATAAAAGCAGTACACGTGTCGATATCAGTAACACGATTGTGGAAACGCGTCGAGTGGGACAAATAGACGACATCTAAACAAAACGCTCGCCCCTCGCGATTCCCAGTTCCGACACATGTGAGCTTTGCCCGCTTTGTAACTGTCCTAACTTTTTATGCAAGCCTGGTACCACCCGGCTATCTATTTCAATTGCATTGCTTGTATGTAGGTTTTAAAAAGTGAGTAATGCGTTGTTGTGTGAATTTGGGTACGAACGGGACCACCCCTTTGCTTGCCGTCGATGTCATAAAAAAGAATACCAATAGTATATAACTTTGTAGAGGATGCAAAGCGGCATAATATGCAGTCATCAATCTTCAATCACCCCTCTGCTTACTTAAGATTTCTGGTAAAACACGCGATTATGTTTACATGTAGTGGATATTTTGGTTACTTTATAGAGCAAACTTATGCAGTCACCCTAAAACATTTTCATAAATTAAACTTCCAAGTTTTCGTATCCGTCAGGTACACAAACCTCCAATTCGAACGTCTAAGGAATCCATCGCTTTTGAAATAGAAATACGAACAGCAGAGAAATACAAATTGAATTGAGCGCCAATTCCTTAGACTTGAATGTTGTATGTCTTAAGGAGCTGGGGATTTTAGAGCTAACAATACAACTACGAGTACCTATTCGTTGTTAATTGCTTGTTATTATTTGAACTGATTACCTATAATGAATTCGCACTGATGGTGTCTCAATTAAAGTAATGTTTTGGGAGAAGTTGGCCAGCTAGTAGTGTAGTTTGAAATTTTTATGGACGCATAATTATGCAAGTTGAATATAATGATGGCTATTTTATTGTTATGTTTCTTAGTTCGCTGTATTTCTAATTTTAGATATGGTGATGTGAACTCGTCTCTCCAGATGGAATATTAATTTTGGAATGATAGAAACCATGTTACTCATTGAAGTTCACTTAGTAAACTCATTTCAAGAAAGATGTAAGAGCCACATAACCCGATAAGGTTACGCTAGTAAGGGGCGGTTTCTTTCCTTGTAAACCTTTGGCAACACCTTATAACAGGACATTTTAAGGTGTTGCCAACGTACTGTGTGAATTATGATGAAAGGTTCGTCGTCATACACAAACGTGCCTTGTATTTGGAGTAACGCAATAACACCAATGTCCGCTAAAACCATGGAAGTACCTACCTAAAATTTAAGGATGGTAAAATTAGAAGTTATAGAGAAAAGAACAGCGAAAGTCCAATTTAGTAGAATCTGCCAGCCCGGATTATGTGGAATATATGTACGCTGGTGCCTGATTATTGTGACTAGCTCGTGATGCTGTTTTTTTTTTGCATCGCAAGCTTAGCAATCAGCAGGCTATTGGGGCTGACTGTTCAAGGTGTGCTCGACGTCCTTAAGTACCGTCACTCGAGGAGATTCTGAAGGATACGAACTTGAAAAAAAAGAACCCCTAAAAAACTTAAAAAATATGTACCTATCTGTTGGTCAATATCTAACCCAAAAATACTATGATAATAAACATATCTACAAATACTATGATATAAAACATATAAATACATACTTTAAAACTAGGTAGGTACCTACTTAATTTAAAATAAAAAGCTTTCCCCCCTAAAAAAACCATGCAGCTATGCGTGTATACGTTTGAAAATGAAGAAGACGCGGGATCCAAGCTATAAGCTTATGTAGTCAGTGGCTGCAGCCACTAGTGCGCTTGTGAGCTTTATCGGAAAGCCGTGAGATACGTCTGCGTGACTCGCATGGAAATTTATTCATGCAAGTGTGTTTCTATGCATTGATACAGATCTTTGCAATAAAATATGTCTTTGTGCATCATGTCTTTATGTATGAGTTTTGTCGAAGTTGCAATGGAGTGCGCTTATTTGGTGCTTATAAGTTTGTGTCTAAAGGCGCTCCCTCACCGGGAGCATTCACCTGTAGACCAGCATGTCGATTCCGAAAAAATCTCACCGTGAAGACTTGCGTGTAGTGAGCTGTCAGTGTTATGACACTGACAGATCACTACACGCAAGTCTTGGTCAAGCCCTAACATCAGTGGCACTGACAGCTCACTCCACGCTCACTTCACTTAAGTTTTCACGGTGAGATGGTTACAGAATGGCACTACTGTAGTGGAACCTTTACGACCTAGCCGACCTATCCATACTAATATTATAATTTCGAAAGTAACTCTGTCTGTATGTTACCTTTTCACGCCTAAACTACTGAAAGGATTTCGATAAAATTTGTCAAGGAGATAGATGGCACCCTGGGGAAGGACGAGGGCTATTTTTTGTCCCGGTTGCACGTTCCCGTGGGATAATTTCCGACATCCACGCGGGCAAGCCGCAGACAGGAAAGTACGTTTGTTTGTTTGTTACTCATTCACGCTAAAACGGCTGAACGGATTGGGATGGAATTTGGCACACGGGTAGACCATGACCTGGAGAAGGGCATAGGCGACTTTTCATACTGGATCGCAGAAGAATAGGGATGATGACTAAAATGTTCATAAAAATAATGTAATTTCAAAGAAGGCTTAGTAAAAATGAGATGATCGAAAATATTTGTTAAATCGGTATAAATTTGAAGAAAATACACGCTTTAATTAATTTTAGTTTGCAGTAACAAATGAAGCGGGTGGATTTGTACTATAATTACAGCCGTATTGCCTGGCGCCATGCGCCACTCCTGCTCGAGTGGAGTCGTTCTGTCCGTCTGTTGGTCCCACGCTAGTAGCACTTGACTTTCAGCAGGTAGCCGCCCGGTGCTAACAAGGATGTCAGCCGTTCTTCTGATGTAAGCATCTTTAGAAATATTTGTTTAAATTTACCAAGAGAAAACAAAAATAAAAAGTCATGTTATTTCGTTCATCACAGTTTTTTAAAATGTGTGACAATAATTATGTAAGTACTCATCAAGAAAGATGAGATAAAAAATACTTCTGCTATTGGAAGAAAAAATATGATGCTGAAACAAACATAATTATTACTCGTATTTTAGCATCGGCCATTTTTGTCCATGAAAACAATAAAAATAATTCTAAAAAGCAGAATGAAATTCTGTAAACTATTTAGGTAGGTACCCACCAACTTAATGATAAATAAAAATGTTATATTCTATATAATAAACATGATTTCAAACAGCCATAAATCATATAAACTAAGAAAAAAACTTTGAAACAGTTTATTACCAAGCTCTGTAACTGAACAAAATTGGTCACATCTGTGCACTGTTTAAATTAAAAGTAATTTTCTTATGCAGAATTAATTAATGACTAACGAGCTCAATAGGGTTCATCAGGCGGAAGCGTTAGAAAGCAACAGCAATATACACTTAGCCATACGAGGGACAAGGACGGAATGTGTAGAAGCTGGAGTTGAATGAATTTATGCCAGTCTATTTAGTAACGCGTCAATTTGGCGCGAGAAAGGTTGTGGGGGAGGTAACATTGAAATCATCATGAAAAAGGGCGCGCGAATTTTATTTTCGTGTAAAGTGTCTGTGGAAAATTAAAAAGTATACAGTTTTGTTTATGTTTTTTTTCTACTGTGTATGGATGATTTTATGCACGAAATTGGTGTTGTGTTGTGAGTTTATGGCGATTTTAAAATAGTAATAAGCAGAAGAAATATTAGGAACAAACAAAACAGAGAAGACATGTCCGGGACTAAAGTTTGAAGAAACGAGACATGAAACGGACTATAAATAACTCGTCGATATCAGAAAAAACAACACAAGGCTGATATTGGTAAGTACTAATACTTAATAAGAAATATTAATAGACTTCTTACAAAATATCAAAAGAAACATAAAATAGTTACCTAAGATCACTCTTGAATATTTTTGATAAAATGTTAGAAAATTCTCGAGGAATCACGACGGCAATCTCTGTGATCTATTTTTCCAAAGAAAATGTTTCATTTGATGTTTTAATGACAAAATACTCAAATAAATTATACAAACGATATGATCTAAGAATTCTGGATTAGCTACATGGATTCAGGTATTTTTTTTCTTATCATGGCTTATTTCAGCCTTGGAGTCTGCAACTAGGCAATTTTTTGATAAGATGTTATTCTTACTTAATTCAGTTACAAATAAGTAAAAATATTGATTAGCCACACACAATATTTACTGTATAATGTTTTGACGTTTGTTGATTTTCTGTAAGCACAAGACAAGTAGTGAAAATAGTCTTTAGGGATTTGCATTTTTAATAATTTAATAATGTCAATCTGTCAATCAATATAGCCTATCAGTCAGTCGCCTCACCCTAAAAAATTTTTTATTAAATAATTATTGTGTCACACCATAACACAGATTTCTAAAAGAAATTGAGTTTTTTTTCCCCTGATTTCACATAAATCACAGATAGTTACTTTGGCTGTGGTAGTCATAAATTAATACAGGTAACAAATAAAACAATCCTATTAAACTGAAACCTTTCTCTACATAATATTTTCGTCAGCAACGAGGACACGTCAGTCAACCTGAATTCCTTGGAGTTTTAAATTTTTCTTTTAAACTTCAGTCGAAAAATAATAATATAAATAACATCATATTTTTAACGCGTTACTCATCATTCACTGAAATAAATAAATATCTGTAAAATTATTTGTATTTTTCAGTTCTTATAATTAAACCTCATTTGTGATGTCAAGAATTTTAATTATATTTATTACGAGTACATCTTGTGAGTTAAAGGAATTACAATGCCTTTGATTTAGATTTATATTTAGTAAAATGTGAAATATTTCAATGAAAACACTCACACTTGGTCCAGTTTCATTATACTTACTTTCACGCTTCGGTCTTTTATGGCGGCAAACTTACTATGTACTTAGTTTTATCTTAGGGAGCAATAAAAAGTTACGTTTCATCGACATAATGTGCCAAGCCGGATTCTGTCCACGATATATTCTAGCAATAAACTTAAACATAATTTTATTACAAGAAGCTTAAACACTTAGTGATACATAATCCTTTTATATCATAATCTACATAAAATAAAGTTCTATTTCCTAACAGCCAAAGCGATAAACTTTTTAATTTGCATTACGGAAATTTAAGTTTAAATTCCTTTTCAAATATTTACGGAGGTTGCTATAACATTCTCAAAGACAAACTTCTAGAGTTCTAGACAACACTTTACGGCGTAAAAGCCCAAGTTTACTCGGAGTTGCGTCCGCGTAGAGCGATAAAGCATTTTTAGTTTGGTTTGGTAGATTCACACGGTCCGCTAGTTTTGCTTTGATTTGTGCGAAAAGTTGGGACGAATGTGAACGCAAATGTTTCACGTACCACACATTAATTTGAGCACATGTTATTGTGGCCGCTCAGATACATGTGTTCTTGTACATACATTTGTTACAGTCTTACGACTCTTTGATATGCCGACTATTTAATTAATATTTTGAATATGGGTCGCACTCGTAGACATAGCTGGCTTATTAATTGGAACACGATTTTTTTTTTTTTTTTAAACATGGCAGTTATTAACGCCCGTGTTCTTTCTTCTTTAAAACACTGATGACGCGACGGGAAAATGAAAATATTTTTCCGTCGGTATTCATTTTACTAATGATTTCGTTATCCGGTTTGATCCTTGATGTCACGGTTTGTTTCTTTCTTCCGCTCTTTTTGTAGCACCTAAGCTTAGTCACTGAAACCGAATACAGGAAAAGGAACAAGCTTATTTCTGTATTTATATTTAATAGACTTTTCTCTTTTTCTTTTTACAGACTCATAAAATGTTCAATTACGCGTGCCGATGCCGCGATGTAAACTGCCTAATATCTCTGTTCTCTATTATATTTAATCAAGTGCAACGTACGAGTCTCGGCCGTGTCGTACTTGTAAACGAGAACGCGCTCTAATTAGTCCCAACACGGCGATAAAGGCGGTAATATGATAAATTAACGACTGTTCCTCTCACCGACTTTGATATCAAAAGCTTACGTTACACCCTGGTAGACCTCATAAAATACAATGTTGAGACACTAATTTGATTTGTCGACGACCTACTAAATGTGAAGGGTTATAGTAAATTTCATTACAAGTGCGGAAAGGCTGTCATTGTAAAGAGTTCCGACAAAAGTCTACCCGAGCCGAGGCGCAGCCGAAGGCGAGGGTTGACAGTCGGAACAAGTTGCAATGACGGTTCCGCAGGTGTACTGAACGACTATTTTTAATACAGTTGCGAAAAACTGAAGCAATTTAATAAAATAATAAAAACACAATAAACTCAACTAACTAATCATTTATTTCTTATAAAAGTTTTAGTACACATATACATTGAAATTGGTACAGTTTTTTATACTAACTGGGGAAGTTATAGGTTGCATATTTACTGTTTGAGACAAACTATTATTAATTTCGTATGATTGTTCATGTATATTTGTCATACAATGGCGTTTGGTAGTTGATTGAATTGGATCTGATGAATTATCATTATCAACGAAGGTAGATGGGGGAACGTTCTCTTCAACATGTGAAGGAGTCGGACTGGACCTTAAATTAATGGTTGTGTGATTGTTTTCCCAGTTTCTAGTTTGTTGTTTAATGAATCACCAATATAGCTTTCTGCAACTTTGTCTGATTTCTAACCTCCTAGTCGCTAGTAGGACGTCAAATTGGCTCCTGAATCTGCCAAAGAGGTCCTCCTGAAGCTGTGCCCAGTATACTCAAAATCCGGCAGACCAAGAAACGTAGCTACCTATTTCTTTTGGCATATTACCAAATTTGTTTATCCCGATTGCTTGAGCTGTACACTTCCCTTTTTGGTAATTTTGAAAAAAAACGGTCGGTTTTTCCTTTTTGGGACCGCTGATTCATATATTTTTGCACTATTCTTAGAAAATCTCCTTCAACAACAAAGCTTCTGGGTCATATTTTTCTTATCTTATTTTTTGTGTTCGGGATCTTGATTAGTAGCATTTTTTCATTGGCTTCAATATCTTTTAAAGTAATATTGGCTAACTCTTCACTGCGGCAAGCTCCAACAACGCCAAAAATCAGAGCAACCTACAAAAAAAGGGATTTGATTAAATAATGTATTGACTGTATTTTGCGAATTCTAAACTGAATACTAATGAAAACTATAAGTACTTATTAATAAATTACCTTTGTGGCTAAATAACGATCATCGGGTGCTTCGTTCAAAAACCTTTCCACTTCATTGGATGTTAATATTTTCGACTTTTTACTTGTAAAACCCTCTGATTGTCGTTTTAAGAAAGCATTTAATTTTGGGTATTCACTTATATCCACGTTGTTCCTTATTTTCAGAATACTTTTTTATTATCGGAAACCGCGACCATAACGTAGACGGTTTTAATTTTGCTGAGAGTTCGGAGAAGTAGGCCAACATAACATTTTCTGAAAAACTATTTGCTTTTTTCTCTTCTCTCCACGCAATAAATTCGTAGTATGTAGAAATGTAACGACTTTTTGACTTTTCCGGTAAAATGTTCTCCGAAGCGTTTTGTGCAATTATACTGAATTCCGGTGATGTTAATTAAAAAAAAATTGGGTCGAAATTACTCATTTTGCGCAACAAACAACTAAACTCGCAAAGAAAATTTCGAGAAAATGGCGCCAACCGTAGAATATCAGCAGAGTTTTTTTTCTTTACCCATTTTGGTAGGCAAAGGGAACTATGCCCATAGCTTAGTCTTCAGTAGATTTTTTTTATTGATATGAAATGAAAATGAAATTTAATGAGATGAAATGAAATGAAATCGAACCTAACTCATTCAATGAAATCATTAAATCTCATATTGAAATAAATTAGTAGCTTCTTTTTAGAAATATACGTATTTGTATCAATCACAAAAACTCTTTAGTAAAAACTTCATGGTTGGTTTTTCTTTTTAATAGACATTATTTTGACAGTCGGGAAAGAGAACGCACGAGTTCGGGAAAGGTAAAAAAAACCACTAGTATGTAATAGCCCACATCCCGAACCGATTTGAGCAACTGCATTAAAAATTATTCATCATGATTTTGATTACGCAATGACACTTTTGTTGTTAACTGTGCTCATGTATTGCATTTGTAGTAATAAAAATAAAGCGTTTCGCTATGCGTAGTGGCTGCGAGTGTACTTAATCGAGCATCAATCACGTAGGGATTGCTTGATTTATTAATGCTATTGATTTTATTGGCGATTCGATCGACGATGGATGACTCAAAGTAGGTGTATTGTGATTGTACAGTACCTACTCACAGTAGATACCCTTCCTATTTATTGCCAAGGAATTTTGTGTTCTTTTACTATTTTAAGAATATAATGAACAATTTTTGTTGGTTTCTTTATCATTTTAGGCATAAAATGTAGCAAACATATGTAGATAAAGAATTAAAGACATTTTAAAGAGAAGACGTTAGTAATATTTCCTAAATCAAACAGTTCACACAGAATATATATATATATATTATGTTCCTGAAATATAACGCAAATTAAATTCTGTCGGACTTTTAAAATAAGTAAGTTGTAGAAAAACAAATTCAGCTTAGCAATTTTTTTTACAGATTCGGAAGAATATTATGACTAGGATTTGTAAAATGGAGACCATTAAAAGTTGCAGCAGATTTCGAAGAAGGCACGCGGATATGCTGAAATCCAGTCTTGTATTCGTGGTAGTTACACTGGCCTGTGTAAACTCGCAAGGTAAGGAACATTCTGTTTTTATGTTTAGCAATAGGGTAGGACTATTTTTGATAATGGCCATCAGGGTGCGAAATAAATCATGGACAGGAAACTAAATTAAGCGGTAAACAGCAGAAGTTTATTTAAATTATAAATATTGAGTTAACAAGGATGACTTCCCGAAAGTGCAAAGGGAGCTACAACAAGTCAGACCCCATTTTTTTCTCTACCAAGTTAGGTATCAAAAGGGACTTCAGACTGAACAACAAAAAAATGTGAAAAAGAGTTTCTATTTCATTTGAATAGACCAAAATTTATTTTTAAAATAAAAAGAACGTCATACGTTCAAATTATGTCACATTGAAATGAGATAAGCGCGGCGGAAAAGTGGCGCCAAACTGTACTTTGCTTCCAGTGCAGCGATTCAACTTTTCTCGTAATTTCAACAAGCGTCTCACTTGGAATTCGATCAGTAAATATCCTTATCGTGTTTCTGGTATGAAGAGAAAATTATTAATAACCGTTTACAACTATATTTTGCGTTGAGTGGCAGTAGGTACCAGTGTGTTATACGCTTCAAGTGATTTAGGTTATAGTAAAGACATAGCTACATAGAATATGATGCGATTATCCGGTTTAGCGACACTGTAATCATAGGTCTGAACTGAATTAAAATTCCATAACGGTTTGTGTACACTATCGTCTAGCGTCTAGTTTGGTTTGAAAACGCTTTGTTTCTTTAGAAGCGGCAGGAAAACAGCCATTAATCAAAGACTTGGTGTTGTCTAACATAGAATGCAGTCAGAGATAAATTAGATAGTAAGAGCGTTTTTATAAATTACTAGATGTGTGACTGCGGTTTCATCTGCTGTCTTTTATCTATTCCAGTCTCATGAAAACCCAGAGTTTTTTTACCTCTGTTTGGCGAATTTTCAATTAATGGCGTGATTATCAAAAGTCAAGACCCTCAAACCATGTTTATCTTTCGTTAAAAATCTTTAGGAAGGATATTTGAGTCTGATACACATCGTTACAGAAGTCAGTTCGCAAACACTTATAGCAGAATAGAAACGTCCGAATCAAATTTGATTACGGTTCGATCAAATATTTGTGTTAGGAGTTCTGAGATCCGAGAGCGCGATAGTGTAGACCTAGCCTAGCTGTAGGTACTTCTAGGTACGCTAGATATAGTATACTTCCTATAATTTGGTCCTAACAAAATCGGGCTCTAGGGGATTGGCTTATTAAACTAGTTTGCCGACAACTTTATAAACATCAACTGCTTTCTCCCTGTTATTGAAAGTGATTACTTTCGTATTATGCAAATGATAGTCTATTGCATTATAGTTTTGAATTTTATTAAGTCAGTACCTAACTACTTAGTTATTAATTGTAGAACTTGTTTTTCGGAAGGATATTTAAGAAAAGATAGTGAAAACTTAGGAAATGAATGTAATGTCAATTTGGTCTTTGATGTTTCGCAGAAAACATAAATCACCAAAAAACATAGTCTATTTATTAAGAGCCTGTCTAATATCATAAATACAAATATTAAACAGCATGAGAACCACAACTGCCAGGTCAAGAACGTCCATTACATTGTGACTGGTATTCATCCCGATATCTAAATCGTGCAATAACCGGGAGTGATATGAATAAAAGCGGTCGTTAGAGGAAATAGATCAAAAGCTTTATACTGTCGTCTGTTACTGTCACAGCTACTTTATTGTGGTCTGGCACCAGCTGTTGTGCTCCAGCCGACTGATCCTTCGCCCAGACAAATAACTTGGGTGCTATAAAACATTCTGTATTCATGTTTCTAATTTTGTTTCAGACATAACAGCTTGCTGTGACAAAGCCGAGGGGACATGTCGCAGTGTATGTGACAAGGTAGGTAATCTTCATCACTTGACCGCATTTTCCAGTGTCGTAGAGCTGCATGTTAAAGGTCCGATCTAATCGATCGCATTTTCCCATGTGCGTCGCTGACCGTGTCATATCAGGCACGTTTCGCTTAAACATGTAGGAATCCTTCGTAAACACGAACACGGACATTCCACTTACTACCCATCTACTCTTCGCCTTCAACCGTTAAATCTTAATCGCAATCCACAATGATTTCCAATCAAAGTTTTCAGTGGAAAGCTAAATTGACTAATTAAGTAGATTTATTGCTTCCCCCAAAACTTTTCGGTCGTCGTATATTTTTATCCGCGTCTGCCGAGGTCATTCAATATTTTGTTCAACATAATGGTATCGTATTGAAACCACAAAAACAACGCGGGTCTTTGAAATCTTTGACTTCCTTTTATAGTGTCCGTCCGCGTCTTTGATGTCACGTTTCATCTAAAACAAATAAAGAATACGTTGACACCAGTCATCTATGAAATCATCTATGATTTCCTTGGTAGCGTGTCTTCCTGCGTTATTGAAATATTATGCTAAGGAAATTATTCGAGTCGCCGCGTCGATCCTAATCAAGAATCGCGTCACAGCGTGCACCGTTCTGAGAAAGCGCGTCGAGTGAATAAAAGTTAAATGATTAAAGCGCGTAAGAAGAGACGAACGCCGTGCCCCGTGCACTAATACATTCGTATTTAATTCCGTCTTGTTAGGGAACACCGCGTGACGACCGCTTCCTCCCCCGCGACACTGTTTGAATAAGTAACGCGCCACCATCGATACTTATTACTTTGTTACATTCATAAACGTACTCGATAAACTTTTATGATGACATTCACTCTTAACATATTCAATATGATAGCGTAAAAGATACTTAAACATGCACATAACATTGCTTTGTAACTTGTAACTGAATTCGTAGAACAATATAACTTTTCCTATTCTACTCCTCATTTCCACGATTCGATAAAAGTTCGTGAACAGTTGTTATCCTAGTTGATAATCGGTAGATAATGACGCCACAACCCTACTCATCCGGTGAATTGGTACGTCACAGCCCAGCGGGGTCGAGACGGAGACAATCTAAATAAAGTGGCTCCTCGTTAAACCAGCTATTTAACGTACTTAACTCTTGGTAAAGGGCTTTTGACAATTAAATGAAACCATAAGCTATCCACGAGTTTGAATAGAAAAATAATAGATCAGTCTGTAATTTGAGGAAGGACGTGGAAATTATGTTGTTTACCGCTTGTAGGAATGTAATTGGTAGTGTATAGCAAGGCAGCGCTATCCACTGTAATGGGTTAATAACAGCGTCAGTCATTTTGCTGGGGGTGGACAGTACAGGGTAATGACATTAAAAAGTAGCCGGAATAAAGCTACGAAGTATTTCATTGGGTTTTTCCCCAATTCCCTGAAACAGCGCTTTTAACGTTAATGATATGAACCTATAAACTTTTATGTAAATAGCACGGCTATCTGGTGGCAACGAAAGGGATTATTTATTAGGTGCAAAGAAGTTGAAAGAATTTATGGAGACATTCAATTAGCTCTTTAAATAGTCTCAGGTTGTTCTTTTCATGTTAGTTTAAAATACTCATAGGATCTTCAGAAATCTCTGAAATTGAAGGAAACGGGGCATTCTTGAAAAAGAAGTTATCTTTTTTAGAGTCCTCACAATTAATTATAGTGACATTCTATCCGTTGTCTACAGGATATCGATGTTAAGAGAATTATAAAACAAATTATTCACAGGAATCTTACTACATGTTTGATTGCATCATTTAAGAACATCTGTAGGGTTTATTAAGATGTACAATCTCATAAATTTTTGTGGAATTTGTAATGTGGCAGTGATGAATCTAACGAGCACTAGTACTCTACTCGCGACACACAATGAGCTTAGCATAACATACTAAAGTCAACATTATAACAAATTCCTGTATTATCATTTATCAACGAGCCACGCGACATGTACTAGATATGTAGATTATTGATTGAAAATTGTTACTTTATAGCAAAACGTTTGTCTAAGTCTGTGGCCATCACAAAAGCGTTGTATTTTAAAACAAGGATTGTAACTTTGTCCTTTATGTTAGTGTGCGACAACCCTATCAGCGTAATGGTTTACTCGAGCAGTGAACAAGCGAGTTTATTAGATACACGAAGCGCAATCTTGTACTTGTTACTGCTAGTATTCATTGAAACTGATGTTGTTTATTACACGACTTGTACGTGGTCCATTGACCGAATGAAAACAACATTTTTTTTTTTAATATTTTCAGCTGTAAATAGCTTTGCGTAGAACAGTTTCAGACGACTAGATCAAAGGCAGCGGCTTCTTTGATTAGCTCTGCGAAAGGCCCAGGTTGTCACTAGAGTTTTTAAATAATATGTTTGTACACCATAAATATTTTGACGACGACACGGACATGCGCGAAAACGAGAATGAAACAGAAAAATAATTTATCACCGACATAAAACTGTCACCAAGTTGTCGGTCCTGGATTGCGTCAAGGCAAGGGCATATGGAGTCAGACAGCCGACAAATGTATAATGAAAATGCCTTGTTTTCCGTAATGGTGCTATAGGATATATCATCCTTACATTGTTCCATTCTGACATGTTCAGCTGCGTTAAATGCTTTGACTTAGATTTGACTGAATCCCTGCTGTATTGACAAATTAATGGCCTTACTTTACAATATGAACTGCCCGATTACCATAAATATTCAACAAAGCTCCGCTTGCATTTTCACGACCACTCATGTTGAAGTCACCTTGTCCGCACATTTACATGGTGTATAGGGACCGGGATGCACATGAAGTTTCGTTACAGGGATCGTCAACCGTGACAATCACGCCACGGTCCCGTCGAGCATCGTATCGGGAATTTGTTAAGCGTGATCGGGATGCCGAGCCCCGGCTCAGGCCGATCCTATTGGATGCCGAGCACGTACCCTCAATTTTAGTGGCGTTTACCCGACATTCACGTTGGCTATCCGCACGAATACTTTGTAACAGATGTCCAAATAAATGTAGGTATGTTCCTTTGGATAGGACGGTAATAAAACTATCCCATATTCCCATTGAAAACTTTATGGAAAATAACTTGCTTCCTAAACCCAGCACCAATTATTTTTTATGCCCGTATGACTAATGAAGTTTCCAGAATTAGTAACCATGTATTCTCGTAAACTTGAACTCTTAACTGCCGACCTAAAAATGACTATGACACGCAATAAATTACAAAATAAAGTCCCATAGTAATAACATAATCTGTCGCGCATTCCCCTTCAACTTGAAAGTTGCGAATACAAACAAACAAATACGTCCGATGGTTCAAAGCGGGTGAAAATAGACTCGTCTGAAATCCTTTCATGTCTGCCCGTCCGTCCCACGTCCGCGACACCGCGACTCTCGGAATACGATACGTACATAATATCTTATTAAAATTGACACTTAGGAACATTTGAGTTGCTAAAGAGAGGTAGTCAATCAGCACCAGCCATTAAGTCCACATTTGCGTATCTTGACGAAAAACTTATTCCCGATTTTAATGAAATTGTCTTCGAAATCATAACTTCAAAGTTTCACGGGATCTTTATCTTCAAATATATAAATTAGTTCACGATTTCGTAGCACGGCCAGCTTTCCAATTAAAAACTTTGAGAACTAGGCTAACTTATTTTCCGCGACAATTCCATTTTAAAATCTATTAGTCTCTTGACACGACGCGCGACGGGGAACAAATTCGTGCCATCAGTATCAAGAATAATTTGTTAATTATATTCGTTAGGAGGAGCATTCGACTGTTAAAAAGTATTTTTTGCGTCTTGGAACAGCAAACTCACTATCGACTCAGGAAATCGGGATGGTCTGTGAAAATGGAACCTACCGCATTATTGTTGTGTCAGACTAGAACATCTTCGGGGGAGGCTGGGAGAGGCAGGGGAATGTCACCAGCTCGTTAATCACTGCTGTCACCGCTCTCGTGACGTCTCCAACGTTTTGGCCAAACTTTATTGCTTCTCCGACAAAAGACTTTAGTGAAAAATACATGTTCAACGTCGTAAATGTCCCCACTGTTTTAAAATAAGAATTCACAAATAAAATATCAACATTACTGACTACATCTTCGCCTTGCTTGGATATTTTATTGACAAACGGATAATTCTTCAGTTCGAATATGAACTGTCTTTGTGGAAAACCACTGATAGTTGGCGCGTTTGAAATACTCAATTCAAAGTCAGTTATTTCCAAAGGAACGTGTAGGTATGTAAATCAAGCCATAGGAATAGCATCAAAACTTTACAAAGAAACATCAAAGCTGTGACGGTGCCACAGTTTTGATTCCGTCCTTTGATTACTGGCTGAGATTGTCCCGGGTATGCTATTTTGGTGCTGTTTGTTGTTGCGTGACGCTGATAAATTGGAACAATACGAAACAAAAATGTTCGGAATACTCTGAACGGTTTTGTTCATGTTGAACATGGTTGAGCAATTGAAACATACATATGTTTCGTGGCAATTGCATTCGTGACAGCCCTGGGCACTTCAGTAGCCGCTCGCCACGCGCCGTCGGCTTCCCCATGGCAATAATTACAGGCGGGTAGTTGCTAAACTATTTAGGGCGTCGTTCAGAGTACACTGCGTGCGTCGTTTTATTATGTCAACTGAAAACCCTTTGTGTTTTAATTAGCCCCAAAATGGTACTCGAGATCTTTATTGGGTGTTGCGGTGTTTTAAGATATCATTAGCTGGCAGTTGATTTATTGACATATTAAATTGATCTATTGATGTGCAGAGTATTGAAGTTGTAACGAGCGATGTTGAAGATCTCCTTTGCTCTTTTATTATTTGTTAATTGGACTGTACCTTTAACGATCTGCGTCTGATTATAATTATCTTCTCTACTCGCCTTGTCTTAAATTATATTCCGCATCGAATATTCAGCCCTGTGTGTATGTTTTCTTAAACAATCAAGGCTCAATTAGTGTGATGTATGCTTGTTTACCTGCGATGGGCCGTAAGGTAATTCACACATCACAGGTGGCCTTATCTACTGCCGTTCTCAGGATGTTACACGCAATGCTTACCTACTTTCGACTGTCAGTATACTCCACTATACATATTTCTCCACCCATCCATCCATATTCGTTCATATTATCTTAAAATACCTGTGTGATTTCACACATTTTTAATCGACTTCCAAAAGAATATTTTCAGTTAGCTACAATAATACGTATTTTACTTAATAAAGTTGATAGATACTCCGGTGGTACTCCGCTATATTTAAATGACTTTGTACTTAGGGAATTTCCAGTGGAACATTGTGGATTAATTAAAGATTAATCTCGACAATAGACTGTTAAAGTGTCGCTTAAATCCGATAATTATTTTCAGAATATTTTTGGTTAAGTGGTGAAAGCATTAGTGAATTTATATTTAGGAAAATGGGAATACGAAATAAGAGGAGAGAAAGGAATGGAACTGAAATGGTACTATAGTTGAGCATTACAAGCAGGAAAAGAAAGTTAAGTTATTGCTGAGCGTGAACGCAAAATAACTGATAATTTGCAGGTTCCACAATGTTAATGATCACATTAACCGCGAAGTAATCAACACTCACCAATCGAAAACGAGCAGAGCAACGCGAATTCACCGCAAAATGCACTGGAGAGCAGTAAAATTTTATTAGAGCCACTGTTATAACTTTGTTTATGCAGAATGGTTACTATGCGTGCGTTCCGAATTCTAATAGATTCATTATCTTCGCGGTTCCTTGAATGGTGCTATTTGTCACAAAACGTAGGTCAAGGAACTCACTGTTATCAACTCTTTTAGAGCAATTATGTGGACTACGCTACCGGATTACGTGTGAATGTTGATCGTCAGACCTTTGTGGAGAGTGAGCAAACTGGCAGCCAACAAAGTACATGGCAAAGTGAAAGGTGACAACTCTTGTTTACAAGATATTTCTTTGATTTAATGTCTGATGCAATGCCATCATAGCCCCCAGATACCTATGTCTTCTAAACTTGGATGCAGCAGACAAACTTAATTGTTTTCGCACCGAGGTGAAAGAAGATTTATAGTCACAATATAACCACGCTTATGAGCGATAACGGCAACAGTAATAAAAGTAGAGATAGACGATTGCATGATTTTATACTCTTGATTATAATGAAGAATTTCCATATAGGTATTTACTAATAGACAAACAATCAAACGAAATTGAACGGATCAATTTCAGCTGAAAAAATGAATCACGTCTAACTTTTATAGTTAAAGTAAACATATCCAGGAAGTATAAGTGATGATTTAATACTTGCATAGAACTAACATTCCGACCACGTATATCACAGGACGTGTCAACTGTCATGGCGTCAATGCCAGTGCAATGATGTCAACCACATCCGATTGTCTCCATGCTAATTCCATGGAAGACCACCTTAGTATCATTGTGATATAAACGAGGATTTTTATTCCCTGCCACCATTGACAAATTTTAATGTTCCATGCGGATTAATGTTAACGTATTTTTTGGGTAGTATTTCTGTTATTTTAAATGATTATTTTTGTGGATCAGACGCTTGTCTGTCGTCTACGTTTCCGCAGACATATTTTTGTGGCTGTTATTCGGAAGCCTGGCATTTAATTATTGTCGTATGACGCCATTCTGCGATTAATTCTCTTAATTTGTACTGTTTGCTCTTGGCATGCGAATGGGAACAGTAATATATCTGGCTTAGACTGACTTTCAAGAATTTGTCTTCGATCACTGTGTGATCGATCAAGTTCAATTGTTGCTGCAATTGAACGCATACTTAGGTCATTATCTTGCAAAGTAAAGTAAACCTTATCATCATCACCATCATCATCATAGTCCATTGCTGACCTGCATTTGTACCTATAGAACCCTCTTCTTTTCTGCCAGTTCTCTGAGTTTTGTTAAGCTACTTTTTTTTTTAGGAATCCCGTTCCGTCTCGTTCCTACGACCAGAATATTTTACATGTTGGTCTTGGTATTGTTAGAAATGAGTACTAAATAAAAATTCCCGTGTCTATTCTACGAGCGTTTAATTGTGTCTGTCGCATTAGGAAGTTATATCGAAGTACGGCGGTGAACGCTGCCAACACTCATAGTGTGTCGGTTAGAGAAGTTGTCTACCGACTGTGGCGTGACTCACGCCGACTAAACGATCTACACTTAAAAATAACATCACGTTTGTATTTTTTAATTAATTATTTTTCACGATAACGATAATTACTGTAAGGTATTGAAACACAAATTGTCATGAAAAAGTATTTTCCAGGGTTTCAACACCATTTCTCATCACATAATTCGCGCGAAATGAGAATAAACTGCTCCAAACGAATTGTAGGATGAACCTCAAAGAGCTTAAATTCCTAAGTGGGCGTTTAAATTATGAAATAGCTGACGCTGAGAAGGAAAGGCACTTAATTTGAATTGGCATAGTAATGAGTTAGAACAGGAATTCATTAATAAAGCTATGCAATCCTTTCTGCTTATTTCACGAGAGCTACGCAGTCTGGGTACTGATGATATTTAAAATGAAATATGACATTAACATTCAACTTGATGTTGAATACCAATTTGCAGTTCGTCGATGTCGGAGTATAAACCGTGATTGCAGAATGTGTGGGTTGAATTAGCCGTGTTGGCACCATCTGATTTGTATACAATGATCATTGTTCCGACACTTCACGTGCGAGGCTTGGTACCTTTAGTGTTCCCATAGGTTAATCGATGACATTATTCGATACCTCGGGGCTTTCAAGACGTAAGCGCATTCAAAGTTAATATCATAAACGCCCTTTGAGTTCAAAGGTATCGTTGTTTTACTAGCACAACTTAATATTTACTCTGTGATCTTATTTTGACAGCTTAACAGCTGAGAAAAAAATATGCATTCTGTTTGAATTTTATGGTCGTGTCTTCGTGTTCGTATTTTTAAACACTCCCCGCCTTTGCCTTTCGTCACTTAGGAAAATATCGTAAATTATGCACTTGGAATTGTCAGCATAGACGATTAACTTCTAAATGATGGCTGTTTCTTTTTTGCAGAACTGTGTCGCATAATTTTTATTGTTATTTCGTCCCTTATGTTCTTTACGATTATGTTCTTAAAAATTGTTGTATATACTCGTAATATTAACAATATCAAAATTGTTTTTAAACACTGCTGTCTCAAGAGTATTTTAAACTTTGTTGACTTAGACAAAGTGTTGTTGTTCTTTGCGAAATAAATGAGACCGTTTAATAAATTCTGACAACATGAAAGTTTCATTATTTTGTGTAACTTCGAAAGTTTACAGAACTTTTAACAATCTTGCCTCCTGGGTCTTCTGACCTTTAATGAACTCGCAGTACTGAGAAGTTGTTCTATTAGTAAAAAATAATTAAACAATCCTTATCAGCAGCCAGACATCGTGTGTGTTTATGTTTGTGTGCTCACCTCTAGAACAGCTACTGATAACCCTATAGCGCCGTCTGAGAGATAAAGCGACCCACCAGATGCACATCTCACTTCTCTACGCATATTACTGTGATTCGTAAGATCCGTGGGGTTATCTAATAAATGTGATTGCTTCCATACATTTTGACATCACATTAACATATGTTTTCTTCGAAGTAAACGGACGAATAGTGCTGTTTGTTGATGTGTCAAATTGAGAATTGATGGCATAACGGAATGGCCATTATTAATCCCACGTGTTGCATGTTTTTGATGGAGGTTATTTATGAAAGCAACATTAACGTAACATCGTACAACTAATCTTAAAAATGAATGCGAATGAAAATAACTTTAATGTACAACACAATCTATACAGTCATTTGTCATAGTGACTTATCTAAAACAAACGTAAATTTATGAAAACCAAGAAATGATGTCAACACAATAGTAGGAATTTATTGCAATTTATATTTAATTTAAAACAAACAGGCAATGAACTTTATCGTAACAAGATAAAATGCAATGACACAAATCTATTGCTCGCTGCCCAAACTCTTAATTAATAAAAGCAACGAGACACATCTAAATTGATAACTTCGTAACTGGATATTTTAAAAGGGACGTGGTACGACAGTCGTAGTGTTGAGCAATGAGTAGCGATGTGTCCGGACATCAATTAATATCATTAAGCGGGTGTAATGCGTGCGATCACAAAATAAGCAGACGCAGAAAATCTACTAAGCACAAATCTGGATAATGAAAAAAAGTTGTAGACCTATTCTGAGCTGGCTTTTAAAGGGGAGAGCAGTCCGACAATACTATCTATAGATACAAGGTATATACGAGTATGTAGATGATTTCGTTCGGAAGAGCTAGCTCTTTGTTATGACTGAAGTCATCGTACTTTTTTGCAAGGTTGGCTACAACCTTGAAGCCCTTCAAAGCTCTACGGGAAAACACTATGCCTAAAAAGCCTTAGGATTAAAACAGCAGCAGCCGCATTAAGGAACTGCGGACTGCAGAACTTCGCGACTTGTTGAACTTATGAACAACCCATCCCAAATCAAACGACCAAATTAAAGAATGTTAAAAGCACTTCCAGATTGAGCTTTCTGCACTTTCTTATGTGCTGGTCCTACGTCCCTAACCGTAGGGAACACGTGTTTATTTACCACTAACATGCTCCGCGGCAGTTGCGCAACTTTTATTAGTACATCTTATTCGGCGTTGGAATTCAATGTTGTAATTACGAGGATGTGGATATATTTTGTGTGATGCTGTATATTTATGTGTTGTTTACGAGGAAAACACATGTACCTAACTATAACTGAATGTTGGCATTGTAGTAGATAAATGCTGTATACGATTAATTGAATTCCCATTTCATATTGCCCTAACGTAATGCCATAAAATCTGGATTCATTCATAGCGGAAACTGGAATAAGCTGTTGGTTTTTTATAATTTGAGGAATCAGCATCTGTCTCCTTGAAAGCTATTGTGTTATTATTTTTATTTGCAATAATTTAATAATGTTTGTTTCAGATGTCTTTAGTGGAGATAGCATCGAATACATCTACTTTTGAACAATGGGTACCGAATATTTACAGATTTTGTACACCACGTTTGGTAAGTTATCTTTTTAAGCTTGTTTTAAAAGCCGTATAGGCTGTAGTGTTTGATTACATCCTTTGAACATCTGTTGTAATGTTGTCTAGTTTCTGCAGCAAAGTCTAATATTTTTTCTAACTAAAATTATATCGGTAATTTGAATTTGCATCCATCTCTATATATATTTACTCGAGTTTGTAACTCTTGTGCTACTATTTCTCCAAGCACAAGATGACGCCTAACCACTTCAAAGCACTTACCAAAAACATTAGCCCATGAATAAACGTTAGCATCAAGTGGAATCGTAGGCGTAAGGCGATACCATCCATTCAGACAATCACAGTTAAAGCCGCTATTGAACTCATTCTCTGAAATAAATCTTCATTCATTTTTGTCAATAAACCGCCTATCAGTATTGTATGGTAATTGGGGTGGGTATAAAGTTTCCTGCCCTTACAATGCAGTACCTACACGATGTATAGAGTTACTACAAACAATGGTGGAGAAGAAAAGAGAAGATAAAAGACGTAATTTGATTTACAAATGATAGGTTGTGTAGGTATGTGTTGTGATTTTTGTCTGATCAATTGTTGTCGTTTCAGATTGAATTTTGGATCTGCATGAACAAGACGATTCAAGGTAATATTTCTTTATTTATTGCATATATTAAAGCGTTCTGAATCAAATACTTACGATTCCAGCCATGCTTTGCCATCCTCGAGCGTAAGCAAGTCATTCCACTAACTGTTTAAATTCTTCAAAGCTTTTTTACCACTGAAGCCTTTTGTTCTGTCATCGTTTTCCAGTAAGTACTTAGATAGTCATCCCATTATAATTTCAAATTCCATTTTCAAGCAGAAGTGGTGTCCGGCTCCGGTTGGTGGGGCCGCGCGTGTTGCTCGTTGGGCCGCCTGACGTCATGCCGGCACGCATGCGCGATGGCTGCCAACGAGAGCGCGCTGGTCGGCGCGGGCGCGTGCCGCAGGTCGGATGAGATCGCCTTCTTCGATTGTGTGCAAAGACAGGAGGAGGCACAGCACTGCTGTTGTGAGTAGTTAAGGAAAAATAATGATTAGAGCTCATTGTTGTATCCCGATAGTTAGTATTTAGGAATTGTTTATCGACACGTTGTTCTATTCTAAAGGAAGAGGAAGGTGGTGGTGCGTAGAATTTGTTATTACAGTGACCTTATTGGTGATGTTCTTCAGAAAGGTCAGGTGCGTAGTACTCTCAACCGGCGCTCGTGTATGACCAGATGTATGAACGTAAACGAGGCAAAAAGAGTAAGTTAGGATCGTAGCAGGTATATATACTTAATAACAATCAGGCAGCGACTTAAGAAATAAGTTTGGAAGAGCCTTTATAATCAAGCGCAGCATTCCAAATAAAAATATGCGCTTCGGGAATCATCGTGTTACCGAATTAGCACGAGTTGGTAATAAATAGGCAAGTACCTCCATGGTTGTAACAGCTCTATATTAGAATACTTTGCTTTAGAAAGCTGTATGTAGTTATTGAATAGTCAATGCCGTCCTTTTTTTTTCCAAAATGCGGACCTTAATATCTACATAGTAAATCTTATTTCACTTTCCAGACTTCCCAAATAATACATGTTGTCTTCCCGCAGCGCAGACGCAATCTATGACGTGTCACGAAGAGTGCCAAAAAGCTTTATGGCGTCTCGGTCAGTCGCGCGTCGACCTGCAGGCCAGAGCCAACGCGTTGCAGTCCTGTGAAGAGTCCCCTGATCTAATGAGGTGTCTGAGGGACCTCACAGATTCTGTCGTTTCTACGGACACTACTAAATGTAGGGAACCTTCGAGTTTTTATGTAGTTTATTTTATTGATATACTAGTTTTTTGTCTGATAAGAGTTTATTGCTTATGGTCTCGTCTAGCTTTTAATTTTTCTGTTGGATATAGTTTATCCGAGATTGTAGAACTGCGTTCTTTTAATTTTCATTATTAATCCCTGATGGTGTATAAGTCCAGAGAACTAGTAGACTTCAATATAATATCGCTTTTTTGTTTTCCGGCTTGCTTTATATTAAAAGCATTTTTTAATATATTTTTTTGCACTAGATTTATCCTGCTGTCGCGAATCAAACAAGCAAGAATGCCAGCCGACTTGCGAGCGAGTCTTGCGAAGTAAAGGCGTGTTGCAAGAGATAGTAGAGGCTCTAGAGGTGGACTGTGGAGCCCCCTTCATACTTGACGGCTTCTGGCAATGCTTCCTGAAGAAGGACGCGCCACCCGAACCCAAGGACCTGATCCCGCATGATATCGCTAAACTGCATTGCTGTCAGAAGGTGAGGACTTCAACGATTTTTACCAGATAGGATTGGCAGATAAGCTTATGGAACTGATGTAATACGGCAATATCTCGTTGCTCCTCTTCTATCTCAAACGTGCTGTATGTGTCGTTTCCCAGACTGTTTTATTTTAAAGATCTGTCTACAACTCTTTTGTCTTAGGACTGCCGTTTAAAAACAACAATTTAGTAAAAAAAAGGAGCTCAAAACGAGCTTTGCAATCCATATTTCCTGGTTTTTCGAACGTCACGTGTCCTTGATTCGCTAGGGGATCAAACTTCGCCTTCGCGAAATCCAACAAAGTTCTGATTTCTTTAGCAAACGAAGTGTATTATGTGCCAAAGAAGTATTTCCGAAAGAAAATATGAAGCAAACTTTGTTTCAGGCCGTGACAATAAACTGTCGAAGATTATGTTTCGAGACGTTCAACTCTGGGTGGCAAACTAACTGGCAGAAGTTTTACTCGGAATGTTTGGGCGATCCCCAGGAGATCACACTCTCCGAGTGTATGGACGATGGTATGTTTTATTTGGAATCTTAATAATGGGTGGAAAATGACACTTAATGAAGCCGAGAGACACATGCGTTTTTTTTTGTATTGGACCATACCTGAGAAGCTTTTGATTATGTTGAAGGTCCTTCAAAATTTATAACTAATGCACAGTATTTGCGCGGTACCGTAAACAACGATTTTGCACACCAAAAATTTTCATTTCTTTTTTTCCCAGCACTCATTTTAGCTCAATAATACTTAGGCCCGCTTTAATTCCTACCAATAATACAAATACATTTGAACTATACGTGTTTAAAAACATCATTCTGTCCCTGTCATCTTCAAACAATTTAATACGGCTAGAATGGCTGTGTCATGGGTCTTTTTGACACCATGTATGCATGGTGGTTAATGAGACAGAAGTAATTGATATCCCTTATGCCGAAGGACGCATTACTTGGAAACAAATTAATAATTCACGTTAAGATTCAAAGGAAAACCGTTTTAAGAGAATTTACGTATTTCCCCATTGCCTGAATGTGTCCTTAAAATGATTATAGATCTTTCCTGTACATTCTACGTAGGTATACTGCAGTGTCCTCCATAATTCCTAATCGTACACATGCTGCAGCTAGAAAAACACGGTAAATGTCTCGCATCCATATTAATGTGGCATTCCCGCGCCTTGGTGAGACGATGCGTCGACCATGCAGATTAGAACGTCTGACTAGAATATATGTCTTTCTGATTATCTTAGCTCTTTAGCGTTGACTGTCGGTAGTTTAGAGATTCTTTGTATTTTAAACGGTTGCAGATTTACAATAATGGCATGATTGGTTCAGAAATACTGGTTGCTACTTTTGGATTTCTATTATGATGAGCCCATATAAATTGCCCTAACACCTACATTTTTGCTTTTCAGCAACAGATGAAATTTTTGTTGTTTCTCGGCCAGTAATAAATAAAGTTTGTGCGTTTAGGAACTTCGTGAATTATGATACGCACTCGCTGTAAAGTTCTACAACCATCAGAGCGTACCTAAATAGGGATGATGACATTTTTTCTATTTTTATCTCAAAACATTGTTGTAGTCTCTACAGAGAATCCAATGTTTCTGGTGTGAGATCTTTTACAGAAGTGTTGAGCTTAATTTCCCTTTTCATTCAATTTCCAGTGGACGCGCCATGTTCCCTCGGCTGTGCTGGTCTGACGTACTGCAGTCAATTGAACAGTCGTCCAACCACTCTGTTCAGATCATGTACTGCGCAGGCAGACCTCGAAGCACATCTAGCAGTTGCCGAGCAGAAGGGAAGTGGGTAAGATTGTAGTAAATATGTCAATTTTAGAAGATACTTCAATAATTAAAAATAGATAAATAATTAATTTGCTAGTTGATTCTTTGACATGGTCTTATAAATTAAACATAAAAAAATACCTATAATTTAAGAGTGAAAGACAGAAATAAAATGTTACATACTTACATAATCCCATTCTCTTATCGTCAAGCTGAGGAAGAAATCGACAATTTTTATTTATTTATTTATTGTTCTACCTACAATCGTTACACTGTTAAACCGAATTAACACAACCCAAGATCACAATATTAGGCGATAGACACATCATGCAAAAACAATATTATATAAAGAATAATAACAGTGTATAGAAATGACGCATTATTAAATAAAGGCAGAAGAAGTTCCTGAAGTTCAAACCAAAAATGAATAAAAATATAACTAAATCTGTTTAAATGTTTGGCTTTATGAAATAGAGTACATAAGCCAAACATTTCAACAGATTTAGGATTAGGCTATACTTATATAACGCATTTATTATGTTACAGAGTTTTGATAATATCCGGTATGGAGTTGCCTCTGAAAAACTCAACTCAGTGTCCGATTGATATTTGGAAGAATGTTGCCTGCGCGTTACACGTCAAACCCTGCACTGCCAAGGTGAGTGAAAGCTTCGCAAAGTGAAGGAGGAACATTTGCTAGTGTGATTTAAGATCCTTTACGCTCATTGAAACTTGGAGTCCACTTTTTGAGTTTTCCTAAAACTAAACGTCAAAAAATATGGAATTTTCATCTTCCTCTATATGTTAACAATACCCCATCGGATGTTTATACGCAGATTAATGAATGGCTTTTTACTGACCTTGACCATGACCTTTTCCAAAAAAAATAAGAACTTACATGACGTAAACTGTAAATCCAGAATATTTGACAAAAGTAGCTGGTTTTGGCTTTGCTGTTAATATCTATAGGCTGATTTAATAACCTCCATTCTTCACTTTCCAGGGTCACAGCAGCCTGCTATGCGCAGAAGAGTGCGCAAGCCTGGTGTCGTCGTGCGTGGAGTGGTCGCGCGCGCCGCCCACGCTGACGGCGCGCGCGCTGTGTGCGCGGCTCACCCCGACGGACACCAGCGCGCCCTGCGTACCTCTTCATCAGTTCATGTCTCCTAGTAAGTTGTCAAATAACTTCATTTTTTATCGTTACCTTACTTCGTGAACCTTACTTCGGCTCCTAGCATACGATCATTATTTGGGTACTTATTAGTTTTAAAATTGTCTTCAATAACACTTGTTTGGATTCTTTGTGGTCTGAATTAAAGGTTTATTATTATTATCTTGAGGAGCTTGTGGCTAAGTAATAACAGCCGCACGGGTCGATCGATCAGGTTAAGCTACGCTTGCCGCGGTTGGTCCATGACCATCTTTACATACCAATACCCCCCTATGCCTTGGAAAGCACGTTAAGCCGTTGGTCCCGGCTTTTATTCGTAGATCTTTGACAGTTGTTACGAGTTATCAGAAACCAGTCTTATCAAGGGGTATCGTGTTACACATTATCTGGGTTGTGGAAGTCAAATAGGCAGTCGCTCCATGTAAAATACTGGTGTTTAATAAATAGCTTTATCCGGTTAGCCTGGAAGCCAATCCCAACATCGTTGGTGAAAGGCTCGACAGATTGATTTGATTTATCATTATTATTACCTTCCTTACATATCAAATTGGCATTATGTCGAACTGGCCACTTTGGTCTCAAATATCTGGCGTTTGCTTAGGAATTCCAAATTCAAATTGATCTCAATTCTAGGCTTGTGTATTCGTGTTTCGAATTTAGTGATTCATTTGTTTTCGCGCCATTTGATTTTTCTTCGACATCGTTCTGTTCACAATATGGAACACTTAAAATATCGCTTTATTTACAAATACGAGTTCCACCGTGGCACAGCGCTGCAGAAGCATCCACCGCGTTATCTCCACGACTAATATTCCAAATGGCTTAGGCAAAGTTTGAAGAAGTCTTAAGTAGCATGTTTCTGTCTGTAGACCCGGTAGTGATGGCTGGTCACGGTCGGTACTGGAACGTTACCACAGTTTTACACCGCGTCGTCGTCGTCTTTTTATTACACATTTTATCGGTGAACTAATTTAGCCCATTTTGACCACCGCTCTAGCTTTTTAATTCCACATCTTGATTCATGTTCTGTAGTGCTATTCTGTTACCATCTCGCCGTGAAAGCTAAGGTGAAGTGAGCGTGGAGTGAGCTGACAGTGCCACTGATGCTAGGGATTGACCAAGACGGGATGACACTGACAGAACTGACTCCACACAAATTTTCCAGTGAGATTTTAACAGAATCAGTGACATGTTGTTTCTGAAAATGTTAGCTAAAGGCGCCTCAATGTCGCCTAGATGTCTGTGACAGCGAACATCTTCTATGTAGCCGAGTGTGACGAAGAGCAGAATATTCAACTGTTATTCTATTTTTTTTAGGTACAGAGGCCCCTCTACTATCAGCGAAGGAAGTAGTGACGTCACCATGCTCTGGGTCTCCGTGCAGTTCTCCACAGACGTGCGTCATCAACAGGAACTGTCTGCACGGCGGCGCCTGTCCGCGGTACTACTGCGTCGATGGCTGCCCGCTCGGTAAGATACAGAATGAACCTCACTATGCCTACAGAAAGAGCTATGATAGGTTCTGCCCTGGCCCTAACTGTACCTTCAAGGATGAATTTCTCATGACTACACTACCCACCGTAAGAAACACCTAAGTCCGAAGACACCATTCGTTCCGAACTATTCGTTCTGAAAACATCTAAATATTTATAGTGAATTTGGCTAGCCAAGTGCACGATGTCATTATATTCGTTTGCAAGGAACTTTGAAATCTGTTTGAAGTACCTTTGAACTCTGTTTGAAGTCAGAACATCAAGTTACTTACTTCAAAGTCAGACTCTTCCAAATATTTTTGAGAAGTAGGTAGGTACGAATGTTTATTTATTTATTAGTGGTCTAAAAACTATTTTTTTTTTCTTCAGGAGACGACAGTTCATCACAAATAGTTCCAGTTGGTTCCTGGGTGCGGGTGCCCATGCCTTCCTCCCTACACAAGGCGTGTTTCAAGATCTGTCGCTGTGGTCACAAGGGAATGACGGACTGTCAACCTCTACCTTGTGTTGAGCTAGAGAACTGTCAGCTACATGACAGAAAAGTTATGCAAGGTAAGGACCCAGTATGAACAATACTGGGTAAATAAAATTAATTAACATAAACTGATTTTTTTAATGATATTTCAAGTGACTAAATTACATGCAGTAGACGACAAAGAAAAACAACATTTTTTTTGGTTGTCGTGTTTAGATCCCAATCAGATCTGCGGACTTTCTCTACCCAATTTCATTTCACCGTTTTCAAGCAGTGGTGGACCAGTGGTGGGTTCGAACCCAGGCAGGCCTTACTTAGAGTAATTAGTTTATCACCACTGCTCTCGAAACGTGGAAGGAAAACATCGTGAGGAAACCGGCATGTCTTAGAACCAAAAATACGAAGACATGTGGCATCTACCATTCCGCACTGGGCCTTTTTTTAACGTTTCGAAATATCCTCCACCCTGGGGTAGGGGGGGAGGATATTTATGAAAATTCGCAGCAAACCTTTCCGTCCGTCAGACTCTTTCTGACTAAACCAACACGTTGTTCTGCTGCTACCTTTAGCCGGGGTGTTGGAGTTCTTGCACATTTCGTCACGGTCCCCCGGCTAGGTGTTAGCCGCATGAATTCATGAGGACCCCATCACCCACAGCGGCCGCATATGGCCGCGATTCCTCTAGAGATAGGCGCGCGTGGAACACGGCGCGTGCCAGTGTTCAGGCAACAAACTCCCCAAGTCTGTAGTCTGCAGGCCTCATCCTAAGGCTGCCGGAGATCGTTCCGAGCTCTCCGGCACCCGGCGCGTCTGCTACGGATTGGAAGGGAGGTTGTATCCTCCCTCTCTGTTTCCACCACATCCTTCGCGGCCATCGCTTTCTCGACGAGGTCATGGCGCTGCACTGCGCAAGCAGGGCATTCGTCTAGGGTGTGTCGGTTCGCGTCGTCGGGGTAGTTGCAATGTTGGAAACCGGTTGTCGGTTCCCAGCCTATACGGTACAGGTACTTTCCGAAGCACCCATGTCCGGGCAATACCTCTGTCAGCCGAAAAGTAAGAGCGCCTAACCGTCTCTCCAGCCACTCCCATACAACGGATCTTATCGCCGCTATAGTGGCGTGCCCTGCAAGTCGCTGCTCCCACTCCACCACTAGGGCCTGGCGCAGCTCAGCCCTGTACACCTCGCCGTGACGACGCATCAGGTGCTCGCCCCGCTCCAGCGCATCCCGGCGCCACCGATATAGTCTCGCCGCCTCGAAGGAGACCGTACGGTATCCTCCTATCACCATGAAGGCCATTGCTCTCTGTGGTCTTCTCAGTATTGCAATGTTGCGGGCGGGTTGTCCGCGAACGCGTACTAGGCCTGCGTGGTGGATTACAGCGCGTTCCCTCTCACAGAGAGGAGGCCTGTGACCCAGCAGTGGGAACGTTATTGGCTGATAATGCTTATGCTAAGTATCGGATAACTTCAAAATATGGATGGGGTTTGGTGCAGTTGATCAATCGGAATTTAGTAGTTCGTAGATGGACATACTGTAGATTGATGGATTCTGCAATGGTGTCAATCTTAGTTTTATTTATACCACTGGCCACTTACTGGGCCGTATTAGTCCTATCAATTCGAAAAGAAGAAACCTTTTATTTCGGTTCTGGAGAATACGTAATACATTTCCTGAGGGTTCCATATTATTTTAAAACGCCATCTGTGTAATGTGTATTGTTACACTGAAACTATGTCTGTGATGAGTTAGGCTTAAAAGAGCTAAAGCGTGATTCCTGGCAGTCAGTCTGCAATGGAAAGAAAGAGAAGCGCGATGCATTTAAGCAATTATCTATTTGCAAACAAAAAAAACTATTAATTGGACTAAAAAAATATAACACTATGTTGCTTGTAGAATAATAAGACAAACAACAGAATGATTGCAAGTATGTTATATGGTATACCATATAATAATATGGTTTTTAATAGTTGGTCCTCGTTGGTCTAGTGGTCGCAATCGCTACTGCTGAGCATGAGGTCCTGGGTTCGATTCCCAGGTCGGGCAACGTGTTATTGGGTTTTTCTATCTGGAATTTCTCAGTAGTAGCCCGAAGTCTGGATTTGTGCCCGGTAGATGGCAATAGGCTCGCCCCCTATTACATGGGACTTAAACATAACTGGCGAAATGTGGGTGTACTATAGGTACACCTCTGCCCAACCCTTCGGGGAAACAAGGCGTGATGTTATGTTATGTTATGTGTATTATGTTTAATGAGCATGTATCCTGAAGAATATCTTAAACTTGTAGGCATTAAAAAACTTGCGTTTGTGTCCCTTAACAACAAAGATGGCGATGCGTGTCAGTGCGGTTATTACTGTGTCGCTAAGCACATTTAGGCATGGCAATGATTTGTTTTTGGTCCTTAACATTAATATATGTATATTATCAGTATGCAGGGCTGAGATGTATTAATCCTTGGGGCAAAATGAGAGCTGCGATCTATAACGCAAAATGTCTTCAGCCACGCTTTCGATACAGGCTACACCGCGCCTATTACCCATTCGTAATACACACATTCAGGTCGGAATTAGATAAAAGACGTGACGATCGAAATTGGCTAAATCAGATAGATGGCATCAACATCATTTACATAAAAAGTCTACGCAACAAGCCACGTGTTTGATAGGATTTCAAGTTATGTTGCACCCCTGTTCAACGCATTATAAGGGACGAATTTTCAAAAAACCTTCCTCATTGCTCACCCTGGCTTTAGATGTTACCTACTCTGAGTTTGCATAAACACGCGACACAGCAAAATGCGTCATCGGCAGAGGTGTTGCCTCTGCCGATGGTGCGTGTCGCAGCCGCCGACAAACGTTGACGGCAGATCTGCCTTGAAGTGGCCCTGCACAAGTCCGACGCCACGTTTTGTCATGTTCCGTGGAACGCGCCACAGTCGGGTACCCAGATAACGGCAGGAGGGGTTCACATCGGCGCCGAGTCAATGATGAAGTACCTGGAACTCATCCTCGACAGGCGGTGGAACTTCGTGGAGCATTTTCGACGTTTGGCTCCTAGACTGGAGCGGGCTGGGGCTGCCTTAAAGCGGCTCCTGCCCAATCTTGGGAGTCCAAACGCCTCCTGCCGGAAGCTCTACGCGGGGTCGTGCGGTTAGAAAGAAAGAAAGAAAATAAATTTATTTGACCCAGGTTAAGGCACACAATATTCACACAAAATAAAACAAAACCGAAGAAAATAGTATTGTGTGCCTAGCGACTGCGCCAAATAGGCCCGTTCAGCATAAATGCCAACCAACTAAGTGCCTGGTTTTCAACTAGATCCAAAGAAGACGTCATTACGGATGTAAATCAGTTTTAACGTGTGTGTTTGAATAAAATATAGGAAGATACGTGTAACAAGTAATAGTAAAACAGAATATAAAATTGTTTAAATATAATGATACTTAATAATATAGGTACACCACGTTTATGAAAAGAAAAGATCTGGTATAAACATACCAGATTTTTTATTTTTTTTTATTTTTTGATTTTTGTTTCTTGTGTGTTTACACAAAGACTGTCGTCAATAATAAATTATTACGGTTCATATTATTGAAACATTTAAGTCGATCATGTCTAGCTTCCGTTGCGCATCTATGAGGTACTGTGTGTCGATCGTGGTAATTGCTCGAATAGGTGGTTATTCCACACTTTGGAAGCCGCATAACGGAAGCTACCTCCAAAAGCGGCTGTACTATGCGGCTGGGTAGAGAGTTGCTGCGAGCATTGCCTTCTCCCACATTCTCGTCTACTCGCTATCCAACTTAACTTGTCGTACAGATTGTCCGGTTTTCGGTAATTAACTACACCGAACAGAAGACACGCCAAGTGTAGTTTGCGTCTCGTTTTCTATTTCAATGTGAAATGTCTATTTAAAAATGGAGTTACATGACTTCTGAGCGGAATTTTATAGCAAAACCGAAAACAAGCGTTTTGGACCCTTTGAATAAGTCGATCTGTGTGAGCCAATAGGCGCGGGCCGTAGACGTAGAGATTAGCCTAGACAAAACCAGGGTTTCAACAAGCTGCTCCCTTAGTGTTTCGGACAAGTACGGCCTAATCTTGAACACAACTTTCATGCGGTAGAAACAGTTTCTTACCGAGTCGGACACATGTTTTTCGAAACAAAGGTCTTTGTCCATATTAAGACCAAGATTCCGCGCTTCATAGACTCTGCCAATTGGCTTGCCCTTTAGCTCCAGGTGAAAAGTTTCTGTAAGTTTAGATAGTTGCTGTCTTGTGCCAAATATAATATATTTTTTGTTGGTTGGGTTTAGAGACAGGTTATTCTCTTCAGACCAGGCGGCGATTCTACGAAGGTCTTTTTTCAAGGGTTCATGGCCCTTTACGTGGCACCGGTGTGGGCGCGCTCTTTGAGGCACCGGCCAGCCCGCCGGTGAACGAGTCCCAAAAGGTCTCATGGCCGTCCGGGTGGTCCGGGTATACCGCACGGTCTCCTGCGAGGCGGCGAGCCTCCTTGCCGGATTGCCGCCATGGGATCTCGAGGCAAAAGCACTCGCGCATGTATGGGAGTGGCGCGAGGAGGAAAATCGCCGGGGTGTAACTCCGCTGCCGCGAGAAATAACGGTACAGCGGATAGAGCTTCGGCGGGATCTCATGGCGACACGGAGGGTGCGGTTGTCGCTACCCAGTGCTGGGCACTCCACAATAGCGGCGATAAGTCCCCTCTTTGATGAGTAGTTGGAGAGGTGCCACGGCGTCCTCACCTTCCGCCTGACACAGATCCTCACCGGACACGGTTGTTTCTGGAGGTTCCTGTTTCGCATAAGGCGGTTTTAGTAAAAGTCTGACACGCCCTCCCGCTCCAACCACAGCGGGAGAGGTCATTTGATGATTCCCAACCAAAAAAATGCCTGCCTTTGACGCGTGTGTACGCGTCAAAGGCAGGCATTTTTTTGCCCTCGTGTGTACGAACAATTATGCAAAATTTGATGGTTCGAGACCAAGTGGTTTAGGTCATGTAGTTTGTCGGTTACTGATTTTAAGATTCACTAAGTAGATTCGAATATTGTCCTGCAGGTGAAAAGTACTACATGGAGTGCAACGCGTGCGCGTGTCGCGGCGGCGAGCGCGTGTGTGCGCGGCGCGCCTGCGCACGCGCGGCGGCGCTGCCGTGCTACTGCCCGCCGCACCACCTGCCCGTGCGCGCCCGGCACACGCCCTATCCCAACGCCTGTCTCGCCAAGTTAGTATTTCTTTATTTGTAACAAGTAAACCGCAGACGGTGACACACATCGCACCTATGTCCTAATTAATGGGTTGTTGACAAACGTAGTACTGAAACGTCCACTAGCTGCTGCTCAATGAGTCTTCATAATCGGCGAGCGCACACAACCGATGTCTCTAAAGTCCGGCTTTGATATAGAAGCGATAACATCATCCACTTGCATAGGCTCGGCCTCCCTAGCTGCCGATGAGCTGACGACGTCGTTGATCCATTTGGACGCCTTCATTCTTTTACTTTTCTGGCACCGCTTCACTCAGTCGGTGTTTTACGGGTATCACTGGATTACTCTTGCAAAAGTCGAGCTGGGCTTTTTGACGAGTAGGTATAAGCTGACATTATAATATTTAGTTAAATTTACTGACTTTTGTACCGTATTTAATTTCTTCAAATATTTTATACTACTGCTGTGCTCAATAGACAGGAATTATTTTTTAAATAACCTCAATGCAGGGGCGTAACAGGTTGTGCGTCGATGACCCTGCCACCCTGTTTATGTATGATCACGGAAAGATAGGGTTGTATAGAAGAGTAACCCTAGGTCATTGTTGACCGACACTCTGCTCAGTACTGACCCATCATTTTTAAATCTTCAGCGAAGGCAATTGCATCCCAGAGATAACTTCGAGTATAGGTTGCTTGACGAGAGGGCAAAAGCAATGAGTAAAAGGTGTTGTAAAAAGGTATCAAACAAAACCCTAAACTATTCTGGTCCTTTGTCAAAGTAAAAAAGTCCAAATCTGTCGAAATTCCCTCGGAAATGTCTCTGGGGAATTGTACAGCATCTACCGGAGTAGACATATATTATTTGTTCGCTACACATTTCTCATCCACATATATACAGTCGGTGGGTTCCCATGAACATACAAAGCCCACATATCATCAACTGGCACTATATAAAATTAATTTCACAGAGAAAGATGTCTTGAAAGCATTAAAAAAACTGAACGTTTGCAAGCGTCCGGGTTGTGGTTTTGGCCATTGTTTGTAACGAGGTGTGCAACTAAGTTAGCTTTCCCACTAAAATTGATTTTCAATGCTTCAATGAAATCATCGGAATTCCCTGAGAAGTGGAAAATAGCAAATATTGTTCTTATATTGAAAAAAGGAGAAGCCCATGATGCTAAAAACTACCTTCCCATATCGCTCCTACCTATCTTTTCAAAATTATTTGAGATGCTGGTATGTCCTATTCTTACCTCACATATTAAAACACAGTTAGCCCCCTCAACAGCACGGGTTCTGCAGCAGCAAATCCACCACGACTAATTTAGTGCAGTATATCAACGATATTAAATGATAAATGATTTATTTTCTGTAAATAGGTTTGTACAAACACTTTTACACGTCAATTACAATCATATTTTAAAAACTAGATGAGATCGGCGTTTCCTATCTGACTACTCTCAGAAGAAAGGCCGAAACAAACTCAGAGGTCACAGTTTCTTTTAAACTCCAGTCATAATCTTGGTTAGGTCATGTGAAGACCATGTGGATTGATGTCTGAAATGGTATTTTGAGGAAAGAATCACACAGAACGAGTGGACCTGCCTAGTCAGTGCACGCATTTGTCAGTTGTCATGTAGCTCAACACAGAACTAAAGGAGCTAAACGATTCGACGAACATTACCAAAGAAAGGACATTTGGGTAGGCCGCATAAAGCACTCAAACTGCCAGACCGTGATTAAAACTAATAAAAGAATACATTTAAAAAAACGACAAATCCACAATGTCTTCACATTCACAATAATTAAAATAATATAATACTTTACAAAGTAAATTAACATGTCATTGTATACATAAAGTCCATCAATATCAAAGTGTAAATAAAAAATCGAAATAATCTTGGTCACATCATATGAGGACCATGTAGACTGGTGTCTGAAATGGTATTTTGAGAAAAGAACCACAAAGATTTGAGTGGACCTGTCCAGTCAGTGCACGCATTAGTAAGTCACTCGATTCTCGTAAGCAGGTAGAAGCTATCTACACCGATTTCAGTAGTGCATTTGATAAGGTTGATCACAAGATGCTGTTAAAAAAACTCGAGGGCCACGGTGTATATGGCCTACTGCTCCGGTGGTTCGAATCTTACCTAGCTGAGAGAAAACAAAAAGTTGTGGTAAAGGGATATGAATCACCACTTTACACTGCCACCTCTGGGCCACCACAAGGTTCTCATTTGGAACCGATTCTCTTCTTGATCTTTGTCAATGATGTTGTAAATATTATAAAGCATTGCTAATGTACCATCTTCGCAGATGACTTAAAAATATATAAAGAAGTTAAATCACATGAAGACGTTGCCCATTTTCAGGAGGACTTGGATTCAATTTCCGGATGGCCAAAAAAACAGGATGTCTCTTAACGCCGGCAAATGTTACCACATGACCTTCTCGCGAAAAAAAGTCATATTACACACGAAACGGCGAGACACTTCAAAAGGTTACAATTCGAGACTTGGGAGTCCAACTCGACAGTAAACTGACTTTTAGAAACCATCTGGACATCATCGTTGCCAAAGCTTCTAAAATGTCTGGTTTTGTTAGAAGAACTTGAACGGACTTTAAATCTACCTCAACCCTAAAGCTGCTTTACAATACTCTCGTGCGTAGCATATTGGACTACGGTTCTCCTGTTTGGAACCCCAAATACCGTGTCCATATTAACCGAATTGAGCGTATCCAGAAAGATTCACTAGTTATTTATTGACCTTGTGAAGGCCGCAGGAATCCGCTGGATGCGGGAAGCGCAGAACCGTTCGAAGTAGCGATGAGGGGAGGCCTATGTCCAGCAGAGGACAATAATTATTAATAAGCTTATTTCCTGAATTTTAATTTGATTTCATTTAATTTACAGCAGCTTTCTTTAGTTTATTGATTTAAAAAAAAACATTGTATTGTATTGCCATAGCTTTAATTTTACAAGTGCTGTGCGCTCCTGTGAGTGACAAGTTCACCATAATCCAAAATTTTAAAATAATTACTTAAGTCGTTGGAGAGCCATATTTTTAATAAATAAATTGCAAGTTATTATATCTAAAAGGTCAGTCAAGAATACCAATAAAAGCAAAGAGCCTTACTTAGAGCCCTGTGGAACACCAGAGCCAAGAGTAAAAAGTACAGATTCATAACTCGCCCAGGCAACTATTCTAGAACTGTTAATTAAACAATCTGGCGAAATGTGGGTGTACTATAGGTACACCTCTGCCTAAACCTTCTGGGATTACAGGCGTGATGTTATAATATTATGTAATTAAAAAACTCTCGAACCACCGCTTGAATTCCAGCGTAATTCGATATCATAGAAAGAACTGAGCGATCAACGCGATCGAAGGCTTTAACAATATCTCTATAAACAGGTGCTAGGTGCACCGCACCTGTTTACACAGATTTCAGGTCAAAGTCAGATTGTGTAGTGTTACTAATGAAAGTGGTGTAAAATAGTAAATTAGACATAGGAGAACGGTTAGAAACAAAACCGTGTTGCTTCATATTAATTGTATGACGGAAGAGGGAAATAAACTAATTTGTTTATGAGACCTTCAAACATCTTTGCAAATTAGGATATTATAGAGATTGTTCTATATTTAGTAATGCCATTCATACTGGCAGATTTAAGGATGGGGATAATCTGAGATTTTCTAGCTATCGGGAAACGTGACTTCTTTGAAAGATTTATTATAAATTATCACTATACAGGTTCAAATTAAATTTACTAGCGAAACATCGTAGATGTGGTAATAAAAGTATGATTTTCTAGTCTTATTTCAAATTATAAATATATAAATTCAGACCTACACGATTAATGACAAATGCGTGCACTGACTGGACCATGATCAACCAAGGTCAATAAACAATGACATGAATATTTACTTACTTAATTAAGATATATTTTATTGGTTATATTGTGAATTTTAAGACTATGTGGGTATGGTGTTTTAATCTTAATCTTGGTCTGGGGGTTTGAGTAATTATGCGGCCTACCCAAAGTCCTTTCTTTGGCGTTGTTCGTCGGATCGCTGAGCTCCTTAAGTTTTGAGTTGAACTGCAACTGAAAAATTAGTGCACTGACTGGACGGGTCTACTCAATCTATGTGGTTCTATCTTCAAAAGACCATTTCAGACATCAATCCACATGGTCTGACCAAGATTATGTCTGGATTTTAAAAGCGACTGCGACCTCTGAGTTTGTTTGTTTCGGTGTTTCTTCTTAGAGTAGTCAAATAGGAACGTGTAAAAGTGTTTGTACAAACCTGCTTACAGAAATAAAATCATTTATCAATTTAGTAATTGCTAACATTTTCGGATCGGTCGATGTGGCGACGCTTTGGGAAGGCCTATGACTAGCAGTGGACGTCTTTCGGCTGATATGATGAATCGCACACAACAAGAAACTTCCATCATGTTATTTTACTAAACATATTTTATATTCCAGATGTGCAGGCGCCTCAGATGGCGAGATAGAGTTCGGCACAAGTTCTCCTTGCGCCGGCGCCACGTGCGGGCGGCGCCACGTGTGCATGCCGGCGCCCAACGTGTGTCTGTCGCGTCTGCAGACCTCCTGCCCGCAATACTACTGTGGTATGTTGTGTATGTCAGTATGATAGTATGTAGGCGCCACGTGCGGGCGGCGCCATGTGTGCATGCCGGCGCCCAAACGCGACAGTCCCATTCCACAGTACCTGACTGCTGTGGAATGTTGGGTATGTTAGTATCATACTACTCAGATTATATTCTCTAAGGTGTGATAGTATGTAGGTGCGGTATCATAAGCTCATCTTAATATCTGTTTTCCAGTGAGCACAGTGAACTGTAACTCCCAGCCGGGCATGCCAGTGTGTGATACAGACGCTCGCACTCACACCAACCCGTGTCACCTGGTCATGAGTGGCCGGAAGTTCGCCTACTGGGGCGTCTGTCTCGATGGATGTTCTGCTGTGAGTATAATACAATAGCTGGAGCTCAAATTGTGATCACTGATAATAGTAGATTTCTTGCAATGTGTTTTGATAAACGTCAGCTAATCTCCTTTGTAATAGGTATTCGCGTGGAGATCCAACCCACTACGTCTTATTCATAGAGGCAGTCTGATTTGGATTTGAATTTGTAAACGTAAACATTTTTAAGCTGAAGTTCTGGGGCCCGAACAGAGCAGGGGGCCAATCTACAAATTCACAACCGTTGCAATGGTCTCGCCATTGCGAGTTTTTGACAGATTTTGCATGGCAAGTTGGCTCCCCTGCTTTGTTACTATAAAAGGCAACTATGGGATTATGCTAAGTGCCCATGTAATTGCTTAGCAAGGTCCCACTATCCTAAACATAAGAAAACAAACCTTTTCATTCTCATTATAATTTCAGGCTGGTCCAGTGTGCGGCGTGAACGGAGTCTCATACATTTCAGAATGCGCTGCTTGGTCAGAATACGTGAGCGTTGACTACGCAGGCCCTTGCCTCGCCGTAGGCCCAATATCAGACCTGATGGAACCAAAGTGTGCCTTGATAGACAGAATCATCTGCCCTCCACTGAAGAAGCCAAACTGCCTCGGATTTACCGCCCCTGGAGCCTGTTGTCCAAAATGTGGAGGAGCCTTAAGAATATTGTATTCGAAGAAACAAATCGATAGAGCCTTATACGGAACTAATATTTCTGCCACCGTTATAAATCTGAACAATATTTTAAAAGCTCTAGAGAGACATGTCAAGATAGCTGAGTGTGCTCTCAGAGGATACCTCACAATTGAAATGGAAATATTCGTCACAGTTGAAACTATGCTGGACAATCCAACTGATTTACAACTGAATGTGTGTATCTTAGAAGCTGAGAAGATAGCAGACATGATTAACAGAGAGAGTGTGTTGATAACTAGTGATTTAGGTTTAAGTTCATTATCGTATGCGTTGACTGTACATACGTATCCCACACAAGGTGCAAATACTATAAGTCTATCTATAGGAGCTTTATTAGGCAGTTTAAGTTTCTACGTTTTAAGGTAGGCATTTCGTATAGCATTATAATGTAAATTTGTACAGTAGCTGTAAATATTGATCGTTTATTATAATAACTTAGTGCCATAGTTAGAAACGTATACAAAGAATTCAGAGAATATGCTTTGGTTTGCTTTAAAATCAGGCGCAAATTATTTAGTCATCACGTGAGTTCGTTGTGCCATCGTAGTTGTAATGAGATTAATGTCTTTGACTTAAACAAATAATGCATGATAGACTGCAACAAGCATTTTATAACATTTTACAAAAGACACTTTTATCAAGTACTCGTAGTCCTTAAACCAAATATGTATTACAATTATTACTTTGTTATTGATTTTTAGATGTTTAGCAATTTTGGGAATGTGAATACTGTTTACAAGCTTAAAGATTTTTTAAAATAAAAAACCATTATTATACAAAGATTTTATTAACCCAAATTATTACTCGTTACTGTATTCTCTAGATATTGGCTCTAACTCTAATAAGATCTACAATTTAAAGGTTTAGCAAAATAACAATATCATCGAAGTAGACAAAAAGGTATCGCAAAACAGTAGTATGGGTTATTTAGTATTTGTGGTACAAATCAATATAAATATATTTATTAAGCTATAAATAATAAAATAAGCTGATATTTCTTACTTAAACGGATCAACAAGTGCTTGATGGTAACCTGCGTTGGAATCGAGTGTTACAATTTTGAAGTTATTATTAGAGATAGGCAGTGAATACAATTCAGTAAGTTCGAGATAGCACTTTTGATACTACCGGTCGAATAAGCATTGATTAACGAGTCAAAGTCGTAGATATAAGCAGGTACTCATTATTCATAGTTCAGGCGAAAGGGGAATGTCGGAGGAACTGCATGATGTAAACTGGAGGGTTCTCGTGTACCTGTTGATGATAAGAATAATGAGTATTTTAATTAACAGCAGTTATTATTGTAGATAAAAAGAAGAGCGTTAGGAGTTCGCTCTTTAAATTATCATTTTGCATTTTAATGACTTTTCATAATAAAACTCATTAAAATGCAACATGACTGTTTTGTTTAGTTGAGCAAGAGATTGATCAATGCTGGATATTCGGGTGGATTTCAAAATTATTAAAGTTTCTTTACATATTTATTAGAGCATATTGTAACAACGCTTAGGATTTCTCGTGTTTAACGGCGCATTTACAATTTTTTTTAGTAACACGTGCATTTGCTTTTGAAAACCACCTTTTGGTGAAGTGGAACTGATGATGGAGCCCACAGATGATGAAAAATCGAAACTACTCAATAATAAGTATTTCACGGGTTACTATAATATGGTAGCTTAGCAATTTATGATCGTCACGATGAATATTATTTCGACGGCTCGGCGAAGGAAAACATTGTGCGGAAACCGGCATGTCTTAGAACCAAAAAATCTAAGACATGTGACATCTACCAACCCGCACTGGGCCCGCGTGGTGGATTACGGCCCACTCCCTCTCACAGAAAGGAGGCTAGTGTCCCAGTACTGGGAACATAATAGGCTGATTATGCACAATTCATATGGTGAAGTGGAGCTGATGGTCAAGTACCAGGAAAACCCCTCAACAATTTACGTAAATAACAAACTTACGTAAATAACAACTAATACCTAATTAATTTATAAAGTATAATAAACCTAAATAATACTAACAAAATTATATCCTAACTTTACTACAACTATTCACAATCTAAAATATAGCGTCAAAAATTTCATCTGCATCACTGTCGACTGGTATTAGTACCCAAGAGAATGGCGGCATTACCACGTGGTATGACAATGCTTAGCTGCTCTGGCCAATGTAAAAGCCAGCCCTTGGGTCACGGGAAGGGTCGAGGGCCGAGGGTTCCAACCCTAAACAGCTCGAAATTATAATTTCCAATAAATAATTATACTTACGTCTTATCAAATTGACACATTACGTCAATAGAGATGATGACAATAAAAATAAAAATAAAGTGTTTTTGCAAATCGTGCAAACAAGAAGAAAAGTGTGAAAGCTTTAAAAAAAGCCAAATTATAAACATTTTAAAATAACTGTTAGACAAAGACAGCACTATCGTAGAAGTGACGGCACGACTAAGTTACTTCATACTGGCGCCATATATTGTCCGTACCGCGCGACTGGTATAATCCCGTCCAAAAACATATAAAGCGTGTAGTTCCTTCATATTTCCATTGATTTTATATTATGTTTGCCTTCTTGCCTTCTTTGAAATTACATATTTTTTAGATTTTTTCTAATTTTTATTCCTATTTGCCGTGTTTACAACTGTCAAAGAATTATTGTCGTGATTTAAATATACGGACATTTACATTGGTAGGCAATTTGAAAAACAATTAATTTCTCTGACTTTATCTAACTGACGCAATGTGTTTTGTTGCTTGTATAATAAAACTGCCAATATATTATTAACACTTTGTATTTTCTCCAACCTCTTCCTAGCACGGTAATCGCAAGACTGCACTAACACTGAATTCAAGACTTAGATTCGTTTCAATCATTTACTTATTTATTTTACGAAAAGGATTCAGATTCTATTAAAACATTCATATTCTACAGTGTTACACATCTTTTAGATAATAATAATAGAAAAATAAACAGCTGACGCAACGCGATTTCGCATAAGGTAATGACTTCTGTTGGTTACGAACTGTGCGTCGAGTCGTATCTGTCAGCTGATTGATAGGTTGTGTACCTACCTATTTGTACAGATGTAAACTGTAAGAAGTGCATAGCGCGAACAATTTAAAATATACATACCTCATAACGACGTTGTTTTTATTTACATTATTTACACCAAAATTGCTGTACATATTCACCCTGCAGTTGCACGTTAAATAATGTGTCGTTGCACTTTTAACAATGTCTCTATCTCTAGCCATCACTGCGTAAACGCCACAATTCACGTTTTTTTGTTCCGCACTAGAAATGGTCTGGCCGCCATTACCATAAATCAGGTCTATCCCTACCCCACACATGGAAGTTCAACGGCGTAAGATCAGACCTGCCTCCGTCTGCAGCTGGGGGCATGTAGACCCCGTAGTCCCGTTGCCGCTGTCGAGCTTCTAGGATCTCTAGGAAGGGGGCTTGTTCTGTGAGCAAAATAAGTCCACCCTCATTGTAGCAGTCCACCATGTTCTGGTACTCCTAGTTGGAATATTTCGGCATTGTTGCGTTTGTTGCGCGAAGCGTGATGCGTTCCACGTTGGTTAAGCCGCGTGCAGTGCAACATGCAGTTCGCGCGAGACTGAGCACGGCGGCGGAGCGGACGGCGCGGCGGGCGCGGGGCGAGGCATCGTGCGCGGCGCCGCCGCCGGCGCCTCTTTTGATAATTCATAAAAGCCACGCGACATCTAAGGGCACCGCCATGACCTTGCCCGCTTCAATGAAAGTAGTTTCTATGTAGTATTTTCGTAGAAACTAGCGTAATGGATGTTACAAAATATGAAAGAGCCAGTATTTTATGTGTGTTAAGTAATATTAAATTATTAAATTTTTAAAATTAGATGCTTAGATAAAAAAATAAAAATCATTTCTATAGCTTATGTTCGACCTATAGACGCACCTGTTCAAATATTTCGTGTATGAATAGATACACCTTATATATAACTAAATTAAATTACTAAATATCTAACTACCTGTACAAATTAATATAAAACACTCAGGCGTCGAAGTACTCGTCCGCATCGCTGTCATCTGGAAACGTGCCCAGAAGACTGGCAGCATTGCCACGCTGAATGGCAATGCTAATTCTTTGGCCAAAGAACAATCCAGCTCTCTGGTCACGTGAAGTGTCGACTAGTCGGTGAGAAATTTGTCTAATAAGGAGACGCGCACTCGGGCCCCATGACCCGAGCGTTTCGACCCCAAACGGATCAAAACTGTAGTTACCCATAAGGTTAGAGTATTTGCGCCGCTTGAGGGTCTCAGCAGCCGCAGCAGCAGCGCCAGCACAGCTCGCCGTGCTAGGAACATGAGATGGAGCAAGGGTATCGACAGAGGTTGCGTCCCACACCAGAGGCCTACCCATCTTCCAAGGCAACAACGTCATACCGTCTGGTCTCTTTCCATCGTCACGTACCAAACCGTTTGGTTCTAAAACCGCAGGTATACCGGCGGTGACAAGGGCTCGACGAATAATATCGTTGATGCTGGCGTGCCGTGCTGTGCGACCTGCGCTCCTGTAGCAGGACAGGCCATGGTGCCCGAGACTGTCGACAGCTTCACCGCAGTGACACCGATGCGGAGCAACACAAGGTGCGCCCAAGCGGAGACATGTAGCGAGCCGAAACGATGAGTCATCCATCATTGTGCCTATGGTGGATGACGGGAGCGCCTGAAACCACAAGCCTGACTCCCATTCTCCCACAGCCAGCAGACAGGCACGCTCAACAGTATTAGGTGACGTGTTTATTAGGGTATTCCGTATAATACTGCAGAGCGGCACGTCCCACCGTCTCTGGGAGGACGGGTTGTCGGGGAAAACCGTATTGGGACAAGCCATTTTCCAAGCGTTCAACGCATCGGTCAAACACGGTTCTTCAAAATCGACCAGTGAAGAAGACAAAATATTCCTGGTTAATTTATCAGTACTGTGGACCGAGGAGAGGAAGGCCGGTAAACTAATACTTGAAATTTTGCGGACGCCGAGACCTCCCAGGCGAATGGGAAGTGTGGCTTGCTGCCACGCTCGGTCGTCCAGGGCCACATTTAGGATCGAAGTTAGTGTGTTTCTAATAATTTGGTCTACTTTTTCTAAAAGTTGTGGATGTTTCCACAGATGGGTGGAGCGAAGGTTATATGTAAATTTTGGTCCAAAACAACAGTATCGAATGAGTGTGAAGGCCGAATGAATGTTAATTTTGAAAAGTCTTTCCGAGACATCATTGAATTGTTTATTTTTTCTTCAACGAAAGTTGGAAAGGAATCGTCAAAAATTGGGGACCCTAGGAGGTGAAGAGAGTCTCTTTCCGTAATTTTGATATTTGGTGCTACGGTACAAAATTTTGCTAAGGCAGTCTGTCAGTCAGTGGTTTCGGGAAGATAAATTTCACATTTTGAAAAGTTAAGGTCTAGGCCAATAGAACTGAATTTTTCTTTTAAAAAAGTTAAGTCTTTTATGACTGTGTCTACATCATCTCCTAGGGTGCTGTCATCCAAATACCATACGTTGAATTTTGAATTTAGCTGTCGAATGATTGGATTATTTGCCAAACTAAAAATGACTGGCCCAAGAGGATCACCCTGTTGGCAACCAACAGCTGATTTCAAAAGGTTGTCTTTATAAAGTAATTTAGAGGGGTACCTGTAACATTGATATAGAAAACTGTAAATTTTGGGTATTTCTTTTTGAACTTCTGCCAACAAGGTGTCCCTGTTTACGGAATTGAAAGCATTCTTAATGTCAACCTTCAGGATGACCTCACCTTTAGCACTATTGAGGAAAGTGGATAATGCATGTACCGCAGCCTCACAGCCCCCTTTAGACCCAAAGCCCAGCTGTAGGTGCTGGAATTTGCTGGCCAGTGTTTCGCTGTAAAAAGCACAGCAAATTTTGGCTGCGATACGACGGTAAGTGGACCCTACGGCAATGGGACGAATGCCGCCATCCTTCTTGCGCAGGGCACAAAGATTTGCACCGTAAAAAATATCAATGACGGCTACGTTCACATTGCCGGAGAGCATGAGATTGATGAGGGCCGTCAGCTCCTTCAAAAGGGTCTCACCAGCCTCCCCGGCGCCAATTACGGGCAGATGCATCTTTTTGGGTTTTTCGATTCATTTAATCGATTGCTATAAAAAAATCCAAATGTCTAAATTCTAAACTGTCAAAACAATGCAAAAAATTGCCGATACGTTTTGGAATTTGCAAACGTGAATATAATATATTCGTATTGAATATTCTTAAGCAATTTAGTTTTTAATGAAACAAAGTTGTTTCATTAAAAACTAAATTAACCTTTACAAACTTTCTAAAATAATAAATGTGCACATTTTCCATGCTTGTACATTGATTACATTTAATGTGGAGCAGTTTTTATTTACAAACTACTGTAAAATTAATTTCAAGCTACCAAACATGGTTTTACATTAATCAATCTACAACCACGGAAAACATATGCAAAGGCAATGAAATGAAAATAGTATAGAGTACAAGTACCTAATATATTTATAAAAGGATAATAGTATGGTTAGTTATGGAACATGAAATCCAGGTGGCGCTACTTGTGACAGGTTGGCATAAAAATCCCTTGAGATGGCACTCTATCCAGTATTATAATGATGCTCTGTGCTTAGATTGAACCTCACCCCACCACTGCACACCGAGTGCAACGAACTTCACTTCAATAGACAACTTGGGAGTCAATACAACAACTATTTAAAATTATTTTACTAACGGTGTCATCCGCTACTAATCGGTGTTGCTGTGGTGGAAATATAAATAAATCATTACAAGGTTAAATTAGGGCAAATAAAATAACAATTTTAATAAAAATCACAACATTCGGCCATCCGACTGCGTACTATCTCCGGTGTACGCATACTCAAAACATTCAGTTTTTAGTTATCCTATAGTTACATAGAAAAGTATATAAATAGTTTTGTACTTGTACATTCCAATTTCGAAAAAAAACAAAAATGTAAGTATTAGTATTATTTTTATCAACCAGTATACATAATATTATTTAAAACAAGTAAAATAAGTAAATTATTATGACACAATATTATTTTTTAATTTAAATATTTAGTTACTCACTATATTATTACTATTTATTGACAACATATCATTAATTCTTGATTAAACAATTAATTTTCTGCTTTTACTATTACATCAAAGATAAACCATTTAAATGCTTGATTCTATATGAACAAGGTATTTATGAACAATAATAATCAAATTTAAAAACTATTACTATTGGATAACAATAAAACAATTTATCTTAAAAATATTAAACTGTTTTATAGTATTATCCTATTCCGAATCAGAACTGCTTTCAGAACCAGATGACTTATTGAATCAGAATCAGAATCAGAATTTTATTTGCTATGAATGTGGTACAGATATAAGATGTTGTATAATAATGAGATCGGCTACAGACTACCTTACGGCGTGCAAATTGTTACATTAAATATTATTAAAACAAAATGAATGTCAACAAAACAAGACAACTTACGTCGTGCAAATTATTGCACTAATTAAAATATACAAACAAACTAATGTCAACAGATCAAAACAGAAATTATAGTGAAGTATTTTATAGTCAGGTACAAAAGTCTTACATGGTCAAAATTGCAATTAATTAGTACAGTCATAATCAGGAAAAACTCGTTTCATTAAGAAACTCTTTCACTGAGTAATAACATTTGCCTAAAAGTAATGCAGTTACCTTATATTTAAAAATGTTTAAAGAATACTCCTTAAAACGATGAGGTATTTTATTATAAATGACAGGTCCCATAGTCATAATACTTTTCCTAAACAGTGCTGTTTTGTAATTACCCGAATGTAGTAAGTTCTTGTATTGGGATCTCAAGGGGCCACTACGTGTTCTTAAGTTCGCCAGAGACGAAAATAAGTTAAGATTAGTCTTTACAAAAATTGCAACCTCCAATATGTACAAACATGGAAAAGTCAGTATCTTCACAGACCGAAACAGAGGTTCACAGCTGTCTGTGCTTTTAAGTTTTGATATAGATCTACTACACCGTTTCTGGGCCTTAAAATCTCCTCCATCTCACTACAATTACCCCAAAATATGATTCCAAATCTTAACACTGAAGCAACCAACCCATGATAGGCGAGTAGAAGTGTATCAGTGCTAACTTTGTGTGCTAGGTTCTGTAGTACGTAGGCTGCTTTATTTAACTTCTTACATATGTCATCAGCATGTGGTTTCCAAGTCAAATTGTTATCAATAAGAATGCCTAGAAATTTCGCTACACAAGTTGTATCCACTTTTTGACCATTATAACTAACATTTATATCATAAGCGCGTATCCTTTGGTAAAAGTGCATTACTTTTGTTTTTTTAAGATTTATTATTAAGTTATTTTTACCAAGCCAATGAATAATTGTTTCTTATGTGCTATTAATTTCTCTTTCATATATTTCTTTATTGGTACAAAGTCTAATTGATCTGCAAATAGTACCATGGGTTGTCTTGTCTGTCGTGGCAGGTCATTTTTATAAAGGAGAAATATTGATCTCTAAGGACTGAATATGTATCCAGGGCCGTATTCTATCGGCAGCTACTACACTCTCGTATTTCTTTGCCTTGAAGCCCAGGACGTTAGTAATCTCGTAACGATCATTCCCTAAACTTTTAACTACCTTGTATGGACCTATGAACTTTGGTAGAAGCTTTTTGCTCTTACCATCGTTTTTAAAGTTAGTCTTCGTAATTTTTATCAAGTCTCCTACTGAATACGACACAGATGGGTTTTTATTGGCATCATAAGCTTCCTTCTGACGTAACTGACTGAGCTTTATATTGTCAGAAGCTTCTTGCCTAAGTTGATCAACATTTGTAGGTCTATCTAGGACTCATTAGTTCTTTCATTACCACTTTCATTGTTTTATAGCCCCTCCGCTGTAACGCAATTTTTTTTGGTTGCAAGATATTATCCGAAGAGTTATTTAGTTTCACACCAAAAAGCAATTCAGACGCACTTTTCTTTGTTGATGCACCACTGTACTTGACCCAGGCGCCCGTCCCATTCACGTTCATCTTTACCAAAATTTTGAGTAGACAACGCCGTAAGGATTGTTTGATTAAATCTTTCGGCTTGTCCATTTCCCCCAGGACAGGCGACTGCGTTAAGTTCATGCTTAATTCCTTTACTCGTGCAAAAATATTTAAATTGATTGCAAGTAAATGTTCCACGATCTGAAACGATTCTCTGTGGTACGCCGAAATCAATAAACAAATTTTCGAGTACTTTGATAACGGTTTAAGTTTTAGTATCTTTAACTGGTCTAGCGAAAGCCATCCTCGATGGTCCAGATATAGTTATTACTGGATTTGCTCCGTACAAATGGTCCTAAATGGTCCAAGTGTAAGGTGTGAAATGATCGCTCAACTTTTTCTATGGGGTACAAAAACCCGAAGCGAGCTCTAGCCGCATTATCTTTATTGTCTTATTATCTTTTTATAAATCGCCTAAGTTTCGGAAACCAGTACTGGCTTTGAACCCACTCCAGTGTTTTCGCGAAAGCAAAGTGACCAACGTCATCGTGGTTGGCTTTACAAATTTGCCTCCTAGCATCTTTTGGCACTACAAGACGTAGTTCGTCTCCAACTTTGCTGTATAAAGCATGATTTTTGAACGTATAGTTTCGTTTTATGTCTAAAACTTCTTGGTCTTCATTAGATTTTAGTTTTTTTTTCTTACGAATTTTTCTTACGATCGTAATGTATGGCATCCGTTCAGCTATCCTATTTTACGTCATCTATAATGCTTAGCAGTACAACTGCATGACTGTTAAGCAATATTATATTTATATCAGCACAGCTGCATGGCGGTTAGCAAAATTCTGTTCAAATCAGCACACCTACATGGCTGTTAGCAAAATTATATGCAGATCAGCACTCCTACATGGATGTTAGCAAAATAATATTCAAATCAGCACACCTACATGGCTGTTAGCAAAATTATATGCAGATCAGCACACCTACATGGCTGTTAGCAAAATAATATTCAAATCAGCACACCTACATGGCTGTTAGCAAAATTATAAGCAGATCAGCACACCTACATGGCTGTCAGCAAAACTATATGCAAATCAGCACACCTACATGGCTGATAACAAACTTATATGCAGATCAGCACACCTACATGGCTGTCAGCAAAATTATATGCAGATCAGCACACCTACATGGCTGTCAGCAAAATTATATGCAAATCAGCACACCTACATGGCTGCTAGCAAAATAATATTCAAATCAGCACACCTACATGGCTAATAAGCCAAACCGTGACACAATAATTTGCTTTGGTAAAAATATGTATAACAAAACAAATAGTTTTATGGTACTAATTAAGTTACACTCATTTATATTTATTTATAGAATAAAAATTGAATTTGATTGAATATAATAAGGTTGAAAATTATTCATTTATTTTATTTAAATTCTAAGGCGTGCAAGGAAATACGGGAATAGTAGGGTATGTAAGAGTGTAGGTGTGTGTGTGGGTATGTGTGCGCGTGCGAGTGTTTGTTAAGCGCAGATATCCTGACGAACAGTCTTTCAGTGTTTTACTACGGAATTACACTTGTATTTTGGAAGGGGATAAATGTTACATGTTTTGTTTATTGCATTATAAAGTCGCCCACTCAGACTCAAACGACTTGCCAGGGCAGTTTTGATTCTCACAGAAGGACAAACCAGGTCTTTACGTCGTTTGTTAAATATAGTTTTGGGTCTCAATTAAGGCAGGAATGCTTACGTAGGATTATATTGAGAGCACAGAGTTGCCTGCAAGTGAGTCAAGTGACAGACATGTCCTTGTGTAACTGGGTGGTGGAGTAGCGATATGTGTTTGTGAAGCATCACCTTTAGGACGGCCTTCTGTGCCCTCTCAAGGCGAAGCATATGTGTCTTAAAAGTGCCACCCCATACTGAGATGCAATAGGTTAGAAGTGACTGAGCTAAAACAAAATAAATAGTTTTCAGCAGAGGGAAAGCAACTAGGTTTCTGAGCTTTTTCATTGGAAACATAAGCTTTAGTACACGAGATACTGATACGCCTACATGTTTATTCCAACTCAGTGTGCAATCAATGTGTACTCCTGGATACTTCACGCAAGATGTTCTTTGAATAGGAGGGTAATTACAGGTGTTTAGTGCCGGATAGGAGAAACTATGAACCTTTATATCCGGTATGCTAAGTTGTGCAGAAGAGTTCCCTGAGAAAGCAACATGGTTGTTGCTTTCTCAGGCGGCAGGCAACATCGGCGGAGAAAAGGAGAGCAGTGTCGTCTGCAAATGAGATCATTTCGCCTCGGGGTAGATAGAGGTTAGTGAGGTCGTTAATGTAAACGAGAAATAGAGTAGGTCCCAAAATACTACCCTGTGGTACCCAATAGTAGACTACATGATCACTACTCGTGTACTGACCCACTCGGACACACTGTTTTCGACCAGTGAGATAGCTTTTAAAAAGATTCAGTTGCGTGCCTCTGATTCCTAATGCATCTAGTTTGTTTATTAATATAGGAATAGAAATAGTGTCAAACGCTTTGCTAAAGTCGAGGAAGATTGACAGGCATTCTTCCCATATCTAGGTTGGTTGATATATTTTAGTTAACATATATATTCAGAAGGGGCAGATCTACTGAAGGAATAACTCCTTCAGTAGATCTGCCCCTTCTGAAGCCAAACTGTTTATCTGAGAGCAAAGACCCCAGTACCGCGTTGTGGTGCGTTTGGATACAGGCATTTGCCAACTTTTTACCTACACTTGCAAAATAATTATTGATGTCATTGACCGATAGTTCAGGAGTAGAGTGAAGATTGAGAAGTTCATCTGTGTTTTTGGGTTCTTTTGTTGTGTTGGTGATAGTTTTTATAGTTTTCCGAAGAGTTTTAGGATCGTCTCTAACTTCTGCAATAAGAGATCTGTCATACTCACTTCTTACTTTTTTTAGAATAGAGTTGTAGTAATTTCTGTATCGAACATATGTTATTTTTGACATATGTCTCATTATCTGGCGACATGTTTGAATTTTTGTGTAGCATGTCTCTGTTTTTCATACAACGAATTAATCCTTGAGTGACCCAAGGTTTTAAATTTTTTTTACGCCTAGAAAGTTTTATTACTTGAGTTTCTCTGATCTACAGCTTCTTGTATCTTAGTTATAAGGTAGTTTAGTAAATAATCAGGGTCTTGAGATGCATAAATGGCATCTAGGTTTATTGACGAAATAGCATTAAAGATACAAGATACAAAGTCAATTTTGGTAACTGTGGTGGTAGTAAAATGGCGAGGCTGCTTGAAATTGATGCATGTTAAGACCGGAAAATGATCAGTTAGATAAGTTCTGGGGATAATTGTGAGACCAGAGTACTTAGTTTTAATCAATACGTGGTCAAGGCATGTTCCAGTAGCTTCACGGGTCACTTCTGTGTGAGCTGGTAAGAGTCCGTGAGAGGCAGCTACAGTAAGGTATCGTTGGCCAGGATATTCGATTTTTTAACAATTAATGGGGATGTTTATGTCTCCGATTATCATAACATTTTCGAAATGTACAAATTGTGATAAAACATCGTTTAAGGAAGACAGAAATCCATCAATTTTTTTATGAGAGGGTGAGCGGTATACAGATATAATAAACGTGCGGTGGTCGCTTATGAATTGTGAAATTAAGTTGAGCTTTGAAGTAGACAACCACACCATCATTTTGCCTAAGATTTCTTTTGGTGGCAGAGGAGCGATATCCTGAAAAACAGGGAATGATGGATGAGGCTGATATCCAGCATTCAGTCAGGACCAACACATCACATTCAACTTTAAGTCGCGTTAGCATTATTTCAAAACCATGCATGTTACAGTTTATACTCCGTATGTTTTGGGTAAGGATAATTAAACGAGTGGATTGCGAATGAGGTGAAAGTTTATGACAGTTATCAATGTCAGAAACAATCGATTTAGGGACGGCAACACTATCAATATCCGAAGATATTTCAATTATGTTTCCGAATTGTAAAAGAAAGTTAATAAAAGGATCGAAATAGTGAACGATAGATTTAAATTTATGTTACAACGTATTGTGCGTAGGACGGCAGACGGTTCCGTAAGTTTTGACTGGGTACAGGAGTAGTTAGTGTTTGTATGCAACAGTTTATAGTATGTAATGTAGTTGTAGCGAGTAGGTAAAAACAGGTACTTGTTTGAGTGTAGTTTTGTTTTGTTGTTGTTTTGGTTATGGTAATACTGTAGTTGTAGTGATTTAGGTGTTTAATTTTGCTTGATGTGTGAGAAGTTATGTGTATTGTGTGAGACTTGCATTTGCAATAAGATTTGCATAACAATAGGAAGTGTTTTAGTGACAAACATTACTTTTACAATGAATATTGATATAGTAAACAAAAAAAGCATGCAAAATTTAAAGTAGTGATACAAGTTAGTCTGAAGGACCTCTGTAACTAAGACATGAAATAAAGAGTGTGAAATATAAAACATAACCATTAGTCATATAGCATTTTTCATATTATTTAGGTCTGATTCGGTATTAATTTTTACAGCGTTTTGGCCCTCCTGCTTTCGAATGTAGATTTTCCCATACGAAGTCCAGCAATACTGAAGATTATTTGATTTAGTGTAATCTCGAGGAAGATAAAATAGTCTCTTTTTCTTGTAAGTCAGGTGTTCAAACATGAATATAAGGTTTGATGGACCTTCTAGTTTTATATCAGTAGTGGTTAGTCTATTTTCTCTAAGGGTTTTGTTGTATTTTTTAAAGGCTTTGTAACTGACTTGACTGACTGTTGTAAGCTCGACAACTATCGTATTTGCGTTGGCATTGTTCGTGCGAATTTTGGGTTTTAGGCGAAAAACATCTCTTATTTCTGACTTGCTGATTTGAACGTCCAGAGTTTTCCCTGTATCAATGATAATCTAAGAGAGGGTAGTCTTGGTTTCCCCTTTATCTTCTGCAGTATTCCTAATTTCTATGCAAGACGATTTGCTAATGACTTCCAGATTATCAATTTTTTCTTCCATATTCTGTATGTAGGCAACTTTATCGACGTTATCTGACTCCAGTTTGTGGAGTTGGGCTTTTAATTTTGTCAAATTAATTATGTCTTGCTAACATTTATATTTAAGTTATTATTTTGCATCCAACCTATTATATCATTTAAGGCCTTTTCCGTTGCTGATTTGGAGTCGCTTTTTCCCTGACATTTTATGATAACTGTAGTATCATATGCAAAAAGTATACATTTCTGCAAAGTGGTCTCTGGAAGATCATTTATGTAAAGTAAGAAAAGTAAAGGACCGAGAATGCTTCCCTGAGGCACGCCACACTTATTTATCACCGCTATTGATTTGAATTTCTCTTTGGAATATATTTTGTCACGTTTCTTTACAACTTTGGATGTCTCGGTACACTATGCTGCCTGTTGATAACTAGATATCCATTCCCATGCTTTTCCTCTAATTCCAAAAGATAATTTGTTTAGAAGTTTAAAATGGTTAACATAATTTGATTTAAAAGAGTGTCCGTGGAGTTTCTTGCCCGTGCGTGTTTGAGTTTGCAAAGTCGCAAAAGATGCTTAGGGCGACATCTCTTATACCTAGTGCCTCCAGTCCGTGTAAAAGGATGGGAGTAGAGACAGTATCGAAAGCCTTGGCCAAATCCAAGAATATACTTATAGTTTTAGTCCTGGTATCGAGATTCTTAGTAATGTGATTTGATAGCTTAAGCACAGCATCCTCTGTTGATTTGCCTTTCCTGAAGACGTATTGGTTTGAGGCAATTGCATTTTGTGCTCTAAATAATTCAATATTATTCGATATGGCCTTTGACAACCAAAGATTGCACACATGAGTGATTGAGGGGATGAGAACATATCTAGCAGATTTAATAACCGAAGCAGGTATGCCATCGTAGCCGACAGCACAGTTATGTTTTAATTCCATGATAATACCGTCTAGCTCAGCAAAGTTAGTTTCTAGCAAAACCAATGAGTTTCCTTGCGGGTTAGTTATAGAATTATAATGAAAGTTGGACCGGTGAATATGATGAGCCTGCTGTATCTTCTGAGCAAGATTACCTCCAACATTGGCAAAGTAGTTGTTTATAGCATTGACAGAGGCAACAGTATCACTGCAGACATTAATGAGATCCCCCGATTTACTTGTGGGTGGGGTATATTTATAACTTATGGACTTTATGATATCCCAAGTCGCTTCTGCTTGAATCATAATACGAGTAGTACTAAGTATTTCTAATTCATACTAAAGGTATTGCAGGCTTCGTGCCCGACCCAGTTCTCGAAAATAGAAATGTCACATTGAACTGGGATCGATATAGTGGTGGTGGATCGAGTAGAGCGGACCACAATGATTGTTGACGTAACGGTCCCGCATGACGGTAACCTCGTGAAAGCCGAAAAGGGTAAACAAATCAATAAAAGTATCTTGACTTGGCTCGCGAGGTTGTCGACATATGAGATGTGGACTCCGAAATCATTGTGGCGATAGTCGTGACAGCCAAGAGCCTCGACCTACACCTGAAAAGGCTCTCGTTGGGCAACTGGATCCAAGGGCTTGATTCAGAAAGCGGTACGTACTTCTGGACACGGCTCGCAGTGTTACGCAGTTCCTCCATCTGGAGCCCTGACCGCCCGTAGCTTGGACCCTCTTCCCGTTACCGGTGGGCTACTATTTTTACATTAACATTTTTTAATTTAATCATTTATAAAAATATTTAAACATGTTACAAAATAAGTTTTAAAACGAACGAAAGAAGAAAAAAAAAACGTTTATTTTATCCACCACACAATGAAAATTAGTAGAATACATAATTGTGTTTACAAAATGACAACGAACAACAAGTCCGGACAAGTCACACTTATACAAACATCTACTATTACTGTTGGGATGGAAGATAATGAACAATTTAAGACAAATAATTATACAAAACAAAAACAAATAATTATACACAAAATATAAAATTAAAAAAAAAATATACAAATATCATATACAGCAAAGTAGAGTGTGTGGGTGCGAGTGTGTGTGTGAGTGTTTGTTTGGTTGTGTGGATGTAGGTGAAGGGGTGTGGGAGTGCAGTGAGTGTTTGATAATCAGAGTATGATAATAAAACGTAAGACATGTCGATCTGCTTTTTATGAAAGACTCTTAGAAGTCATAAGAGTCTCTCTGTGGCTTCATAATCGTGAGATTGAAGCTAATTTTAGACTTTAGTCTTACAATTGAATTTGGATAAGGAGTAGATTAAAATGGTTTAATTGACCTTGTTGTGAAGGAAATCTCCTAGGAAACATAAGAATCTACGGCTGCAGCCGCTGAAGTTGGTTTTGAAGGACCTTGATCTACAGACTGTGTGTCTCTTGTTTAGGATTTCAACAGGATTGTATAGAAGTTGAGTATGCTTGCAATTGATTGTGTTCAATATTAATAATTGGCGACCTGTCAGGTCTTGGCACTGCTAGTAATGTTCTGTTGAAATTGGCACGTTGGAAAAAGACTGTGTCAATAACTTAACCTATGAATTGTGTGTATTTCAGAAAATTTAAGAAAGTTTGGCAAAGCGCCCGGAAAGGTGGAAGTACAATCTTTCTATGACGTTTTAAGCAGATAGCAGGAATGTTTTCTACCCCAAAAGCACAGTCGTTTATAAGGCCTTGTGTCATTTGTTCAACCTCAGCTAAGTCGGTGGGGAGTAAAACAAATGATTGTGTGAATTAGTTTTTAGTGTGTATTTCAGGGAATCGATGATTGCTAGGTAGTATTTTCGCAGCAAGATTTTTGCCCATCTTTGCAAAAAATTAATTAATATTCTTCAAGTCGTCGTGCGGATTGCCTTTCAATAGTAGTTCAATAGTTCAATAGGTACGTCCTTGTGTTTTTCGCGTTTGTCACCGTCTTAATTGCTTCTTCTTAAATACATAGAAATATGCTTCAACGAGGTAAAGGATTATTTAAATAAATAAAATCACCTTTATAATATGATTGTATTTATTCACATAACACCGACAATCGAGGAATATAATATTATTATAATGTGAACTTTATAATATCACAATTAATTGATCACTTATAATTAAGTTCAGATAAGTCTTTTTTATCGAAAAATATATTGATTCTATCGAGTAGTTGTGGGTCGGTGACAGTTTTGGCGAGTTGCACAAAACCACTCTGCAGTACTGGGTGGATGAGTTGGAACCTCTCCAGCGAAAACGTTAGGACCAATTCCAGATATGCCATTAAAATATTTTGGAAGCAATTACGTTGCACTTCAGTATCCTGAAAAAGACAAATAAGTGTTAAAATCGGCTGAATGTTGGCAACAATCGTTTCAGAATGGCTGATCAGCACAATTTACTAACACTCTGCCCCTCTGACAAATCTTATGTTATGTGCTGTAGTTGGATAACAGAAAATAATTTCACACATGAGGTTAGAGCAGAGATAAAAACTAAATTCGTCTTATTACAAAACGAGACATAACTTAAATTCTAGCCTATTTAGTTTTTGCATTCCTAACTATATTTCGAATTAACCAAAGTTCTTAATACAAAAATTACAAATTATAACACCCCACTCATTTGTGCTCAGCACCGTACTGCGCTCAAAACGAGTTAGTTGTATTGAAAACAACAACCGTCCGGTCCATGCGCAGTACAACTCCCTCACCGCTCGCGGCGCTGCCGCAGTTCTACAGAAAAAGCTACGGTTTCCTAGGAGACCATTTCTGTCACATCCATAGCGGACGTCATGAAAATCTGTCATTTTCACCAGAATCAGAACTTTATTTGCTATGAACGTAGGTAGAGATAAAAAAATTGTACATGAACTAATGAGATCGGCTACAGTAACCAGTATTTGACATTAAGGTGACAAAAAACGCTCTATATATGGACAACACGGCCGCATGCGACGGTCACCGCTCTTCTAGGAAACCGTAGCTTTAAATTGAAAAAGCCTATACGTTTTTAATTTGAAAACTGGCATGATGGTTTTAGCATTCTCTTAAGAAAATCTTGTTTTGTAATAAAATTAACGTAATAAAATTAAAGTTACGTGACTGTATTCAACTAGAACATTATTTTCTCACCTTGCTAATACTCAAAGCTCGTTGTTGTTCTATTTCCGGGGGCACGGGTTGTGGTGGTAATATCGGTTCAGCTACTTTGGTCTTTTCATACGAGGGTCCATCACAGATCGTAATATTCACTTTACGTGTATCTATGTTATGATTTTCTATTATATCCGGCACACTGCCTTTCTTTTCCTTTATTGGAGTCTCTTTGATCCTCTCTGTTTCTTGTGACAAATTACCGTTTACAAGTTTGTTTTCATTAGAATCGGAGATTTGCTCGTTATCTATATCAGTTTCAGGAGCTTCCTCAACTGTGTCATCCACAATGTTCTTTTTTGATGGTATGTTATCAGAGTGGATCTCTACAGTGATAGATCCTTGACTATTAGCTTTGAAATCAGCGAATGTAAATGGTCTTGGTTTTTCAACACCCTTTTCTGGGGTATTGCTTAATTTTTCGTTGATTACGGCCGGTTCATCAGTGTTTTCATTAGGTTCCTGGGCGTAATACTGGTCGTAATGAGTTGAAGAATTATCACTTTCTACTGAGCTGCAGGACATCCTTTCTTTAATATCATGGTCATCAAAGTCCGATACGCTTATCAGATGTTTTACATAGTTGTGACAAAGCAACTCCCATGTATGTTTTAAATCGAATATTTTTGTCACAAATCGATCATATTCCAGTGTCAAATTCAATGTAGTTGTGTAATTGTGCAATATAATAGATATATCGGTCGATTTTAGTTTAAACATGTGAACGCCATTAAAGAATATCTCTGTCAAAGCAATGATTTTTATAAGCCATGAAGAGGTGGTTTGCTTGTAAAGGTTTGCTGCGTGATCCAAGTTGGATACTTTTTGAACAAGAAACTTCAAACCTGGCCTTGAATCAAATTGCATGGCTCTTGTGAATGATAATTCCAAACTTCTCAGCAACAAGTCAGTGTTGTCACTGTTAAGGAAGAACTTGTAATTGCAAACGTTGGACCCTGTTTTGAGACTATCCAGTAAGATACTGTTAATACCTTGGAAGACATCGGACGATGCTTGGATTAGTACGGTTGCAATTATTTGAACCAGTATTTGATGTGCCAATAATCCGACAACCAGTCCTCTATGAGGGATTCTTACGGTGTATAACTCTGGATTCAAGGAGTTTACTGACTCTTGGAGATAAATCAGGAATATATAACTCCGATCATCAATCAACATCAAATTATGGGATGAATTCTTAGGAGTTATTTTAGCATGCCCATCCCCTTTCAATTGTTCAGTTAGGAACACCTGTTGCGCCATTGCATGCAGTCTTACATTATCGTTAACCGAACAATCCCGTCTTGCTGCTACTTTTACTATAGCTAAATCTCCATAGAAACTATTTGAGTTCTCTTTGAAAGCATAGGTCAGTTGCTTAAGAGGCGTCAAGCTAACGTTACAAGCTCTGTGCAGACTTGTGCAAACGATTTCCCATTGATTGTCAGTTAGAAGATGTCCTGATGTTAAAATTATATGCCTTATGCATGACGCTCCTAGTCTAGCGATTGGTTCTTGCGGTTGAGCGATGCATTCAACTAGAATCAACATGATTTGTTTCAAAGCGAAAGTTGCTTCTACACTCTCAATGGGTTCTATTTCCTCTCCATCACCCTTCTCATCGACCGTAGATCGTTCAATGTTTATTTGCTGTAAATGATGTAGGTATACTACAATAGTATCTGTCGTCATGCCACAGCATTGCTTGAAGTTTGGCATCACACTGTCCCAGTGAGTATTAACGTTTGCAATTTGCCTAAGCCAGTTTTGAACTGTTGGCAAAAGAAGGTGGTTTATGCAATGTAGGCCAAAATGAGTACCAGGTACTTCAACTGTGTTCCTTAACAGTTTGAATAAGGTTTCCATAGCTGCCGGCTGATTCTTCTTTGAACAAACGACAGTAGCTGATATCAAACCCTCAATGAGAACGTACCATACTTTGAGTATGTTACTTGGTTTATCAAGTTTTAAAAGGCAGTTGTTTGTGGTATTCGAAGGAGGAAGACTTGTTGATAACTTTCTATATGAGATGAGATCTTCTTCATAGTGATCATTAGAAATAAATTTGGTGATATCAAGAGAAGCACTGGGTATTATAGGGTCCACAACACACAATGGCATGTCTCCTTTGATTCTATTACCCGTATTGAAAATAGGACATTTCGGCATATTGTACATCATTGTTAAAATGTCTGCGCAGCTTTCCAAGTGGTATAGTGCCTCTCTACACATATCTACAATGACTTTTTCTGATTTCTCTTCACTGAGCGGTATGAATTTGCTATTCTTTGAGAATTTCAAACTAAGGCTAGGTTTAGATTGAGTTGGTGTAGTAGCCTTCTTTGGCTTAACTTCAGTAGCCTGTACTTCTTCATAGTGCAGTCCTTTGATATGACTTAAAAGGCACAGTATACAGTCAAGAGCTGCGTTTGAGAATACGAGAGTATTGTCTGTACTGAGAAAGACTTTGAATATTTCCAAGATGGCGGAGTATTGGTTCGAATTGTTGGCAGCTCGCAATGTGTTGAATAGCGGCCTCCAGCCTGATCTTATTTCCATTCTGTTTGTCTCCACGAATTCACAGATGCAGGAAATGATTTGTTCCTGGAGACAAGTAATTCATTAAGTTAATTCTGCTTATGACTATATTCAATATTAATTGCAGTATGTTATAGTTACCTGTATATCATCATCACACAGTTCCAAGCATAGAAGGTTCTCGAACGGTTTCAGCAACGCCTCGTTAAAGTGGAAGTGTGGTAACTCTACTTGTTGGTTGAGTAGAGCAGTTGCACAGTCGTGCAGACACTGGATAGCTAGGCTTGCGATTTGGATGTCCTTGTGGCATGCCGCCTGTGGAGTTTAAGAAATTATAGCTTCATGCGAAATTCAAATTACACAGTATGCTCAAATTTAGTTTTAATTGGATTTTATGTGGAATTAGGGTTAGACCAGCAAAAGAGTAAAGCTAGATATTTTGTGAATTGTTTAAACATTTTCATGAAACAGACAGCATTACTTAGTACTTTTGTGTTATGGTAATGTAAAGTTGGGCATTTTGACCATATTTAGAAATTTAGAAGCAGATGTCAAGAATGCAATTACTAGAGTGCTACAAAAATCTTTTAGCACCTTAATGACATTGATAGGCGTTTTTCGTAAATATTTTCACATTGGCAGAATTGTCGACATCGGCACCATTGCCATAATCAAAAATAGACATTATAACAGAAATTGCAAAAAAAAAATGGCGGCGTAAGGTTAGGTTAGGTCTGATAATGGCCACATGGTGAAAGTCCTTGTAGCGCTATATCTACATGTGTCGAACGCCACATAAATTGACAGCCATCGAGCTTAAGTTGATTATTACCTGCATAAAATGCGGTCCCACAACTGTCCATACCGCCATCCTATGTGCGAGCGGCCGGGCAGCTCGCAGACAGCGGAGCGCCACATCTCCTGCGCGACACAACGCTCTGGCTGCTTCCCCTCCCGCACCCCGGCCTCCGCCCCCTGCGGCTCCCCGCCGCCACCACCACGCGTTGTTGTTAGCTACGTCTACCTCCCAGGAGCAGAACAACTAGGGAAAGACAACGCCGTTTTTATTACCATAAGATATCGAAAACGAATAAGTCATGTATGAAAAAATATGGAAAGATTTTGACACCAAGGAACAAAGCCTTCTAAAATTGGAATACTAGATACCGATTTTTTTATTTAGCGGGGGAAATATCATGTTAGATGCAGAGTCTGTAGTTAATTCAGATAATTACATAAGACCATTATTGTGACTGCCTGCAATTAACTATTGTCTTAATAAGAAATCACTTCTTACTAATCGATGTTGGTGCGCCACCAGCCTTTGCAGCGCTGCCTTCAGCGTAGGCAGCGTGGTAGTGGCTGCTAGACGAGTGAACAACGTGTCGGCTGCAGCGGTCAGCGCGCAGCACACTCGAGCCGCACCAGATCCGGATATTACGTTGCCTCCCTGGATAGTAAAAAAAACAAAAACTATAAGAATGTCTTCTCACCTCATGAAGTCATGATATACAGATATACATGATATATAGTAGCTAGCAAATATTTACTAAAATATAACAATTTAAACGGTGATTTTCTAACTTACCTCTTGTCTGCATGTTTCTACAATTTTCGCCACTGACATGTCATTGGTTAAATGGTTCTCGAACACAGGCTGCAAGAAGTTAAAGACGTCCACGCTACGGAGAAACAAATGATCATCAACAAGGTAGGTCTCATAAGTCACAAATCAAGACGAAATAATATGATCCCAGTTGGATAAAATTTTCTATCTTGGCTTAAAAAAAGTGTCTCAAATAATGTCAAAACTCACCAAGTTTCATCATTTTTACCATCTAACCCCAACTTAGCATCAGCTTGTAGTATGGAAACGGTTTTATTCCTGCCAGTTTGCATGGTGACTATTGGAGTAGCATTGTTCCCTTGATGTCCGAACAAAGAATGCTCAAAACTGGACACGTATTGACAGGCTGCGAAAATATGCTCCCAGCATTCCGGAGCTCTTGATCCAAGTTCCAAACCACCTATGAAAAATTGTGGATTATTTTTATAGTTCTGACTATTGAAAATGATGGTCTTCGGTCAAAGCCAAAATATTTCACATAATAACTTCGTCTTGTGTTGGGCGCTAATAAACTTTTTGATCTCAAGCATCCGACTATTCAGAGATTTTAATAAAATCAGTTAGTCATCATTTAAACACTACGCTTCGTAATTGTGTCATCTATTAGGAAGACCATTTTCAGAACCTTTTGAAATGAACTTACCTGTAATCAGTATGTCTAAAGACAGAGCATGCGTGGATAATATCTTGCCGTTCGGTGGTTGTGAGATGGCGGAGTTGGCCAAAAGAGCTAGTATACTGCTACAACGGTTTTGTAAGCTCAAAGTATTGCTTACTCTTGCAGCCTAAAATTGTAACATCTTATTACATAATAAAATTGTAAAATCATAATAAAAATTATGTTAATTTCTCTTGTATCGTCAATTAATTAAAGAATGGTTAGTTGCTAACTGGCATGATTATCAAATAAAGTGGCCATTTCACATTATAATACTAGTCAATACCTTATGTAGTCCTTCAAGGCATTGAATCGTTAGCCCCTCCCAAGCAATCCGCTTCCTTTTCCCTAAAGTATTTATTTTCTTCGATATCATGCCGTGCAGTTTTTGTTTTTTGTTACCGTATCCCGATAGCGGTACACTTAATACCGTAACCATGGAATCCCAAATACAAGTTAATATCCTGAAAGAATTCTTGTGTTGTAGAAATTTGATACAAAAAGTTTGAACGCATAGGAAAAGTCGTTTTTTTTTTACCTTCTAGCCCAACGCAAACTAGCATCATGCTGCGGGGAGTCAATTGTGTTATTATACAAACAGGAGACTTCTTTCAACTTCTGCCAGTCTGACATAACTGGACTTTGATCTAAACCGCCAAGATCTGTCGAAATATACTTTAATATTAAGATATCATCGAGATAAAAACCACTTTGGAAATTAAAGTTTATGCTCTTAGATGAATGATTGGTCTCGAGCGCAGCGAGAGCAATCATTTATCTAAAAACACTTTTTCTGATCTGACATAACACATAATATATCATGATATCATCACGTCTGTATTCCCCGAAGAATAACTTTATTTCATGACCATTGTTTTCTTTTATGTAGGGTTTGCTATCTCAGGTTGAACGTTCTTACCTGACAGTAAATGTATAAGAGGATGGTCAGTAGTCGGAACTCCTTTCAGTAGATCAGTGGCAAGCACTTGCTGGTACAATTCCCTCAGCCATGTCGCCGATAGATATACCAGCACACCGCTGCCTTGCACTTCATCTACAAACTCGTCTTCTGTTAGAGATACTTGGACCTAATGTGGAAAAATAAGTTTTTTGTTGAATGATCGTTGTGTAGGTACAGTCAAATTAACCAGCACCCTAATTGCGTAACACATTTTCGTAAACGAATACGACTAATCTGTTTGATTTTGACGGTTCAAGAACATTCATTGCGTTCTATATATTGTTGAGCAGAATTTTTATCGAACTCAAGAAGCAATGGATTAGCAATCTGTTTCAAAACGATTCAGATTCCGATTGATTGTGTATTACGCAATTAGGGTGAAGTAGGGGAGACTGGGTACGGTTGAAACGGTGGACGATTGAAACAAAGCAAATACCTCGTGATCCGTGCGTGATGAGGTGAGGGGTGCAAGGGGTAAACGAAGCAAGCAAGGGTATGAAAGTTAGAGTATTGCGAGTTTTATATCGTTTTGATTGAAGTTTGGCAAATATGGCTGTATGACTAGTTTTCGTTCAAATTTATTATCATTCTTACTGTGAACCGTTTTATAACTAGACCCGGTTGGGGACAGTTAAAACAATTTTTGTAGGTACGGTTGAAACAGTGTACTTTTTTTTTTTTTTATTGATCAAAGAAATAGTTTACATTTGATAACACGGAAACATACCACACAAACCATCGCGGGTTTAACAGCGGTATGGCCAGACACGGCAACTCGGTGCCACTACTTAGGTATTAACTGTACGAGTACATGACTGTTTTTAAGTATTTTTTTTTTCTAGATCGCACTGCAATCCAGAAAGTATTTTTTTAAAACCTTCGAGCAGTTCTTCGCATTCATTACATTACAAATTTCAATAGGTAAATCATTCATATATGATGGCAGAATGCATTCCCACATCCGCGCTCCATAAGCGTTATTAGATTTAGGTTCGATAAATGTGGGTAAGTAGGTCAAAACACGCAACGACTTTGGTCTTACGTATTTACGCATGTTACTTAAATTATGGTAATTATCACTTAAAACACGTAAACGTACCTTGTCAAAGACATTTACAATTCGGCAGTGCTTAAATAACCCCGTGGCATTATCTTGGAACTCATGTTTTATTCTAGTGGGTACAATTGTTTTCAAAATACGTAACTGTAACTTGTAAATGTCCTCGACGTAAGTCTTGTATGAACGCCCGTAGCTACTTAGGCCGTAATCAATAACGGAGTCGGCCAGTGCCAAATACAATGTTCTAAGTGTTCTATAGGGTAGTTTATACTTAAGTGTCGATAACTTTGCTAATATTGACCTAAGCTTATTACATACATGGTCAATGTGCGGCCGCCAGTGGAAATTACTATCTATTATCACACCAAGATACATATGTTGGGTCACCAACTCTAATTTCTGGCAACTGCACGCTGTGACGGGTCGGTGAAGACACAGATGCTCATGGGCAACTACAAAAGGCACACAAGACGCCACCAGGTAAGGCGAGTGTATATGCAGTAGTTCGGTTTTTTTCGCATTAATTACAAGGCCAACGTCGTGAGCCCACTTACATAAGAGGTCGAAGTTACTCTGCATCACTCTCTGTGCCTCCCGTATGTCTTTGTGTGCAGCAACCAAACATGTATCGTCAGCAAATTGGTACACGGAGCCTTCCGTGAAAATGTTACACATGTCGTTCACGTACAGTAAGTATTCGGTCGGCCCGAGAATCGAACCTTGTGCTGTGCCTTTATCGGTTGGAATCATGCTACTTAGTGAACCTGAGACATTCACCGACGTAAAGCGATTTCTGTGGTAGTTTTTAAACCATTCCAAGAATGGACCCCGTATACCATTTTGCTGTAATTTATTAAATAGTGTCTTATATTCTAAACATTCAAAAGCTTTGCTAAAGTCAATGAGGACAACAAGTACGTGTTCACGATTGTTCAGACACCCGTTGACCTCATCACTAAACTTAGATAATAATTGTGAGGTATTTTTATTTTTTTGAAAGCCGTACTGTTTCTCATTAATAACCTCATTTGATTTTAAAAAATTGTTAATTTCTAGTCCGAGATACCTCTCAATCATCTTATCAATACATGATAAAATAGTTATAGGCCTGTAGTTGTTAACATCTGTAGTTGTCATCATCATCAACAACTTCTAATGTTCTTGTATCTTAGATGCCAAGGGTACGACAAAGGAAGACTTCGAGAGGTCAGGCCAACTTATCAACGTACAAACAAGCCTATGAAGATGTAAAAGCCGCATCTTCGTTAAGAACAGCGGCAGAAAAGAATGGACTGAACCACTGTTCCTTGTTGAGGTATGTACGTTAATGAGATGCGACTGGTGGCGATGAAAATCTGATGAACAAGAAATGGGATATAAAGCTCACAATCGAGTGTTTAACCAACAACAAGACACGCTCTTCTCTTTCTATGTTATGTTTGCATCAATTGTGATTCCGATTGATCTCGTAACCACTTAAGTATTTTTGTTTAAAATATAGATTTTTATACAAATATTAAGTCTCTAGCTTTTCTTAACCTATTTTATAGCTGTGTAACCTATTTAAGTGGTAAAGCTTTTTTAAAGCTGTTGAATTTTATTCTCTTAAACAAAAAGTATATTATTATTATTGCGTTTATTTCGGATCATACATTGGTTAACACACAATCCATATAGTATTAGTAACAACGACTTAAAAACTATGTTAGTAAAACTTACAACCTAACCTAACAACAACTAATACCTACGTGGCTCAACACAAGTTGGCACGTGCCTCTGCACCCAGTGCCTAATAAAGGGGCTGTCCACCTTGTCAAATAATGTTTTTAGGATGCTGTTGGAGCCTCCGCGCAACCTACCCATTATTGACGCCGCCCTTTTTCTCATTATGGCATGAAAATCATCAACACGGGCTTCCGCGAACATCTGCGAGGCACTGCAGAAGCGCGGAAGCCCCATCAACATCCTAAATCCATTGTTATACTGAACGCGTAGGGCGTTGTAGGCCCTCCGAGTATACTTCACCCACAAGCTGCACGTGTAGAAGGTTTGGCAGTAGGCCTTAAAAAGATACACCTTCACAGCCCCACTACAGCGTGCAAACCTGCGGGCTACCATATTGCAGCGAACCGCCATCGCCCTACGCTCCCTGTCCAAATCTGCATCATCAGATAAGTCCTCCGTGATCACATGTCCTAGGTAGTTCACCTGAGCAACACGCTGCACTGGTGTCCCACTTATAGTCACTGGAGGAACGTTACCTAACGATGCATGTTTACACTTAAAAATCACCATTTGCGATTTCTTGGCGTTGTATGTAAGCCCATGTGTCGCAGCATAGGATTCACATACAACAAGCAATTTCCGGAGTGCACTGATTGATGGGCTCAGCAGCACCATATCGTCTGCATAACTCAGATTATTAACCATTACACCATCTATTGAACAGCCGACCTTGGTTCTGCTGAGCTCATCAATTAGGTCATTTACGTACAGGTTAAACAAAGCAGGCGATGTCAACCCACCCTGTCTCACTCCACACTCCAACAAGTACGGCTCGGAATACACATTATTCCACCTCACTCGATTTGTTTGCGAGCCGTACCAGAACTTCAACAAGTTAACTAGCTCTGTAGGAAAATTTAAGCTATGAAGTTTAGACCATAGCTTCTCATAGGATACGAGGTCAAAAGCCTTTGAAAGGTCAAGAAAGGCAGCATAAACTGGCGTCTTTCTGTCCGTATAATAGCTTAGTTTTATAGAAGTTGTGTATATAGAAGTTTACTTTTTTCGCTTGTTTATATATGCATCAAAATTTAGATGTTGATAGAAATAATGTTTAAAGTTTTACTCAAAGTGTTATGTTGTCTGAAGTGCTAAAATCCAGTTTATAATTAATGCTGTTGAATTTTGAGAAATATAATAGCAAGGTGTACACAAAGATTTAAAAAAAAAAACGTCATCAACATCTGATTATTACATTATTTGAGTTGTACTTAATATAAACCTTTGAAGGCTGACGTGAAAGAATTGAATATTAATAAAACAATATTTGTGATGTTGAACTGTACCATTAAGAGTCGTAAAATATTATTAGAAGATGAATAAAATATGTAAATTCATTATATTTTGTATTATTTGCATGTTATTCAATTGACCCCAGGCTCTGTTTCAACCGACCCTGGCTTTGGGACGGTTGAAACAAAATACGTTTTTTGTTTGATTAGTTTTTACACATAAAAAAACAATACTACAATAAAATACAATACAGTGATCTCAAATAACATTGGCCATTAGTAGACAGATAGATGGTCCTTTAGTTAATATAATTTCGTCATCGCTCGCTTAACTAATCCCGATGCAATGGACGATAATCGCTCAAATGTTTCAACCGTACCCAGTCTACCCTGCAGGGGTGGTTTTCATAGTGCAAGTGTTACTACTGAAGTGCGGCTACACAAAGTTGGGGTTGCATGACTTAACTTTTTGTACAATATTTCAATTATAGTAATTCTGGTTGTTAATCGCCGCGATATTTTAATCTAAAAATCATACGCGCTTAACGTCAGCGTTCACTTGAACACTTTACCAGTTAAAAAATAAATGCGATATATCAATCAGTCTACACATATACTCACACTAGGTTGATTATAGAAATTAGTTCTCCGTTGCTTGAGAGTCAGTAGCAGGGCCGCGTAAGTAGCAAGGTATACTCCATCTGCATTCATAATACAAGCTGTAGCGGGTGGTTGAGCGGCGTTGTGTTGACAGCATTTTGATGCGAACTCTTGCATTGCTTCGTCCACCTGATTATTAAAATTAAAAATGGAATTAGCCCAATGAGGGTGTAATGTACAAAAATGGAATTAGCCCAATGAGGGTGTAATGTACTGGAATTAATATATTTTTCAGTTCCGATAAAATACATTTCAGGAGCAGTAGTCCTCTCAATAACTGCAGTAAATATGACCATGTCTCTGCGCATCGGTCGCATCTCAAGTGGTTGCCCATACGTCAGCGCAGAGAGCAAAAGGCGCTGACCACCTTGTTTTCATTTCTTGATTCTACCTCTTCCCCTGGTTATCTAGCCCTCCACTTTCAGTACATTTGCGCCAAGCAATAGAAATCTTCGTTCATCACACAATCGTCTTCTTCAATGTCCCACTTACCGCACATATCTTATCTCTTTGTGGAATGCACTCCCCAAGAAATCAGGAAAGCAAAGTCAAAGCATTTATTTCAAATAAAAAGGCACTTTTGAATGTCAAAATTTACATTAAAATATAACTGATTCTAGGCGCCACTTCCAAAAAGTAGTTTCGTATGGAGAAGAAGGGGCTTGAAACTCCACCGTTACTCTTTTAAAATGTTTTACAATATTTTGTATACATTAATTATATTTTTATATGTGAAGACGATGCACCAAGAATAAAAATACTATACCACAATTGTAATGATAGGTACATTGTGCTCACATATTTACAAACATTGTAAAAATATATGATTTTCCTAAAATATTAACTAGGAATAAGTCAGTGTGTGAGTAAAGTAAAAATAATAAATTATACAATACAATAAGCAACTAGTATGATTTTGTCTAGCCTCAGAATCTAGATTATCCTATGGAGCAGGACCAGCATGTTTCCAAGCATTCTTATCTAGGATATAATCCTCTAATTTGTAATATGCTTGTTTACAAAGTGTTTTTTAACATGAGTTTTAAACTTTCTTTCATTTACTTGTAATATTTCACAAGGTATTTTGTTGTAACATTTAACACAGTACCCCATAAAAGATGTATGTACTTTAGATAGTCTGAAAAATGGTTGATCTATTTTATTTTAATTTCTAGTGTTAACATGATGTCTATCACTTATTTGATTAAATAGATGCAGATTTTTTCTAACATACATAATATTTTCATAAATGAACTGGCAAGGTACCGTCATTATATTAATCTTCTTAAATAGTTCCCTATGTGATTCGCGGCGACTTAGATTGTTTATGGCTCTGACAGCTCTCTTTTGCAAAATAAAAATGGATTCAATGTCCGCAGCCCTACCCCACAGTAAAATGACGTATGACTTAATGCTGTGGAAGTAGCTAAAATAAACCAAACGCGCGGTTTCTACGTCTGTTAACTGTCTTATCTTTCTAACAGCATACGCGGCCGAGCTTAGTCGCCCGGCGAGAGATGTTATATGGGGTCCCCATTGTAACTTCTCGTCTAGCGTGATTCCTAGGAAAACCGTCTGATAAATAAATTCCAGTTTTTCTCCTTTCAATATGATGTCACATTCGCTATTTCTAACATTAGGTAATTTAAATCGAATGAATTTGGTTGGTATTTATTGGTAGGATGGCACCCAACCGATTATCCCCCAGCCCGATCACTATGTACGGTAAGCCGATCCCCTGGGAGAAGCAAGCCAAATACCTAGGCGTGATCCTCGATGAAAACCTTACCTTTAAGGCTCATATTAAGGCGGTTCGCGCGCGCCTCCTTCGCTCTTAGCAGGCTCCACTTCGTACTGACAGCCCGTAGTAAACTGTCCCTTAAATGCAAGCTCCGCATTTACACCGCAGTCATCCGTCCCATCATGACCTATGCCTGCGTTGTATTTGCGCACGCTCACCCACGTCATCTCCATAAGATGCAGACCCTCCAAAACTGTTTCCTCAGAAGGGTTACGGGTGCCCCTTACTATGTCCGAAACATAGATCTTCACGTCGACCTTAAAATGCCAACCATAAAACAGTTCATGAAACGCTTATCTAAGCGTTTCTTCGACTGCGGCATCAAACATTCTAACCCCCTGATTACAGCGGCCGCCCGCTACACTCCCTCTCGCATTAGTAGTATTCGCCGACCAAGGCATACTTTAATCGCCCCCCAACGACGCCACTACCCTCCTCCAGGAGAGTAGTAAGGCCACCAGCACGCTACCACAGATATTATAATACTACGTACAGATACCCAATCCCATATAAAGAAATGACACCTCCCTAAGTCTGGCAATTGAGCTGGCAATATTTCGTCATCAAAATGTTCAACAGATGGCAGCATCAGCGATTCACTAATTGCCAGAGACTGCAGTTTTACAACGCCATCTAATAGTCGACCTACTTTTAAAACGTTTCGTGCCATCCTTTTTAATTAAAGTTTTATACTTCCGGTTTCAGAAAAACATGTAAATAGCTTTCTTTTATATTTTTATGTAAAGAAATAGATTTAAAATAAGTTGTTTGATTTAAATTTGTGACTAGAATAGTTGTTTTGAAGACAGGACAAATTGAGTAAAACGCCATCTATTGCAAAGAGCTCTAAACAAAATGATTAACAGATGGCTACTTTTATCATTATATGGGTTCGAATTGTAGTTAAAAGCTTCATTTATGTTTTTTTGTTGAAAAACGAGTGTGAAAAGATAAATGAGCATTTAACAAGGAAGTCTTGATTTTTACTAATCTTACTTTAGCGAAAATTCTGCCGTTTATCGCTTTCTAATGATTGTTAATTTCATAATGGTTACCTATGCTGCCATCTATTATTATTTTTGAAGACTAATTATAAAATGTTCTAGTTGAGACCCCATGACGCTACATAAGCCCAAAACCCGATCGACGTCCTACCGTCCTCGCCGCCGAGGCCCGCCGCGACGCCCAAATCCACGCCCGTCCCGACCCTTGCTCGAGCCAGCCCGCGACGCTGAGCCTGTAGCTTTAAATTCGTCCCTAAATAATATCAATCCTGATCCAGCTAGTCATTTGCTGCCCTCTTCCAGCGACGCCCTAAGCCGAGGTTCGGACCCCACAGGGGGTGCCCTTAGCGTTGTCGCTTAGTTTTAGTTAGTATATAAGTTTAAGTCCTGGCTGGAAGCCTTAAGTTATTAGGGAATCCACAGGCAAGTCCGTTTAAGCAGACGACAGCCTCATAGGTTGACCTGCGAGATGCCAAACAAACAAACAAACCAACCGATTATCCTTTAAAGTTCGTGAGCACCTTTGCAAGAAGCTGGCAGTATTATCATAAAGGTATAGTTTTCTTATTGTTTGTCGTATTTGTTTTTAGTATATTCATATGTTTATTTATTTTGTTTATATTTATATATTATTAGGTATATACAACTTTTTTTTTATATCCCATAACTCTAGGGTTTGATTGAGACCCTATCAAAGAATCAACTGGCATAAGAATTTTGTTTCAAACATACTTTTTTTTTTTATAATTCGACAAAGTCACGATTATAAATGTAAAACACCCTTACGTGAAATATGACAACGTCTCATTTTCTTAGCTTTAAATATGAATGATTGGTTTGATTAAAAAAGAAATTACTCGTATTTATCAATTAAACTTAGATACCTACACACACATATTATGATTGATGATATCTCCGAAACTATGCATTTTTGGACCACCTATTCTAGGAGTTTTAGTATTATTTTTACCAACAGAATATAACCCTAGAGTTGTGGGATAAAAAAACAGGTTGTATATTATATTTAGTGTTTAGGTTTATGCGTGTTCATATATTTAAAATATTTATTCCCAAATGTTTATTTATTTATAAATTGCACCTACCACTGTTTGTCTCTGCATCACTCTAAGGTTGACTGGTAGGAAATGTCTATGGCATTAAGTTCGCCTCTGTACATCCGTGTGCGTAAAGTATTAAATAAATAAATAATACCAACGGCTCCATACCTAACTGTATTGTTTTAATTGTTACCTACCTCGATACAAGTTCGGAGATTGAGCAGCTTTGGGAGAAGAGAGTTTTGCAGAGTTTTGATAAATTGCCGCGCGTTGTGCCTTTCCAAATCTACGTTGCATTCTGTTATGGTGCATCTACAAACAAAGAATATGTTTTATATCTAAGCTTATGTTGAATTTGTAAAATCGTTTATTGAAACCACAAGACTGACGATTTGTACGTTGGCCTTCCTAGATTAGGGTAAAATCAATCAATAACCCAATCTATCAGTTCTGTAATTTCATCCTGCGGGGTAATTGCAAAACACACTAACAGTAGCAATGTCTTTCATTTAGACAGTTCCACAACATTCATTGCGTTATTTAGGTTGTTGAGTAAACCAATTTTTCTATCATATAAAGCAATGAATTCGCGATATCCATCAAAATCATTCAGATTGTGACGCAATTGGGGTGCTGAGTTTTTTGTAGGCTCGCTACAGTTTTTTTGCTATACTTAGTTTTCTGATTCATTCCATTTTTCGTAGATAACTTTTGCTCCACCAACTAATCTTACCTTCCCAGGTTTAAAGTCTTCGGCACAGCCCTAGGTTTGTCATGAAGTGTATTCTTGTCACTATCGTTTGATGCAGGGTTACTAGCTCTTGAAGGTAGGAAAACATTATCTGCATCAGAGTCCGCTTCTCCATCGCTGCCCGAACTTGCGTTTTCTGGGCCAGATGTATCTGCCAAGTAAGTGCAGGGTGTGAAAAGAGCCTTCACGAAGCCTTCATCTACGCATTCTGTACATCAAACTAAGTAAGTTTGACGAAAAATAATATAAAATACTGGGAATCGACTTTTATTTATGTTGTGATAATTCGCTGTTAACGGTAGACCACAATGTAACGCATACAAAACGTTGTTTATGGGTTCATGTAACAGTACAAGGACCGTGGGTGTATTTCAAGTGATGTATGATATTTAAAACTCGTTTTCGTAAAAAAAGTTAGAACTTTGACCAGTATGCTCCAGTTAAAAAAAAAACATTATAATGGAAAGAAGAAGTTACTTTTGGCGTCGTTATGTCTAAGTTATTTTACCGACTTTCTTTAGGAAACTTTCGTTACAAGTTATGCATAATCTTGTACACTTACCTGATGAATCTTGTTCCTTTATTTCACTACTTTGTAACACAGCCACCACATCTCTGAAACAAAACAGTCATGAAAAAATAAAAATATTATTACGGTATGTTTCTGTTTCCTAGCGTAAATCATTCAAAGGGTTAAAAAGTATGATTAGTTGAGTTTTTGTCAAGTATGAAACAGCAGATCATTTTTAATGACGGAATTTAACCTATAGTAAAAGATTGACGGACTCTTAACACCCATGGGCGTTATAATAATAAAACTTCAATTTTGTCTGGTTCAGTGTCCGTCAACGATCACTATACATTATAAGACACAAGTCCCCGCCGCGTCTGTCTGTCTGTCTGACCGCGATAAACTAAAAAAGAACCGCACAGATTTTCATACGGTTTTCACCAATGGATGGAGTGATTCATGAGGAAGGTTTAGCAACCATATTCTAAGTATTAACCCTAAAAGGTACTCGATTAACAACTCTGTTAAAGAGACCTCAAGGCGTGCCTCGGTAGATCCTCAAAATCGGTATTCATAGTCGTCAGATTAGGACCCCTCGAATGAGTGTGAGTCGAGGTGATACGTCACAGATACGTCATTATTCAATAACCTCTTCAAAAACATTATGAAAATCGGTTAAAATAAGTACGCGTTTTGTAACATAAATTACATTAAATAATGATTTATACAGTAGATTAAGCTTCAGCATTATTTTAATTTGTTTACATAAGAAACCAAATTGCCGACGTCTTAATTTACCGCAATGCGCGTGACCTTGGGTCGCCACAGCAGAACTCGTTTGTGTAGCGACCACTTGTTCCCTCGCCCCTGTGGCCAATACACAGTTCCGTCTTTACCTGTAAGGGCTTGGCAATCTAGCTAATGTCTGATAAGTCAAAGGTCCCGTATAATCAGCATTATGCAGCTTCGGCCAGTGTCCCAGTATAAGCGTGGCTATATCAGGCGATATATACTCCGTGGAGCCGGAACATAGCTTCTCTAGCGCATCCAGTAAAGAGACCACACATTCCGCTGCCGCGGCTACCACTTCTGGGTTACCGCTTCTACCACATTCTTCTATGCCGTCCATTATTCTGTAATGGCAATGGAATTGACGTTACATTCACATTATGACACATGATTACACATGACACATATACATAACACAACTTTATAATAGTTAATTTATGCGATTTTTAACAAACAATGATGTCTCATTGTTTGTTAACAAAAGTCTGATAGGATGAAGAAATATACTACATGATGACAATAGCATGTAGGTAGTTATGGCAAAATACTCTATGGTCATAAGCATATGACTGTGATTCAATATATCCTAGACCTTAACGGGTTAAGATAGTCTATTTTTAAAACTTAAAGAAATCTTTGGACTTACAATCTCACAATCGCCATGTCATCACTATGCCGCTCATGATGGTCCACTTTCTTCAACAGCACCAGCTGGCACAGCCTCTTGGGGTTCTGCAGCAGTTCCCGCGTGCTCCGCAGAGGTTCCACGCGGTGGGACACCGGCGGGTACAGGAGCATGCGGTGGTATAGGGCTTCGAGGACCGGACGTAGGTTTGAAGTTGATCCTACTAGGCGGACCAACTGATTTGCTATGCTGAAATGTGTGTAGTGTCTAAAATTTTGACATACATGTAGCGTGTATCAAAAATGTTAAAAGAAGATGTTGTTTTTCTTTACAATGCACGTTTTATTTTTGCACTTTTTTGAGCTGCCTGAGTCTTCTCAAAGTCAAAGTCAAAGTATTTGTTTCAAATAGGCCCTAAAAGTCACTTTTGAACGTTAACATTTACATTTAAATATAATTGATTCTAGGCGCCCCTTCCAAAAGGTAGTTTCGTATGGAGGAGAAGGGGCGAGAAACTCCACCTTTCACTTTTTTTAATGTTTAGCAATATTTTGTAAACATTTATTATAATTTTTGTGAAGACGATGCACCAATAATAAAAATACTATACCACAACAGGTAAAACTAATTTAAAATAAAGGAAAGACAGATAAATCAATCACGTGATAGGTACATGGGGCTCACATATTTACAAACATTGCAAAAGCACATGATTTCCCTAAAATATTAACTAGGAATAAGTCAGTGTGTGAGTTACGTAAAAATTAACAACAACAAAATAACAATACAAATATACAAATACAATACAATACAATTGAACAAATTATTCAAATGTACCAAACAGTTTTTCTTTATTTGCGTATGTTTTAAAGACCTCTCCAATTACTTCCACTTGTCTCGGTGTTGTGCTTCTTCTCGGTACCAATTTTGAAAGTTTTGTTTGATAAAAACATTGAGAACAAGATTTGCTGTTTGCAACTGTACCTGTAAATAGCTTTAGCTTGTTTGCTGTTGAAGCTGGGTGCGGAGTTTAGAGCACCGGATCCTCTGCCGGAGTCATCGACCAAATGACCGTCGTGCTCCCTGAAATACATATTATTAAAGAGTTCAAAAATCCCGCTGTGGAAAAATCTAGTCTAGCTTGACTTAGAGCCATACCTCACCAGGACGCCTTAGCGACGCAGCCAGGTCGCATCGCCAACAAAATGTATGGTTGGCTGCGTGACCACGCGGACGTTAGCAGTGCCATTCTGTAAAAATCTCACCATGAAAACTAGTCAAATGAGCTGTGATTCCGCCTGACAGTATTGACAGCTCAGTTCTCAACAACTTTACCTAAGTTTTCATGGTGAGATATTTACAAAATAGATACCACTATACGAGTATGTATAGCTGTATGCACTTAGGTTGGCAGCGCTGTACCCTAATTGCGTAATACACAATCAATCGGAATCTGAATAGTTTTGAAACAGATTGCTAATCCATTGCTTCAAATGTTCGATAAAAAAATGTGCTCAACAATGTAAATAACGCAATGAATGTTGTTGAACTGTCAAAATCAAACAGATTAGTCGTAATCGTTTACGAAAATTTGTTACGCAATTAGGCTTCTGACGACGTCGCAATGGCGTCCCGGTGAGAACTTAGTATCAGTAGAGAGAAGAGGATATAGCAATATTACGAAAGCAAACCGATCGACACATTTCGTGTTGCACATCGAGTTTCAGAAAGAGAATATTACATTGGCACAGTCCGCGAGGCCTAAGCTGAGCTTTGCATTTGTGTGAGTACACATAGCGAAGCGTTCTTTGCTTGGCAATCAGCAAATCGGCCAATCGGCCTGAGGCGCTGTGCGATCGCGCGATCACATTGGTGCGATTGGTAATCACTTACACAAATGCGCGGACTGTATGAACGATAGAGAAGACCAATTCGAAGTCAAACTTCTTATAAAGCTCGATGTGAAAAACACAATATTTTTGTTGAAGCCGTCGATAAAAATAGAAAACGAATAAAAAACTTTGTACCTTGATTTAATATTCTTGTCCACCCTAGGAGTTCCAAGGAACGAGATGAGCGATGGACAGAACTTCTGCCAGAGGAAGGTGGTGAAGTGCGAGTTGCCGCACACTCGCTCTGACAGACTTGACATTAGAGTCAGCAAGCAATCTAGGAAGAATAAGGCCAGTGGGTTCTGTTTTGGAGTCCTGTGGATTAATGAGACGATATTTTATAAAGTAGAATAGGTACGGCCGGCTGCTTAATTACAAAACGATTGTTTCGAGTAATGAAAATAATGTTAGCTGGTATAGAAATCGGTGGTGCTAGTTCAAATCATGTTCATAGACTGTAGGTACTACTCTGCAGCAGTCTTACTCGTGCAATTTTAAGAATATTCTTTCAGCTTTAAAGGTTTTTCATAAAATATTGTTCGTAAGTTATAGGTACTTTCCTAAATATGTTAAAATACAATATTCGACTCACAGTTGCGTTTCAGACAGTCGGCTGCATAGATACTGTATGACGGGAATCACTTCGCTGTAGCAACCCACGGCCACTATGTGGTTTCTGCCCAGTGGAGAACCCTCCGACAAGAGCTCTTGGCACTCTTCATCTAAACATAAAGAACAAGAGATTAAATATTGAACAGTGTGATTGGTAGCCAGGTGGGTTGCTCTTTAAAATCCAGGAAAAGTATATGTGCCAAAAACATTTTCCACAACACATTAGCATTGGATGAAAGGCATCGTCGAGAATTTTATCTATCATTATTAGTTGCTACCAGCAATCTCGATGCAATCAGCTGCTGTCAACTCTGCCTTTTGCCTCAGAACCATCCGCACCATACAGTACCATGTTTTCTAATAGTTTGATTACTGCTAAAACCCACCCCGCAGCGACCACAGGCCCACCCGCACAGGCGACCGCTGAGTGAGTTGAGCTCATCGTGATCACCGGCCTTTGTTCCATCGCATTTTCAGAACAATCCAGCTACAGTTTTGAGTCACTCACCTAACTGAGCGCAGTAAGCCCTCAGCGCTTGAGCAGCCGCAGCTCTTGCAGCTGCAGCCACATGCGGCGGTGCAGCCGCAGCCTCTCCGCAGCGTCCACAAGCCCACACGCACAGGCGACCGTTCAGGGTACGCCGCGGAGATAGCGCCAGGGATAGATACATGCGGAAGATTTGTACCTGGCAATTTGAAAAGGTTTTTTATCATGAAATTCCACTGATCAAGAAAGGGCTTCGAAAGATTCTGGCGTAATCTCCAAATTAGTCAAATTATTTCTAGGTACCTGTACGTACGTATACTTTATTAACATTCAGAACTCCAATGTTGAATGTTGGCTGAAGTCATCGTAGTCATTTTCAACCCTAACTAATGCGAACAAAGTTTATTATTATTTGTGTGATTTTACCTGTGTATCAGGTAAGTGATACATAACGGAAGCGGTAGCGCAGAGTAGTTGAGAAGGCATCCATAGTGAGTCATCTTCAGGCTCGATCCCTCGGTGGAACCTGTCATCTCGGAGTATTTTCTATAAGAGAGAAACAAAACAAGAATCAACATCCTAAACTGACAAGTAGTTCCGCTTTAGCAGTCGTCTCCACGGTCTCGTTAACGGAACATTGGCATCATTAATTCAAGGTTTTTTGCGCGGCATGGTTATCTGTATTGATCTACTTTTAGTTCTAGACTCGTCGATCTGATAAGATCGACCTCAGGATGGACTCCCATTGACCGTGGACCGACTTCATATGGTGTGAGCAAGAACATCATCGAAACATTCATCATCATCATCAGTAGTATTCCACTGTTTGAGTTTCGGCCTCGGCCACTCTCATCCAGTTGCTGCCTTGCACAGATCATCGCTCCCCCGAACGGCGACCACTTTACAATTGCCAATAAATAGATAACTTACATGGAACCCCTGTAGGGCGTAGGTGACCAGGCGCGGCCGCTTGGTCTCCAGTGCAGTCTGAAGAGGTAAAAGGCACGCGCGGCGGAGCTCGTATGACGCACGACGTGCATTGTTCTCTTGCATGCATAGTAATTCTACACAAAAATATACCGCCGTCTGTTGATACTCCTTTTAATTACCTATGCATTTATCTGTAATGTCAGCCTGTAGCTGTCCCTCTACTGGGAAAAGGGTCTCCTCTCATGCAGGGAAGGAACGCGCCTACAACGTACACAGAAAAAACTACTCTAAATAACCCACTGTTAAAGTCCTACGTTCGCGGTCGTACATGTAGCAGTTTCGTGTAGCTCAAGCTTTTGATTGGATTTTTGTAGCCTTGTAACAGACACAAAAAAGTCGAAAGTCGAATTCGCGTTCGCCAAACTTCGCAAATATTCAAGAATAATCCTACGAGCCAAGTGAGAGACGTAGAAGAATATTTAAAATTAAAGAATATAGAGATGGAGTACCTCAAGGGCGTGTCTTAAGCCTGGTTCTTTAAATAGGTTTTCAGAGCAGAAGGTAGAAGTCACATTACTAAAGTAGCCTGATGTTAAAGAAAATAATAGAAAATGCCTGTTTATAGCTACATATAAACTACATAAGTGTGAGATAAAAATGTCCTTCACATAAATTATTAATCCGGTTGATAAAAGGTCTGATGATTGCAGCTGGTTGTAGAAGGTGAATACAGATTGTTTTGAATTATTATTAAGAGATACCTAGTAGTAGTAGGTGAAGCGAGTTACTACGTTAATGATTACGAGTCGTAATCTTTAACGTAAAAAGAAATGGCAATACGCTAATTATCTACCAAAATGTTTTGGTTATCATAGTAGTTTTTATGGTGACAACCTGTTTTTATGGTTACGAAATAAACATCGATAGGAAGAAAGCCTCGAAGCAAAATTGAAATGGCTATAAAAATGAAAAGACGTAGAAACTGCATTTCCGATCACGGCGCAGTGACGTTCTTCATTGCAAGTATTGATTAGTGTATCAACTGCATTGGGCGAAGTATACCATACCAACACTTAAGTATTTAAGCGACCTTGAAAAAAGAATTGGGGAATACGGCAAATAAATTTGTTTACGTACCTAATGCATCCTGACATGATTTCCTGAGAGCCGTAAACTTTACTCCAGATGCTTCCTTGAATATGTCCTGGAGAAGCTCCTCCATTTTAGCACAAACGAAACATATGACAATAACTCACTTCCCTACATTTACAACACACAATCGGTTCACATTCTTCACAAACTAATTAAACTTCGCGAGGAAAATATTGTAAACTGAAACGTTTAGTAAAACATGAATAACTGCGAAATAACGGTATTTGAGTGGGTGGAAGTGTGTCTTATCTGAGTTGTACATAAGCACAGCTACGGAGCATGCTCAGTGCGGGAAATCAATACTTCCCGAACGACGTAATGTTTGCGAAAAAACTTTACCAACAGGTGGTTTGGTTGATATTTCACTACTATCACATAGGTACGTATTCTTCCTTTTGTAAGATGTTGGAAAATACACAATTATTCTTTAAATGTATCGTTCTCCGTTCCTGCTAAATTTTAATGCCCAGGCTGCCAATTTATGAGAATTTAGCCTAATGTGGTTACTATATGTACTACCCAAATATGTAAAATAAACTACGACTAACTTTCAGCTTAGAACTTCAACTTCGTCTGCCACAATTCTACTAAAAACGTTATTTCAGACTCGTTTACCAGGCAAAATACTGAAATACATTAGGTAATGTTCTTCTACTTATCTACTTTTCTTAATAAAGTAAGCTAAACTACACCAGAAACATTTCTTCTACTTCGATTTTTCCAATTAGAAAAATCAGGACCCAAACAACGAAGTAATAAACTTCTGCAGGTTACTAAAAATAAGTATTTTATGAAGTGTTACGTGTTTATAATATTTGCAAGAAAATTTAATGGTCACGCACAATGGTTCACTTGAGGGACTATCACCCATATTCTGAGTCGTAACCTCGAAAGCTACTCGACTCACAACTCTATCGACGAGACCTCAAGGCGTGCCTCGGAAGACCCTCAAAATCGGTATTCATAGTCGTCAGATTAAGGAAATTATGAGGCCCCTCGAATGAGTAAGTCGAGGTGATAGGTCACGATACGTCAATTTTAAATAAACTGTTCAAAAGGCAATACGAAAATCTGTAACAAAACACGTGTTTTTGTTAAATCCTCTTTGTTGAATATCAAAATCAAATCAAATCAAATGAATATTTATTTCTCTTCCACAAAGGCGCCTGAATATGAAGATTAGAGCATCAGAAATCCTTTGTGAGAGACTGGTATCTGCACTAGGAAAAACCTGTCACACAGATTACCAGGCCCCCCTTAAAAAAAACAGTCCTGTATAAAATCTTAAAGATAATATGAACAAATTATGTGAACCTTTGGTAGGAGAAAACCTTTGGTAGGGTTATTTGTAAACAAAAATTATAGAAAAAAAAATTAAAAAGATTCAAAATTAACAGTTACTAGTGTGGTGTGGTGTGGTGTGGTGTGGTGTGGTGTGGTGTGGTGTGGTGTGGTGTGGTGTGGTGTGGTGTGGTGTGGTGTGGTGTGGTGTGGTGTGGTGTGGTGTGGTGTGGTGTGGTGTGGTGTGGTGTGGTGTGGTGTGGTGTGGTGTGGTGTGGTGTGGTGTGGTGTAGTTGGGTATCGTGTAGTGGTGTGATGTGATGGGCAGGCTGTAAACCAGTCATCTATCTCAAAACAATTAGGAGGCTTTCAGTGGTGTCGTAATCAAGGTTCAGTAGATACGTGGTGAGACCTTGGTTACACTTTGCTTTAGTAAAAGGGTATATTTTTAAGATTGAGTTTATTTTATTGTATAAATAGCTGCCAAGGAAACAAAAGTTGCGGTGCGAAAGACTACTTTTACACAGTTGGATAGAACATACATTAGTCTTAAAGCGTTTATAAGCGTGCAAGAATGAGTTGTAGTTCAAAGAAGAATGTTTAAGCAAGATTGTTTGAACGATAAACAGTTGTCGAACAGTAAGAACCTTGCACTTGTCGTAGAGTTCAGAGGTAGGGTGAAAAAACGGTAAAGCATGGCCCACCTTGAGCAATGCTCTTTGTGCTCGCTCGATTTTAATCATGTACGACTTAGGGGCTCCACCCCAAACAGTGATGCAATAGTTTAGTACAGATTGACAAAGTGCAAAATATACTGTTTTAAGAACCTTCGCATCTGCAACCCGTCGTAGGATTTTAAAAATGAAGATAAGCTTCCTAATTCTCTTGGACAACAGATCAATGTGGGAATTAAAGTTAAGTTTTTTGTCTATAGTTACACCGAGGTACTTGTGAGAGTATACTTTTTCGAGTTTTGGGCATGAGCACAAGTAGGAAGAGCTGTCATTACATGAGTGGGCCTTGATGTTTAATAAGGGGTTTTGAGTGAGTATAGTGTATGCTAGTGAAAAAGTTATGTATTTAGTCTTTTCTGTATTAAGCGAGAGTAAGTTGTTGTTTAGCCAGGTCAAAACTAGTGAGAAACCCATTTGAGCATGTTGATACACTTCCTCCCAAGTATCTCCATAGAAAAGAAGAGCCGTGTCATCCGCGAAAGTAGTAATCTTACCCTTAGTAAGTTTTAACTGGCAGAGGTCATTGATTAAAATTAAAAAGAGGGTAGGCCCTAAAATACTCCCCTGAGGAATACCGATATGGACTTCGCAGTCATCACTCAACCACTCATCAACAACAACACGTTGAGCTCTCCCATTCAGGTAACATTCAAATTATTTTAGCTGTTCGCCACGAATTCCGAGGTGTTCAAGCTTCTTCAGTAAGAGTGGCGCAGAGACGGTGTCAAAAGCCTTAAGTCTAGGAAAATCGTAAGAACCTTTTTGTTGTCATCCAACCTAGAAACTATGGTATCAGTACGGTTATGTACGGCATCCCTTGTTGATCTGCCTTTACGAAAACCATACTGATTGTCAGATAAAAGTTTGCTTGTTTCTAAATAGTTTGGTAATTGCTTGTTTATAACTTTCTCAAGAATTTTGGATAGTGTAGGCAAAATGGATATTGGACGATAGTTATTGACACAGTCTCCACCAGACTTGTGAATTGGGTGAACTAGGGATTTCTTGAGATCCGAGGGAAATTCACCCGTGGAAAGGCAGATGTTGCAAATAAACGTGATAGGATCAGATAATACAAGTAGGTTACAGTATCTTTTAATTAATTCACTGGGAACGTCATCACACTTTCCAGCACACGTAGTTTTAAGAGATGCTATGATGATTTTGATCTCATCCACAGGCAGGAGGACAAAAGAGAAGAGACAAGGAGGCACAGAAGTCTGGTATGAGTCAGGGCCAAACCTTGTGATAGATCCAGCTAAAGTCTTACCAATTCTCAGAAAGAATTGCTTGATCTCATTGACAGAGTTTTTGGGGTGATTTGGATCAATCAGCTCCATGCGTGGGCTTTTCTGTTTGGTGGTGTAGGTGATTGTTTTGATGGTGTCCCACAATTTCTTAGTGTTGCCTTGACATTTAGAGAGTTCAGCTTTATCATGCTGTTGTTTAACTTTTTTTAGAATGTCATTACAAAAATTACGATAACGTGTATAGGTCATTTTTGTAACTTCGTTATTAGTATGCTTTTTAGATTTCAGATGAAGATTGTCTCGATTACGCATACATCGTAGTAGCCCAGGAGTAATCCATGGCTTAATTAATCGCTTACGTCTCGGAACGGTGATATTTTTAGTACAAGTAATCATCAAAGTGGTTAGGGTCCTAAGGAAGAAAGATACAGCATCAGTAGCCATAACAAGGCTAGATACGAGTCAAGAGTAAATACTGTCAAAATCCATAGTTTTAATTTTTTCATCCAGGGATGGATAATGAATACGTCTTATCGCTTTTGGAAGATGGTGTGAAGAGTTTATAAGTGAAAGGCTTATAATGACGCTGTAGTGGTCGGTTAGGGTTGTATGGGCAATAAAACATTTTACTGAAAGTTTTGTTTTCACAATTACGTTGTCTAGGCATGTTTGAGAATGTGTGGGGATATAGTACGCAGGCAACATACCTACCATGAGAGGCTAACAGATTAATGTAAATTTCTGCTCTTGCACCTGAAGATGATGGCGTTATGTCTACATTAATATCGCCGGTGAGTAAAATATTTTTGTATGACGATAACGTTAGTAAAATATTGTTTAGTTATTCCAGAAATTTTGAAACATTTCTTTCCCCCGGAGGACGATAAATACAGAGAATCTCATTTTGCGAGTTGATAATGATAATCAGGAAATTGCCATCCACAAGCAATGGTTCTAATACCTCAAAGAAAAGCCTCAATGTAGATGCTGCCGACGTACCTTATATTTGACAGATGGTTCCTCAACATAAACTCACCTCGACTGAGGAAACTGTTTGAGACGAGGAGAAAAATTTGCAACTATGAATATCAAACCACATATGTGAGGTTGTGTCAAGTCGAGGAAATCATGAGGTTTTGACTTAGAATATGGATGTAAGTGCGAAACCAAATCTTTCAACGTGGAACAAATATAATAAAACACGACTGCCGAACTAAGGTGTTCTAAACACGTGTGCCCCTTCGGAGCTACTAGCTTGTTAGCACATGGTGTAGTAAATAATTAGACATAACTACTTACATTAAAATAGGCATAATTTGAAAACTTCAAGGTAGATTTTTATTGCAGATCTAATAATACGCGTAATATATTTTTTAAATTTTTTGCGGGTTTCGTATTGAATTGCCATTTTCAAGATAGTGACAGAAAACTGACTAAAAAGTACGGTTTCATTTACGAAATGAGTTTTTTACTTCATTTACTCCTATTTTAGGTGTGACTACGAGTTTCATTTAAAATTCTTTTGATTGTCAATCGATTTTAAAATGGAATTTACTTTTTAACATTTTATTGTAAGATTCATTCAAAAACATTTTTTTTGTTCATGGCAGCATTATTTGACATATTTGACATTTTGTCTTTTGGTTGAATAATTGACGGAAAACCAAAAGCTGTCAAAATAGTCTTGAAAAAATGGTGTCTTGGAGTGGTTTGGGCCGATCTTTCGGCATAAACTTGCTAAAAAATCACAACAAATCACTAAACAGTGTCCAAAATGTAACCTTTACAACAAGTAAAACTTTAATGGATGCCCATGGGCACAAAACTTTCGTGCTACAGCCCTCCAGGTAAAGATCGTTTTCAGTGATTACCTAACCAATCTTTTGGCTCATTGTTTGGTACTTTCCTATTATTTAATGACTATCCAAAAGTACATGTTTTCGAATGCCTAAGTTGCAGTATTTATGTTATGGTTCTAGTTTGTTTTATTATTTGTAATTTCCTAACCTATACTCTTGGCAGATGGCAATGGCACAAGTTCAAGGATATGTTCCATTTCTACACCATGCTGGGCCTGATACCGGTTGGCGCCATCATATTCTACAGCAACGTGTTCATCGGACCGGCCCAATTGACACCAATCCCGGATGGCTACGAACCGAAACATTGGGAGTACCACCGCCACCCAATTACTAGGTTTATCGCCCGGTACATTCACCACAGTCCACAAGAGGTAACTGTCCCTTGAAATGTTTGTATCATAAGTTTTGTTGTGTTATTAAACCTACACATAACATAACTTCACACCTGTTTTCCCAAATGTTAAGGCAAATGTATACTTACACATATTTATTCATGTTATAAGTCCCATGTAATAAGAGAGCCTATAAGGAATAACCTAATAATACTGCCTGATCTAGAAATCAAACTCAAGACCATTTCACCATTTGCACCCAAGGCTTGGAACCAGTATCAAAAGTAGGTCCTGTATTGGTGCTTCATTGTTCTTGCCATTTGTACTGGTTCTAGATGTGTACTGCTACTCCACCTAATAAGTACCGGTATCAAAAGTGGGTACCCAGCGCATACCATAAATCTCATATTTACATGTGAAACCTCATATGGTAGGAAACTGATTAAAAATACTAATAGTACAGGTATCACACCAAGGCCAGTGGTACCAGTTCCCAAAAATACTGGTATTTCAAGCCCTGTTGGTACTGGTATTTCTAGCCCTGCTGAAAATATTGGGCAAATCCACCGGGAAAGTCAGATGCTATTTTGGTATGAAAGTCGGAAATTTGGATGCTATTTTGGTATGAACAAAATACATCATCCAAATTTCCGACTTTCCCGGTGGATTTGCCCAAAATTTTCAGCAGGGCTTGAAATACCAGTATCTTTGGGAACTGGTGCCATTGGCCTTGGTGATACCTGTACTATTAATATTTATAATTAGTATCAGAACTGTACCTGTACAAAACAAATAATTCCATAAGTTAGAGTGAATAAAAATAAGCTTGAGGTTGCCTACCAAATTTCCGACTTTCCCGGTGGATTTGCCCAAAATTTTCTTTCATATAAACCTTGTCCTGACAATTACAAATACAACAACAAAAGAATTGTCAACTAAGTGCAGCCGCTTTGAAGTGATGTGCAAACAAACATTTTTGGCAATTGATTTTTATTTATTTATGTAGATGTGAAAGTAACTCTGTCTGTCTATCTGCTTCTAGTCTACCACCAAACCAATCATTATGAAAATTTACAAATAGGTAGCCTGGAGACTGAAGAAGGACATGGGCTAATTTTTATCCTGAATATTTCTATTAAGAACAAATAAACACAGACAAAGTTGTAGGCAACAGTTAATTGCATACTGCTACAACAGACCACAGCAGTCACAGTAAAACTTACGTTTAGCTGTGGAATGTTATGGGATTTGAAACTAAAACCAGCAATGGCTATGTTTTCAGTCTATATTTAATTATTCCATACTCTTTTCTAAATGGTAAGTCATGGTAAGGTTTCAGAACATTTACAGGTAATGATCCTACTCACAAACCATAGCCAGTGAGTTTTATAAATTCTAATTAAAAAAAGATTATAATGATCTTTGATTTGTTGGATTTGTCTCCACCTTGATTATCAGAACAACTATTAAAACATTGGAAAGTTCACGAAAAAAAAATACGAAGACAATATTTTGAGGCGGAAGGTACGAAGTTCGGTCAGCTATGTAGTTAGTTAATAATTATTCCAAGTAGGACAATTTATATTGTGGACATTCAATTTTATTTTAGCTATGAGTAGTGAAAATAAAATATTTTGTCTCTACAGACTTTGTTTTAAACTAACTTTATATTAATGTATTGCACAACAATTTTATGTATTGTATTCTAACTATGTTCTCAACTAATAATATGAATTTTGTATGCTCAATACATAGCAGACCTTTTTTTATTATCACCTGTGACTATTACAACATCTCATGAACCTATGATCCACAATAAATGATGTTCATTTGAATTTCTTGGGGTCTTAGGCGACTATGTAACCATGCTAGGATTTATTTTTATTTTCGTGTTAAAATTAAGCTTTTTTGTTGCCTTTTATGGGAGAACTTATTATAGTTTCTGTATCCCTACAGAGATTGTCAGTTATTTGTTTAAAACTAATGTTTTTGAATTTGGTCATTTTTGTCATTCCAACTAAGCTTTTTCAAATAAATGTACTTGAAAGGAAAAAAATATACACATAATTTATCAAATATCATTAAAGAACTCAACATTATGTGTTATTAAGTGTATTGCCTGCACAGTCAAAAAACCAACCAAAAATAGTATTAGGTGCTAAGGCTGGATTTAGGTAAATGTTATTGATTGAGATATTTGTCTGTTACAGGATTATGAGAAATTCATGCACTTCCTTGATGAAGAAAAACAGAAGCAGAAACTTCGGGCGTTGGAGAAGGACATCATTAAGAAGATGGCTGAGCGCCAGGACTACCAAGCTTACTATTACAAACCCATGGTCAACAAATACCTCCGTATCAACAAGAAGGTCGGAGAAGAAATGTACGATCGTGTTGGTGATGACTACAAAGATTAATAGCACTGCCTCAAACCTAATGTTGACTGTAGAATATATTTAGTAATCAAGTGAATTGTTACCATATTTCAGTGTAGATAAAATAAATTATTAATTGTTTCTTAACAATTTTATTTTAACAATTCAATTTATTACATCTGGCAATGGCAACCCAATAGTGCTACAATCTATGCCACGTTTTGCAAGTGAATTTGTTGTTATTTATGTACTTACAATTTTTTTTTGGACCCATGTCTGTCTTTCTAATATTAGTTCAACTGCAATGTACTAAAGAAATTGGGTATAAATAAAACAGTTAGGCTTATGGTAACATTGTTATTTATTTTACAGGAAATTTCTAACGATTGACAATAATAAATTCCGACTTGTGGAACCCTTACAAAATTAATGTCAACACTTACCTAGCATTATGCTAAATGCCTGATATGATGCTACTTATTTAACTTTTATGCAGTTAATATTATATATTTATGTTAGGTACTGTGGTCATATGGATTTTGTAGAAATAGGAAAGATTTATCTCTATTGAGGAAAATTATTTTAAGTATCCGCTTAAATGGGATTAGTTATTTTGAACCATGAAGATTTAGAATCATTCAAGAGAACATAGAATACTATGGGAAAATTATATCTTTATTAGCATAATAATTATTACATTTTAATTTCAGTGTTGAAACAGTAACTCATTCTGAAATAATTCTGTAATTAAATCTAAAATAAGCTTCACCTACGGACAAAGTAAGAACGACGAAAACTACATAATAAATAAATTCTTCGGCGGTGCTGTATGCACGAAGCTCTTAACTATACTGTTACACAATTAAATTACAAAACGATATGATTTCATTATCCCGTTCTTTCAGTCTTCGCAGTTTGTATAGTTCCAATTATGACCCAACAACTATGTACTTAGATTGCTTCTCATAATAACAGATTTTGACTTTAAAAATATTTACAACATTCCTAAGTTAAATAACAATTTCGATTTGAAATTGCAACTAAGCTAGATAATTATAACAAAATTGTAAAAATCAGTATCAAAGCGTAAACACAATCATCAATCCGATCGAAGTAAAAAAATAAAATATAAACTAACAGTATCTAATTTATCGTATGTAATATGGACTACAATATACTGTTAGTTAAACGCTATTTAAAATTGTTTTTAAGATTTCTCAATGATAACAATTTTCAAATCTAAAATTTAAGACGGCTACGAGTTTCTACAATGTATAATTTAAACGTTATAATTCTATTTGCTTTTTTCTTTGTCAGCTTGCGCAGCGAGCTTTGCTTCCTTTTTGGCTTTTTTCTTTTCCTCCTTCGCTTTTAGTTTGGCTTGTTTCTCTTCTTCTTTAGCTAATAGTTTAGCCTGTCTCTCCTCTTCTTTAGCTTGAAGCTTAGCTTCTTTCTTCGCCTCCTTCTCCGCCTTAAGTCTCATCTTTTCTTCTTTCTTCTTCTCCGCCATTTCGTTTTTTCTATTGTCAGTACTTTCATCCTTTTTGCTTTTGTCTTCCTGTTTTGAGTTTTCATCATCCTTTTTCTTTTTGTCTTCTTTTTTAGGTTTTGATTTGGGGTTATCTTTTTTCCGTTCAGTCTCTCTGCTGTGATCTCTGGAATCGGGCGGGTCGTCTTTATTCGAAGGTTTTAGTGGCCGGAAGAAGTGTTGTTTGTCCTTTTGTGGCGACGTTTCTAGTTGAGTTACAATTTTCTGGGCGCACCTGTAAAATAACAAAAACGACATTTTAGGATCCCAAAATACAATAAACAGCAATTCAATCAATCTACAAACAATTTTAAAAAGTCTGCAAGTAGGTACTTTGAGCGCTAAGATCGATAAAATCTTGGATCTTCTTTGGAGTAGCAAATTTGCTGTTAAACCTCACGTCTTCTCTTCTGTTTATGGATTTATCATTATTTATCCTTATATCTACGTCTATTGTATCTACAAGTTTGATTTACAACAAACAAAATTCTCCGTTTTGAGTTTGGATAAGTTACCTTATTCTAGTAGAGGTGGAGGCAGCAGCGGCACTCTCTCTTCGTCCCTCGCGGAATTCCCTCTGGAACTCTCTGATAGGAGGTAGACGACCCGAAGGCTCTCCTGCCGCAGGGCCTCCCGTATAGCTATGAACTTGATAATCTTGTAACCGGGCCTGTTAACAGAGATTTATTTACTTATGTGATAAAAATGTGGAAGGTAAATGTCTTATAGATGAAAAACTTTTGGTTAATTTGTTACAGCGAAGAATTTCTCAAACAATTAGGTATCTTTATTTATAAAATGCATACCAATATAATTCTACAACACCCTAAGGTGTTGTAGAATTACTAGACTTAGCTGAATTCATTTGCAGTTACTCTAATAATTTCTACTCGTGCTTGCACTCTAGGGACGCCCAATGTGCTCGATTAGGTACAGACATAACCCGGGCACAACTTCCTAAACGGTACCTTGATATCATGATTGGTATAAGATATCGGAATTAAGTCTGATTCTGACATTGATTGAATTTCAATTATACTAGGACAAGAGTAAATTTATACCGGATATTAGTACCGGTCAACAAACATATGGATGAGATGGTTCAAGGTAGTTTGATATTCTGATTATGAAGGGCAGGGTGACTTTCTTGGGAGCTGAATAACTCAAGTAAATCCTTACCGGAATGAAAGAACCCTTACTTGTTTTTATTAATTGTTAGGTAACTCTACTAACATGTAAGGATCCTCCAAATTTAAGTTGAACTGCTGTTTAAGTGTTTTAATCTGTTTGCTTCTGGTTTTCATCACTATTTTAGAACTCCAACTGAGGTCATGAAGTACGTAGGATCCGTCTATACAATCGCCTGTTTGAAGCATCAGAGCCTCGTCAGTTCCATGGTTACTTTCATACCCTTCTTTAGGACGAATTTGCAAAACTAGATGTTCTATTTCATAACCAGGTTAAGGCAAGCGTACCTATAGGTATCCACACTACCTTCATACTATGATGCTGCGAGCGTCTCAGTGAATTGGAGGCAGGTTGCCTTGCACGCGGTGGCACTGACGCCCTGGGCACCGCCCCCAGGCATGCGCCCCCACATTTGGCGCCACCGCATAGCTTCGTCGAACAGCTGTTGGCAACGTTGCCTCCACTATTCGAAGACACTGAAGATAAACCTGGAATGAGACAATTTGGATAAGTATCGTGGAAATGACTAAGTAACTGAAATGTTGAATTAGAGGCCTGAAACGGGCCGTCGTGGTTCCCTACTGTACAGTAACCACTCCAGGTAAGCGCGATGTTAACAAACAAGATCCTGCTAGCTGCTGCAAGCTAAAACAGCTGCACCCCTCCCCAATCGAGTCTAGTCTGTCTACTGCAGCTTTTTAACACAGCTGGTCTAGTCACCATACCATATGACGACCGACACTTTGGTTATGTACACTGTACCTACAGTCCTTGTACAGTTATTTTATAATTGATTTTGCAGCATTGTCATCTTTATTCTGGTTGCAATAAGGTTGCTGTCCAAAGGTTTTTACCTTTGGACAGGTTGATGAATGGTTGAGGATGAGATTGAAGTGTGAGAGTCTTGAATTCCGTTCTTTGCTGTCTTTTCTTGTAGGTAGTGGCTTATCCAGGAGGCCGTAACTAAATCACATCCAGGTTCAAAGGTACGTACCAGAGAGAGAAGACTCTCCACTGGTAACAGAATAGAGTGAGGCCGAGGCGGGTACGGAGCGAGCTCCCACCGAGTAGCTGGAGACAGAGCCTGGCACGCCCCACGATTTCGCGCTACCGCTTGACACCTGAAATGTAAAGCGAGTGAGATTATAATTTAGTAGAAAATTAGCCAGATTAGTACGTATTTCGAGGAAAGGATGTATGGCTTTTCTTGCTCGACTTTTTGGGTCATCGTCGCACTTTCAGTAAGACATGCACTTACCAACACATGGCGATTCGTTGCCAGGGGTTCTAGGTTTTGACATTACGTTACGTGTATACGTACCTATGTATACATTCATAAAAAAGTAAGTTGGGAGTCTAATTTCCTACGACATATCGTAGGAAATAGACTCCCCACTTACTTATTCCGCGAAAAACTATTCCCATATTTATGTATCAACCATTTGTAAGGGAATAGTTTTTCGCGATTTCTGACTTTTCTAGTAGGTTCCTACTCAAACCTCACTACACTACACTTAACTACCTTTCTTAGTAGGTTCCTACTCAAACCTCACTACACTACACTTAAGAACCTATACACTTTTTATTCTTGTTTTTTGCTACACTCTGAACGCTTTTAACGTTTACGGGTTTTGTACATCGTTCTCACATAAAGGATCAACATTAATGATGATACTAATATATTTGTAAGAACAATATTATATGCAAGAAACAGGATCGAATGTCATCACGAAAAGTTTTTGTAAAAATTGCCCATTTTAAGGCATTAAAAAAAAATCTGTGTATGCCGATCTAAATATTCTCGAAAAGTTATGGGTAGTCTTATAGGACCGTTTTACCGTCCCTCCACATTGTTTGCGAGCTAATTTAAATTATCTTGTTTAATTAAAAAATGGATCTGCGCCGGGAACATTTTTTATGAGTTCAAGTAAGTATCACCTGAAACCGGACGAATCGTACGATAGACTTCAAATGGCATTAATTGATGAAGGCTCTTCTAAGGCAATCGTGTATCGTTGGTACCTATAACGAGTTCAAGAGCAGTCGACTTGCTTTGGGGGCTGAAGAAAGAAGTGGTCACCCTTGAACGGCTGTTACGGAAGAAAACGTACTAGCAGGGAAAAAATAAATCTAAGACAATAGGCGAGTTACGTATCAAGAGATTCAGCACATACTTCACGGATTGGTTCATAATAAGTTTAACTGTATCGAACTAGTTTATGATATTTCTTATGTTGTGTGTGATTTAAGTGTAATAGTTGAAAATGTACACAAGTATTCTGTGGAAACGTTGTGGATTGTACATTTACCTATAGATATGTTATAACATATTTGATTGTAACACAAATTGTACAATTGTTTGTTTTCCCAACAAAAAAAAAATACTACAGGTTGGATCGCGAAGCCTTAATAACGAAATTCTACACATGCATCTTAGCGTGAGGAGGATAGTTTCACGCTGGGTGCCGCACAACCTCACCGATGCTCAGAAGCAGGGCCAGGTGGAATGGTGCCGTGATATGATAAACAAATTTCAAGCAGGCTCGTCTCGCCGTGTTTACGACATCATTACAGGTGACGAGTCTTGACTTTATCAATACGATCGAGAAACGAAGTGCCAGTCGACAGTTTGGGTGTTTCAAAACGAATCAACGCCCACCAAAGTGAAGCGATCTAGAAGCGGAGAGCACACCGCGCCCAAAACGAGGGACTTCCTGGACAGCACGCCGGTCAAACTCATGGGTCACCCTCCTTACAGCCCTACAGACCTAGCACCGTATGACTTCCTTTTATTCCCGAAAATAAAAAATCAGTTCAAAAGGGATACAATTTTCGTAGCCGGAAGATGCGCTGTCAGCGTTGGAGCAGGCAGTAAACGAGGTCCCTCTCGGTGGGTTCCAACCCCCAGTGGGTTCCCGCATTGACGAGGGGGGGGGCCCAGTAACCGTGGTTTGAGCCCCACGGAACCAGAAACGAAAAAGAAAAGATGAATATGTTCGAAGGCCTTTGAAGACCTTCGAACATATTCATCGTATTGACTAAGGCGGATCTAGACTATCTGACTATCAGTATAGTTACTTATGTACCTAACATAAGTAACTATACTGATAGTCAGAAAATGTATGTCTTCTTACCTGCCAGCTCTTGCTGGTAACAAGCCGCGGTGCCTGCCGCAGTCGGAGGATCTTTGCTCGACAGATGACGCACCGCAGCGGCAGCAGGCGCTGACTGACCGCCATCTGGATGGTCTTCACAAAGCAGCGCCGGCACACCACCCTGTGCCCGCATGGCGACGTCTGCATCGTCGCCTTCGCGTTCACACATATTACACACTGGAAATGGATAAATAAAGGGGTTAATTATGAAGTTATGTTGGTGGTCGACCATAAACTAGTAACCCAAATGGGATGACTGGGAAATACTTGTGATAGGTACCTAGACACCTACCGGCTACCCGTACTTAATCAACCAGCCTAGATAATAAAACTATTGTGGGTTTGGTAAAAAGTTGGTGATAGCCTGTCGTGGAATTCTAATTGGAATTGATTTGTCGAATAATTTCTTAGTAAAATAAATTGCGCAACGAAGTTAGTTTTGATGTAGATAGGTTCTTACGTGGCAGTTAGACTGACTTATTCCACTTAGTACCTACTAATAGTAGGTCCCTATCTAGACTTCTTAGAACGAAAGAAGAATATCACTCACTCGGATTACCTACGTTAACATATCGACCCCGTGTGCTTTACCTACAGTTGGAAGTCTTAGAACTTACCAATTTCATTATTTATTTAATTAAATGTTCACAATTTAATTTAATTACTTACCTAAATTTTAATTACGCAATTATACAAGTCAGTTGCGGTGCGAAAGCCTAGATACGCGCCAAGGTTGATCGTCAGCTGTTTGCGTCCGTTAATCGGTATTGTTTACCGTTCTTAGCTTTCACTTGTTTCCGATATAAATCGGAAATAAGTGAAACCAACAACGAAGTTTTAGGTAATCTATATAATTAGATTACCTAAAACGTTGTTGTTGGTTCCAAATTGTTAATGTTTTTTTTTTAAAGATTATTTATACAAGTTTGATTACCTTTATTTATTTTTTATTTTTTAAGATTACCTTTATACATTTTTGTTTGTTTCTTATTCTCACGCGTAACATGACTACCATAGAAACGAGTTTTGTCCATGGAAGAATAGATAAACTATCAGTGTTCTCTCTCATTACCGTTATCAGTGGTGGTTCACAAACAACAATGTATCACAGCCCCGTCGCCGCCGCTGGGCAGCCACACACGGGACCCGTAATTATCAGCTTTTCAATCTTTCTAGCATTTTCACGTATCATTCCCAGAACATTCCAGGTTCCCAATCTTAACATTTAGCGAAGCTGTGTACGATGACCAGTTGTTATATCACCAGTAACATACTGTCCGCACTGTGCCTGGTGAGTCACGACAGTGTGGCCAGTAGCATATTTCAGAACCATGAGACCTGGACTCCACATGGCGCCGGGTGGTAGCCGGATCGCACCCTATCGCTCTCTTTACTAAGTCCACTTTCATAGGATTTCATGGTAAATAGTGCAGTGGTTGTCCCTTGCCTTCTGCAACGCAATGATGTTACATGGGTAGTCCTGCTGCCAACGACTAACATCCGGTTGATGAAGAGATATGGCCGGACCCCCGTACTCCCGTCTGCTTGTCGACCTATATCGACGGATGAATAAAATAAATCTGTAATTTTGTCTATTCCATTTGTCATTTTGTCTATTCTTTCGTCTGTGAAACCCGGTTATGCTAAGCGTTCCGTTGTCAAAAGCTGCGTTTACTTCCTTCGACATCTCGTGTTTTTCCATACATTACAACTATATTTTCTTTGGTATGCCTGCCTACCCGTAAGTAGGTAAAAAAAATAAGAAAAAATGTAGAATTCAAATCTATGGCTATTCCTTGCCATAGATTTATATCTGCAGGTGCCTTAAATTTTTAATTCTCAGTTTATTAAAAAAAACGTTATTGCAGGTCGCAGTAATCCAGAGTGGCGCATTGCGATATACGAGAGAGAGGACGTGAATACGGGAAGTAGCGTAGGTACCTACCCCACAAAAATATAAACGCCACAGCAAAGCCGCCTTCTATGGAATTAAAAAGTTAATGAAACCTGAAAATGTTGCTAATTCAGGTTTAATCTCGCTGCATTAATGAACCTCGTTCTAACGGAATGAGAAAGTTTAAGTATTTCTTTTGTTTTGTCCAGGTTATGTTCCCTTTGTTTATCGTCTCGTCCCGTAAACTTCTGATAAACTTAGTAAACCAATAATGGAGGAGGATGGAGGCTAAGCCGAACCATGATGGGTGCCAGACCGTATATTGTTACCGGATTGTTTACCGTCTAAGACAAAGGGATCGGTGAAAGCAGAATTTAGTTTCAGCAGGTTTGGTATTGTTTTCAGGAGGACGTACACGTGTATTTAATTATCCGAGATTTAGTTTCCCTCACGCTATTCAGTTATATCGCTATTTAGTTATATTCAGTTTTCCGTAGTCAAGTCTCATAGATTATAGATTGTTGTTTTGCAAGTCAACCTGCGGTACTGCCTCTCCTTCGTCCTGCCCACGTTCGCAGGGACGTAAAAATATCGCTGCGGGATTTTATCGTGCACTGGATTTTTTACTCTCGGTGTTATGATATTTCTTATGTTGTGTGTGATTTAAGTGTAATAGTTGAAAATGTACACAAGTATTCTGTGGAAACGTTGTGGATTGTACATTTACCTATAGATATGTTATAACATATTTGATTGTAACACAAATTGTACAATTGTTTGTTTTCCCAACAAAAAAAAAATACTACAGGTTGGATCGCGAAGCCTTAATAACGAAATTCTACACATGCATCTTAGCGTGAGGAGGATAGTTTCACGCTGGGTGCCGCACAACCTCACCGATGCTCAGAAGCAGGGCCAGGTGGAATGGTGCCGTGATATGATAAAAAAAATAAGAAAAAATGTAGAATTCAAATCTATGGCTATTCCTTGCCATAGATTTATATCTGCAGGTGCCTTAAATTTTTAATTCTCAGTTTATTAAAAAAAACGTTATTGCAGGTCGCAGTAATCCAGAGTGGCGCATTGCGATATACGAGAGAGAGGACGTGAATACGGGAAGTAGCGTAGGTACCTACCCCACAAAAATATAAACGCCACAGCAAAGCCGCCTTCTATGGAATTAAAAAGTTAATGAAACCTGAAAATGTTGCTAATTCAGGTTTAATCTCGCTGCATTAATGAACCTCGTTCTAACGGAATGAGAAAGTTTAAGTATTTCTTTTGTTTTGTCCAGGTTATGTTCCCTTTGTTTATCGTCTCGTCCCGTAAACTTCTGATAAACTTAGTAAACCAATAATGGAGGAGGATGGAGGCTAAGCCGAACCATGATGGGTGCCAGACCGTATATTGTTACCGGATTGTTTACCGTCTAAGACAAAGGGATCGGTGAAAGCAGAATTTAGTTTCAGCAGGTTTGGTATTGTTTTCAGGAGGACGTACACGTGTATTTAATTATCCGAGATTTAGTTTCCCTCACGCTATTCAGTTATATCGCTATTTAGTTATATTCAGTTTTCCGTAGTCAAGTCTCATAGATTATAGATTGTTGTTTTGCAAGTCAACCTGCGGTACTGCCTCTCCTTCGTCCTGCCCACGTTCGCAGGGACGTAAAAATATCGCTGCGGGATTTTATCGTGCACTGGATTTTTTACTCTCGGTGTTGAGCCAAGCGTTGAGAATCAAACAGAGTGCATCCCAGAGGGTCTAAAAAACACACTGTTAGATTTTCAACTCTCGGCGCTAAACAGAGCATTGAACATCCAGTGTGCGATACAATTCAACCGAAATATTTTGACAACCCGGCTTAATAATTTCCAAAGGTTTTCTTTGAATTATCGGTTTCGCGCCCCGTGAAATAGGGGGCGAGCCTATTGTCATCAACCGGGCACAAACCTGTAATTTATATGGTGTATGTATACCTATATCTAAAAACCAACCACAAAATAGTAAAGATTTTGCAGCTAGTTTATTGATAAAAAAAGTGATCAGGCTTTCTGCAGGTGTAAAATCACTAAATTTTGATTAACAAAAACCCTGTGTCACCGATAACTTGTAGATATGTCAGCTTACATTATTTTGTGGCGGCATCACCACTGCCATATGCGAACTACGCATCACACTGACGTCACGCAAAATCCTGCATCGCGCAAGCAGAGTTAACCGCGCAAATAGCATGTATACAACGGGTGTTGTATGTGGTCGGGGGATTCTTCCTTTTTCTGTTATTCATACCTCTATACGGGTAATCCCCGAACATGAACGTCAACGTATATTTACCGGTGGTTGAATTGGCTGATGTTGAAAGGGACTGAAGTATTGAATGTAAGTACGTATGTCTATGTAGGTAAGTTATGTATTTTGTGAAGGTATTTCTTTCTAACTACGTAGGTTTTGGGAAAGTAGGTAATATGTACTACCAAGTACCTAATACCTAACTATACGTAATGTGAAAATACCTAAACCTTTTCGGTAAAATTCCGTCAGTTTATTTCGATCCATTGTTTGTAACTTTATTAAGGAAGGCACACTTACTTCCTCATCTGGCGAAGAGGCGAGTTCCGGTTCATTTTCTTCCAGCTTATTGAGCAATTTGTCCTGTAACAAGAGAGATGGGCTTTTAGAAATACGCTTCGGTCATAAAATATGTAAACCTGCCTTAAAAGTTTACGCGAGTTACGCGTTGAAACGCAAAGAGCATAAAAATACAACTTTACCTACTTAGGCATTTGTTTATTTTAAAGTTATTCCTTTTCCTTGGGTTAGGTACGAAAGGCCGAAAGTCAGTGGGAACAGAACCATTTTAAGCTGGCCTCTTATTCCATTACAACTCCGAGCGACTGGTTGCCCGCGAAAATCAATAGGATTATATGAACTTAGAGGGTTACTGATGATTTAAATGATTATAATTCTGTAAATACATGATTGTTACCTTTCGCGAGGAACCTGGCGTGTGTTACCCCTGACGTGCTGCCTACTTACTTGTACCTAAAAATGCTATCGGTGTATTTATTATTACACGAAAATAAAGATTTATCAGTAGTCCAACAGTTGGGCTAACTGGTGGGCGGCACTGACAGCGGTCGTGAGGTCGAACCCCGCTGAACCCATCGAAGTTTCGTGTAACATAAAAGTAGGTAAAGTTAAGACTCGTTTAGAGTTATAATATACCTACTAGGATATAAAGTTGTTAGTTTCCTGGTTCTAATTTGCTTAGGTCATATTTTTAAAGGTCAGATGCAAATTAAAACAACTGCACGTTCTCTAACATGATAGGTATATTTCGTACGTTTAAGTACCTGTGGGTGCTTGTCTTATTTAGGTACCTAAGTAGGTACTGTAGTGATTATGATCTGCATGGTTTATGGCATGCGACCTGCAGCCAAATTGCGTAACAAATTTTCGTAAACGATTACGACTAATCTGTTTGATTTTGACAGTTCAACAACATTCATTGCGTTATTTACATTGTTGAGCAGAATTTTTTATCGAAGTTATGAAGCAATGGATTAGCAATCTGTTTCAAAACGATTCAGATTCCGACTGATTGTGTATTACGCAATTAGGGTACTGTTCTACTAATAATCGTTTATTTCTCACCACAATATCTTACATTAGAGGGGTATCAATACAAAGTACGTATCAACAATAATTATACTGTGGGAGACTGGTGCATAAACTAAATAATTTGGCACACAGATAGACCATTACCAAGGTAAGGACACAGGCTGCTTTTCATTCTGCACGGCAGACGAAGTCGCGGGGATAAACTAGTAAAATGTAGTAGCTATTTATTTTATCGGAACGATATTGTTGGATTGATGTACATACTTCTCCTTTAGTACCTAAATCCTGTCGCGACTATCGCTATCACTTCTAGACGATCTGTCTTGTTAGGCAAACATATCAAGCTACGTCATAGCCTATGCTGTGACGTATGTAAGTTCTTAGTATTAGAAGCAAAAAAACTGTGTTTGGCGAGGAGCAAAGCACTAGGAAATCTGCTTATACGTAAACATGATTTATTGAAAAAGTCCTTGTAAAATTTAACTTCCAAAAAAATATTATAAAGAGAAAAGATTAGATTTTTGTGTTTGTTTGTTACGCGTTCACCCTAAAACGGCTGAACGGATTTGGAGCGTATGAGTAGACCATGACTTGGATTAGGACATAGAGTGCTTTTTATTCAGATACTCCCACGGGATCGAGACTTATGGGTGAAATCACAGGGCGCAGCAAGTTATTATTAGTAGCCTTTTGAACCCCAGCATAATCAGCCTATAACTTTCCCACTGCTGGGTCACAGGCCTCCTCTCCATGAGAGGGAGTGAGCCGCAATCCAATACGCGGGCTCAGTGCGGATTGGTTGATGTCACATGTCTTCGTATTTTTTTTTGGTTCTATGAGATGCCGGTTTCCTCACGATGTTTTCCTTCACCGTTTTGAAAAAGCAGTGGTGACTTAATTATTTACACAAAGTAAAGCGCCTGCCTGGGTTCGAAGTTAAGACCGGCTGCAGGGCAAATACCTCCCTTTCTTCCTCCCTCTTAACCCCATCTATTGCTGTATGTGGCCAAAGTTTAAGAAAAGAGTAGAGTTCGTGTAAGCTTCTGCCCGCGGCTCCGCCCACGTGGGTGTCAGAAAATATCCCACGGGAACGTGCCGTGACAAAAAGCCTGGCCCATGTTCTTTCCCAGGATAGCATCTATCACCTTGCCATGTTTTATCGAAAGCCGTTCTGCGGTTTAGGCTTGAAAAGCTAACATACAGAAGTTACTTTCGAATTTTCGTGTTATTTTTATGTTATATTCTGAATACGAGGACTTTGGCCACTTTATTTGTATAGAATTTGTGTTTTTATTGTTATAATGTGCGTTTTGTTTGCGCAGAATAAAGAAGTTTTCTTTCTAATTTATAAACTTAGTATGGATCCATCCCGTACCCTATTCAAGTTTTAAGTAAATCATCAAGAGGAGTTTGATTTGTTTCTAAGGAGTTTACAGCTTTCGTCTGTACAAAAAAGCATGTTGTATGGTACAACGACTTTTCCAAATTAAAATACCTTTCAAAAATACCGAACTAACTCATAAATAATGTAGGAACGCTGTTCATGTGTGAGTGATTTATTTCGTTTGGTTTCAGGAATGTTTATATTGCAAAGGCACATTTTTTTAAATTTTAACATGATTTTTGTGGGAAGCGAAGTAATTTATTCTGTGGCGTAGGGTGCGTGTAAGAAAACAAACCTCACATACCTACACTATATGACCATACACAAACAGCAATCACGAGGTAATACCTTAATAAGGTATTTTTTAAGTAAACATTTATTAATTACATTCTCAGCCATGATCATCGTTATCCCAAGAAACTTAACATAGTAGTTGAAAACATGTTCCCCATCATTTAGTGACCGATGTCTCCCATGCAAGCATCGATATACGTCACGGTCAATTCAAAAACTGCAAATGTAAGTTTGTAATCGCAAAAAAAGATTTTTTAAATGTGATAAAACTACTAATTAACGATTTACGGACTTTTTCTGTGAGACCTTGCTTCTTGCCACATGATTCTAAGTCAAAGGGAAGTACCCTAGGGCTTTGATTTATTTGCGGGTATGGGGGGTGTGTTGACTTAGAAGCTTGATTTTTTTTGTTCCACGGGACCGTGAACCGTATTTGAAATTAATTTCAACTTGATACCTTCACGCATTCCTGAGAAACATGGTCTTGACAGGATAAGTTTTTAACCAGTGCGTAAAATGTAACCATAAATTCAGCACATGATTGTAGAATCCATAGCGTAGAAATTTTTCGTCGGTTATAAAAATCTGCTGTTCATAATCATAGAAAAATGCAATGACAATATGTACTGACCAGCAAAATTTTTGGTTTATTTCTGACGAAAATTTACTACGCTAGGGGGTCTACAATCACAAACGGATTCCCGGCCACCGTAGGTGCGGGCTTGCTGACGGCGAGCGATGGGTAGCTCGCCGTCCGGTTAAGACCAGGCCCTGGTCGACGGCGCGTCGTGTTCCACGAGCACGTCTTTGAGGCCAAAGAGATGTCAGCACTAAGTGACGGGATCCTATAGGGCCGATGCCTGCCGGTGTCGCGAATTGTTCGAAAGAGATACCGAGGCCCCGGCACAGGCAACTGAAGGAACACGGGTGGGTATCAGTCAATAAAAGTCTGACACCGCTCCAACCAGACCGGGAGAAGTCATTTGATGATTTCCCACCAAAAAAAGGGGTCTACATCATATTCTGTATTCATGGTTACATTTTGCGCACGGTTTAAAAACTTATCTTGTTTATAATACTTATTGCTTTTGGAAAATACTATTTAACGGACTACAAGACTTTAAAGTGGTCCAAATTCCAGCCCCTAAGTAAACATGGCTCCAGCAAGCCATTAGAAGATACATTAAAATTAATATTCCTTTCACGCTTAACTTACTCTTTCTAGTTTTAATTGCAGTGACAATAGGGATGATGACTGATATTAGAAATGTTCATAAAAGTAATGTCATTTCAAAGTAGGCATTGTAAAAATGAGATAATCGAAAAAATCTGTTAAATCGGTGTAAATATTAAGAAGATACACGCTTTTATAGTTTTTGGAGGGGATTATTCCCGTCCTTGTCGCACGGTACGGGCAATGTACGGCGCTAGTATGAAGTTACTTAGTCGTGACGTCACTTCTACGATAGCGCTGTCCTTGTCTAACTCTTATCTTAAAACGTTTATAACTTGGCAATTTTGTAAGCTATTTCACTTTTTGTAATTTTGTTTGCACTATCTGGAAACAAACAATTTATTGAGATAAAAATAAAAAATTGTCACCATCCCTATTATTATTCTTCGTGCAACAGAGGAACGGTGACACTACCACTCAAATGCCAACCATTTTTATGTTAAGCACGTAAGTAAATAGAATCCATCTGTCAGCAATATAAATACATAATGAATGCTTCTTGGTGATTGTACAATTAATGGTGATGACATTAATGTAAATTCGTTATGCATTTCAAGAGCATTGTCGTTCGTTCAGTGTTCGACGTTGATATTTTGATGCTTAGGTTTTACATTTTTGTTGCGAGAAAGCTGTTCTATGACAAAAGAAGAGCTTTAAATAAAGAAATGCCCTTATTGATTCAACTACATATTAAAGACTTTAGTTTTAGGTATCTACCACGAAGCTACCTACCTATTTTGTGCTTCTTTGTATCACGATTTACTATTCCGACAAAGTACCAAGATAATAATGAAAAGAAGTGTAACCAATGCAAAGTTACCAGTGATGCAAAAAAAAACTCAATACTTTTACTGAACGATAAGTGGGTTAGGAGCAACACAACACGAAAGCTAGAGCATCATTTATTTTTGTTTCTTTAAGCATAAGCATAAGCACGATTACTGTATTACCACAGAACCGTGTATTAAAACCGTTGGTTATGGTATCAGTTGTTCAACAGGAGATAAATGTATGGAGTTTGACGATAGACTGACAGCAGACACAAGTTAAACAAGTATCTAAGTTTTTGTGGTAAGACCCTTACAGTTTAAATTGTGCTGTACCTAAGTAATATCTGCAACATAGTTTAACCAAGCAACCTTAGTCCTTAATGAACCCACCGGTCGTACCCAGAATGGATCTAACCGCGGTATAATTAATTAAGTCGTCGCGGTAGATTGCTTACGGGAAACAGCTTAACATAATAAGTACGTATAGGTTAATGTTCCTATCTGATGCACAAGCGAAAGAGGTTTTTATCAATGTGAACTTTAGTTTAATACAGATAGACAGTCAAATGTCGTTACCATAGTATTTGTATAAACATCTAAAGTTAAATAAAATTGTTTCCTTTTAATTTTTTATGTTTTGTGTCGTCATAAAACAACAAAATTTGTGTATGCTGCTGCAACACAGTTCTATATAGGAGTCAGTCGTACATATTGTTTAATGTCAATAAATATTTTTTTGTATTATATTGGATTATGTATAAAGTTGTCTGCCTCGTTGGTCTAGTAGTCGCAAGTGCTACGGGTGGATTCGATTCGGGCAAAGAGTTTTCCATGTGGAATTTCTAAGTTGCAGCCCGGGGTCTGGATTTGTTTTAATAAAAAAATAAAGAACCGGTTGACGGCGATAGCCTCGCCCTCCGTTACATGGGACTTAAATATAACTGGCGAAATGTGCGTGTACAATAGGTATAACTATAACTTAAATATAACTATAGGTACAACTCTGCCTAATCTTTCGGGCAAAACAGGCGTGGTGTTATGTATGTAGGTATAAAGTTTTATCATCATCATACATTTTCACTAGTTGTATTTTAGTGCTTAGCGACAAAACCCAATAACCTAAGACATGTCGCTACTGATGATAGACAGCACAATTTTATCTGTCAAACAAATAGCTGTCAAACACGTTATAGGGTCGCATACTTTGTCTTTATTGGGACGTTAAAACCAGAGATTGGTAGGAATGGTAGGTTTTTTTTATCTCCGGTACGTCAAAATTGAGGATAGACGTTATCGGGTTCGGCCGTTAAAGGCCACAAAAAAAAATGGGGTTGCAACTGAGAAGTTCCTGATGAATCCCAGATATTTTATGTATTTTTTTTTTGTCATAATTCGGCCTTCAGACATAAATTAAACACTTGTTCTACAAATAATCAAGAATATTATAGCTCTATTTTGTTATGTAATAAGCACTTAAGAGCTAAGTATGATTAAACTTCCTAAGTAGGCATTCAATCTATGTATTATATATAAATTACTGCCTCGTTGGTCTAGTGATCGCAACCGCTACTGCTGAGCATGAGGTCTTGGGTTCGATTCCCAGGTTGGGCAACGTGTTATTGGGTTTTTCTATTTGGAATTGCTCAGTAGCAGCCCGGAGTCTGGATGTGTGCCCGGTTGATGGCAATGGGCTCGCCCCCTATTACATGGGACTTAAACATAACTGGCGAAATGTTACACCTCTGCCCAACCCTTCGGGGAAGCAAGGCGTGATGTTATGTTTAAATAATAAAAAAACAATTAATACAAATGTTTGTCCGCGTATAACATCAAAATGGCTGCACCTATTTGGATAATTCTTTTTTGTTTGTGTTTGTAATTGTCAGGACAAGAATTGTATGAAAGATTTTTTTTGGGAAATCCACCGGGGAAGTCGGAAATTTGGATGCTATTTTTGTATGAAATTCACCTCGGGCGACACCGTGCACGAACAGCTAAAATTTTAATAAATAAAATATTATTGGTGATCGTTATTTATATTTACGTTTTTATTATTTACAAAGGTATAATGTTCTTTTTGCAACGAAGGGGATAGGCAGTGGCATATTGTACATCCACATTCTATCAATATAAGTATGCATCATAACATCGTAATCAGCCAATAATGTTCCCACTGCTGGGACACAAGCCTCGAGAGAGGCTTGTGTCCCAGCAGGCTTGTGTCCCTGGGTGTAATCCAACACACGGGCCCAGTGCGGGTTGACGGATGTCACATGTCATCGATTTTTTTGGTTCTAAGACATGCCGGTTTCCTCACGATGTTTTTCTTCACCGTTTTGAGTTCAATGGCGTTGTAATAATTTCCACAAAGTAGAGCGTCTGTCTGGGTTCGAACCTACGCCTTACAACTCGTAAGTCGCGGCCTTTACCTCTGGGCCGCCACTGCTCTTTAATGCCCCATGCATATAGGTAGGTCTGCCTGTATACATTATTATAAATTAAGGTTTATTTTCATGTCTGACCTTAACATGTGTGACCATGTTGTTTTTCTGAACTACGAGGACTGGATAAAGGCTCGTACACACTGGCGCGACGCGACAGCGCAACACACAGGCACCGCGTGTCGCGCGACGAGCGGTACCTTTGTGTCGCGCTTTGGCGTCGTGCCTTTTTGCGGGAGCCTTAACGGATTTTGATTAGGTTTTAACCATCATTCAGTTTTTTTTTTTAACGGTTTCGGTTTCGGTTTCTCATATTATTTATTTGTTTTATTTTAATAAGTGAATTGTTTTTGATTTAATTTTCTGTTTAACTCATGTCTACATGTCTTTATCGACTTTCTTTATCTGATTTCTAAAGAAATAAGCATCACTTTTGTACCTATTTTTATGTTATTATCTATTTAAATGCGATTACATAAATTGTTAAAAAAAAACTAAGGTTTATGTTTGTGAGAAAAGTCGATTTTAATTCTCGTCGGGTCGCTAGTTAATTTATTATTATATAAATATAAAAAATATTGTAACTACTTAAAGTACCTATTAAACTACAAAGCTAGCAAGTAAAGTTCTTAATTCAGTACTATACAACTTATATTTTGTTTTGCAAAAAACTGCACACCTCGTGCATGCGGTCGTCCTTGATTTTTTGGGTGCTCACGTCTGCCTTTTTTATTTTATTTTAAATATTACATCGTCCCGTTGCCTAAATTGCTTGCACGTGGCTTCGATACCTAGTGTCTTTGTGATAGGAAGGTAGGTACGTGTTTTTATCGTATTGTAATTACCAATTGTTGTAATTAGTTTAGCAGAGATCAATACATTGAAATCACGATTTATAAATATAGAAAATCTTTAACCACGTAATACTTACTGCAATACACTGAAAGCTTATCAATTGTCCGAATCTCTGACAAGTTTTTAATTTGTTAAATTTGCAAATGCATGCACTTGTACCTATTTACGTACTAAAATTATTTCAAAATACATCATTACAAGTCTTTTAAATTATCTAGACCACACTTATTTTTATTTAAAATTGATTATTTAAAATACCTTAGTGAAATCAATTCGATCAACTAGATTACTTCGTTGCGATTTTGTCTTACAGAACCGTTTGCGTAATCATGGCTGCCATTGGAATTACAGCGGTCGAATTTAAGTGTAACAACTAAACAGTTGGCAAATACCCTTCGGCGAAGACAGTTCCAATTTTAAATAGCAACCTCTTTGCATGCCGCTGTAAAAAGTAAAAAGATTTGAACTTGAAAAAGGAACGGATGCGCCTGAACGCGCGTATGATCTTCGACTAGTTAAAAAACACGCGCATATATATATGTGACCGTATTTCCATGTATTACAACAGTAGCCGGTAAAACCTAATAAGCTCCGGTACTGTACGGTAAATCGGGAAGTTTTTCCCGTAAAAAGGTTTTTTAACGAGTTGCAAAGCATTGTACGGGTTCTTTTGTGCTGTGTTCCAGTCTCGGCTCTTGCAACGGGAAAATGCTTCGTTCTGAGATGACGGTTTTCAGCGCTAAAGTGTGTTTATAATTGTTATTGTTGTAAAATTACTGTGCCCGGAATATGGTGGTAAATGCTACGTCGTGTCAGCTAGCTTCGTTTTTTATAGGTGAGTGTTTTGTTTTTGTGTCATGACCTCATTTGGTACCCATCTAATACTATAGGTTTGCACCAGTTCTCTTTAACCAAGGAGAGCCACTGAGAACACATCTCAAACCCCAAGTATTCCCTGATACTGCACGATCCTCATTATTATATTTAGTCTCTAGTTTCCGTCTGCTATTTTAATGCATATGTACTAATTTCATGTTTCAGTAAATAAAATGACTGGTTACATAGCAAATAACCAAAAGCATGTGAAGCTTACATTTGCCTACTGAAACAGTAAGCAGAACATTTTAAATTCGAATTCAAATTCAAAATCATTGTATTTGCAAATATGGGTAAACAATATGCAGATGTTGTACATTTATGTAATATTTGTATACCATATTTTACCTTTCGGCATGAAAAGTACATATAAAGAAACACAAAAATTAAAACTAAACAAAATAAATTTACGAATGAGATCAATAAAACTTAAAACTAATACTTTAAATGTTTTATTGATCTCATTCGTTACAATAAATCCTACTTATAAAAATACATTCTATATTCATAGTTTATTCTGCAAATATTCAGATACACGATGCTTTATTTATCAAAAAAACTTTTTAGTTTAATTTTGAACATATTCGGCGATGATGTTTCCGTTAAATATGTAGGTAGGTGATTGTAAACACGGGCAACCATACAAAATATACTATTATTTAAAAGAGTCGTTTTATTGTTAGGACAACAAATTTTACCAATAAGTCGTTTACTTTTACCTATATTTTTGAAAGTAAAAAGTGTGCTATGTCCCTATTACATGGGACTTAAAAACATAACTGGCGAAATGTGCCCAACCCTTCGGGGAAACAAGGCGTGATGTTATGTTATGTGTAAAAAAATGTTAGATCTAACCAAATTAATAATTACATAAATGTATTTACATGGAAGTGTCAGCAATTTGAGACTTTTTAAATATTATTTGCAACTATCTGTTTGTTTAAGTGTATAGAGTGATCGGACACATCTCTTCTGAGCCTTAAAAGCATCATCCTTATGTACAGAATGTCCTCAGAACATTATTCCATAACTTATTATGGATCCCAGATCATGGATGGATGGATGCAGACAGTACAGTCGATATATCGGCGGCCAATTTGGAAAACACGTGTAAAGCGAATGATTGTTGATTTAATTTTAGGCATAAATTCTCAATATGTGTTTTCCAATTTAAATTGCAGTCAATATTTAGACCAAAAAAAATTGTAGTGTCTACGTGCGAGACTTTTTTATTTGAGTATTTGATGTTAATGTCACCAAGCTGTGTAACTCGTATGCGAAATAGCATTATGTTAGTTTTATCGACATTTAATTTGAAATTGTTAGATTTGGTCCATTGTATAATTTTTTCGATGGCATCGTTAATAGCTCTTTCAAGTGTGATTCTGTCTTTACCGTTAAATATAATGGTACAATCAACAGCAAAAAGAAATATTTGTTGTTTTATAATTTCTGGTAAATCGTTGATGTAAATAATAAATAACATTGGTCCCAATAAACTTCTTTGTGGGACTCCTAAGTTCATATACCTGTTTTCTGATGTAAAATGAATCTCTTTAATTATTTTTTGGACATATTCGAGTGATTTAGGTAAACTGTTTTCTATTGCTAGGGTATGTTTCAATAAGTTTAAGAACATTACCACGAACTCTATACATGGCTAACTTTTGCAAAAGTATTTTACAGTTAACACAATCAAATGCTTTACTTAGATCCTTGGAGAGTTCACAGACTGCTGTTGAAGATTTTGATTATTCCCAAACAACAGGGGAAAAACCTGATATCAAAGTTCGGATACAAACAGGACCTCGAAGCACTACTGAGAACCACCCAAAAAAAACTTTGGAATAATATTTCAACCGATCTAAAAATGAATTCCACAGTGGTCAATGACATTGCCTCATTAGTTTTAAGGTCTCATTAGTCTAAAGCCATTGACCATCCATTAATTTTAAAGATTACCTCTGTATCTACATCTCAATCCGATTGTAGGCCATATTGGTACATGATTGATCATGTATTGTTTTGGAAAAAATCGCATTTGATGTGTCTTATTACATATTAAAAGCCATACATAATAGATATATCAGTATGAATGACTTGCACAAAATGTGATAATGGTTGCCAAATGCAAATACATCTTTAGAATTTTATTAAATCTGCTAAACGTCAGTTCAAGATTAGGTATGTAGGTACACATCTACAGGTACAGCGTGTGTCAGAAATATGTGCCATGTAACCAGCTTTTGGAATGAGAGAGAGAATGAGATCGGGAATCATCCCACGGAAACGTACTACCGGGATAAAAAATCTTCAGTGCTAATCCAGGTTATAAGCTCATAAAATGTAGCACACTACTGAAGTTTCTCTAGTGATATAATTCAAATATGACTCGAAATACACGTAGCACCATCTAGCGTCCTAAAGCAATTGCGACCGTTGAAAGTTATCGTTCTTTCCTTGTTTCTTGATGATAGATACCTTATGTCCTATTCTGCACCCTGACAACATGTGTGTAACCAATATTTTGTAACCATAATTTGATTTAAAAGTGTCCGTGGAGTTTCATGCCCGTTCATCTCCATAGGTACCTACTTACTACGCTTTGGAATGGGCAACTGGCTACACTTTTCTGACCGACCATCCTTGACAATTCAAAAGTGCCTGTAATTGATTTATTTGAAATAAATGCTATGAGTTTGAGTTTATGTGTACCAAAAAAAAAGCAGTTTTAGGTATTTGCACGGTATCGTAACAAGGCGCGGCGGACACACATACGCGGCAATCTCAATCCAATCGGGATTAAGGCTATTTTGGCCACGCCGCCACCTTTTTCTTATTAACTTATTAACACTTTTATATCGGTTACAGATAAACTACTGTTACACTTTTGTGTTAACACATTGACAAAAAACACAATTTATCCATTCAAAATATACCATTTAAAATTCTGTTACGTTAAGAAGGTGTTTTTAAGTCCCTGTCCACAACTTTCACACCGTTAAATATGACCATGCATTTCTGATTCACGCTGTATATCTATTGATATTTATTTACTTAAGTATTAAGTAGGTAGGACAAAGTGTTGACTTCCTAGATACATCATAATTGATTAGCACTTTGCCAGTAGGTAGATATCGCATTAGTATTGGCACGTCGTGTTTAGTGCATCATTCACGATTATAAGCTAATTTATTTGTAAGTAATGTCATTTTATAGATACTTAACATGCATTGTTTCATTTGCCGTTGCGAAAATCTTTGACGGTTATTACTGCAAGAAACCCGGATAATGATAATAAAATCAGGTCTGAACTTTCACTGCGTTATTGTCTTACCGTCATAAATTATTAACGAGTAAATTTAACTACATATTTCTACATTTAAATGACATTGCAGGATTGCACTGTCCTCAAATGGGCCAACAAAGTTAGTGTTAAAGGGTTTTTCGTCGATGACTTTTTCAATTGACATGTGCTTTCTGAGTTTAAAGACTACGGTGAAGGTTTCTTCACGATTACCTCAATCGTGAAGAACCCTGAACTTGTAGTTAATCAAAGCCTGAAATCTTCAACCCGCGTGCTGATCAAAGATCTCTGTATGAAAGAGGTCTTTGATACCAGCCTATATTATAACCAGTGCACCGAAAGTGCAAAAAAAATGGTTCATTATACTGATAGCTGTTCTGAACTTCTGATACAAAACAATTAAGCTGATTAGTGTTTCAACGAACAGTATATAGTTAATTATTGACCGCATCTTTCAGCGGAACCCGGAATGTTACAAGAGTAAAACTGCAGGAAATGAGCTAATATTGTTCGGTAGTTGAAACTTCTGAACTACTACTATACGGAAACTCCCGGATTGTAGTTAGTATAGTAATGAGTAGTATTATATTATCTGTGGGAATGATAAACAAAGTCGAAGCTATGTTGACCACGCTCATATTCAAGTGTAAAGGCAGTTCTATTTACTAATTGAAGCAACATCATTCCCGGGTTACAATCAAACGTGTCCTTATCAAAAAAGCATATTTTAAAATTAAAGACTACATTGAAGACATGAATTTGGGCAATAATTCCTTCTGCACATGTGGCTTCTCCTCATTAACGGCGTCACTATGTAAATTTATATTAACAGCTCCCAAATTATGATGTTTTTTTATTTTATTTACAAAAAATTCAACTCAATCAGGCTACACTTAAAGAAGACCTATTATTTAGGGGCACTGCGTTAATTGTTACAAGAACACAGTTAGTTACTGTGTAAGTTACAAAAGATAACTACAGGAAATGAGGTGATATTGTTCCGTTGTTAGTCTCCAACTACTAAAGCACTAGACAATATAGCGTTGGAGTAAAGGGAAGCTTTATTATGTCAAGGAGACTACAATGTTAAACTCAGTTTTAGACTGACTAAATTGAAGTTGGCTTAACTAAACCTAAAGTAACAGCCACACTCAGAGACAATGGTTACTAAAAGGACTCCTTAGACAAAATTTAAAAAAGATCACTCGCATATTCAGTTAACGAGTACGAACAACATAGCAATTATTGGTGGTGCTCATTGTAAATTAAAATCAATAAGTTAAACATAAACCCCAAACGTAAAATGTCAAAATTTATTTTGACATTTTACGTTTGGGGTTAGCGTTGTCATCTCTAAAAATCGGGTGCATCTCATATCATTTAAAGTTATTTGGTATATTTTCATATCAATAACGTTCACAAGATGTAATAAACGTGAAATAAACCAACTTATGATATAATTTCTTACATAAAATATTTATATACTCTAAAACTTATTTCGTATAACCTTATTCAAACGAAAATCATTAGGTATATCGTTTAAAATATAATATATTGATACTATTTGATACCGTCATTGTGGTGAACACCCCCATTCAAAGCAATCCGTCTCGGATTAGAAGACAGATCTTCTGTATTGTTGGTGAATCATTTTAGGTTAGGTTAGGTTAGAACAGTGACCATAAAGATCCCCTCTATTGTTGGTACTTACGAGTACGTGCTATTTTGGCAGGCTATTTTATCATATTAGAATAAGTAGGTTTTATGTCTTTTGAGTGGTATATCCAATGATTTTATATTCAATGTATGATATGCTTATAAAAATTAGTTATTTTACATTTATATCAATCGTTTATCGTAACTGATCAATATCTATAATATAAAAATGAATCGCTGAATGTGTTGCTGTGCGCAAATCTCGAGAGCAGCTGAACCGATTTAGCTAATTCTTTTTTTAGAATATTCCTTGAAGTACGAGGATGGTACTTACGGAGAGAAAAATTTAAACAAATTGCCAGAAAAACTAAAACAAAAAACTATACTCCCATACAAACGATTCGTAATAATACTTAAAAGTCCATTTGAACTTTAATACCATACCATAAAGTTCAAGTGTTACTGGAGAGGTTCCGGGAAGGCAAAAAAATTGAGTGACGTTAGTATCGTATAAAAATAGATGTCAATATTTGTCAATATTTATTCGATGGTAACATTAGTCACACACAAATTGTCTATGGTAAAATGAAAATTGTTTGTGGTACAATGTCAATTGAAATGTAAACGTATCTTTGATGTGCATTTAAAATATTACTAAATATAAAAGCCACAAATGTTGGCACAGCAGATAAAAAGTTAAAGATTCAACTGTTAGGCGGTGCGAAGTTCGCCAGGTCAGCTAGTATCAAATAAAATTATATATTCAGTTGTTATATCAAGATATAACAACTGAATATATTAGAGATTTTGTAATTATATCATATAGTACTTAACTACCCCTAAAATCTGAAAGCCGGACTTAGCCGCAAAAACAGCCAGACTACAAAAAATAACATTTATTTCGAATTTGAGACTGAAAGAGACAAAAGTAAATAACATATTTATTTAGTTTACATGTACGTAATTTTATGTTGTATATGATCCACCTTAATCTTCACTTTTTTGGGCTTGTCGATGGATAGAATACTCTAAATACAACTGCACAGTTGTCTAAGAAACCGTACTTACATAGGTATATTTTATTTTATTTTTCCCGTTGGACTAGGCTCGCAAGCGCTCCCCCCCAATGGGTTCCCGCATTGACGAGGCGGGGGGGCTCAGTAACCGTGGTTTGCGCCCCACGGTAAAGCTAAGAGGAACCCGAGGAGGGGCCGCTCGTCAGGGCTTTTGCTGATAAGCCGACGACGTAGCGGTCAAGGTTGCGGTGTTGTTGGGCGACATCGCAACTGTGGTGGGGCCGCGGCGGGAGAGGAGTGCCGGTATTGCGGTGCGCCGCTCTCCCTACCTTCCGCGGCCTTAACGGGGTCGCCACCGTATGATGGTGGACGCGGTGGGGCCGCAAAATGGCAAGCGACGGGGCCATTCATCAGTCCCGTCGCAAGGGGCAAGGGTTGGTCGTAGGTGGAGGGCGCACAACGCCCTCTTCCAGCCCCTCTAAATGGGTCCAGGGACGGCGGACTCGGGGACGTCCACCGCCCCCTATACATCAGGACCCGAGGTTGCGGCGCGTAGTGTTCCACGCGCGCCCCTCTTAGACGTTGCGGGGGGAGTCTAACACCTCACTCCCCCGCCCACGAGGAGGCCCGCTGAGGCGGGCCGGCAACAGTCGGGGTTGAGGAAGAATCATATGTTCCTGCGACCCCGACGTAATTGTGAGATGGAACACCGGGGTGGTTTTTAGTCAGTAAGAGTGACAGACCCCTGCGCCCACCCCAGGGCGGAGGACATCCATGAGGATTTTCCACCCCGGAACAAAAAAAAAAAATAGCTTCGCTGATGAATGCGAGGGGAGTCAAACACCTCACTCCCCCAACCCGTTCCATCCCGTTCCCGACCAATGCAATGTCGTTTAGTGTCAATTCCACCAATGAATTTGAACGAAATCACACATCTAAAACGCGTTCAAGAACTGTCAGTGTAAATGTACCACAGAAAGTTATGACACCGACAGCTCTTAAAAGTAGTTTATGTACTGATCGCGTTCAGTTTTATTGGTGAAACCAGACCTAAAAGCATTACGAGATACAAAACAATGAAATGTTTAAATTACCTATTTTTAAAAAGACACTGTGTCTAGCCAGAAAGTGCTACCGAAAATAAGATAACATTGTGATTCACAACTTATTTACCAACAATTGAAACAATTGAAAATAATGTTGATGTGATTAAAAGTGCCGCATTAAATATTTTGAATACTTACTTACCTATTCTGTTGTCATCTGTCTGTTATATTTTTACTCGAGTACATACATCTATTGTTTTCAGAGATCAAGGTGAAGTAATCAGATGTTATCTATCTCAAAATAAAATTATTACCTTAAGTATGTATTGTTCTCAAAAACATATTATTTTGTTTAGCATTATCAGTCTAAAAATGTTCCCACTCTTGGGACACAAGCATCTTAAAATTGTTGGTCCTATGACATATCGGTTTCCTCAAGATGTTTTCCTTCACCGTTTTGAGAGCAGTGGTGATGAAATAATTTAACAAGGCCCCTGACCCGGGGAACGAAATGTGCCCTGATTATCGAATTACTGGCGCCAACGGGGATCGAGCATACTTCAGAAGTTAAAAGCGTCTGCCTGGGTTCGTACCCACGACCTACTGTTGTTTAAAAATTCGTATTTTTTCATACAAATAAAAACATGTGTTATTTTATTCACGAAAAAAATCAAGCTGTGTCTAAAGCAAGAAGCATTGTTGCTTTACGTACCCACCCACTCTGTGTCGTGTGCCAAACTTAAATGCTGAAATTCCATACTTTCTTTAGTTTCGAAATGCACTCAAACACTTTACGCAGCGTTCCAAATGCACAGTAATCGACGCATTATTGCAGGTATACCCCAGAGTTGCAATTACAAAAATCTTAATGTGCTTTCGTAAGTATTACACAGAAAACGGAATTGTGTTCAGAACACGGTTTTTTTCTTTCAAATCGCGCGTCTTTTGTTATAGTTGCTGGCTTACCTACTAGGGTTTCCTAGACAACTGCAAAGTGCCTTTAGAGTATTATATCCATCGACAAGCCAAGCAAGCAAGAGAAGATAGGTGATCCTTACAGATAGATCATACATAACATAACATTACGTACATCAAGCCTGTTTCCGCGATGGATTGGGCAGAGGTGTGTCTATAGAACAGGCACATTTCGCCAGTTATGCTTAATTAAGAGGCTAACAAGAACTAAAGCGCAGACACTGTCAGACTGCATAGTTAAGAAAGAGAAGCGCTATGACAAAATGCTGGTAATTTATTGCAAAGAATGAAGCAATTAGCAAATTACAAAAAATCTATTGTTTGCACCAAAAAAAAATGCGGTAATATGTTGCGTGTAGAATAATTATTGCATGCATATTAATATGGTTTTTAATCGTTTAAAGAAATTTTTAGGGGTATCTTCTTGTTTTTTTCGTTCGTATCAAATTAGTTGTAATAGGTTTTCAACACACTATATATAACTAGCTTACATCCTGAAGATTATCATATATTTTTCTGATTTTGCTTACTGGGTGGATCATATGCTTTTAGGCATTATAAAGGCGACTGCCTCGTTGGTCTAGTGGTCGCAATCGCTACTGCTGAGCATGAGGTCCTGGGTTCGATTCCCAGGTCGGGCAAAGGGTTATTGGGTTTTCTATCTGGAATTTCTCAATAGCAGCCCGGAGTCTGGATTTGTGCCCGGTTGATGGCAATAGGCTCGCCCCCTATTATATGGGACTTTAACATAACTGGCGAAATGTGGGTGTACAGGTACACCTCTGCCCAACCCTTCGGGGAAACAAGGCGTGATGTTATGTTATGTTTTGTTATGTAAAACTTGCGTTTAGGTCCTGTAGTCCCCGTAAGTCCCATGTAATAGGGTGCGAGGCCATCAACCGGGAATGGAATCCAAACTCCAGGCTGCGAAATTCCTGTTGTAACCTGGGAATCGAACCCATGCCCTGCTCAGCAGTGGCGACCAGTAGACATTCGAGGTAGTACGATAGTTTTTTTTTTTGCAATAGATTTTGTTAAACCCTGTTATGAACAGGCCAGCATAGTCGCAAAAACCTTCGTTACACCAACAGTTGCGTTTCGCCGGTCCGAAATTACGCAGCAAAAGTAAACTTCTCAATGATCGACCAATACCTACCTGCTATTGTTCAAGAGCCATTAGGTGACATAATATTGTTATCTGTAGGTCTTCGCTCCACTTTCAAGTTTACTAGTGTACGGCGACTGTCGCCATGTCATTCACTAGAGGCTAGTCTATTTATTTTGTTTTGTTCACTTTTACTATGTAACGGTAAATTAGTTTTAAGTACTTTTACAATAAAATTGCGAGCATTTTTTTTTCGTTTTAAGCTTGTCTTTTTGTTATGAAGTGTTGGTTTTTGTTCGTGTTCTTCTAATAGTTTTAAAACCACTTTTAAACACACATCAACTACAAAATTATTTTATAATCATATTCAATAAATTTATAAAATAATTTTATTAACATTGTCTGTGTATGTGCATTTATCCCTAGATAAGAACACATCCCTTGTTTGAATTAGTATTATACAAAAAAAAAATGATGCCTCTTTTTCTATTAATTCTTACAGCAGACGAAGGAAGTTTAAAATAATAGGTACTAATAGTAAATTTACATATTAATAATCTACGAAATTCCAGTTTTATGTAGAGAATATGCAAAGTTGTCACTCGTGAAATACACGAAGAATTAATTTTCAGAGTCGAGTGTCTCAGCACGCGTACCACGACCAACTTTTGTCGACAGAAGAATAGACAAAATAACAGATAGAAAATACAAAATGACAGATTTTTCTATTCTTCTGTTACTTTGTCTATTCTTCCATCGACAAAACTTGTTTCTGTGGTGGTTATGCTACTCGTGCAGGGAGACCTGCACGAGTAGCATAACCGCCCGCTGGGAGTGTTGTTACTTGATAAGATGAGACTGTATTTTCTTTTGTTTTATGCTGTTGAAATATCGATACCAATTACGTCTGTCAAGTTAACACAAAAAAAGTTTTCTTAAAAACTGATATAACAAGTGTCTAACTGCGGTCGCTGACCCTAATATTTTTTTTGTTGTATCATGTTTACACATCGATACCCAACGCGTCTGCGTTTAGCTAGGCAAATTAATTTGACCCTGTATAATGTCTGTTCTAAAATTATCTGACGAAAATGTAAACAAATGGACCGGAAAACATACCCGTGAACGCCAGTTTATTCTGCCTCTTGCAAATTGAGTGGTTCGATTTGTGTGTTTATTTGAATTCCCGAAATTCTAATTTTAATCACTGAAATCATATTAAATGTTTTTATTTGACAAACAGGTTAATTTTATAAACATAATTTTCGTCGATGATTTCTCAATATCAATTTGATAATGTTATTCAAATAATATTTGTTGGAACAAGCTCGTAGAAAGTTGAAACCTTCAAAAGACTGATGAATGTGTTACTGTTAATTCCCTTTAGCAGGCTTTGTAAACACTTTTATACATGGCCTCATTCAATATACCTTTGCAACCAAAATATGGAATATTTGATTTAGCGGTAGCATAACTTGCACTATAAATATTTTTAGGATAAATAAATATTAGTAAGATAGGTAAATATAATCTAGTATATAATTGTTTATTTTATGTCCAAAAATAAACAATGATATACCACTCTTAGACTAGCAACATTAAGTAGAAAGGTGTTTTATCAACAAAAAAAAATGGGAGTTCTGGAGTGTGAACTTAGCCTAGGCCTGTATTTTAGAAGTCTAGACCTCCCTTATAACACATTGCAAAGGTTGTCAAACTGCTACAATTTGAATGATGGTGTGTATATGTATGTGTCCGAATGTCTGTGTGTGGTTGTGTACGCCTATGTGTCCCATAACTTGCATTCAAAGGGACATTTGCGCTGACACCGACGACGCCGTGCAAGTGGCGATGTTTTCGCCAACAAGATCTGAGAAAAGTCGTGCCAGCGACACGAAGAAGAAAAAGTAGGATAGGATGTTGCAAGATTGTTAAATATTTCGCAATCAATTTAGTTTGACAGTGGGTAAGCAGGCAGCATTATAAATCGACCTTGAAACAATCTTACTAGCAATAATAAAATATTCAAATGATTCAATTTACCTGTACAATTTGCAAGAGCAATGAGCATCATAGTAGAAAATTATTGCAATTTGTTTACCTGCACGTGCGTGCGCGCCACTAACGTTCTTACATGCCATTATGTAATTATGTTAACATAAACATAGTCGGTCTTTACCCACAGACTGATTTTCTCGACCATTGTTCTTCAGGCGTATTATTTTCATGATTGCAACAGATTACGGGAAAAGTTGTTTCTGGGAGTTGGAATTGGTGTATCGTGTCATCGTGTATGGGAATTGTGAAACAAAAACAATCAACTGTCCATACTTGGGTGTATTTTAACTGCACTGAAGAATAAGGGTTCATCAACGGATCCTAAATCCAATAAACAGTAATAATAAAATGCTAGCGTATTATTGACCCACTGTAGGGCAAGGCCTCAATGGCACGAGCATTGAAAACACGCTTGCATAAGACGTGATGGCGATTTTAATAAGTATTCGCATTGGCACAAGCCACTACCGAGTAATAATTCGTCCCTGCAAATCAGTTTCATAAAATTTCCCAACAAAAAACTCACTTTCCCGACATTGAAGTGACCTTGCGACATGTCCAACATGGTGGTGCATTCAATGTAGATCGCAATCAGCTATAGGGCATTGAAATATTGCCAACAACGGCCTTGGAGCTCAGGTGAACTTACGTGATGACGTTGGCACATATTTCCTTTTTTTGTGACAAAATTATAAACGTTTTTTTTCGTTGTTGCTTTTATTGCGATTGAGTATAAAAAAGTAAACAATTCGGTACTAAAGTGTTGAAATGCGTTTTTTGTAAGCTAGCTAGATTTTACTAGAGTAGATACTTACTTAACTATTTTTACTATTTCTGGGTGAAGAAAAGGGAGGAGTAACTACCTAACATAAACGTCTTATACTCAGCAGAGAGTGAAACAATGCTGTCAATATAAACTGATGTTGATCTTGGGTTTAGTAACAGACAGATAATATCGTTTGCGAAACCGGCCCGAGCTCCAGACTCGCGCAAGGAAAACAGTCACAACCACGAACCCTCAGCTCATTGAGTTTCAATACGTAACTTATCTATTTACTATCAATAGATGTCGATCCTGGAATTTTATTTGAAACTTCAAAACACGCCTTGCAAAAATGTTGTTCACTAGACCCTTTGATAACCTAGAAAGGAAACCATCTCAGTCTGTGGGGGAACTTTCAATCAATCATCCCGGCTTAGGAGTCGATTCCTACACAAAGACCTCTGTTTCAAAGTAGGTACAGTGCCTGTTTAACCTCGTTGGATAAACTTGTCGGTGACCGCTAAGCCAACCTTCTCACAACGGTGATGTTTCCCTGTCAGGGGTCTGAGATGCTTATTTTGGCTGGCATTTGAAAAGGCTGGCTTGGTCTTTGGACAAGTCGAAGTCATGCTTTTGAGCATGACCTAAACGCAAGTTTTATAATGCCTAAAAGTATATGATCCACTAGGTACAGAAAACAAAATCAGAAAAAATATGATATTCTTCAGGATATATGCTAGTTATAAAGTGTGTTGAAAACAATACAACTAATTTGATACGATAGAAAAAAATCACGAGGAAACGTCAAAAAACTATTTTAACGATTAAAAACCATATTATTATACATGCAATCATTCTGATTTTTGACAGATTATTCTACAAGCAAATACATTAACGTAAAAGTGTTTTTTTTTGTCTACTCAATAGATTCTTTGCAAATAGATAATGGCTTATTTTTGCAATAAATCACCAGCGTTATGTCATCGCGTTTTTCTATGCAGTCTGTCAGTGACCGCGCTTTAGCTCTTGTCAGCCTCTTATGTAATTATTTTGTGGGTATTTTATTTGGAAGGGCTTAAAAGCCAGAAATTCAAATTGAATTTTTAAAATGACCACAGTCGGTTTTAATGGAAAGTATGACAACTTCGGTCTAACCAGTTAAAGAATATTGACGTATATAGAACCATTTCTATGCCGTCATCTACGCATAAAACATAACAAGCAAAAACCACGCCCAAAGCCTCGAGGAATACAGGTGTGATGTTGTGAATGTTACATGTATACTTTCACTTAGTTCACGGTTCGCGCACGGACGTACAAATATCGCGGCGAGATTTTATCACGCACTGACTTTTCAACCATCGGTGTTGAGCCGAGCATTGAGAATTTAATAGATTGCATCCAGCGCGTCGAAAGAACACAGTGTTGGATTTTCAATTCTCGGCGATAAGCAGAGCGTTGAAAATCCAGTGCACGATAAAACCCCGCCGCGATATTTTTACGTCCTTGCGAATGTGGGCGTTATGGTGTAAAAAAGTTGGTGTTATATTGTTATATTATAGTGTAAAGGAGCGCGTAATGTAAAACACGTGAAACATCCTGCTTATATGGGTGCATGCACGATACAGGGGTCTAGGGTTAAGTTAAGTTATAACGTTGACCTTGTTTCCGAAAAAAAATACTTTAAACAGTATGTAAGAACTTTGAGCTTTATTATCTCCGTAACAAAAGATCCCTGGTATGGTCTAGTAAAAAAAAACACAATTTTTTACACCCGTTTAGTTTTTGAGATTTTTGGACGTTTTACAGTCCAGAATATTAACTTTTGTTTTTTGTCCAGAAAGACAAGCAGCTATAGAAGTTCGATGCTTGTGTAATCCTAGACTTGAAAATATTAAACCTAATTATCATTATTATAGTCTGAATTAACGAGATAAAGGTGTGACATTATTACAATATTTTAAATGCGAAAGTAAGTTTGTTTGTTTGTTACGCTTTCACGCCAAAACGGCTGAACGGATTTAGATGAAATTTAGCACACAGATGGACCCAGACCTGGGTAAGGACATGGTCCATCCAAACCTGGATTGCTGACGAAGTCGCGGGCGACAGTTAGTTAAATTTTAAAGGCTTGTACTATGCGACCTTGTGCTAAAAGTAGGTAAATTATTATTTATCACGGAAATCTTTTAGTTCCTAGTTTAACTCTGCTTCAGCATGTCGATTCTGTAAAAATCTCACCGTGAAGACTAACGTGGAGTGGGCTGTCAATGTCATACCGTCTTGGTCAATCCCTAGCTTCAGTGGCACTGACAGCTCACTCCACGCTCACTTCACCTAAGTTTTCACGGTGAGATGGTTACAGAATAGCACTACTGGTTCATCTTCTATGAAACATTTGTTTGATAAGACACTTGTTACCTATTTGACATAAATGCTATATAAAATCTGCGTCAAAAGATTAGCTCTAATGAATTCTCGATACGTGAAAAATTATCACAAACCAAAAAGTTCTGGACAAAAACAGTTGCTACTATTAAGCAATACATTTATAGTCTTATAAAATATCCGTAGGCTGATGAATGATTCAGTGGTTTTTCTGAGTGAGCATGATGAGGCAATTGTATCTTTACAATCAATCACTCTTGTTTCAGGTATTGCTGAAATATGTTTCATGTCTGCACCAGTTGGTCAGTGCAGCTACTGCTGCCCGAGAAATGAAGCTCTCGATATTCAATATAAGTTATTCACTAGGTATGTATTGTTCATCTTATTTTATTCTATAAAGTTGGCTAAAAAATTTCGTACCTACTTTATACAGTGTCCCGTAAGAAAAAAATACGGGCATTTATAAAACAAAACGAGAAAATCTACTGCCTGTGACGGTCATTTAACTCCTGTTGGTACAAATCTAAACGTTTTTTAATATTTTTCTGTTAACTGTTATGACCGACACGGGACACCCTCGATATTTACTCACCTTTCCGGCCATTAAAACTATGTTTGACAATATTGATGCATAGCTTTCATAAATAGGCTTGGCGAAACCTTTTCATTCATACATTAATTTCAAGTAAAGTTAGCCTTCAAAGAAAGGCTACATGTATTTAAATCAAATGCTCTAAAATTGGATTCGAACTTGTGTGAGGATGCGAAGAACAGGGTGGTTTTATCGCAGACAGATAAGAAGCTGCCCTAAACTTTGTAGTAGTAGCCCGTTTGGCGGCCAAAATGACGCAACAGTCCGCATTTTGAGCTCAGGGTCGCGGGCTCAATTTCCGTAGCGAGAACGAACTGTAGTGTAGTCCATTATTATTTAATCGGGCTTGAACGAGTCCACAGATTTATTTTAACTGCATGTGTAACAAATATCCTATCAAAATCCTCGTATAAATCAATAAAATGCACGAAAAACATACATTAGTGCTTCTGGTGGATGTACCGTAGAAGACTGCAAAAATGTGAGAGTAACTAAGTAAACTGTAACAAAGATGTGAGAGATTTGTGTAAGTAATTAGCAAAAGTAATTATTTTCTGTTGTTAACTGAAATGATAGAACCCATTAGATTAATTACCACATCCATTAAAATACCCCTCGTGTCTTCATAAAAATACGTTACAAGTTGTTAAACCCTACAATAAACAGACTCACAAACTTGTGAGAGATTAGTATGAGTATTTAGGTTTTAATCAAAAACTGTTTAGTCTGTAGTTACTAAAAATAAAAGAACCCATTAAAATATTAATCAGATTCTTAAAAGTACCCCTTCGTGTCTCCTTATAAACAGTTTATGAAATCAAAAATCCTACAATAAACATTGCCGTAATGTACCAGGGCAGCATACGACCGAGAAGGTTCAATCGCAAGGCAGCGCATGCAAGCATTTGTTAATTTGACGTGCAGCGTAAATGCTATAACCTTTGTTCAGGCCAACATCACGGCTATGTTAGGCACGTTTCATGACCGTACCTCGTTGTTAGGAAATAGCTAGACAGAACGAACCTTTCAAACCTCCTCGTGTGAGGAATTAATATTGTTTCGGGGCTAGTTTAAAATAAGTTGGGGTTGCTTTTCAAATTTTCGGGAATTTCTGAACTGTTATTTTTATCGCTGTTCTTTCGCATGACTGGCGAAATGTAGGTGTGCTATAGGTACACGTCTGCCTTATCCTTCTGGGATTACAGGCGTGATGTTATGTGTGTTATGTTATGTGTTCTTTTTATTTCCATGTGTATTAAAATGAGTAGGGTATGTAGGGAGAAATAATAGCACAAAATAATAGCTAGCAAGCTATGAACGATTGTCTATTATTACTTTGAGGTAGAGAAACGGTGAAAGAAAATATCGTGAAGAAACCGGTATGTCCTAGAAACAAAAGTTCGAAGACATGTGATGTTTACCAACCCGCACTGGGCCCGCGTGATGGGTTACGGCCCCCTCCCTCTCACCTAGAGGCGGCCTGTGTCCCTCAGCGGTAGGAACAGTATTATGCTTACTTTGAAGTAAATATTCCACCCAAACCATTTACTATCAACAATGTTGCAAAAAAATAATGTGTTACGATACGATCTTTTACGATTTTCCTGTCAAGCGTCCATCAATCAAACCCAACCCTGTGCAAAACAAAGCTTAATTTCCCATAAAATGATTAGCAATTTTAAAAACAAAAGAAAAAAGTTTTAACTAAAAAAGGTTTGTGTTAAACGCCATCTTTTGACCTCCTAAACTCCTCACGAATTCCTTATCCTGTTAACAACTTTATGTCTATGTTTGCAGGTCAAATCCCACGACATTTCAAATAATACCACCGAATGACGTGAATGGTTTGCGTGCCACGTCGTTCGACTTCTCAAGTCCTACAGTAATATACCTGATGGGGTTTTCCGAATCGACTGGAGGAGTTGGCACTACCACTGTTAGAGATGGTAAGACAATTCCTATTTTACGGTGGAATGTTGTGAATGGTCAAAAATGTATACCTACATCAAAGCGTCGAATACTAACGAAAACCACATCTCCTTTATAAATGTTAAAATTGTCACAGGCGAAATGGTTCTGATTTTTCAAAACATGAAATTTTATGTTCTTCTGAACGGTTAAGTGCGTGGATATACGAGTATTGCCTGGTTTACGTTCACACGTAAACCAGGCAAAAGGAGTATGTAAGGATTGTAGCAGATGGCGTTATGTGGTTTCTGCGTACCTACTCTATGGGAAGAAGGGCGTGAGTTTATGTATGTATGTATGTATTTAAAATTATAAATGATCAAGAGCTATGCAAAAAGGTTGGTGAATTGTGGTCTTTTATTATTATTAGCCGACACAAAGATGCTGTCCGTTCTCCAGATCCACTTAGTGGTCTTTAACAAAACTGGGGAACGGTACCGGAAAGTCAATTCCCGTAATTAAAACATCCAAAATCTAGCCGCAAACAACTCGCAGTCTCAGCTCAGGAACATTCAATGTCAAGAACTTGTCACATATGTTGGTAAATTAGAGGTAGTTTTGACAGTACCGAGGCCGAACATGCGATTGTTCTCAAAAATACGCAAATTGCGCAAATTCTAATCTCTGTCTCAATCTGTCAAAAATACAAGCAATTTTCATACAATTTTAAACAAGGTTTTGACATTGATTGTCACAGAGATCAGTTTGCGACTTGAATTTGAACGTTTTTCATTTACGAGAATTGGCTTTTAGATTGCTTTGTGATCACGATTATAAACCTATAGTGCACATGAATTTTGGATATTTTTTTCTGCATAATAAGGCCACATAATAAATTTCACAAAGAAATGGCTAGGTACGTTCTGGCAAGTACCTTCTAGGTAAGTTCAAGTTACATGTGCAGGCATTTTCACAAGTAATAACTTGTCGTTTGCAAGTCTTTTTGAAAGACGATTTTTATGAATTTTGAGCTGGCAATGTTCCTAGTATTATATTACTAAAACGTGAGATGTATATTTTATTAGTGCAACTCTATTTGGCGTGAAACGTTTCAAAATATGCTTCTTGAATTTTGAGTAAAATCGACAAACGTAACATAACATACCACTTATCTCGAAAAGGCTAATCCCCTATCCTCGATCATTTTAGGTAAAAACAAATAGATATTTTGAATTTTATGATGATCTTATTTTCAATAGTTTTCAGTCCTTATTGAGATTGATAATTTAAATATTCAGATCTAGGTAGTATTAAAAATTTTAAAAACACAACACATTTCGATATTGTACAGTATTTGAATTTAGAGTTTGCAACACAACCCTGTTTATTGTGTCCACTCTGCATACTGTGTCCACTTGCCGTAGCGGCTACGACCGCTCGTAGGCGAAAACGAGGCTGCTACGGCGTAGCACGTCTCACGTGTGAAGGCTTGGTAATAGTTTCTTGCTACATTTTACACCATCTATGTAAGTGATTAGAGTAGCTAGCACCTCATAATTTAGTGTGAGGAGTCATTTCAACCGATTTATTCCGTAAAATCTTACCGTAAAAACTTTGGTGAAAGGCGAGGTTTTTTCACCTGATGCTAGGGATTGACACAGCTCGATTCAAGCTGACTACAGAATAGAGGAAGATTTTTTAAATTAAATTTATTTGGCCCAGGTTATGGCACACAATATTCGCAAAAAACAAAACAAAACAGTAGAAAATAGAATTGTGTACCTCATGGCTACACCAAATAGGCCCAGTTCAGCAAGACAACTGTTTGCCTGACGCTGGTTTTCAACTAGACCCAACGAGGACGTCATTACGGATGGAAATCAGTTTTAACGTGTGTGTAGACATTTAAATAAAATATGACAGGCCTACACTGTCCTCCCATACCTATTAACAATGTACCTAAAAATATTGTAAAAGACAAATATTTTTAAAAGAGTAACCATGGAGTTTCTTGCCGGCTCTTCTCCATAGGAAACGACCAATTGGAACCGTGCACCTAGAATCTGACGTTTCAAAAGTGCCCATGTAGGTTTATGTGAAATAAAATATTTTGATTTGATTTGATTTTTGATAGGCTGCCGGCTGGTAACTCTGAAAATCGAAAGGACCTATGTACGGTCTACTTCAAAAATGGATACTGTGAGTGTGTGTGTGCAAAAGTAACAAATTAGCAACAAAAATAAACTGTAAATGGCCGGCGACCAGATGAGCAGCTGAGCAGACTACATGTCTGCTCAGCTGCTGCTCAAAGGAATCTCAGCTATGATTTTTGATCTGGGCAAAGTTAAATGGTAAAATCGTTATTGTCTTGTGCCCATGCTGTAGTACTATTTTGTAACTATCTTACCGTGAAAACCAAGGTGAAGTGAGCGCGAAGTAAGCTGTCAGTGCCAATGATGCTAGGGATAGACCAAGAGGGGATGACACTCCACGCAAGTCTTCACGGTGAGATTTTTACAGAATCATCATGCTGATCGAAATAGTAATTCAGTGATCCGTTTTCAGAACAATAGAAGTTAAAAGTATAAATTGTTTACGAAATTTCGTACTGATTTCAGTGATATGTATTGTGACGATGACGAAAATATTGATTGCATGCGCAGAATACGCGAACATTGGTACAATTCTAAGTATAGACATAATTGACATAATGCCGCAGCTCTAATCGATTCCACATACGAATGCAGCGGTATCGGTAAAGTCAATTAGAGATGTGTTTGTGTGCTAATAGATTATATCGTGGACATTGAAATGTATCATGTCGATTATTCATATGCGGAAATGGAAAATTAAAAATAATAAATAAGTACCTAAATACTGCGGAGCGTATTGAGGATCCCGAAGTTTTGTTTGAACGAATTTTATGATTTTTTAATTTTAAATAACTGGTTTGTTGCTCTGGGACACCTGTCTGTGACTAGAGTGGTTCTTGGGAAAGTGGATAGAGGAGACCATTATTTCTGTGTAAGTTATCCCTCAATATGTCTGAGGTCAGACGGGTCAGACCCTCATTTGTTATAAGCGAGGTACCTCTAATGCAGATGTTGTTGACGTAAAATATTATAATAGGGGAGAAAGACATGTTGTTGTTACGTCGACACCGAACGTTGTTTTGAGCCCCGAAACATAATATAACTACAAAAAACAAAGGCAGCTTGTCACTATAATAGGATAATAATTATGTTACTCATCGTAAATGGACGGTACACATCCATTGATGCCGATTAATTAAATATTTATGAAAACCAAACATGGTGGCAATGTCGCGATTTTATCGCCATAGACAATTACTCTATCTTTATGGTGTGGTCAGTGTTAAAAATATTATTGTTCGTTCTATGGAGTAATTGATATTGTAAATTAGGAAGGGTGGATGGTAAATATTTGATTGTCCTTATATCATAAACTTAGAAACGATAATAAAAAAATTTGATAGTTTCATTGGTAATGTTTAAATTTGTAATTTAATAGTTAGGAGTCTTTCCATTTTGAAAGAGAGAGAGAGAGAGGAAGATAGATAAAGTCTGTTAGAGGAAATCAACCTATTCTAAAAAGCTAGGTTTATTACCACTTCCCTCAATTTACATATACGAAATCTGTAAATTTGTGTACAGTAATAAGGGATTGTTTAAAAGAGCGTATGATGTAATCTCTCGGTAAACAAGAGATCCCCACAGACTTATATTAAAGGAAAATCCTAAGTCAGCCAAGTATGCGAAAAGCTGCCTTGTGATGTGTGTATTAACAACAAAATACCAAAAGAACTAAAGTTATTAAATAATACTAACTCATTTAAAAACAAACTATATAAATGGCTGAATGGACAAAACTTTTATGACATTAAAGATTTCTTCAACATGAAAATATAAAATGGGTATGTACAGGTATTAATGAACATGTAAATGATGTATGATCGTAATGACTATTATTGTATCACCAATTATTATGTGACATTGAATAAGTACACCTTTAACTTGTGTATTAATTATTTTGCATGCGATCGATACAATATTCTGTATAGCTAAACATGTGGACATTTTTATCAAAACCAGACTGTAACAACTTTATACCATGTTTAAGGCAAATAAAGACTTATCTTTTCTTATCTCTATTTTAATGTCTTATTCGCTCTATACGACATCACCGACATGAAAAGGGAGGTTCGCAGCCTTTGGTTCTAAACCGGTAGCATGAATGCACTAATTAAGATGGTAATGCATCTTAAAATGTTATGCATTTAAGTCATATGTCAGACTAAAGTAGCACCAATAAGGCTCTAGCAGAGTACCTTGCAAAGAATCACTATACACATCGTTGGGCATGACTTACAAAGTTATTATACAGGTTATCCCATAAGTCGACGACAAGCCGGAATCATAAAAAAAAAAACTTTGCTATGTATTTAAAAATTACGAGCATTTATGAAAAAACGATAAAATCTACTATCCGTAAACCGTCTTTTAACTCTTGTTGCTACAAATTTTAACTTTTTTCACATTTGCTTTTATTGAAAATAGTAAAGAAAAACGTTTTTTTTAATCACCCGATTCCCTTGACGTCGACTTCTCGGACACCCTGCATGGTCCACAAGGTGGAGACGAAAATTCTATGAAATATATCCAATAGTTAAGTCACTAGAGCTAGTCAAAGATTGGCAAAACACCAATCGGTGTCCAGTACAATAACGCGTTCAGGGCAGTGATGGGGCTACCCCGATACTGTAGCGCCTCGGGTGTGTTCGCATAGTTAGGCGCGCACCGACTGCTTTCACGCGACCATTCGCAAGCGCGCCGCGTCCTTGTTGCGCAGGGTACGGGTTAGCCCCGACATCGTACTGGCGATGATTGCGGGAAGGTTAGACTGCCCCTTCATCCAGCATTGTTCCAGCAGACATGTTGCAGTACCAGTGTCGGAGAAAAGGTATTAATTATATTGTTTTGTTGAGTTATTTATTTTGATTCCCTTTATTATTTGTTATTTCATTTGATTTAATTTACGTTTTGTTTTAATCCGATTTTTATTTTATTTGGTTCCATTTAGTTTTATGTGATCGTATCTGATTTCAGTTGACTTTATTTAATTAATTTTACGTGATTCTAATAATGTATGTTTGGCAATGGGTGTTATTTACCTGAAAGAAATTAATTTATGTATTTATTTAAAACCCATAGTCGGTCCACATCTACTACTACTGAGTTTGTTTGTTAGAAAAAAAAAATTATCCCCGGTGGAAAAAGAGGAGTGTTCTATGTAAAGCGTGTGTATCTGTGTGTCTGTTGTTGTGTCAAACGGCCAAACTGATTTTGTTTTGTTTGAGAGGTAACTTGATTGAGAGTTTTCTTAGTTAACAAAAACTAAAAGAAAGAAGAAAATCTGTTCAGCTGTTTTAAAAGGTTTTTGTTTGTATCGAGATTATTTTTTATATTTAACTTGTTATTTAATTTTGCCGCAACGCATTAGTATTGCCAGAGTTTCTATTAATTTTCGTACTGTTGTCTCCACATTGTATGAAAATTATGATACATAACCTATTTTTTTCTCTTTGTTTACAGCTCACTTAAAGGCAGGGAACTACAATTTCATCGCCGTTGATTGGTCACGACTCATTGTATTTCCTTGGTAAGTTCATGTTCATTGTATTATTGCCTTGCAGCTGTCATCATGATGATGCAATGATTGTTGTTGTTTTATCTTCAATCATCATTACGTTGTTTTCTAAATTACAATGACTGAATGAACTAGGTCCTCATTAACCTTGAAACGATTATTAAAGGCGGCTGAAAGACAGACCGACACATTGTGATGTTCCATTATCACTCTACTGATAGTCTTTGATTTGATTGATGATGTCAACTCGATTCAATGCAGCGGTGGTGGAGAAATGTTATTAGGTATCTTATTTGCGATCTCCTGACTTTGATTACAATTAAGTTAAAACTTGCTGTCCAAAAACAACTTAATTATCGCCTAAAACGGGGCTTCCTCTCTCCTACCCTTTTGCTGTGCCCTACAGGGTGCATAATGATTTAAACTACAGAGTTACCACCTAAGTACACATTATGGTAAAGCAATAAGATATTGAGTATTGAGTATTGAGCTTTTTCTGCCACGTTTCACGGGATCTCGTTAGATAATGGATTTCCATGTGATTTGGAAGAATTATGGAGGCACTTTACTTTGCGTAATTAATTTCAATACCATTGTTATCTATAACGGAGAAGGTGACCGGCATTTTCTAAAACCAAAAATACGAAGACATGTGACATCGAACAAGTCGCACTGGGCCTGCGTGGTGGATTACGGCCCACTCCCTTTGACCGAGAGAAGGCTTGTGCCCCATCAGTAGGAACATTTTCTGCTTATAAACATACTCTTATAATACAGTCTATAACAGACCACAAAGTAACATTAACAAATGCTACAATAAACAATACGAAACAAATGACTGTAGTCGAATAAACCACGTACAAAAGCGAAATCCAGTTGTTACAGCGTTTAACATGTTACTGAAACGTAATGATTCCGCATACATGAGGGCGAATGCGACCCAATATTCACCCCAGAGGAAAACGTTATAGCCTAAGGCACGGTATACACCAAAGCAGAGATTTGCGGAGAGGAGAAAAAAGGTTTTACATATGCGTTAGCCGCGAACCGTTCCTAATCTTCTTTCGTCTTGCCTGCTTGCGAGACGTTGCTGCGCTGGCTCCATCACACCTTCTAATATCACATCATCTACGCTTTGACCGCATCAAAAAAATATGAGAAATGTCTCGTGTCTGCTTCTTCTTCCTTACGAATTGATAGTAATAATCCTTTTCTAAATTAATTGGACTCAGAAGGTGGCCACATTAATCGTTGGCATCACTGGCGTATTTATGTCCCGCACGAGAAGCATCACCGGTTTTGTCGACGTAAGAATATACAAAATTACAGATGCAGGTGTACTGGTCACTCTGCTTGAACCATGTCCTTTGAAACATAGCTGAGAGAAGATAACTAAATAGCGAAATCTGAAGAGAATCCTGAGGGAAGCGAACTAAATAGCGAAATGGTTGATCACGACACATTTCCTCTGCTCTCCGCTCATCTCCGCATTGGTTTATACCAGGGATTATTATTTAGGTTCCTTATTTATGACGCAGCTCGCAGTGGCTAGTAGCCAACAGCGTTTCGCTAGATTTATGTCCATTCCCACGTTCAGGCACAAAGGCCCGTTGTTTTTCTTTGTCGTTTTTGTTGTGCGAGTAATTAATTTGAGGCGTTTTTGTTAATTTCTGGTTCGATGTAGGTTCAATATTTTGGGTAGAAATTGAAACTAAGAATAGGGTTGTTAGAAAGATAGCTACGCTGCAAGTACCGATATTTTTTTTCTTATAATGTGGCAAGTAAACGAGCGTTTAGCTTGGTCTTAGGCAATCACAGAAGATCTTTGGTCAGCTAAATAGCGTACCCAATATGGGATAGGCATCCGTGTGTTCCAGTTGAGATCCTGAAGTGCCCCTCTTTATGCTGAAGACGGCTACCATGTAGTCGACATAATTACTCTTGCCTTTAAGCGAATGATATCCATAAGGATTCAACCTAAAAAAAGTTTTACGTCAAGATTGGAATAAGTTTCTTCTTTTTCTGTTAATAATGAAGAAATAAAATTGCTGTTCGTTAGGCTAAGAGTCAGAAACGGCTTAACCGATTTGCGTTTTTTTTTGTTTCCTCGCTCTAACACAGGGTTGGTTTGATAAAAAGGCATTGCATTAGCTAGTTCACTAATAGAAGATATAATTTTTCTCCCCAATAGAATACCTAAATAAACTTTTCATTACACAGGTACATATCAGCAGTCCAAAACACGCGCTACATGGGCAGAAAGCTGGCAGACTTCATCCAATTTCTGGACTCTGTCGGAGTACCAGCCTCATCCATCCACGTGGTCGGCTTCTCCCTAGGCGCTGAAGCCGCAGGGTTTACAGGCAAAAACCTACGTTCACGAGGATTGCTGCTCGGCAGGATTACCGGTGAGCTATGGAGATATTTAAAGAAGGAATAGCTGAGATTGTTTGAATTTGTTGCTACTGCAGGTTCGGTGGATATGATAAACAATTTATTTATTTATTTATAAAGGAACCAACAGATATAACAGTTGGATATTAATTGTATATAAGACATAGAGCCTATTACAAATTCTCATGGGTAAAAACAGAAAAATTAGTAGAAATCTTAGGATCACGAACAAGCTCGATAGAAAAGCATATGTATATACTAGCTGTTGCCCGCGACTTCGTCTGCGACCCAGGATGAAAATTAGCCTATGTCCTTACCCAGTCATCCGGGTGCCAAATTTCTTCCAAATCCGTTCAGCCCTTTTGGCTTGAAAGCGCAACAAACAAACTCACGCTCGCATTTATAATATTATAACACAACATAACACCACGCCTGTAATCCCAGAAGTACCTATAGTGCACCCACATTTCACCAGTTATGCTTAAGTCCCATGTAATAGGGGGCCAGCCCATTGCCATCAACCGGGCACAAACCCAGACTCCGGGCTGCTACTGAGAAATTCTGTATAGAAAAACCCAATAACACTTTGCCCGACCTGGGAATCGAACCCAGGACCTCATGCTCAGCAGTAGCTCTTGTGGACACTAGACCAATGAGGTAGTCATACGAGGGAATATTATTTAGGATATATAAGGTACACTTAGCACTATGCACTTTAAAAAAAGTCAGCGTTCAGCCGAGTGCATGCAGAATAGGTTTTGGTGGTAAATGGGTCAAATGAGAACTCTTTACAAAGAATATTAAAGTCTCGCTCGCACTATGTATGAGTTATAATGTGCCTCGTTTTGGATGTTTATAGTTTGTTGTTCCGAGGCAAATGCAATTATTTGTGTATCAATTCTGGTGAAAGATTTTGAAATGAAGGGTCAGGTGGCCTGATAAGTTAACGTGCCCTTGCTTGCTTGGAAGTTCGCAGCTATGCAAACTTTAGCAAATTTTCACAGAAATAATTACTATTAAATAAACTTAAAATTTAGTTTATGACCACATAATCAATGATACGATACAAGCAAACATCAGTGTCCTGCATCCTATTTGATGTTTGAACGCTCGTTAAAATTCCGACATATATGTTTGAATTATTTAACAAGTTGATAGACGTAAACTGTGAACAAAAAAAATGGAGCATGAAATTTTTACTAATTATATGTTCCATTAATTTTAATTAATAGGAACGACGGTTCATAGAAGCTGTGCAACACTATGACTTATTCATGAAGGTTGTTCTATAACGCAAGGCATGCTATGCTGCCTTAGAACAAATTTCATGAATAAGTGATAGTGTTACATAAGGCAGTTTAGTCTTAGTTCCTGTTGGAGTGAATGATAGTTAGTTTTTGTTTTATACGAAGCGACTGTCTTCTGATTTCTAAAACTAGATATCAATCTTTCGAGGAAAAGAAATCCAACAACTTTGCAATTTGCATTATATGTTGATTTCCTCTTTCATTGTTTGATAACTTCCAAAGCATGCGTTGAGATTTCAATGCATTCTATTTTCCAATAATTCCTGAAAGTACTTTTAAAGTTTCAACTGCCTGCAATGATCGGCCATGCGAAGGTTCATTAAAAACGGGACTTGGTCCACAGCACAATTTCCGTATAAAATTTCTATGAACATTCGAATACTAAAAAAACATAACATAACATCACGCCTTCTTTCCTCGGGGGTAGACAGAAACCACAGAACGCCACCTGCTACGATCCTTGCATACTCCTTTTGATTCGTTACCAATGAAACTAAACGCGTTCAGCACATCTTAAACGCGTTCAAGAGCTGTCACAATCAAATAAATAATTGTAATCTCGGTTTCAATCTGTCAAAATTTCCTCAGATTTTTGACAAGTTCATGACATCATACAACTAGCATACAACTAAAGAAGAAAACAATGTCTTATAACCTTAGAAATAGATATAAAAACAAACTTGAAGTCATCAGTGTGCGCACTAATTATGGTAGAAAGACAATATTATTTGAAGGAGCACAGCTGTTCAATGGATTGCCGGACGATATTAAAGAGTGCGATAACGTGAATATATTTAAAAATAAGCTTAAGAAACATGTATGTACACTATAACTTCTAATACTCTAGAGGAATTTGTATTATCTTATTCAACACTTTGTATCTCATTATAAGCGGACTGTAAGTTCTTATGAGAAATAAATTTCTATAAACCGACATCTATTTTCGTTGATATGAGATTGCAACTAGATTTAGAACAATTTTAACACCATCATAAATTACTAATATTATTGTTTCCAAATTCCAGGCCTTGATCCTGCCTACCCCGGCTACAGTCTATCGAACAGTGATGGCCACCTTGCGAAAGGCGACGCTGCCTTCGTGGACGTCTTACACACGAACCCCGGAGTGTTCGGATTTCTTCGGCCGATCGGTGACGTCGACTTCTATGCGAACCCTGGCAGTTGGATTCAGCCGGGCTGCTGGGTTGACGAGCTGATTAAGAATCGGGAGTTTAGGTTTGTTTGTGAGTATTAGTAATTTTTTCTAAAGTTGGCCAACTTCAAAAAAATAACTCGTGTGACCTGAAGGGAGTATTTGCCTCCAAATATAAGAATACATTTACGGACTGATTTGCAGATTCTACACAATTTCCTAACTAGACGAAGAAGTTACAGCTGTTTGTTTTAAAATTATTTGCAATAATACAAATCTAAACTGTTATTACTTACTTATAAACTAACGGCCAAACTATTTACAATAATCAAAGGGCCAAACCCAATAACCTAAGACAGATCGCTACTGAAGCTAAACAGTACATTTCTATCTATCCCTGTCAAATAAATAGCTGTCAAAGTGTATAGGGTCGCAAAATTTGGCTTTAACGGGTCGTTAAACCAGAGACTGGTAGGTTTTTCTATCTGAAGTACGCCAAAATTGAAGATAGAAACAAAAAAAAAACTATATAGGAATTTGAGTTCTCACAGTAGGTACGGCACAGGTGAACGTAGGCTTTAGTGAATTAGTAAAGGAGGCAATCTGAGTGAGTATGTCGGCTTGTCAAGAAGATATGTTTCCCACTCTGCATCTCTTTTATTTTTACGGAATATTTAGTGCACTGCAGATGGAATTTACTAGTTCACCAGGGAAGCTCTTTCGACGAGTAGGTGCCTACTATGAAGTTTTTTTGCACAACTGAAAGCTACGAAGTATTTTGTCGTTAGTTAAACACCATTAAAGGCTTGACCAATCTTATGAAACTGCATGTGAATAATACGTGTTAAATATGTATTTGATCCCTACGTATTTTCATAACACATCTCAGGGTTGTTGAGAATCGGACCAGCATATCGATTCTGTAACCATCACATCGTGAAAACCTTTTTTTTTTTTCCGAGGTGGAAAATCCTCATGGATGTCCTCCGCCCGCCCCAGGGCGTCAGATTAAAAACCACCCCGGTGTTCCATCTCACACCTACGTCGGGGTCGCGGGAACATTTTATTCTTGCTCAACCCCGACTGTTGCCGGCCCGCTTCTGCGGGCGTCCTAGGGTTGGGGGGGGGGGGGGAGTGAGGTGTTTGATGATGTTTGTCTCTCCCCGCAACGTCTAAGAGGGGCGCGCGTGGAACACTACGCGTCGCCACCTCGGGTCCTGATGTCTGGGGGGCGGCGGACGTCCCCGAGTCCGCCGTCCCTGGACCCATTTAGGGGGGCTGGCGTTGTCCGCCCTCCGCCTGCGCCCGGTGCGCCTGCTGCAGATCGGGAGAGTGGACGAGATATCTCTCTCCCTTTCCGCAGCCTCCTTCTGCGTGATCACTGTTTCGCATAAGGAAACCACCGCGTCCCAGGACTTGACGCTGCCGACCCTCGCACTCACTACGGCCGGCAGCGACAGGTCACTGCCTACTTCTGAGATGAGGGCACGGCGCGGCTCCTCCCAAGCGGCACACTCTGCCAGCGTATGCCACGCCGTGTCCTCCCGGCAGTTGACGAAGCGGTGACACCGGTCCGGCGTCCGGCTCCCTGTTTATGCAACACAGGTACTTTCCGAAGCACCCATACCCTGAAAGCGCCTGCGTCACCCGAAACGACACGGAGCCGTGCCTCCTCCCGTGCCAGAGGTCAAGCACTGGCCGGACCGCCTCGATGGTGACGAGGCGCCGCGGTAGGGCGTGAGAGCCTGTCCCGCCATTCCGCCACCAGGACCTCGCGAAGCTGCGACCGACGCTGCTCCACATGGAGCTGCATCGGCCCGCGCCCTCGCTTCCTCGCGCCACCGATAAAGTGAGGCGAGCACCTTCGCCTCCAGGTCCCAGGGCGGGGATCCGGCCAGTGTACAAGCCGCCTCGTAGGAGATCGTGCGATATCCTCTTATGACTCTGACGGCAATTGCTCTCTGCGGCTTTTGCAGCACAGAGATGCTAGCGGCCGTCAGGTCAGCCGCCCAGATCGGGGCCCCGTAAAGGGCCATCGATCGCACGATCCCCACTTAGAGCCGCCTACAAGCGGCGCTCGGGCCTCCCAGATTGGGAAGCAGCGTTGACAGCGCCCCAGCCGCGCCCAACAACTTGGGCGCCAGCCGCCGAAAGTGGAGTCCGAAATACCACCGGTATTTCGGACTCCACTTTCGGCTGACGACATCGTGAAAACCTAGGTGAAGTGTCCGTGGAGTGAGTTAACGGTGAGATTTTTACAGAATCGACATGCTGTTTCTAATGGTCGAAGTGTTGTGCTCAGACAAAAGTCATTTAAATTTTAGCTTAGACAAAATTCCTAAAGAGCTTTTTCGACTGTAGAGATTATCATACCAATGACAGCTCCAGTAAACAGTCACGGAACTTGGCAGACAGATGATAATCTATCTTAGTTATTCGTTGTAGTTGCTTCTAACAAACTTAACTCCTTTAAATTCCTTCTTATGCAATTTTTTTGGGTAAGGCATCTCGCAGGTCAACCTGTAAGGTTGTCGTCTGCTTAAGCGGACTTGCCTGTGGTGCCCTAATAAATTAAGGCCTCCCCTTCTTATGCCATTATATTGCTTGTCAGTTATTGCAAAAGTTCTCATAAAGATCTGACAGTCGCTCTTTAAAGTGTAAAAATATCGCTTTAATAAAATTGAAGGATTTTTGTGTTTATTCACGAAACGAGCGACGCGTTTCAATTCGATGGTTTTCGATTTGCTCCTTAACACTCGATGAACTGATTGCATCTCGTCTCTCGATTGCATAAATCAACTGCTCTGAACAATAAATACAGTTTCAAAAAAAATATATTGTAATGAAAAGGCGCGTTCACTTCATGAGCTCTCAACTCAAAGTTCGTTTACTAAAGAAACATAAGACCTACAATAAGCAATAATTTTACTTAGAAGGGGTTTTTCGACATTGACCTTTACATGGTTGATAAATGTATTTTTTTGCAAATAGCACCGCCAGCCGCAGGTGTGTAGATAATACAGAATTTTATTATTGTACCTACTTCATCAAACTTCTATTAAATTGACAATTTGCGTGCTATACCGAACAATGCATGCTGCATCAGATACAGATAGACGTGACTAAACGAAGCCGCAATAAACAATTTACTCTGCACTAAACCAATTTTCTCGCGGTGTGGCGCGTTAGCTGATCAGAGCTATGATGCTGCAACTCTAACAACCGCACATTTCGGCGGGAGGGTGCCGATCGATGCTCTGACGTCACACGCGGATGCTGCGGGGAGGAGGCGACGAAGGACGAGGTAGCGGGGGGCACGTTACTAGTACGCTAACCCCGATTATTTGCCTTTCAAAAAGCTATTATTAGCGTTCAGGTTTTCAGCTGAAATTAAATTAAGTACAAGGTTTTTTTTTGAGAATTTTATCCGCGTCGCTTCAGCGTCCCTTTCTATAATTCTTGGTTATCAGCCCAACGTTATCCCCGCTTTTGCTATTTTGCTACGGTTTGATTTTTATGTAACTTTCACATTATTTTGTGAGGCTACTTTAATTATATTCTCCAGAGATTAGAATATTTTTCTCTTAAAAACAAGTACATTTTGCGAACAAAAGAAACGGTCTCATTTTCTGTTCTAGAACTTTTTTTTATAAACCTTACTACACGTACGTAACATGAAACTCATCCATCTCCATTTGCGATGCGACAAAAATGTTCTAGACCAAGACGTGCTTCTCATGTAGCATTTCAAGCTATAACCGAGAGAATCTACCAGCTATAAAGAGTTAGTCATACGAGCGAGCCCTAGGTACCTATTCAAGGGGTGCTTGTACTCCGCGCTTTAGTCCTTGAGCTACTCACATGGGGTGGTTTATTTCTATAAGATTTTATGGGGTTAAACTGTGTCAATGCACCTCGAATGCATTGACGATGCGATAGAATTCAGTTTTTTGGAAAATAAATTATTGTAAGATCATGGACTGCCTCGTTGGTCTAGTGGTCGCACCCGCTACTGCTGATCATGAGGTCCTGGGTTCGATTCCCAGGTCGGGCAACGTGATATTGGGTTTTTCTATCTGGAATTTCTCAATATCCGCCCGGAGTCTGAATTTATGTTATGTTAGATCATGGCAATGGTAATAATGCACTGAAAGTTTGAGTGCACTGAATATAAAGGAAAATAAAATACCCAGGCTAATCATGTTTGCCCTCTTATCGCTACAACATTAAGAGCGACCGTTTTTGGGGGCCCATTATTGAGTGTGCAAGTCACCCGCTGCCATTTCATTGGTGTATTTCATATAAAACATTGGTCAGGCAGGGGCCATAGTCTTTCCATAGTTCTAGACAACCAGGTCACTAAGCCACCCAAACCCAACATCCAATAACTTTTTTTCCATATCCTGAAATAGTCCTGCACCAACCGGGGGTTGTACTTGGGTGCACTTGCATAGTGCGGATTTAATTAAAAACATGCTGCCTGATTTAATTAAAAACGTCTAACGTGCCTCTGCGAGTTGGCTTCGGCTCCTCGTACGCCTTCCAAAGGATCTCAGGGTCCCGAGAATTGTCAAGAATAAAATTCATGTCCTATAAGGCGCGTTCGCACGGACGTAAAAGTACCGCAGCGGGATTCTGTCTAAACTCTCAGTGTTGGAAATTGAGAATCCAACAAACAGAGTGCATCCCTGCGCGTCTAAAAAATACACTGTTGGATATTCAATTCTCGGCGGTGATCAGTGCGTTGAAAACGTCCACTTTTGCGTCCAGACCAGGCAACAAAATAATACCGTCGATACAAGGAATAAAAGAAATCCCCATATCTAAATAATACACGCTTATACAAAAACTGTATTTTATATCAGACAACATTCAGCAAACATTCATAACATGGACTTATTTAATCTCATTACTCAAAGCTCTTTGTACGTTTCACAATTACGATCACACTCATAAACGAGGCAAAACATCAAACCACGTTTACAGCCCGTTACAAGTACCATTCGTTATAAAAATCGGAATGCAGTACAATGGTATGCTTCATAAAGCGACCACACGATCGAATACAGCCTTCATGTTCCTCCATAAAATAGCGTTAATTGAGGGTGATAATGCGAAATTATTTGGGCCCCTCGTAAACCTACATCTACATACTTTCGACATAAAACGGCCCATTTAATGAGGTACAGTACGTGGAAGCGAGCCTCTCACGACTGTTGACTGTTCTGAGGCCCTAGTGAGAGTTTATTTTAACAATCTCGACTTTACGCATTGACCGCGTTCGGCGCTCCGAATGACCCTTGGCAATCGGAGCGTAACTTTCGATTCGTGAAACTCACACTAGGGCCACAGCAAATCATTAATTGATTGAATCCTAAAAGGAACGGATTTACAACCTTGCTTAGGTACTGATTATTGGCAATTTGGATCGATTCAAATCTTACTGATTTATGAGAGTAGTGATACCCAATGTTATCGGCCCCGACATACCGAGTTGTAGGTGAGTTCAAACCCAGCAAGCACTTTACTTAGTGAATTTAATTTCGTTAGGGCAACATCGAGAGGAAACCTGCATGTCTTAAATAAAAAAACTTGAAGACATGTGACATCCACAAACCTGCATTGAGCACGCGTGATGAATTACGGTCTACTCCCTCTCACTGAGAGGAGGCCTGTGTCCCAGCAGTGGGAACCTGTTAGGCTGCTTATGCTTATGCAAATATGTAGAAAAGAAAGAAAAACTTATTTTTATTTGGGGTAAACATGACGCAGAGAAGGAATAAAAACACAAAAAAGCGAAGCCTGCTGCGTTGACGTGATAACGTCAACCGGTGCATCAAACGCTAAAATAAAATAACACACACACGCATTGCATAACATATCTCATGTCTTTTACAAGATCTTAAAAATACTCGGGCACGATGACTACGTAGCGTGAATTGCATTTATTTGATACACACATACAAAATTCTTCATATTTATATTTATAAGTACTTCATATTTATTTGTACCAGTTACAGCTAAAAAGAAATAAAAATAGTTTCCGTTCATGGCCATGGCTGTTTGTAAAACTTCAATCCGTTTTTTTATTTCAACGTTCGATATAAATATGAATGTAAAAAGAACGGAACACAATTTCGTGGAGATTTGTCAAGTTATTCAGCATTTTGATAAGAGCTCAGCATATTTTGGCATGAAGAATTATGAAGATGATGCATATTTCAAATAATACTATCGTATTTTCTGAAAGACTTGGCAACGGATATCGTTTGGTTTTCGTGAGTGAACAGTAATCCGAGCTCTGCCCCAAATTTGAGCACTAGATTGTCAAAAGGATCAGCTGTGGCCTTTCCTGAATATTAATTTACCGTATCCGCATAAACACCTGCCTGCCCGATAGTAGAGGTCAATACAAGTTAACACCCTTTTTCTAACGCTAAAGTAAGGTATTACTTCGATGTTTGGCTGATGCCATGTTGCTGAAAATTCAGTTAGAATCTGTATTGGTTTACCCGGTAATTGATCGCAAAATACTGGTATTCAGCTGCATCTGTAAATACTGGGCGCAGAGGCCCTAGTGCGAGTTTCTGTTAACCATTTCGACTTTACGCTTCGACCGCGTTCGGGGCTCCGATTGGCCCTTCACTATTCGAAAGTTGTATAGCGCCGAACGCGGTCGATGCGTAAAGTCGAGATTGTTAAAATTAACTCACTCTAGAGCCACAGACCTCAACAAGGTTGAGAAAAGGTAACTAAACTCTAGTGTGCACATGTTTCATAAACCTGTGTAAATACATAACTTTTTCTTGTAGAAAATATTATACCCAATCTTTAATAGCCCTTAGCTTACGGACGGCCTACTTTCCTTTCAAGTCGAGATGCTCTTGCGAACATTTTAACTTATCAAAGTTCAAATTATCGAATCGTTTATCAATTTAGTCCGTTCAACCCTAGAATGCGATAACCTCATATTTTATCAAGTTGTCGTAGGTACGCCACCACTTGGCTTTCGGCCAAAGATTGATCGTTAGAGCAAAATGTCAATGGCATATTAGTTAGAGACACCGTATAACCTCCCCAGTAGTCCCCAGTCCCCTTACAAAGTATACAATGGAACCAAATGCTACTACTAGGTTGCGAGCGAAATATGTAGGTTAATCCACGAATGTGTTGTGGCGTGTTAAATAATAATAATGGACTCTGGAGTTTACTCTCTATAAGAAATATACGACCTTTTGCGGCTCAGTGATCCGGCAGCCATTGGCGCGGCTGTTGAGGCGTAAATCCTGAGGTTTCGATCCCTACTGGATTTTTTCAGGAAATTTTTGGAAAAACGAAATATCAGAAATTTAAGCATTATTAGGGTAGAAATCTGGAAATTAGGAACTCCGGCCGTCAACCAATCCCAACTGGAAACGAGATCTAGAAGAACTCTAAGCAAAAAAAATAAAACCTCCTTGCCATGAGCAAGAGACATGAGCCCCGTTAAGGACGGGGTATTTAAGGAGGCTTATGTCTTAATACTGTATTGGTGTATACAGGCTGGCAGCATTGACGCGCCACCTGTCACCATGGATTCAAACCCCCCTACTGCGTTGAAAATTTCGTAGGTCATAAAAAAATATTGCTTTTGCACATTTTGACCGCGTAGGCATTGCCCTTAACAATGAATCAGCAGTATTTTTTTTTACCGATGAACAATGTCTACGCTAGGGGGTATATATTAATGTGCTGAATGTCATGGTTAGTCCCTTTTTTTTTTTTTTTGGCCAGCCTGTATGTGTAACATACATGAAACACTTACCCTGCTAGGAAAAGGGAACAGAGGGGTCACATTGGTAGGCACGGCTTTTTCTCCCTACCCGTCTTGCAAAGAAAAAGGAAAGAAATAAAAAAATAAGCGTGTTTTACGAGCATATCCTTTGCCGGTTGTTTGTCTTGTCATGTGGGACCGAAGAATTAACTGGAGGTGTGGGTGTTAAATGTTACCTACTTGGGAGAAAACAACTTGAAAACACGCTGTTTTATCAGATAACTTCTGTTGTTTGAGAGTTGTTTTTTACTTTTAGCTCCTATTTAGTGCGGTTGAGATTTGGAGAAAGCATTAAGTAGATGGTATTATTTATTTGGCTCTTCAACAATGAGTCGATATTACTTTATAATTTGCACATTGCAAACCTTTAAAGAAAAGCACAGCATGCACTACTTCAATTATGCGCAGATACTAACACCATTAGTTAATTTTAAAAAAAACATACGAATACGACTGTAAGCTTAATAAATTGCAAAAAAATAAACAAATTTAATTAAATGGTGGTATTTGATGCTGAGTTTCACAGTTTTAGGATAGGCACTTATAAGCTGATAGGTTAACTTGAACAAACCAATATTTAATTGATTAATTTAAATGAATTAATAAATGAAAGAAATGCATCGATCCCAGCGTGGTTTGACCAGACTCGATTAAGCGAATGAACCCCAAGATTTGCACTAACCCCTGAAGCCTCATGCTTCATGGTGCTACAAAGACCATTGTATATCAGGGAGTAGACCGGGGGGCGCCGTAAAGGTAGGGAAGACATGCCCTTAGGAAAGAGAAAGATTTGTGAGCCGTACCGGATATGCATCCTAGAGTAGGCATTGAACTACTGGAGATATGAGGGTTAAATGTTTCTGTTCGAAGTCTTCATCTGAGGTCTCGCTACTATCCGTTTCCGGCTTTTGTAAATCTCACTAAATGCATTCTTGATTAAAAAAAAACCGCCGTGTCCATCCAAAAAGTGATTCCCTTGTCGAAGTATTTGATGTCCTGTTTTCGCTATCGTTCGAGTGTCGAATGTTGTTGCCCGATAGCGACAGAGGGTGTGTAACGCGCCCGACTCCAATTTCAACGAATTTATAGTGGTTCGGTTAGGGTTACGGTTAGGTACCTGAGTCGACCACTTGGATCCATAAATATCTAAAGTTGAATGGCAAAAAAGCGGATATGGTAGCATTAACGGCTACAATCAAACCTTATATTGAAACCTGTTTGGGCAAATTAGCATTTGTTTTTTCGGTATTTTAACATTTGATTTTATCAAAAATATATATCATTCTTTTCTCTCAGTGATGTTTTATTGCAGAACTTCTGTACTCTTAAAACTCTGTGTTTTTTTAAATCACTAAATGAATGGAGCACTTTAACTTAAAACGACTTTGGAACACTATACCACGGGTTGATCACTAAATGATTGGAGCATTTTTGAACTTAGAAACGACTTTGGAAAACAATACCACGGGTAAATGATAAAGAATGCTCGCGTGGCTTTAAACAAACTAAAACAAATGATGATAAACAATGACTGAAAGATTTCACCAGATTGGCCCACTAGGGATCTCGGGGCTTCTTTTTTGTTCTTAAGAATAAATCTTAAAGAAAATAATTACGTTCAATAATTTCAGGACTGTTAAAAGTAAACCTTAATGCACTGATTAAAAACGTTTGCAGGAGAAACCATAACATGATTTTTTTGATGTTCTTCACACATCAGCTGATTCAGAACCGAATAAACCAAATAAAAAGAAAAAACGTGGTGAACACACGGTATAAACCATTCTTAACCTCGGCTGGAAAGACTTTCCCCAAGAGAAATTCAACTCAATAAGTGGCAGCAACATCGAGTTTCCTAGAATCGAATGATTGAAACATACATTGTTCCTTTTTCCCCAGATGGTTGCAGCCACGTCCGATCGTGGAGGCTGTACTCGGAGTCTTTGGGCAACCCTCGTGGGTTTCCATCAACCTTGTGTGCAGATTGGACCTCTGCGACAAGACCCTGCAGCTTTCAGGTCCATGGGTATATGGGCATAGCTGCTGCACAACCGTAAGTAATTGTTGAAAACCTACTTTACAATCAAAGGATTTGCCTCATTATAAACCAATTATCTCTGATTATAAAGGAGGTTTTTTTTAGGTTGGGCATGAACACATTAGTTAAAGTGCCTTACCAATGAAATTGAACGCGATCAGCAGTTTTAAACCCAGTTCAAGAGATTAGTATCATTGGTAAAATCAGCACTAGACCTGTTTTTTTAGTTCTAGTAAGAAGGAAATGTAAAATAAGTATTAGTTGCTTAGATACACCATAATCCGATAATATCTACATCGTATATAACAAAGTTGCTCTTCTTTTCTGTCTGTATGACCGCTTGTATCTTCTAAACTACATAATAGATTTTGATGTGGTTTCTACAATCATTTGGAGTATTTATTACGGTAGGTTTACATGCTTAGTACATCAATATAAAACTTACATACATTGTGGCGTAATCGCGTATAACCTAATGGTTATCACATTAAACGAAACCACGTATTCTACATTACATATTTTAAACATAAAATTAAAATAATTTTTAATATTCGACAACATTAAACTTTATTTGTGATATAGTCTGCGATGCATTGTTGACACCATCGCCCCGCGCGTGTCTAGTGTTTTATCATCAAGGGTGGTTTATGTTTACGCCACATAATTATTTAATGAAACAAAAAAAAAATATGTAAATAAACTGAAACCAACTTGTAATAGCCGCTGTACTATTTAATTTAAAAACCTAACCGCCACTCTGTACCTAAATAAGTGCTGATTTCGCCAATGAAACTGAACGCGTTCAGCACAACTAAAACGCGTTCAAGAGCTGTCAGTGTCAAAACTGTTATGGAATATTGACAATGACAGTTCTTGAACAAGGTTTAAAAGTGATGATAGCGTTCAGTTTCATTGGTGAAATCGGCACTTATTTATTTAAATAAAGCAAACTCGGGTTAGTTACCTACACCATTTATAACTCAATATCGGCTAAACCGATTTTTATGATCTTAGTTTTTTTGTATTTGTCTCCGCCCGAATAGCAGAATAACAAATAAAACATGGAAAAATTGAAGAAAATATTCTGAGGCGTAACGAAGTTCAGCTGGTAATAAACAAATATCGAAATTTCGTCAAGTCGTAAAAACTGTGCGAAGCGAAAAGTTGGTTGCTAGTTGTTCTAATAAAAGGTAATTTATTATGATAATTAAGTCGGGAGAGCAGTGGTTGCCCAGTGGTAACGGCCGCGACATGCGAGTTCTAGGTCGTAGGTTCGAACCCAGACAGGTGCTTTATTCTGTGTAAATTATTTCATTACCACTGCTCTCAAAACGGTGAAGGAAAACATCGTGAGGAAACCGGCATGACTTAGAACAAAAAAATCGGACCCGCACTGGGCCCGCGTGGTTGATTACGGCCCACTCCCTCTCAAAGAGAGGAGGCCTGTGTCCCAGCAGTGAGAACATAATAGGCTGATTATGCAACGTAATCAGGAATATTTTTCTGCAGCGTAATCAGACATCCATAATCCCATGGTAAATATTTTATTATTTTGTTCAGACATAGCAGTATTCAGCTAGAAACGGCAATTGTGGACGTTATGAAGGTTCCATAGTCAGCAATAGACATTTATGAGGTGTCTATGGGTTACCTCATTTATGGTGAGAAACCTAAGTCACCTCATTTATGTCTTAAAGTGGCCTATTTTATGCTAACCCCCTTAATGAAGGGAGGTAACTATCTATGTTTCATCTCACGATTCTGATTACGTAAAATTATGTGCTGAAAATGTTGAACAATCAAATAATTTGGATCTAGCAAGCAGTGTTTTGTTGCAACGTCATAAATATAGGTACAGACTGTTTATACTAAGTAATAGATTCTTTTGAGCATGTGAAATAGTTTCGTACCCTTATTATAAGTTTCACATGAACAACCTCCCCAACTTGACCTCTAGGCCTGAACATCCACTTTACAAAGACCTGTGACCTTTTATGTTTTTTCGTTGCGATTGGCTGGTCCCTGTGATTGAAATGGTCGAAGGGTCTCTTCATACTGGCTCTGTCAATATTTGAGGTCGTTTTACGACTACTGTGTACAAGTACGTCTGTCGTTTGAATGTAACTGTGTACAAACATGCCAATCACGCTCAGTAACAAGATTTCTGTTCGCGTACAGATATCGTGGCCTAAAGATCCATTTTCATGTCGCTGGATCAACCGGATTAGCATAGTATTGCATTTTTTGCGGCTTGCGCCGAGAAAAGAGGATTATTATGTATTTTCTGGGCTCGTTCTGACTTAATTTTTAACTTATATAAGGAACTAGAACGTCGGTTACTTTTGTTTCCAAAATTAATATGTACATCCGAACGTTCGGCCAATCGAGGTAGGGAGCTGGCTGCTACTCCAGTTTTTTGTGACGATTTGGTGACTCACAAAAATGCCAGCCAAATAATTTGTGACAGTACAGTTCGAAAGTTAGAAGCATTTATGTGTGGCCGAACGTCCTGATATCAGAACGTCCGCCCATCCTGAATCTCCATAACTGAGGACCTTATAGAAACTGTTACTCAATAAGGATTTAGTGACGATTTGGTGACAAACAACTTTTTGGTACTTTAATTTTACTCTCAATGCCACCGGTTAAAAGTAAAATGACTTTTAGCTCCCGGAATATCAGGACGTTAGGCCAACCTGATTTCCATAACTGAGGACCTGAGACAAACCGTTAATGAATTAAGATTTAGTGACGGCACTGAAACGATTTTATTTTGTTTTAGTTTTTTTTGGGACGACCCCATTCAATTGTAAATTGAAAATTAAACATTTAACCTCAAAACATTGTGATAATCGTTTCTTTCACAACAAAGAAGCCTAGAGGAACCGTTAATAAATAAAGATTTAGTGACTGAACTGAAACCAATTTTTGTTGCTTTAGGTTTTTTTGTGAGGGGGGTCCTCACAAAAATTTATTAACGGTTCCTCTAGGCTTCTTTTTCAATAGAAAATGTAAAATTAAGCATTTAACCTCAAAACATTGGAATTGAAATAAGGTGACCATGTATTTTAACGTAACAAGTATTTATCGTGTACCTGGGTACCTACTCAATACGTCGAAATAGTTGATATTAGGTAACCATGTAGATTTTCCAACGAATCAGTGTCCACTTGCGTAGTTTTTTGTTTTTTTTTAATTAAGCCGAGTCGATTAAGGTCTAAAAAAAACTATCATCCAAAAAAGCGGTAGTTAGGTAGGCAGATACATCCTAATTTGTACTTTTTAAAATCATCGTTAAATTGGGTCACCACGAGAGAAGATCTTACAAGAATCCTTGGACAATATCCTTGGAAAGAATCCTTTTACAAGATTCTTGTTCAGATCTTCTCTCGTGGTCTCTCAAAAGTACAAATTAGGATGTACTCTACTCTCTACTGGATATTTCGACGTATTGAGTACCTACCTAGAAACACGATAAATACTTGTTTCTTTAAAATACATGGTCACCCTATTTCAATCGTCATCCGCCATTGTGCCATTTTATAGATTCATCTTAATCAGTAAAAATACTTACACCATTGCACTGAAAACCTGCAGGGCAGTTACTTATTCTCGACGACTGCAACACACCAGGGGTTTTTACGAGTTTTCTAGGCTTTTTAGTTGTGGAGGAATCGATAATCCCAATGTTTTTAGGTTAAATGTTTAATTTTCATTTTACTATTGAATGGGGTCCTCACAAAAAAAACCTAAAGCAATACAAATTGATTTCAGTTCAGTCACTAAATCTTTATTTATTAACGGTTCCTCTAGGCTTCTTCATTGTGAAGGAATCGATAATCACAATGTTTTGAGGTTAAATGTTTAATTTTCAATTTACAATTGAATGGGGTTGTCCCAAAAAAAACTAAAACAAAATAAAATCGTTTCAGTGCCGTCACTAAATCTTTATTCATTAACGGTTTCTCTCAGGTGCTCAGTTATGGAGATCAGGTTGGCCGAACGTCCTGATATTCCGGGAGCTAAAAGTCATTTTACTTTTAACCGGTGGCAATGCGAGTAAAAGTAAAGTAGGTAGTGGTTGTTTGTCACCAAATCGTCACTAAATCCTTATTCAGTAACAGTTTCTCTAAGGTCCTCAGTTATGGAGATTCAGGTTGGCCTAACGTTCTGATATCAGGACGTTCGGCCATACATAAATGCTTCTAACTTTCGAACTGTACTGTCACAAATTATTTGGCTGGCATCTTTGTGAGGTACCAAATCGTCACATAAAACTGGAGTAGCAGCCAGCTCCCTACCTCGATTGGCCGAACGTTCTGATGTACATAAATTAATGAAAAATATTTTTCCTTTTTTTACTTTCAGGATGGCCGGTAAAATGTACTTCAAAACAAATGGGAGTCCACCGTTCGCAAGAAATGGACCTTAAATCTAGTGTTACCAGTGATAAATTAAATCCAAGCGTATCTTTTTTTTTTGTTGTTTATTATTTCACTTCAACTATTGTCTTTACTTTTTTTTTAAGTTTCATTCAAGACTTAAGTTAGTTACAACTTTTGACAGACAGCAACAACAAACTTGTAACGTATAAAAATCATTCAATTTTCGTTTTTGCGTTGGTAAATGAATATATTTAGGTACGGCGTGTAGCCCATAGAACAAAAGGAGAATCTGGCGTTTAAGTCTTATCTGCTAATATTTAAGGTACCAAATCTTTCGTACAAGTAAGTATTCGTTGATACACTTTTGGTACATTGAAATTTGTCACCATTTGCGCCTGAATTGATCCGGCAGTGCAGTCTAGATTTTGCTTGTGCCAGTCCAGTGCCATATCACAACTGCATATCACTTTACTGAGCGCCCAGTCCAGTGCGTGTAGTTCAAAAGCGTTCAGATTGCGGGGAAAAATAAACCTGTGGCAAATGCCTTTATGGTTCAGAAGCAAGTCCGTTGCCATATACCTGCGCCATGGAAATAAAAGAAAAATTATATAAAATGCTTAGAAGATTCGAGTTTACTTATTTATAATACACCTACAACCTGAGAAGTGTACCTAATGTGTTGTCTGAATCCTGAATTAATATGTTTTATAATAACAATTTAAAAAACACAAAAAGGATAACAACATTTTATTTGTCAAAAAAGATAATAAACACGCCACTTTTATCAAAATAGATTACAACAACACCAAAACGTTAACAGAAAATTTTGAAAGACCCACAAAACAATTTAATTACAAAAATCACATATTTGCGTACGCGCAATCGTCAAATCTCTCAAAACGCTTAGGATGGAAGAACTCGAACTGGCAGGTGTCAAACCGAGTCGAGGAGCAATGGTATCTACAGTACCAGTCGTACACCAGTCTTTGTTTGTAACAAAGGTTGTTTAAAGCCTTATCCACGTAAACAGTCTCGAAATCGTTCATCTTCGGCAGCCCGAGGTTCTTTCTGATGCCCTTCCCGCCAATTTCCACAGTGCTGGCGATGAATCTGGAGGCAGAAGACCGTGGTGTATTCCTCCAATAAAATTCCAATAAATACCGTTTATCACGTAACACTCACATTCTACATAATAAATGGACGTGTTTTGGAAGCCACGGAACGGAGTATTTTGAAAATGTAATAAAATTTTATTGTGACCGTATTATAGACTAGGAGAGCTGAGATGTAAAATGTTTACGAGTATATTCGATTTATATACAATGCGACTTGAACATGTAACCGAGTATAGAGTCATATTTTAAATATAAACTGTCTTTATTTCTACTAAGCACGATAGTTTTTTTTTTTTTATTTGCCCAGGAACCGATGTGTAGTTTAGAGGAAGTGGACATAAAAACCATTACACAAAATAGTTTTCTTCGGCCAAACCTTTCTGGTTTGGCGTTGATAAATGAGTCTATCAATCAAGTCGCCAATTCCCCTTACTTTTTAGGTAAGTGCGGAGTTCAGATAGTTACGTAGGTTGATTTGTGTTGCGAAAACATGAACTATTTTTTACAATACTATCCAAAAAATGGGTAACAACGATGTTAATGTTCATGTGAGTAAAGCAAAAGTGATCGCTTTCCCATTAAAACTTGTGAAAATTTGAAAGTATAGTACAGTAGGTCGCACGTCAGTGGTAAGTAACCCTTTGACCTCGAGCTGCCTAGCGTAGTATGGAGTTTTGACACCACTGGCTTGCGGCCTACCGTACACACTACGAGATTGCCACTGAACAAAATAACAAAGTAGGAAGACATACATTCCGAAAGACATAACGACGTCGTTTCTCCCCGTGATGGCACAAGATTACATCAAGATATGTAGGTAGTAATATTCCACCAATTACAATGAAGATTGACAATAAAGTCGAAGCTTATTGGTTTACTTGTCCCTATGTATCAATCACGTGACCGAGCTGGCACAGGAAGATATTGTAAAAATACCGTAATAATATAAGAAAATCTATACAAAAACTGAAGCACAGGACCGAGGTTACGCTTGGGAGAGGCCTATGTCCAGCAGTGAACGTCTTCCAGCTAAAATGATGATGATGATAAAAGAAAAGAAAAGTAATAATGACCTGGCAGGGGATATAACATGTCCAAGATCAGTTTCAACAAAACCCGTGACTCTTGGGATATCGTGGCACAAGAGTCCGTGGGCGACTGCCGTCACCAAGCCAGCGAGGGCATGAGCTTCACTAAGGTCTCCGACCCTGGTGCAAGGTCCATCGTTCCTCGATATCGCCGCTGGAGCATGCCTCACCGCTTCCGTCATCATTGTAGCATTGTTCTGGGAAAGGCAAGGGACTAAGGATTAAGAGCTTAGCCGAGGATTAATTGGATTTAAGTACGTTAGAGGTTGTGTTGATCGATGCTGTAGGGATTCTCGTTGATTTTTAAATCGGATTTAGTATAACAGAAAGTAAATAAGTACATTTGATTGGAAAAAGTGAAATCTTTTTAAACTGAAGTGGCCTTTCAGTTTTAACTTTGAATATACCGACTTCAGAGACCATTAAAATACAGCAAACTTCTTTATTAAGGCTATGTCTTAGGCTTCCTGTATATGACGCCGGAGCCGGATCGCATGTTTGTGTATACGAATAAATATCGCGTCAGGCATCGTCCTAATGGAACGCGAATGCGCGATCATCTCGCGAGTAAGCGATGCGACCATCGCGTGTACGCGCGATGGCAAAAACTGGTGTCCTATTGATCATTGCGCGAATTGACGACGCGAGCAAGCGACCGTGGATTAGGGCGCGGTACCCCGCTGCGCCGACGCGATTCGCGCGAATCTCAATTAGGACACCTATTCGAATTCAATATGTTTGATCGCGCGTTCGTACGAACTAAGTTCGCTTGAATAGATTTACAAACATTTTGAGTCGCGCGACAGCGTCGTACGATTATCAGTTTAGGACACCTATTTGAGTTCAATATGTTTGATCGCGCGTTCGTACGAGTATAATTCGCGCGAACCTACGATGATCGCGCATTCGCGTTATTAGGACGATGCCTCATGCGCCGCCGCCCCGCCGCCGCCGTCTTCGAGCCGGATCCGCGTGTGGGATACACGCATTGATGCCGAGTTTTAAAATATAATACAGCGACGATCACAGTTCAGTTAAGCATTGCCAACGAAACTGTATAGACTTTATACAAGTTTTTATAATAATTCTGTGATATTACTAAAATGATGATTCATAATTCCTTATTTCTTCAAAAAGCAAGTGAAATTCACCTTTGCTTTTTCCGCTGGCTAAAACAGGATGTGGGGACCCAAATTGTCACTTACGTCTATGAATTTGTTTCTATCTGCGTTTATAAATGAAATACTTACATAAGTAAAACTTGTATTGTTTTTTGTTGTTATATATATTATTTATTAAAATGAAAAGCAGACGTCTTGACAGCTTCGTACTTGCTTTACTTCTTAAGTCGGAATCAATGCGGTGTACACGCGGTTTCGGTGCGGTGCTGGTGCAGCGCATGTGCGATATTCATTCGTATACACAAACATGCGGTCTGGCGCCACCGCCAGTTCGACTCCGTCGTCATGTACAGAAAGGCTTCCTTTCAGAGGGACAAGCCCGTCACACGTGTCAGAATGACAGAGTCGACAAAGCCGATCTAATAAAACCTATGTGCCACGTGAAGGGCCGTTTACTGTACCTGAAAATACGATTTTTGGTAAAGTAGGTACCTCAGCGAAATCGAAGTACTCAACAGCCTTAGAAAACAAAGGCACGAGTGATTCTCCCTCCGTGCCGCCGACGCACGGCACCCTGCAGTACCGGGGCTCAAGGCAGAGCGCACGCGCGGCTAGTGTGCTCGCGCGCATCTCTGGCACTGCCATTGAACCCAGCAGCTTGTTCGGATCGTACCAGCCTGTTTCTTTAAACGTCTGGTGGGAAAGGAAAGGATGGGAAGGTAAAGCTCTGGCCACAACCCGCGGGATGCGGGTCGAAATTCGCTCGTCTCGATTGTGTCCTAACTTGTATGGAGGTGCTCGAACTGGTGCGAATAGTCGCGTGACTTCTTACTTATTAAAACAATCGACGCGCGCTGTCGTACTCGTGCCCCAATCTCGTGCGATATTGGCTTCAGTGTGACCAGAGACAAATTCAAAATTTGTTATGTTTTTTGCAATTTGCAAGTCAGTGTCAGATAGTATGTTGAATGGCTACTACCAGAAATAGTATTTCAATGGGATTATATGAACTTCGATGGTTGTTTTGATGATTTTAATGATTGTAATTATGTAAACACGTATGTATTTACATACGGTCGCGAATCATATTTTTTTGTTTAACATTGTAACAGAATTACTTGACTCTAACTACATTAAGGATGAAAGTAGACTTGGAACAGATAGTTTAATGGATGAGATAGAAAATAAATGTGGTACTAAAAAAAAAAAACAATAAACACGGTTGACACAACTTTAACACTGAAGTTCATGAAGCAGGCTTGGAGATGAACAGCTGGAAAGTGAAGATGAACAGCTGGAAAGTTCGCCCGGAGGAGGAGGATGAAGGATCATCGTAGATTGGGCTCGTGGGCGTAATCGGCTCCGTGCAGGGAAGAAGAGGAGGAGGTGGAGGAAGAGGGTCTTCAGGTGTCGAAGGCACACTTCAGAGTGCCAGTATCCTTCGACAAAGCTCGACGCAGAGTCTCCAAGCAGTTGATTTACAGCAAAACCTCTCCAGGCAGATGGTTACTCACCAGAGTGCAGATCTAGAATTCCCAGGCAGATGGTTTGTTGACAAAGCCCGGACGCCGAATCCCTTTCCGTTTTTTTTTTTTTTTGGGAATGGCATCTCGCAGGTCAACCTATAAGGTTGTCGTCTGCTTAAACGGACTTGCCTGTGGTTGTCCTAATAAATTAAGGACTCCAGCCAGGACTTAAACTTAAATACTAACTAAAAACTAAGCGACTACACGCTAAGGGCACCCCCTGTGGGGTACGAACCGCGGCTTAGGGCGTCGCTGGAAGGGGGCAGCAAGGGACTAGCTGGATCAGGATTTGAGTGATTTAGGGACGAAATTAAAGCTACAGGCTCAGCGGCGCGGGCTGGCTCGAGCAAGGGTCGGGAGGGGCGTGGATTTGGTCATCGCGGCGGGCCTCGGCGGCGAGGACGGTATGACGGCGATCGGGTTTTGCGCTTGTATAAAGTGCTGGTGGCCTTACTGATCTCCTGGAGGAGGGTAGTGGCGTCATCGGGGTCCCTTTCCGATGCTTCTGCCCTTTCTTATATAGGCAAAATATTCCTCTTCCAGAATTTATTGTAGACGATTTTTGAAGTTTCAAAATGATGTTTTTTCCTTCATTCTGACATCTCATCTGCCAGTCCGGGAGCAGTGGTGGCCCAGTGGTAACGGTCCCGACTTACGAGTTGTAGGTCGTGAGTTCGAACCCAAGCAGGCGCTTTACTTTGTGTTAATAATTTAATCACCACTGCTCTCAAAACGGTGAAGGAAAACATCTTGAGAAACCGGCATATCCTAGAACCAAAAATTCGAAGACATGTGACATCTACCAACCCGCACTGAGCCCGCGTGGTGGATTACGACTCACTACCTCTCATAGAGAGGAGGCCTGTGTCCCAGCAGTGGGAACGTTATAGGCTGATTATGCTATCTGCCAGTCATAAAACCAGCCTGTTGGTTCAGCCAAGATGTATAAAAATCTCCACGATCGATTCTGAGCGTGTACTTATTAATTATTTTAGATGTCGAAATTCAGTTAACAATCGGTAATATAATAATTATATAGAAAATACAATATTTCAGCTAAACCTATTGATAAACAAGTTATATAAAACAAAAAGCAATCTTCATAGACTAAAAGAGAAAAAGAATAACAATGACAATTTGATAATTTGACTTAGGTGTCACAACAATGGAAAATGTAAGAAAAAATATGAATGTTTTATTAAAGATATTATAAAAGAAATCGTTTTAGAACGATTCGTAAAATGCTAGCAAATAAAAGGATATGATACGGGACATGAATGGATGAATTAATCATGACTAATGGTGTAAGTATAGCATATACTACAACATACAACCTGACACTGACCTGCGAGAATTGAAAAAGACGTAAGAAATTTTGAATTTCGCGGGCAACCTGGCGCGCTTCCCCCCTGTTAAGAAGGAGTTGATAATTTCTTGGTTTTGGTCCTAAGATTACCCATATTTTCCGCAATGGTGTAGTGGTTGCTTGTTTAAATTGGACAATATATCTAGTACTCTCTAGCTACTCTTACTACTCTTACTTAATTGTTTCATACGCGCAAATAGAGCAAGAAAACTAAGCTGACTGAAAAATATATTTAGTAAATCAATAAATAAAAAAACCTGCATAATTTTCTCTATAGCGTTCCTCAATATTCTCAGTTCAGTAAACAGAATAAATTTCATAAAATTTGGGTAACACATTGAACAAAATTGTACCGTGTCGACAGATTTCACAAAATCAATGTTGTTTGACCCAAAAAAGTTGCGTGTCAAAACCATGCTTACTTATTATTTGTTTAATGCCACTCACGACTGTTTAAAGGAACTCAGAAAACGCAATAATGAAGCCACAAAACAAGAAGATGTTGTGGGGAAATAAAACTAAAAGAATTCGTGAAGACGGTTACAATATCCGAAAGTTTTTCTTCTCGGTTCGAGAGCAAACGAGGCTGGTCCAAGATGGCAAAAAAAAACAACGATGCTTTTTGGTGCTTGGAGGCCTAGTTACGTCAGCTTTGGAAAAACAAAAACAACAGTGAACTTCTTGGGAGGGTGCGCCCTTGGATTGTCATTTGGAGATGTAAACAAAATGCCAATCCGCTAATATCAAAGTTTCAGTTTTTGTTTGAGATTAGTAGGTATATTTGTCCAATCAAATGCGTCTTGTATTTACTAAGATAAAGCACTTATAAGTTTAAGCATTGCGTAAACTACTTATTAGAAGAGAAACAGTTAAATTAACAGATTAATTTAATCCAACAATCCCATACGATGCAAATGTTAGTGTAATCATTCGAACTGGAACCAAGTATGGATAATGCGAACATGAATTTGAAAGCTTTTGTGAAGCATGCCACACACAAATACCACAACGTATTTGGCCATGCAATTACCGCGCTCAATAAATATTTACTTGCCAGAATTACCGACAAAGATAAACAGGAATGTGGCAGTGACGTTGAAGGAGAAACAATTTGGTTTATTAGTACAATTGTTCCATTTATCGTCAAAGGACTGGACCAAGATAAGACCCACATTAGTGGAAAGATGTCTGCTAACGATTCGTTTGGAGTTGGCTTATCTAGCTTGATGTCGGAATGATCTTTAGAAGTTGGTTATGACCCGTCTAGATATTCGCTGTTGGATTAGATACCGATATTTTTAAACTTTCTGAAGCAGTAACAGTCAACACTCATGGAATCATAGGAGGCCATAATTTCATCACAGTACCAGGAACTATTTTTCTAAACCATCTTTTTAAAGATTTTGAAAAGGTATTTAACAAGATAGAGATAAACTTACACCACATACACGTTGTACTCACACACATAACATTGTAGAACATCCAGTAATCCTTTACCTCCCATTACCACCGCAGTTTATAAAGATCAGAAAATAACAGTTTCAATGTTCCAATTGGCAAATTCCTCTTCAGTTTTACACACAAATGGGATTTGTAAGAACAACGCAATCCAACTCGAGATTGAGAATGTTCGCCCTTAGGGGAGGCCGTACAATATATTGTATCACTTGCCTTCTTGTGATTGCGCGAATTTATTTTGAAGCTAAACGGACAACGGTTAACTTTCAAGGAGTATTGTTCGATATTTCATCCTCGGCCCAGTTTATATGCCGGTCAAACGCCTTGCGATTATTGGAAAATAGTTGATGGTCTTCCGGAAATGGTGTCTAATGTAAGATCAAAAATTGAGCAGTAACAGTATTGAAATTATTACCTTATTTATAGCATTATTTTACAACCTTGAAAGAGGGAATCTAATTGAATGCAACATGAAAGTAGATGACGTCTCCATCGCGAACCTCTTAATGGATTGTGTAGCTAATAAATTGTCGATGTCGGACATTATTAGTCCATAAAACGTTTAATGTTGTTCAAAAACTGCAACACGAAATCAAAGACATATTATGACCCTTTGATCTGAACACATTTTTACAATGGTAGAAAGACCTTTTCTTCAAGCAATCATGGAAAAATATGATGCAGGATATCTAAACACTTCAAGGTGGTTTAAAAAAACACAGTCATAATTCTATGATATTAAAAAAGTATTTGGTTCTAGTTCAAGACTTTACAAAAAGCTATTCAAAGCAAACCCTTAATCATGATTTTAGTAAAGTATTCAGTTGAAGAAATACTTGTCAATGTTACAAGTCTTGCCATTTGCCTTGTATAAAAAAAAAACCACATTTATTTGGCAAAACGCTGACGAATACGTCGACAGAGAAAGAAAATATTGATTTTACATTTTGACCGACAGGCATTCATGTCTATTGGTAAAACATTTCTTTTGGCTGCTCAGTTGCTATAGAAAGTCCTTTTTCTCTTTCTCGTTCACAAACAAACTTGTATCCGTATGTAGCTGCTCATCAGAAAATTTGGGACAAACATTTGATACTGAGGATGTTTTCAATACATATATTTTTTCAGTTAGATGTTTGTTTTTCTATTAGGTGAAAATCGTTAAGTTTAAAGATTTACAGAACTAATAAAAAATATTTAACGAACGTTACTAGTTAGCTAGTTTGTTAATAAATAAAGAAAATCGTCACTTCGTCAATCGTCGTAACTTTTACTGGAGTATTTTTCACTGCCATACTAAAAATGATCGCAATCGTCTTCGTTCTGCCTCGTATCTACGGACGAAGCGCTTGCTTCCGTAATTAAATATCATGGACGCCACATATGGTAGAAACATTAATCTTCTCCAAAAATAAACCATATTTTCGCGGTAATAAGTATAAGCTTAACGGCGAACAAGTGGTAGCTTAGAAATATTCTATCTTTATCGTTGTATTTTCCAATTTTTCTTGTGTAGTTTGCTTTGTTCACGCTTTGTCGATTGGTCTATATTGCGGCTATTGTAGTAGGTGCTTGGTGTAAATTATATACATATTTCCTTAGTGATAGATCGCCCGGCGTTCTTCCAGCAGGACTTTGCGAGCTTCCGGAAGGACGCAGCTTTTTGGTCACAGTACTGTAATGCTATACCGCACAAAGTTAAAATTTGCACGAAACAATTGATTATATTTGTCTCTTTCACATGGTGCAAGAAACGGTTGCTAAATACAACTGACCTTCCACCAGCACGCGATGGCGCATATGAGTATACTATTGTTTTCGCCGCCTGGGTTGAAAATGCAAGGAGCTGTCAACATTTAAATATTCCTGCGTAATTAACTCTAAATTAATCTTCTGACGAGCGCAAGTTCAAAATCTAGATCACCGTTCTGCTGAAAGAACCAGACATTCATACAATCTGCGTACTGCTAGCAGGACTTGCGACAGTCTTCCGGCACAACGCAAACCCGTCCTTGCGGAAGCGTTTCCAGCAGGACTTGTCATCGGGCGACCTATCATTAAGGATAACTTTAGCAAGAGCCCAGAGCATACAACTAGGACGAATAATAGCAAAAGGATTAGGAATACAAACGTAAGTACTATCTATTAAAAAATACGGGTATAGTATTTAATTACTTCGTATACCTCAGCGATCAAAGGCACCATGCAGTCTATAGGCGTAGCGCACACTATGACGAACGCCTTGGGGCACTGATTGGCGATGGCATCCGCATAGCACTTGACTATGGGAGCCTGGTACTCGAACCTCTTCTCAAAGGGCATGTCCACGTTCACGTAGCCGCTTTCTAACATTAACACAATGTCTGTGTTCTGTATAAGGAGAAGGAAGAAAAGGAATTGTGGTTAGAATTAAATGGAAGACAATTTTGACAGAAGATGGGTATGTGAAAGGATGAGCAGAGCAGTAGCGCCTCTTGTCTATTAATATGTACACTATCAGTTCTTTTGCCAAGTACAAAAATGAGCATAATGCCATAATCGTGGTGATTATGGCATTATGCTCATTCTTGTCTGAGTGAGCACCTTGGCTGAGCTATTGTTATTATATGACTTTAAAAAATGGTGATGTTCTGTTTGGCTCAACATATTTTCATTTGATTTACATTTTATATGTTGCATAAAGACAAAATGTTATTATAAGGTTTTCAGATCAGAGATATTTTATTATTTAAATATGAAAAATACAATAGATGAATATTATTCAAAAATTTCATGTTTTTTTTAAAAAGTTCTGTAAAGTAGCATACTTCTATTCTACTAAATAAAAAAATGTTCAGATCTAAGACTGAAATATAAGGCTTGATTATAATGTAGCTACTATCAAGCTAGATTACCGAGTTCATCTTTCTCAAGTAGGTATCAAACATTAATTCTGGGCGGAAATGGAAGAAGCTTGTTTAACTATTTCTTATTCTTGTTGCGAATATTTCCTGTAAGTTTATTTTGAGTCTTCTATAAATCGAATACATACATTCATTAATTCACGGGTCTATCTTCAAGGTTAAGCAACGCTTGCCGTGGTCGACCCGTGGATGGGTGACCATCCATTTCATGCAGATGGTGAGATACTTTCATTAATTAAATTGGTAGCCAATTTGAGTGTTAAAATATTTCTCAAGTATGTGAGTGTGAGCGAATATGTCACCGTGATAAACGATCGTTTCAGTGAATGTAATTTGTTAGTTTAAAATCAATATCACAATATTTTGTTTCATATAAACCTACATGAGCACTTAAGAAACGTCAGAAGCTAGGTGCACGGTTCAAATTGCTCGTTTCCTATAGAAGAGCCGGCAAGAAACTCCACGGTCACTCTTTTAAAATAATTGGCTTTTACAATGTTTTCGTATTACGGTGTTGAAGAATAAAGGAGGGCAGTATGAACAGTTATAAAGTGATTAGCTAACATAAACGAAGTCTACATAATGATGAAGCGAAAATGGGAGGAAAGGATGACTAACATTTAGTGATGTGCCTAAAAGTCTTGCAAATTATCAAAAGCTATGTACAAGAGTCTTAGTGCCGATTACACCAATGTTACTAAACGCGTTTTTTAGCTGTCACTGTCAATATCTAATATATAAAATTCTCGTGTCACAGTTTTCGTTGCCATACTCCTCCGAAACGGCATTACCGATTTTGATGAAATTTTTTGTGCTTATCCGGTATCTATGAGAATCGGCCAACATCTATTTTTCAAAAAAAAAAATTTTCAAAAAAATTAATATTTTGCAAAACAACGTTTGCGGGGTCAGCTAGTTTCCTATAAAATAATGACACCTGACAGCTCTTAGGCTTAGCATAGGTGCTGATCGCGTTCAGTTATATAGGTGAAATCCACCCTTAGTCGATTGGTCTTTCAATGAAATGGAACTCATGTCCTTTCACAATTACTCACATAGGTGAGTAATTGTGTGAAAGACTTTATGAGCAAGTGTGTTGAAAAATGATGTAATTTATCCATGCATAGGCATGTATAAATGACATCATTTTTCAACACACTTGCTCATAAAGTGGCTCTATGGTCACCGCAATTAGGCACAGAATGACACCCATAATCAAACTGTGACTTTTTCATTGCTATAACTCACTAGTGAGTTATAGTTTTTTTTTTTAAATGTATTGGTGGAGTGGCGTTGTTCAAATCATTTTCTTCGTAACTAGTACTTGTAAACATTTTAATTAATAAATAACTATAAATTCAATAGTGAAAACGAGTTGTGAAAAATGTTTCGCTATGGCGGGAAAAATTTATCAGTCTTCCTATGCGCGCGCATTGCGATCGGCCACAGACTAAAGGGATGAGGTTTTTTTTTTATTTTCCTCGCATAGGGTTTGCGCCTATTCTGCCACGTACAAAATGGGGATTTAAAAGTTTTCTTCTATTACAGAGAAAACAAAAGTTATATTTGAGTGAAAGTTTTATTTATTAAACACGTACGAGTTAAAATTATCTATTTAAATAAGAAGATGCATGAAATGAGCAAGCAATAGGAACATTAATTTATTTGTTCTATTGAACACGATCTTTTTTTGAATAAAATGAGTTTTTATTGATATTTTATTCACAAGAGTGTTGAAAAACGTCGTATGATACACGTGTGTATTGATAATTACCGTCCTGGGCTCTCTTAAGACACTCGCCTGCGGCTCGGGTCTCAATGGCGCCTCGGCGGTAATCACCAATGTTACACACTAGTAGCATAATGTACTATTATGCTTGTGAACATAATTTTAATCATCTGTGTCTGTCTTTTGTCATCCCCATCCAATTCGTAAAACTTTCAAAAGAACCTTATGGCCCTCTTTATTCCCAGAACGACATTCAACTACGTGGATGGAGGCAGTCATAATACATGCCATCTTGTACCCTTTCACGAAAAAACAAGTAACGGAGGAACGTGGACAAAATATTTACGTTGTTTGTCGAGCGTCGTTTTAATATAAATCTCGGGAATACGAGTTTGGAATGCGTGTTCGCATTGTCATACATTTTACATGCGTGTGCGGAGTCAATGAAATGACAGATCGCCTTTTGTTTCGAAATCAGAACGCTGATTGGATTAGTTCGGCGGTTGGTTGGTTGGTTAGTTCGGTTGACTAATTATGGATTCGAAAACCGTATACGTAATAATGTATATATTTAATGAAATTGTATTTACTCAGTGAATTTTATTCAAATTACTCTTCAAATTGCTGGTGAATTCGGTAAATCATGAGACTGAATATATATACCCACATTTTACATCATATTATAAAATAAAGTACCACACCCCCGGCCGCGGATTTTCATACGGTTATACCAATGGTACGGAGTGATTCATGCGGGTAGGGTTTTGTGTAAGTTGGCTGAAATATGACGATGATTTTTGAAGATGTCGGAAAAAAACTGGCTGACGGGGAGCTTTACTGGCGTGCGCCGCGTAAAGCAATCCTCCATACTAATATTAAAAAAAAACGAAAGCAACGAACTCTTTCTGTATGTACCTAATCACTAAACCACTGAACGGATTTCGATCAAATTTGGCAAGAAGATAGATGGCATCCTGGGGAAGGACATGGGCTACTTTTGTCACAGTAGCACGTTTCCGTGGGATAATTTTCGTCATCCACGTAAACGAAGCCGCGGGCAGAAGCTAGTGAGTTATACCACACCACACCACACCACACCACACCACACCACACCACACCACATCACACCACACCACACCACACCACACCACGCCAAACAGCATGCACCTCACACCACACCACGCACCATTCCAAGGACTAACTGGTATTAAGTTTTTTATGTTGTATTTTTAATGTTTGTTTTTGTAATTTAAATTGCATTTTTTTTTTAAGATTAGTAGATATAAGCTAAATTCATATAAAACGTACTTGTATTGCATATTTACCCTTAAAGTCACAGTACACCATATTAACTCCAGTTAGCACAAGTGTACGACAATGATGTGAAAGAGCGGAGCTTTCTAATCAGGCATTGTTTGCTTTAAAGGAGGCTCCGAACACGTTTAAATGTAATGAAATAAAAGGCTAGTTCAAGAATATAGTTTTACATATTTTAACTAAACTCATGTGATGTTTACCTTACCAAGCGGTCAACCTTAACAGAAACGAACTAGGATTAAATCTTGAAATATTCAGTCCCTATTTGATATAAAATCTAAGAACTGCTATAATATAGTCGGTGTAGTGGGTCGAATGCTATTGATTAGCAAGGTGAGGTCAACGCCACCCGTGCCCACTCGCGAATACCATGCATGGGTAGCTAGAAAAATAGAGTTAACAAAACCCTTTCAACCATTGATTCGACCGCTATTACTGCTGCAGATTGGTTCGTTTATTTTTACGCTGTGGTGCGGATGGTTTCTTTAATTGCTTGCGTTTAGTCGTTTGATTTTTGGATTTTCTGTTTTGATTGAGGTTTTTATTAGGAAAATGTGCCGGGGTATATTTACTAGCATTTGTGTTTTATAACGAGAAAATCCACCATCAAATCAATGTAAGGGAAAACCAAAGGGGTCAACATAAATGTATGGACTTTAATGACTCCTTTTTTCAGGTTATCAGAAATTTGGAAGAAACTTTTTTACGAAATCATCATATTCTATAAACATTTTCAGTTTACATTTAAGTTTTGTTTAACTGAAAATAGGTAATTGAGTTCGGCCGTTAGTAATATCAAATGCACAGCGTCTATTTTTTAAATAATTACACAAAAAAAAGCAACGAAACAAAAGCAAAACTCGAAATAAACACAAAAGTTTATTTGCCCGTCTCGCTCCGTGGCGATGTGGCGATGAGCGGAGGCCCCTCCAGTCCGTCCGGTAGAACGTGCGCCTAGTGTGACTACGAGAAACTTAATAACTAAAAGCTCAGTGTCCATACTTTCATTTACAAGTTCCTTTTGTTTATTTAGTTGATTGAAATTGTTATGCCCAGTTTCGGTAATCTTTAGCTAATCGTTTGTGCTATTGGTTTGACATCTTGACACATTTGAAAAAAGGTTAAATAAAAATTGGTTTCATTACTACAACAACACGTGCATTTAAAACGATAATTTTGCTCGAACAAATAACACCTAAAACGTACGTACGTTTTTGAACACTTGGTTTAGGACGAAGTTTGCTTTTGAATGTTTATCTGAATACCTCAGAAACCGCATCATTTAACGTGTTTGAAGAGTAGGTTTAAATATGAAGAAATCAGAATCCGTAGTAATAGAAGCCCCAAAAATGCTACCGTGGAAATACACACACTTTTGCATGATCATTTTAATTAGGCTTCGCGGTCACAAAGTGGTAGGCGCGGCTTTTCGACAACACGAATCACTACGTCTAAATGAAAACTTCTACAAGGGTATTATGAAATTAACTAAACATTTTAGAACCACAAGTTTTCATTTTACAGGGAAGAAACTTCCGAACTGTTTTATTTTACTTTTAAATTAATTTTGTTTGTTGTTTCAATGTCGTGATGGCTCAGTGGTTAAGGCCTCGCCTCTCATGCACGAGGTTGTGGGTTCAAATCCGAGCAAATACCAATGTGACTTTTTCAATTCATACGTACCTACTTTCCGAGTTTATCATAGACATAGCTGACATCGGTGAAGGAAAACATCGTGAGGAAACCTGGACTTTATAAGTCTGAAAACGCCAACCCGTATTGAGCAATCGTGGTGATCAATGCTCATGCCTTCTCTGTATGAGAAGAGCCCTTTGACCTGCAGTGGGACAATAATAGGCTGCCATCCAGGATCATCAAAATTGGATGTGTGATCATAGGCTGTCATCAAAATCCGTTAAGCCGTTTTGGCGTAAAAGCGTAACAAACAATCAAACAAACCTACTTTAAAATTGTAATATAATAGTTAGGAAGTTAGGATTAATTCATGTTTCTATCCAGCTGTCTTTGAAGATCCAATTACCTACATTCAACAAGCTGACAGTCCACACTGGTTTTATTAATGTGGTTCAGGGGGTAAGCTAGATAAAAACACGTAAGTATTACTTCTACTTCAATGATCATTTTTGTTACATTTTCATTCAATCATTTCAAACGCGTCGATGTCTTCACGCGCAACAACAAAAGTACACACATTGAATTTGAATCAGAAAGTTAATACTACCTAAAACAGGCCAAGTTCTCTCCGAGTTTGACATAAGCGCTGAAGCTGCTTGCGCCACCCGATATGCTAATGTCAGTCGTACTCGCAGAACTAGTCGCCAACTGGATTATGTTACTCTATGACCTATTTATTGCACAGTGATAAATGGCGAATGTTTGGAGGAAGATGCTTAATGTACCTCTAGTTCTTGGCTGAGAAATGGTTTAACTACGTACCTGCTATGTTTCGTCTGTGATCTCTAATATATATCTGATCTAGTCTAATTAGTGTCTAAATACATTTTCTAGCTATATCAGTAGGTTATTTGTTATGAAACTTTTCTAGCCTGAAGATTTTCTAGAATCAACCGTACTCCAAAAGAAATAAAGTAAGTAATTCCACCTGTAAACATCGTTCAAGCTCATAACCGACACAGCTAAACGCTTGCACCAGACAGTTCGTGTTGATGTGCTGGAGATCTTGCACTACGGAGCATAAGTCTCGGTTGCAGCCGTGGTTGTCCTTCGCTTCATACAGACGTAACCTGCAATCCGATTAGGAACGGTCCTAGAAGATGGTTTATCAGAATCGAATGTGTGCAACCATTTTTCAGATTATCTAAAGTACTTGACATACATCTTTATGGGGTACTGTATTAAAAGTTACAACAAAATACCCTCTGATCCTCTATTGCAGTGAAATGAAAGAATATTTAAAACTCATATGAAAAGTACACTTTGCAAACAAGCATAATAATACAAATTAGGGGATTATATCCTAGAAAAAATGCGTGGAAACATGCTTATCAGGATAAGCATGTTTCCACGTATTTTTTTCTAGGATATAATCCCCTCCATAGGGAATAACAAGTTAAAAAAAATGACATTAATTTCACATTCTGTCATTTCTTTAACTCACACACTAAATTGTAACTTGCATTTTTTTTGCATCGTCTAGAATATTAGTAAATTATGGGCACCACGAGTCTATCTCATAAATATTATACCGGTCATTGCTTTATATATTTTTGATACATAATGTTAATAGTAATTTTATTCTAGGTACAGACGAGTTCCTTAATTAATATCTCAGCATGTTCATGAATCAAAAATATATAGGCAATGGTAAGTTTCATAAATCTGTGACATCATAAATATGTGACTACATTATATCAATAGTATTGCTACAAAGACTAAAAATTGTGCGCAATCCCTTGTTCATATTATTAAGCGCAAAGTTAATTTCACAAATATCTAAGCAGTTTTTCTATGAAACATATCTTGACAATTTGAAATGTCTCGAAGTTTTAAACACATAGGTAGGTTTAGTCTTCGTTCGCGAGCTTGCGAACGGCGAGCAATGGGTAACTCGCCGTCCGGTAAGGACCAGTATAGCGCTATTCTGTAACCATCTCACCGTGAAAACTTAGGTGAAGTGAGCGTGGAGTGAGCTGTCAGTGCCACTGATGGTAGAGATTTACCAAGACTGTTTGACACTGAAAACTCACTCCACGCTAGCCTTCACAGTGAGATTTTTACAGAATCGACAAGCAGGCCTGGGTCGACGGGGCGTCGTGGTCCATGCGCGTCTCAAAGAGATGGCAGCACTAACTGACGGGGTCCTTTAAGGCCGATGCCTGCCAGGGTCGCGGATTGTTCGAATGAGATAACGTGGCCCCTAGCACAGGCAACTGAGGGTTTTAGTCAGTAAAAGTCTGACACGCCCTCCCCGTTCGCATGCTCCGCCCAGAGCGTCATTTGATGATTACCCAACCAAAAAAAAGATATCTTCGTTGACCCTAAGATTTCCCTATGCGTTTACCCTAAGATTTCCTAAAACTTAATTAATCAAATAATACGGCACTCTCAACGTTATCAGATTAGTACTGTCCTATTACGAACGGCAACATTGCGTTATTGCTCGTATTTCTGCACCGGCAAGCAAAAATAAATTTAATGGTAAAGGCCATTTAGTTGAATATTCAAAGCTATTTATGAATCCTAGGTTGCACCAAATATGTTGAAATCTAGAGTATTTAGATATCTATGTTCCGTAGAGTAGTGAGATATTTTTGACTGCACTGCCGTAACCTACTTAGGAACAGTTTATATGATAACATTTTATTGATGTCCAAGTTTGTATAGTCAAACTCAAAGCATTTTTTTATTTTTCAAATAAAACATGTTTTTGAAAAATTTCAAAATTGCCTTTTATGGTGTGTACTTCGAGCGCGGATCGTAAACTTGCGACAAAAAAAAAAAAAAAAAATGCCTTCGACGGTGAAGTGCATTTCGTGCAATATTGTGATAGACGAGTTGTTAGCATATGTGCAAAACAAAATATCAATAATTGATGAAGACAGCTTGACCAGAATATGTGTGTCGGCGTTTAAGAGTGATGAAATAAGCCGATCTAAGTCGTTACTTTTTGAATCTCTGCCGACAGGCAAAAATCACGCGTAAAAGGCAAGGGAAAGAAAACCGTGACGTTGAGGATATAATCGCTCTTTTCAAGGGAACTGACCCGGAAGTTATGCCAGCGTTTGTAGCCCGTGATTTAGAAAAACTTCCACCGGTGACTTTTGACCATCTAGATGTCACGAAGTTGTTGAAGGATATTTTGATCCTCCAAACAGAACTAAGAGACATTAAATCTAAGTATGTTACGTTGGATCAGCTAGAAGAATTTAAGCTGGTGATAGGAAATGTGATTTCTACATCCGACCAGTCAACCCCTTATCAATATCGGGATGTGAGGATTAATACAAAGCGTGGTGCGTATCTGGATAGTGGCCCCATGGGACTTTCACATCTAGACGTGATAGTTACGGATCATAACAATATAAATATTGGTTCGATATCGTCTTCACCTAAAGAAACCCCAGCGCCGAAAGGCGCGCGGTCTGCACAAAGTAACCCGCAAGTTGTAAAAGTGAGCAGTGTCAGCGAAGAGTCTACGACGCAAGCGGCTGGGGCGCAGCAGCCAGGGCCCGCTAATCGAGATAACGGGTCGCAGATCGTGACGTGTGAGAGTGCGACTATCGATAAGCAAACTGAAAAGAGATCATTTGCGGAGACGGTGAAAACAGGCGTGGATAGTGGCTGGAAAATTGTACAGCATCGAAAACATAAGGCGAACTATCGATATCTTAGCAAAATTGGAATGTCCAACGATACGGACAGTAAATTCAAAGCCGCAGACCGGCAAGTTCCAATGTTTATTACCAAAGTCCATAAAGATACAACTGAAAGTGATATAACAGAATACGTTTATCGAAAAACAAACGAAATGATTAAATTGGAGAAAATATCTTTTCCTCGAGATAAATATCATAATGCCTACAAGTTTTTTATTTCGGAACAAAAGTTGCTCACGTTCTTGGATGACAAACTTTGGCCCCAGGGCATTATATTTAGGCGATTCAAGAACTTTAAGCAAAAGAATGCGAACGGTGGAGGCAACACTGTAAGCGGCCCTGCCACTGAACATTATGATAGTAAACAGTCATAATAGATACAAACTAGTCAGCTTCAACTGTAAAAATGTGAAACGAGCAGTTCAAGGCATTCAAGAACTATGCCAGTCCTCGGACATTATTGCGTTACAAGAAACGTGGCTGTTGCCCGGCGACTTACAGTTTCTGAGCGAAATCGACGACAACTTCGGGTGCGCCGGTACATCCGCGGTGGATACGACCGCCGGAATGCTTCGCGGCCGGCCCTACGGAGGGGTTGCACTACTTTGGACAAAAAGGCTTGGGACTGACCTGCTCCAATTTTTGCATCCAGAGTGTGTTTTTTTTTTTGTTTGGTACGTAATTTTGTTTTATTTTATATACACTATGAAATTTCATGATTATGACATGAATATTTACTTTGTATAATATTATTATTATTTTAATTTCGTGTGAGGACTTAGTGGGTATTATTTCTATATATTTTGTCTATCTCAGTTATTTCATAGTTTTTTTTATATCTGGCAGTTTGAGTACTTAAAGCGGCCTACCCAAATGTCCTTTCTTTGGTATTGTTCGTCGAATCGTTGAGCTCCTTACGTTTTGAGTTGAGCTGCATGATTAATGACAAATGCGTGCACTGACTGGACAGGCTCACTCAAATCTGTATGGTTCTTTCCTCAAAAGACCATTTCAGACACCTACCTACATGGTCCTCATATGATCTGTAAAATAAACAATGACATGAATACTTACCTAGGTATTATTGTATTGTTATTATCGTGAATGTTAAGACTATGTGGGTCATTTTATTTTTTACTTTTGTTTTTTTATATTTTATTATCTCAATTAATTTTAATCGTAACTTGGTCTGGCGGTTTGAGTAATTATGCGGCCTATCCAATGTCCTTTCTTTGGTATTGTTCGTCGAATCGTTGAGCTCCTTATGTTTTGAGTTGAGCTGTACGATTACTGACAAATGCGTGCACTGACTGGACAGGTCCACTCAATCTGTGTGGTTCTTTCCTCAAAAGACCATTTCAGACATCAATCCACATGGTCTTAACATGATCTGACCAAGATTATGTCTGGACTTTAAAAGAGACTGTGACCTCTGAGTTTGTTTCGGCTTTTCTTCTCAGAGTAGTCAGATAGGAAACGCCGACCTCATCTAGTTTAAAAAAAAATGTTTGACGTGTAAAAGTGTTTGTACAAACCCACTTACAGAAATAAAAATCATTTATCATTTATCATTTGGAACAAAAGAGTTTTTCAAAATGTGTCGGTCTTGCAATGTGATAACCCGCGGGTGTGTGCAATTAAAATAACTATGGGCTTAAAGTCATTCTTAGTGTTCAGTGTTTACATGCCTACAGATAAGTTGATAAACTTAACGGATTTCACGGATTGTCTCAGTTTGGTGAGTGCTATTGTTATTAATGAGGATACTGAGTCGGTTTACGTGATGGGTGATTTTAACGCTCATCCTAATGAATTATTTTACAACGAGCTTACTTGTTTCTGTAGTGAATTAGAGTGGACATGTGCGGACGTTGAGATATTAGGACTTGATTCGGACACGTTTAGCTTTGTTAGTGAGGCGAATGGTTCTAGACGCTGGCTGGACCACTGTGTGACTACGAACGCCGCATTACAATCCGTAGTAAATGTTTACATAAAGTATGACGTCATGTGGTCAGATCACTACCCTCTAATTGTAGAATGTAATTTTGATGTTATAAAACCAAAAATATCCTTTAACACGGGATCGTTAGTCAATAAGGTACTATGGGGTGAAAGAAAACCAGACCAAATTTTATTATATAGTGAGATCTGTCATGAGAGATTGAGACTTGTTGATTTTCCTAGTGTGTTTCGCGACTGTAGTGACCATGTTTGTAGTAATGTGGATCACAAAAAACACATTGATAAACTTTACGACAGTATAATTTTTGTTCTAAGCAAGGCTGCCACTGACAGTTTTGCAGTCGTAGCACGGCGTGACATTAAGAAGCCTGTAGTTGGATGGAACAGACATGTTAGTGATTCTCATAGGAAGGCTAGGTGTAAATTTCAGCTGTGGGTATGGTGTGGAAAACCAAAGTCGGGTCGGGTTTTTGAGGAAATGCAAGTTAGTCGAAAAGTTTTTAAGTCTCGCTTAAAGTGGTGTCAGAATCATAGCGAACAAATAAAAATGGACATTTTGGCATCGCATCATTCGAAGCATAGTTTTAAACACTTTTGGAAATCCACAAAAAAGTTCAATGGCAAGCCTAGCCTCCCAGTGAGCGTTAACGGTATCAATGATCACAGTTGTATAGCTGATATGTTTAAGGATCACTTCACTGTAAGATCGCCATTGGGACCATCACGGTTGGCGAAAGATGTTGGGCCGCTTTGTCAGGAGATTGGAGCTTTAATTACGGCTAAACATGTTAAGGAAGCTATAAGAGCTCTATCGCGTGGGAAGTCTCCTGGCCATGACGGCATCAGCATCGAGCATTTCAAACACGCAGGCCCTCACTTGCCTAGAGTGCTCGCAATGTTCTATAACATATGTATGGGACATTCGTACTTACCTTCTGCACTTATGAAAACTGTGGTGGTGCCAATTGTGAAAAATAAGACTGGTGATATTTCTGATAAATCCAACTACAGGCCGATTTCACTTGCCACCACAGTAGCGAAAGTGCTTGATAGTTTGCTTAATAATCAACTGGATAAATACCTGAACATTAGCGACAACCAGTTCGGTTTCAGGCCGAGACTCTCCACAGAGACAGCCATCTTGTGTGTGAAGCAAACTATCAAGTACTACACAGAAAGACGAACGCCTATTTATGCATGTTTTCTCGACTTATCGAGGGCATTTGACCTGGTTAATTACGATATCCTGTGGAAGAAGCTTGAAGATATATCCATGCCAGCGGAACTCAGCAGGATCTTTAAGTTTTGGTATCATAACCAGGTCAATGTTGTGCGATGTTCGAGTGCATATTCCGAGCCGTACAGGTTGGGATGTGGGGTGAGGCAGGGGGGAATAACCTCACCCAAACTCTTCAACCTGTACGTCAATGCGCTGATAGAGAAGCTGAGCAGCACCCGTGTCGGCTGCCATATAGATGATGTCTGTCTCAATAATATCAGTTACGCGGACGACATGGTACTGCTGAGTGCTTCTGTATGTGGCCTTTCAAAGCTGTTGGGCATCTGTGAAAAGTACGCTCACAGCCATGGCCTGACATATAATGTAAAAAAAAGTGAATGCATGGTCTTTCAGGCTAGAGGAAAATGTCCAGCAACGATACCTGCCATAAAATTATGTGGAACACCACTGAAGAGGGTAGAAAATTTTAAATACCTTGGACATATGATGTCCTCTGATCTGAAAGACGATGCGGACATAGAGCGAGAACGCAGGGCGTTGTCTGTAAGGGCGAATATGATAGCCCGTAGGTTTGCTCGATGTACCCCAGAAGTAAAAACAACATTGTTTAGAGCATATTGTACATCATTCTACACGAGCAGCCTGTGGGTCTCATACACGCGCAGACAGTACAACGCTTTGCGTGTGCAATATAATAATGCATTCAGGGTGCTGATGGGGCTGCCCCGGTTCTGCAGCGCATCAGGGATGTTCGCCGGGTCGCAAGTAGACTGTTTTTACTCTACTATGCGAAAAAGATGCACATCCCTGGTGCGCAGGGTTCGGGCTAGCTCCAACGGCATCCTGAGGGCATTCGCGCAGAGGTTCGATTGCCAGTACCTGAACCATTGCTGTCTGGTTCACATACTGACCAATCGAGATTTGTAGTATGTTTGTGTTGTATGTTTCAGTGTATGTCATTATTTTATTTTATTTTTGTAATTTTTATGCTTATGACCCTTTGTTGGTCGAAATAAAAGTTTTTCATTCATTTCATTCATTCATTTATGTACCTATTTGAAATAAACTATTAGACTTTGCCCAACCGAAGTTGATTCGATTCCCGTTTTGTATCGAATCGAAAGTCGTTACTTTGTGATTCGATTTTAGTAGGAAAATGCATTTTAGTTTAGCGGTTTTGAGGTTAAAATCTTTACAGAAAGGAAAGGCAAAGGGTAGTAAAGGTTTCTATTTTATTTTTAGTCGAGAATATTTGGCTTTTGGCTACTTTGTATAGTGTTTATAATCTATGTTAACTATTTAATGTGCGGATTTTGCGATTCCCAAAAGCTAGCAAACAGCAAGTCTAGGTTTACTTTTCACCAAAGGAATGACCTGAATCTTCTCATCTCTTTAAAATTGCAGTCTGAAGCACACACTTGAGCATCTAAGTGAAGAATGTTACAATTTACAGCTTGAAAAGCAGTCCTTCTGAAATGGTTTTATTTAACTGTGTTTTGTGTTTGCTTGAAATTAAAGTTTTCAGGAACTAGGTCCGCTAAGAATGTCTCTTTTTGCCCTAGGATTTTTTCTCAAATGGTGGTAATTTGCCAGTTTTTTTAAAGCAATATAAAAAAAAGTGATATCAAGGTTTCCTTACTTCCTACATACCTCCATCAGATTTAGTCAGTTAGATTTTGGAAAATTTGCACCTAAAATCATTCAATAAGTTTAAATGATTTAGGGCATTTTTTTCAGTCAGCAGATAACTTTCATCTGATTAATAAATATGACAATTATAATTCCTTTAAGCACATAAGTACCAGGAAATTATCCAATTCCTATTTAAATCAGAACCACACAAAATTATACAAGGAACTGGATTCTGTACGAAAAATGTAGACCATATCTTGTTATTTTGTAGAAACAGATTCACATTTCCCGTCAGTAATACGATACGATTTATGTATTGCTCGTATTATTCCCAGACATGATTGGATCAGAGACAAAAGCTTTTATATTTTGTTTTCGATAGAGATTAGATTATGTTACGATTTTTGTTGAGGGAAAGGTCATCGATTTCTGTTGGATCAGAAAAAAATATGATGAAAATGTGTCTTGTTCGTGAACTTTATTCGTTTTTTGCTGGTTGCTCTGAAGTTAGATCGGCATCTTTTTTAAAGTATTGTTACTAGTGGATATATGGTGGATAGAAGGGCCTTGTGTCCAAGTAATAACAGCCGCATGGGTCGATCGATCAGCACCCTAAATGCTTAAAACATAATCAATCGGAATCTGAATCGTTTTGAAACAGATTGCTAATCCATTGCTTCATAAGTTCGTTAAAATTTTCTGTTCAATAATGTAAATAACGCAATGAACGTTGTTGAACTGTCAAACAGATTAGTCGTAATCGTTTACGTAAATGTATTACGCAATTAGGCTGCTGGTTAACCTACGCTTGTCGCGGTTGGTCCGTGGATGGGTGACCATCTTCACATACCAAGACCCCTCCGTGCCCCGGAAAGTACGTTAAGCCGTTGGTCCCGGCTGTTTTTCGTGGATCTTCTTTGACAGTCGTTACGAGTCCATAGAAGCCAGAAAGTCTGACGACCAGTCTTACCAAGGATTATCGTGTTACCCAGTAACTGGGTTGTGAAGGTCAGATAGGCAGTCACTACATGTAAAGGAAAGAAGGGTAAGAGTCTACGCAAATAATGATGATGTAACTAGTAGATAATTTAAATACTTACACTTAAGGCAAATTTCACCAATGAAACTGAATGCGACCACCACACAACGCTACAACTACGTTTACGAGGTGTCAGTGTCATTACTTTCTGAGAAATATTGACACTGACAGCTCGCGAACGCGATATAGATGTGCTTTGGTGAAATTGGCACTTACATATCATTTATAGGTTAAACGGCACAAAAGAAAAATGGGAACCATAAACTTTTATTTCTAATATAATGCAGAATGATTGTGTACCAAATCAATCAACATTGACTGTTAAAAACACAATAAAGCTTTCATGAAAACTTAATACCACAACCATTAAAGCGGAAATGAAAGTATACAAACAGTTTCCTAGCAATAAAATCGCGATAAAGATTCCTCGCCACAGGAGTCACGACCGCCTCGTAAAATCTTTGCTCCTTATACATTGAATGGTCCATATAATGTCTACGTCCATATTAAAACCACAGTGTAACCACTTACAGTGGTTCGACATCTTTTTCGCTGACCCATCGTGCGGAGGGTCCCGGTAAGTGGGCGAAGCTTGTGTCCCAAACTGCCATATTGCAGTCTGGGAAATAAGGGTTGAGCCACATCTGTCAGCACGGAATCGCCTTATTTCATGCTATATCCTTTTCTATCGCTCAAGACTGTAATTTCCTGGAACGAGAAAGATAGTGTGCGCGCCGCGAAATTGAATCGCATCGCCGATTCCGCCGCGCGCACTTTATGTTTCTCGCTCAGTAATAAAAACATTTCTCAGTTCCTGTCGAAAATGCATGGGCGATAAACCCACTGTAAGTTACACTGTGTAGAACGGGTAGAACCTGGATGAGGCTGGCACGGGAGCGTGGAGATTGGCACAAGAAAAGAGAGGCCTATGCTCAGCAGTGGGTGAAGTCGAGCTGTGGATGATGGTGATGAAGTTACACTGTGTAGTTGTTTATTTTGAATGCCTTGCACATTCCCAAATATAGTGAAATGTATGATGAAAGCACAATGAAACAGCTGAGTGTATATTTTATGGGTCTTCGGACCTCAAATGTACGTGTTTATGGCGAATGGACGGCGTGTTTTGTTTTCCTGGAAAACCTCTGAAAGCTTTCGTTTGTCAAAATGATCGAAAACGGCATCGTTCTCTGTGTTTAAATGACTTGTTTGAGTAGGTATACTAGTCAATATTGCATGATGACTGCAAAGAAAAACAGCCAAGTAAAGCAGAAGATATTATGTACCAATGTTTCCAGTTCCACCGTGATCCAATTTAGCAGAAACAATAACTTATTCAAGTAGCCTCATACATTTAGTGTCATCAAAGCTGTGGCTGAAAATCATTTAAGCAATAACACAGACGGCCAGACATTGAGAGACTCCCATGGGAGCGGATTCATGAGCCGTAACTTACGGCAAGTGTCCGTTGTACCTTATTTTACGGTTTTACGAGACAAGCGCTATTAAACAGAAACACAAATAGCCAAGCGATGTTTTGTATAAATTTAAAATGGTAAAAACAATGGATACTGAACTTGTATAATTTTGCAAATCATTCAGTGCTTTATTATGTCGTCATAGAATGATATTTTAACTGATATTGACATTTATTGGTGAATAATTACGTTACGAAATCTCTCAAAATCGGCTTCAGTCAATTCTGCATAGCTTGCCAGTCGGACAATTTAAACCTCGACCAGCTAACTCGGCCATCGGTCAATTAAAACGCTGGTTAAGTGGTTATCTCAAACGAAATTGAATCAAACCTTTAGAGTTTACATCCAAAATGGCTTCGTCCGTACTCTACAGACACAAAACTGTTTATGGGTGATCCAGCCAGCCAGCTATGACGTCAGTAACCCTCAAGACATTTGCCACATAACAAATAGAAACAGAAGTCCTTCGCAAGACGACAAAAACAACAAATCGCGAAGAAAAGAATTGGCTGTATTTCAACAAAGACATAAATTATAACAGCGTTGTATACTTATAGCGTGCGGTGCAAAATGTAAACGTTATCCTAGCCACCCAGAGAGCTTACCCGGCCGCCCGTCAGGGAGTGCCCGTTCAAGCTCCAGTAAGTTCTCATGGGAATCGTACGTCAAGCTAGCCAGCCACCCGCGAGCGTGCGCGAACTTTAACTCAAAGGTGCTGTTAAATCGTAATTTGTGTGATCTAAGTGATTATAGTGTATCTCCTAAGCACCTGCTTTTCTCTTACACCCGTTCCCCGGCTATATACTTCATTTACACGTGTCATGCTACATACATCTATAGTATAGACTAAGTATAATCTAACATGGTTGCCTATTAGAGACAAGTGCCTAACTTAAGGCTGGGTTTCCACCAGAGCGGTGTAAAGAAAAGCCTTCTTAAAGTGACTGGCGATATAAGGGCAGGACTGGAAGACACCAAAGTTACTGCTCTAGTGTTGGTTGATTTCTCGAATGCCTTTAATACTGTCAGTCACGACATCCTGTTAGCCATTCTGTCATATAATATGGTCTCTCCCGAAGCACTGAAATGGTTCTCCTCTTACCTTCAGGAACGTCAGCAGTCCGTTCATGTTGGGGATTCTTCTTCTTGCTGGTGTGATTTGGAAACTGGCGTTCCTCAAGGCGGTATACTTTCCCCTCTCCTGTTTTCTATTTTTATTAATCTTATAACTTCCGAACTTCAGTGTGCGTATCATCTGTATGCAGATGACCTGCAGTTGTACTGTCTAGGGAAGGCTGATGAATTACCTGACGCTATCGACAAATTAAATAGGGACTTGGTAGCCATAAAAACCTGGGCTGACAGATTTGGTGTAACTGTAAACCCTACGAAGTGTCAGGCGATCATAATTGGCAGTTCTCGTAGTATTAGCAAAGTGGATGGTAAAACCTTGCCACCAGTACTCTTCAATGGTATTATCGTTCCTTTTAGCACTGACGTAAAGGACCTAGGCTTGCACATTGATAGTACCCTGAACTGGCGTACTCAAGTCGCCCGGGTAAGCCAGAAGGTTACCGGAACGTTGCGCGCTCTGTACCGGTTGAAAAATATATTGCCATCGAGTACGAAGACAATGCTTGTGCAGTCCTTAATTTTCCCTATCATCGATTATGGTGATGTGTGCTACTATGACCTGAATGCAGATCTCCTCGACAAACTTGACCGTCTTCTCAATAACTGCATTCGATTCGTTTTCAATCTGCGTAAATATGACCATGTCTCTGCGCATCGGTCACTTCTAAAGTGGATGCCCATACGTCAGCGCAGAGAGCAAAGGGCGCTGACCACCTTGTTTTCATTTCTTGTTTCTACCTCCTCCCCTGGTTATCTAGCCCCCCACTTTCAGTATATTTGCGGCAACCACAACAGAAATCTTCGTTCATCACACAATCGTCTTCTTCAATGTCCCACTCACCGCACAGACTTCATTCACTCTTCCTTCTTCGTTCAGTCTATCTCTCTGTGGAATGCACTCCCCCAAGAAATCAGGGTGGCAACCAGCCGATTATCCTTTAAAGTTAAAGTTCGTGAGCACATTCGCAAGAAGCTGGCAGTATCATCTTAAGGGTAATGTTTTCTCATTGGCTGTTTTATTTGTTTTAGTATAATTATATATTTATGTATATTTATTTGTGCTTATATTTATATATAATTAGGTATATATGTATATCTATGTCTTAGATTAAATATTTATTCCTTGGTTTTTTATAAATTGCACCTACCACTGCTTGTCTCTGCATCACCCAAAGGTTGACTGGTAGAAAATGCCTATGGCATTAAGTCCGCCGCTGTACAAAATGTGCGTGAAGTATAAATAAATAAAGAAAGAGCGGTAACCTAGGAAAAATCGACTGATTAAATCGCTTTTTGCTCAAAATGGAGCAACTCTATTAATGGATTTTTTCCTACCTCACAAATAACATAGTTCGAATGGAAAACCAAAATTAACAAGACTCCAATGTCACATGGGAGCAGTGGTGGCTCAATGATAACGGCCACGACTTACGCGTTGTAGGTCGTAGCTTCGAACCCAGACAGGCGCTTTACTTTGTGTAAATTATTTCATCACCACTGCTCTCAAAACGGTGAAGGAAAACATAGTGAGGAAACCGGCATGTTTTAAAAACAAAAATTCGAAAACATGTGACATCTACCAACACGCACTGGGCCCGCGTGGTGGATTACGGCCCAATCCCTCTCACAGAAAGAAGGCCTGTGTCCTAGCAGTGGGAACATAATGGGCTGATTATGTATGTATGTGGAAGCCCGCATCACCTACAAGAAAACATTTGAAGACACGTGGCATATACTAACCCGCACTGGGCCTGCGTGGTAGATTACGGACCGAGAGGAGGCTTGTGTCCCAGCAGTGGGATCATTATAGGCTGATTACGCAACGCCCCATTGGCATGAAAGTACAAACTCCAGTTCTAATCGCAGATTAAACCAGTTATCCTTCTACATTACTTCTTCTTCATGCCTCTATACGGCTCATGAAATCCCCGGCCCTAAGGGACCTTTCATCTCGCCGATGTCACAACACGACTTTGTGCGCAACCGTTCACTTGCCCAGCTTAAATTTATCGCTCAACATCAGAATCGGAGTTGGACGTTAATGTGAAGATGTGGATGGACTTTCTATCCCGGATTAATGAAGAAAGGAGTAACTAATATCATATTTTTGTTGATTATTTATGATTAGATTTATGATTCGATTATTGTTTTGAGTCACAAACCTGTGTACTGGCTAGATAGAAGAGACGTTATAGTGACTAATGCAACTAAGGGCCAATTTCACCAATGAAACTGAACGCGATCAGCACAAACTAGGTTTAAGAGCTGTCCGTGTCATTATTTTCTGTGGTTAATTGACACTGTCAGCTCTTGTACGCGGTTTAGATGTGCTGGTCGCGTTCAGTTTCAATAGTGAAATTGACACCAAGTGGCGATTTCACCGATGTCACTGAACGCGTTTTACATAATAATAATAATAAAATTGCGATAGCTAAATTAGGGCAACAATATACAGGGTTAAAGAGAAATGACCTATAAAAACGTAATTAGGCATCCCTTTTTACAACATTAACAATATAGAAGCAGAAAGGTCATCCGCTCGAGTCAGTACGTTTGTAATGTCAAATTAGGTCAAACGGAATAGGGAAGCAATAGACTTTCCAACTGTGTGTTTAAAAAGAGAATGTAACAGTGGAAATAATTCACTTTTGCTAATGAAACTGGAGCAGTGGTGGCCCAGTGGTAACGGCCTAGATTTACGATCTGTAGGTCGTGAGTTCGAACCCAGGCAGGCTCTTTACTTTGTGTAAATTATTTAATCACCACTGCTCTCAAAACGGTGAAGGAAAATATCGTGAGTGAAACCGGCATGTCCTAGAACCAACAATTCGAAGACATGTGACATCTACCAATCCGCACTGGGCCCGCGTGGTGGATTACCTTCAGCTCACTCCCTACATAGAGAGGAGGCCTGTGTCCCAGCGTGGGAACGCTATAGGCTGATTATGCTTATAATATGCTAATGTAACTTGTTAAATTACCGACGCAATGTTTGGTAAAGGTATGTTATAAAAGTTAACTTGTCAGCTGGCTGTAAACAATGTAAAAACAATTTTTACTTGCACCCTAATTGCGTAATTGGGGCCCCATACACGCTGCGGTCTACCGGGGAGGTTTATCTACGCAGGTGGCAGAGCCCGGCAGACATGTACAGATCTTGAAACATACGACACGTCGGTCGACTTGCCCAGGCAAACTTGCACAGTAAAGCCGTAGCGTGTATGGCCTTCATAACTCACTATGAATCACAACCTGAATCATTTTAAAGGATATTTCTAATCCATTGCTTCGTATGTTCGAAAAATTTAAAATGACAGAATGAAAGCCATTCCTACTGTCTGCCCACGTGTCAGCACGATTTTATCGCGCACTGGATTTTCAACTATCGGTGTTGAGCCGAGCGTTGAGAATCTAACAGAATACATCCCAACGTCGAAAAAACACACTCGTTGGATTTTTGGTCTCGGCGCTTAGCATAGCATTGAAAATCTAATGTGCGATAAAATCCAGGCTCGATATTTTTACGTCCGTGCGAAGGTGGACTTAGTGTGTTACGAAATTATTCCGCTGTTCTTGATAAGTAACGTCACCCTTCACCAACACGATGATTCTGCAAGTCTGTCTAACATGTATTGCATGGTAACGCAAAGTACTTAGTCGCCAATTGAAATTTTGAGACCACGCAAAAATAATCGTTTCTTTGTACTTTGAAAAAGTGTTTCTTTTATAATGTGTGACATTCATTTACTTATTCGTATTGAAAATTCACACTAATGTTGTCCAGGGAAAATAGCGACCTGAGGTTCTGTAAGATATTGCTTTAAAGCTTTTACTGTTTGTGTGAATATTGCTACGGTTTTTTTTCTTTCTCTGTACTGCATCCGTTTTTAAAGGACCATTACTCAAAAATACTGATTTTATGTGACAATCTTGATGAAGAATTCCGCTTGACCTAACGCTTAAAACAATAGAACTCACTTTTTAATGCAGGAACATTGCTTCAGAAGCAGGGCGACGTACTGCCCGATCGCTGTGTCGGCGCCAAGAACTGATACCTGGACACCAGGCCGAGGCGCCGGCACCGGAGGCAGTTTCTTTTCCTGTGGTGCCGGCAACGCAATTTGTTTTTCCTTCGGGTCATGCACTGGTGGTTTGCACTGGAGCCGACGAAATGGAGCTATTTGTCGAATTAAATGTTTATTAATGAAGGTAGAATAGGCTAAAAGTAGCTAAATCAGGAAGGCGGCAGAAAGGTGTTTGGTCGAATGTTCGAAGCACTGTACAGGTCTATTGCAATACACACTCAGGTCTACCTGCGCAGGGACACTTGCACAGGTAGACCTCTCCAGTGGAACGTAGCGTTTATGGCCGCCATAAGCTGACAAGTAAGATCTATAACTTACTTCCAAAGTTCGTTCCGCCCTCAATAACCTTTAGCTTAATCTTGTGCAGGATTCCTCCCTTCTTCTTTTTTCTTCTCTCACATTCAGGTTCAGGGGGGATGTCTACTAAAGCTCTTCTGCAGCCTTTTGGATTCTTCGAATCCGCATAATCTCTGTGAAGAATCCAGTCTGTCCGTTTGTTCAATTGCTTTGAGCAACTCACGATATACGACCAGATTCCCCGAGTCTTGGACATCATTTTGGTGGAATTTTAGTTTTTTTTTTGTTGTTAATTTAATAAATATATTTTAGACATATGGGTGCCTATTGTTGCTGTTGTGATTTACTTGTAATTTTTGACGTTTTCACTTTTCATTGCTTTTTGTTCTTTTGTTAAAATATGACAGAACAATACATTGGGCTTTTTTGTTAGTTTAAAGAGGTGGCATTACACTCTTTGGGTGGTTTATGAAGGATTTTATTTTGTGGAAAAGGGATTTCCGCAAAAAACGCAGCTCACGTAATTTACGACTGCAGTTGTCATCCCAAATTCCAACCCCATTAACATTCCCATAAAACTTCAATCTGTTCATAAAATAAGTTAATCATTCATACGAAACACATCAAATCAATTATTTTATTCATATCTCAGTCCATTCTGAAATCGTTAATTAAACCAACATCGTCCAATATAAAGCCTGCATCATACTTATAGTGCAGCTCGTTGAGAGGGAAAGCGGGCGTCAACGGTCTGCCTTGACACTGCAGTATTTATAGTCTGCTCTCAGTTGCTATTGGCCTATTTCCTCACTAACGTTTCTAAAATAGGCTCATTCAATCAGGTGACCTTTGTTTACCTTCGCTTTTGTTTTGGTTGAGATGAGACTCTTATTAAGATAAAAATGCGCGTTTATGTGGTTTTTTGTAAACGTAGAAAGTCAGCACGTAGTTCGGCTTTTAGTACCACCTACTACGGTGTACTTTCACTACTGACTTAGGCATTTCCCATGTTTCAATATAACATTTTTATAGTGAAACATGGGAAACGCCTATGACCAGAAGACAAGTGAATTCCATAACGGTTAAATCAGCTTTAGCCAAGCAGCTAGCAAACAAGAAATAAGAAGAAAATGGAGAAGCAAATTACTTTGATCAATATAACACAAACAAAACAGTACAGGTAATCGAGGACTTAAATTAAAAACTTCAAGTCCTCTTGGTGTTTCAAAACAGAAGCACAAGAAACGATTTATACAGAGCTTATTTTGCAAGAGTTTTAATCAATTTAGTACAACATTGGCATTTGGCACGGCCACATTTCAATTTTTATCCCGAAACCAATAAATTAGCTCACGAACACCAACAAGGGTCAATTTTACAGCGAATTAAAAAGTATTGCCAGTAAAAAATACAGCTGACTAAGGCGAAGTTTGTTCGGCGTAATAGAGGGAGCAATTATAAAATTTAGCTGAGCTGGCAACACCGAGCGACTTCGAATAATCTGATAACATGGGAGTTTGTACTGAATTCTGAAGTGGTTCCTTGTAATTGGGCCATTAATTTGTTGTGGGGCATTGTTTCTTGGACTTAGAAGCTGAACAAGGTGTCTTGTTACCTAATCTATGTCGGGACGTGTGACTAACAGAAGCAGTAACATTATTCGAGAGTTGGTGTTGGGATCAAGAGCAGAAAGAATTGGATTGGTTTCAACTTAAGGCTCACACAAACAGGCGCGACGCGACTCTAGTAATACAATTTCTATGAAAACTATTTTAGTTTGTTAAAATTCAACTAATATGGTTTTAATAAATAGTTTGATGAATTTATTTCCTATTATAACTTTATTATAACATATAATAACTTTATTAATAAAAATTAAAAAGTTTATTTATTTCATACATAAAAGAATAATAATGTGTGATTTTCCTCCATTAGATTCGCTGTGTATCAATAATTTTGTGTTCTGCATAAAAAGAAGGTCATACAGGCATACAAATAGGTAATAAGTTACATAAATGCCCTTCAAGACATGGACGTATCAATAACGTTCAAGAATAATATATGAAAGTAACTTTAGTACTTAAATCAATAACTGTACCAAAACGACTAAAATCCTTAGCCATTGTTTTGTGCAAAAAGCCATCTAAAGAAGATTACTTCATGATTGAGTAACTTGGCACTAATTGATATAACTGCCTCGTTAGTCTTGCGATCGGTAAGCTCGACGGCTGAGCTTAGGGTCCTGGGTTCACTCGCCAGGACAGGAACAATGAAATTCTTAGCAGCCACCTGTAGTCTGGATTTGGGTCCAGTTATAGTAATGGGCTCCTCTCTAAATGATACCTCAATATAACTGTCGAACGAGTTTACTGTCTATATACACCACAGAAATGTCTGCTTACCGTCGTGGAATACAGGTGTAATGTTATGTGTTCTTAATGAAAGTGTATCGTCGGTGATCAGTCAATATGTCTGAAGGCCGAAATTGCGTGACAAAACTAAGCTTGTGGTCACCGAACTATGTATGTTCGTGATATGAAGTATTAGAAGTCAACTGACTGCCATTTAGTAGGCTCATAAACTAGGTGCTTTTGAGGTATTTGACCTTTTAACGACATAAATAAAATGTGGGTAGGTTAGTTACTTATGTATAGATTTGTATGTTGTCCTAATTTTTTGTGGTAGCTCGTATATTTGGATTGTTGCTAGTTTCCACGGCAGACGATTCTCTATTTATGTTTCTTCTCGTTCGATGTTATAAAATATTTCTTGCTGAGCTTGAGAAAGCTGGCCATCTAAATTAGTTTTCCGTTTTTTTTTTTGTCTGATTTATTATTGTAAATTCTTCAATCTCTATAATATAATTATTAATTATAAATATAATTGTTTTAACTCGTCTTGGGCAGGCGATCAATGCTCCTCCTTCTCTAAATGAGAATAGGCCTTTTCACTGCAGTGGGAAAATAAAAGGCTCAATATTTTCCACGAGAACAATATTATTGATCCCAAACGCAAAGTATTCCTCACGTATGTCATAAAGCTTTGCATTTCAACGAGACATTTGAATGAAGCGAAAATAAAATACCAAAAACGATGGCTGTACAATGCCTAAAAATAGACAGGCCGACTGTTTTTACCTGTTAGCTCGTCAGTATAAAATCCTATTTTCGTGGCATTTATTTCGTTGACAGGTTTTTTTTTGCGCTGGAAATTCGCTATCGTGATATTTTGTCCGCAGTACGATATCAGGGGTTGAACGACATTGGTCAAGTCTGATATTCGTCAAATCGGCAATTCGTCAAATTTGATATTGGTAAAGTAATTTTTGTACCGGTCAAACTGTAAAAATGAAAGTACCTCTTGAAATTTTTGTGAACTCAGTAAATCATTTTATTTCTATAACTCAATAAGTAAAGTAAGTAATACATTTCAATTCATATTTATTTACTTATAATTATAATTTATACCCAGCACAACTGTATTAAAATAATACCTTATTAACACATTTTCCACTCGATAGTCGTTCTATATTTTTTTATGTTTTCCTCTGGTTCTCATCTTCACTTTTAACTTTTTTTTAAATGATTAAATACTTATGTTCATGAAAACATTATGAGTTTCTTGAACTTTAATCAGATACCAAGCCTCGACTGCGTTGGCGGTACGATTGCGTTTATTTGCACAACAACATATTTCCTGAGAAATCCTTTTTTGCCTTTGCTCAGGAAAATATTTAAAAAAAAATCCGCCCTACTATAATTTTGTGGTATCATCTCAATATTGCTAATCATCAGGAATAAACTGATAGGGTTGTAAAGTTAGAGTCGTGGTTAGTCTAACATTTTTTTTCAATTTGTCGTCTGTCATTATTCTAAGTGTTCTTCCTTTTTTTATAAAATACTAAGTAAAAAAGCAGCATTTGACAAGAGCATCAGGGAAAATGCTTTTTGCAGCGTTAATTATTTCCATTTAAACACATTTTAGAAAATTCATAGCAAGCTGGAATTGAGAACCCGAAACCGAGAATACTCATAGGTTTGCTGAGTTTTATTAGGCGAGAGCAAAAAAAATATGGGAATAATATTGGTGCTTGCTCTAGTACTGCCCACGTCTACGTGTAATGATAAAAGATAAAAAATTACGCGGTAGGTTTTAAAAGTGCCATCTATAAAACCAAATCCGTATTTAATGCTACTTCTATACCCTCAGCTGTAGCAAAGATAAAGAATTTCGGTAGATCGTCTTTGCTTATGAAAGCAAAGACGATCTACCGAAATTTGGTTTATGAAAACCATAAAATAATTTGAAAGTATTTCTGGAAATTTGACCGTTTCGACAGTTGGGAACTGACATGTTTGTACGCCAATAACTTTCGTTCGCATTTTGTATAGACAGACCACCACGATTTCAAACTTGGATTGTCCACAAAATCATCTTTTTCCTCAAGCTCACTTACAGTTTCTTCAAAAATGTTACTCACTGATTTCCATTCCTTTTCACTGTTTCTCTGCATTTATTCATCTTAACGTCAATCAAATTATTATTGATGTTAGGCTTACAGGTATGTCTGCTTTCCGTCAGAATTGACCCAGAACCACTGCTTAAAGTTATGGATCCATTGAACTTGCTTCTATTTACGCAACGCCAGATTGTACTTAGTACCGTTTATGTTTTTTTGAGTTAAAATGGAATTGAAATCCTGCACGTTATTGTTTATTTTTGCCTTTTTCAGTGTCTGTAAATGTAAATACAGAATCATTACCTTTACTAGTAGAAGCCATTAGGTATACTTCACCAAACCAAAGCCACGAAAATGAAGAATCTATGTAATTGTTGTCATTTAAACGTTTACAAAAAATGAAATATCACATAACTGACGATTCATTATTTAGTCAGCATTTTCCGCCTAGATCTTACCTACTCTTACAGATTTAAAGGAGGTAACAATCGAATCAAATTAAACCTCAGAATTTTCAATTAGTAGGAACCTACAGCAGGCGGCTTTTTATTTTTAAGTTCCTACAAGAAAATTATATGAATTCAAAACGCATGTTTTCATCGACTAACTGTACATGGACTTGACCAACAGCGTATTGGACAAATTTCGTAATTGGACAAAAAGACGATTTGAAGACTGTCGATTTGTCGATTTGACAAATATCAGACGTGACCAATTTCGTTCAGCCCGATATCAGCGTAAGGAATTATTTATTTGTCCAGCGTTTTTTGTGAGTTTCTAATACAGCGTGTATCAGAAATGTGTGGTCATATTTAAGGTTGTGGTTGTTCAACATGAACAACTTTCTCCATGGCACCAAAATCGTAATTGCGAAAACATAATCAGCCGTCACATACAGGATGTAAGGGACAGCCCTCCGCAAATTAACTGAGTGGAGTCAGCTACTTATTTAGAATCATAATCCAGGGGATAATTTCTCGGTTTAGTTTTTCAGTTACTATTTGTTTATTTCTATTTAAAATTACATTATCTGTCACAACACTCCATTAATGTGAATAAAACAGCTAAATTCAAAAATAAATAAAATGTATGTTAAAATACTCCAAAGAACGAAGAGGCACGTTGACCCTGTCGTGAGGAGGGCGGCCGAAGACTTACTGCGCTGCCGTCCGCTATGTGCGTTTTGCCACGTTAACGATACATTGCGTGTGATGTAATAAAACAAATCAGGTTTATTGGATTCCTCTTGATATGTTATACTGAATCCACCCCATCAGTCTGCGGAGGGCTGTCCCTTACACTCTGTATACATAATTTGGGTCGAGTAGGAATTGAAGTTTTGTATGGGACAACTGATTATCTTTTCGCGATTACGATGTTGGTCCCATGGAGAAAGTTGTTCCGTACCACACCCTAAAATATGACCACGCATTTCTGATTCACGCTGATAAAACTGTAGCGTTGTAGGATTGAATGTAGATACCTATCTATGTTAATTGTGTTATGTATTGTAGGTTCAAGGCAATGATAGATTTGCGTAGTGATATATCCTAATTTGAATTCTGAAACCTTGTTCTGTACATTTGGCGATGGAACGAATAGATAATAACGAAGTTACATCCTTTGAATTGTTTTCCTATTTAAATGCTATACAGTATGAAGATAATTTGTAGTAGATACTTACCTAAATGGAAACTATTGCAATAATCGCATTGAATATGGTAGACCGGTAACAGAATGGTATACCAGGAAAGAGGAAACGAGGGAAACCTGTTTGACATTATATACCTACTTTTTTTTAATTTCAACTCTTCATAAGTGGCTTTTGTGGACAACCTGTTAATTCAGATTTGTGTTACAGTTGGAATGGCAATCATGTCATTTGGTTTAAAATGTTTTTTAAATTTTCCATATTAGATTCTTTTATATTTTGTAAATTTCAGAACGTTGTAGGCCTTGTAGATTGTAAATTTATAGACCATTGCCTATTTGTTAAACATATGGTACTTTTTGACAAGCCTACACTGTCCTCCCATACCATAACACTGTAATTTGAAAACATTGTAAAATTCAAGTATTTTTAAAAGAGTAACCATTGAGTTTCCTGCCGGCTCTTCTTCATAGGAATCGACCAATTGGAACCGTGCACGATGTGACGTTTCATAAGTGCCCTTGTAGGAGTTTTTTTTTGCCATTTAAAGTTGAGGCCTATGATAAAGAACAAAGCAATCTAAAGAGATCTGAGGGAGAATTCCCTTCGTTTTATGAACGTTCGCAATCTAATCTCAGTCTCAATCTGTCAAAATTTCAATCAATTTTCACACATTTTTGACAAGTTTTTGATTTTGACATTGATTATCGCAGAGATGGAACTGCGACTTGAATTTGAACGTTTAATAACTACGAGAAGTGGCAGTCTGATATCTAAACCACTAATTTAAATAATTGTAAAACTAGTTCTAAGATTGATAGTAAGCATAGCATAGCCTCCCACTGCTGGGACACAGGTCTCCTCTCTGTGAGAGGGAGTGTGCCGTAATCCACCACGAGGGCCCAGTGCGGGTTGTTAGGTATCACATGTCTTCGAATTTTTGGTTTTAGGACATGCCGGTTTCCTCACGATGTTTTCCTTCACCGTTTTAAGAGCAGTGGTGATGAAATAATTTACACAAAGTAAAGCGCCTGTCTGGGTTCGAACCTACGACCTACAACTCGTAAGTCGCGGCTGTTACCACTAGGCCACCACAGCTCTCTTGATAGTAAAGGCTAGTTCAAATTTCAATTGAACGCTAAGGTGTCTTGTGGAATAATACCTAAATAATATTTTCAATCCTCAACATCAGTTGAAAAAACAGTATAATAATTACTTATAGGTAATTTGAATGATTGCCTCCAGTTTCTCCTAACGTAAAATCACAAGAAAGAAAGATACGATCGAACGAAGCTGCCTTCTAAGACTTCTTGGTGAAATTGATATATATATTAAAAGCTGTTCGTGTCCGCCGTTGTCCGGTGTGAATTTCATACGAAAATAGCATCCAATTTACGACTTTCCCGGTGGATTTCACAAAAAAAAATCCTTATATATACATAAAAAATCAATCATATAAACCTTTTCTTGACCATTACAAACACAACAAAAAAGAATTAGCAAGCAAATAGCCGCTTTGAAGTGATGCGCGGACAAACATTTTTACTTAATGTTTTTTTTTTTTTATAGAACATGAAAGAACAAACTACACTGCAAAAAACGTCTTTAAAACCATGATTCTAAGGCACTAGTTACTGCAAATTACTACCGTACAAATAACTAGTCTGCGTTAATACTACGAATTTCTTGGAAACGGTTGACTCATGGGAAAGTCATTGTGGCAGCCACCATCGCGTGTGGTGGCACCACACCCAGTCTGGTGTACGTCGACAACAAACGTTTGGCCTTTTTTGTACAACTGACCTTTGGCAAAACGACTTGATTTATAAGCCAAGTTGATGGATTTCGACCATTTGACAGGCGTTTTCTGAGGCCGAGGTCAGGGGATAGTCGGTAAACTTTGGAATCCTAATTACAATTTTTATATTAATCGCCTTGAAAGTATTCAAAGGTGATTTTTAAGATACAATCAATATCGTTCAAACACTTATCTTCCTAACTGTACTAGTTAGTGTAAGAATTTTCATATTCTTCCTTTTCACGAGCGGAGAAAAATTGCAGATCTCGCTTTCCTATTTAGTATAATGAACGGGCCGACTGACGTCTCTGAACTTGCGGCCAAGATTGGACTTCGTGTACCGTCTGTGTTTCTGCGGAGACCTCATCTCTTTCATGTGCCCATTGTGAAAACAACCTATAGGCAAAATTCATATATTTTAAGAGCATGTCGAGTGTTTAATATGGTGTGCCGGGATGTTGAGCTAGATTTATTCACAAATAGTGTCCAGAAATAAAAAAAAAACACATTATGTTACTTTATCTTTGAAGTGTAGCATTGTTGTGTAATGTATATTATTTTTGTTTTTTTTTCGTTATTTTCAGTTTTTTCTATGATTAATTCTTACGCTGTTTGTACTGTTTTGTCGAATTTTATACATAAGTTTATATAAGTGGAAACTTGTAATTGGCTCTCTTCTACATATTGCTTCTGAATACTTGATTTGTTAGCTGTAAATTTTCTTTAAATTAATAAAATAAATAAAGTAGTACGAGTTGTTTTGATGATGATAGTACAGTTATCGGTACACACTAATTTCCTATTTTGTTTTGCATTATTTATTGGTTTAGAATGCTTGTTTTTAGTTTAACATAGGATAGTTACATACGCTAGTATAGTATACACTGATAAAAGGGAATTTGCACACAGGTTTACTTGAAATAAAGCCAAATACGCATACGGAGAGCAGTGCTGGCCCAGTGGTAACGACCGCGACTTACGAGTCGTAGGCGCTTTACTTTGTGTAAATTATTTCATCACCACTGCTCTCAAAACGGCGAAGGAAAACATCGTGAGGAAACCGGCATGTCTTAGAACCAAAAATTCGAAGACATGTGACATCTACCAACCCGCACTGGGTCCGCGTGGTGGATTACGGCCCGCTCCCTCTCACAGAGAGGAGGCCTTTGTCCCAGCAGTGGGAACATAATAGGTTGATTATGTTTGTATTTTATGTACGCATACTGAATGAATCATCTCATGGTCTCCAGAATGATTAAGCCTATAATCTTGAGAAGATCGCATTTCAAAAGACGAGCCGTCCGCCCGATGGGGTTACCCATCGGCAAAAATGCCGAACTTCCATACAAACTTTTATCTCTTATCTAATCTCTTTAGGGGATGAATTTTCAAAAATCCTTCCTTAATACCTTCTTTATGTATGAAACTTTTGTGCTAAATGTTATTATGTAGATAATGGTAATACATTTTAGCTAGTTACTGCCCGCTGTTTCTCCCGCGTGGTAGTCGGAAATTATCCCCCAGAAACGTGCTACCGAGACGGAAAGTAGCCTATGTCCTTCCTCAGGATGCCATCTATCTCCTTGCCAAATTTTATCGAAATCCGTTCAGTGGTTTAGGCATGAATTGGTAACATACAGACCGAGTTTTTTTCGATTTTAGAATATTAGATTATCTTAATAAGATCCTTGGACTACATAACGCCAAAAAAACTTAGATGTACTAAAGAAATCACAATATTTGCAGCTAGATTAATTTCAAGTGTTATTCGCAATCTCGTAGTTCCTTCCACTCAGAAGCTGTAACTCTTCACGGTGCCTTAAGAAGCAAGTGTCACTACTCAACAAAATGCTTTAATCTTACAACGTTTAACTCGTGTGTTTTTAAGAGAAGCCTCTCCCTTAAAGAGCTAATGTAGTAGGTAATCTAGCATTGAGTGAATGAAGTTTTTCCTACTCTTTACTCATATTCTTTCAATTAAATTAAATTAAATTGATGTTGAAGAAACTTTAATCACAGTATCCAATGGTTCTCCCAACTGGATTCCATGGAGTAAGTATTTTGTGTGTGTTAGTGTTTCCCACTTCTGACTTTCATTTTACTACCAAATTTTTTGTGAGTATTAGTAGTTTTTTTTAAAATTAACTCTGTTGTCATAAATAAGGTATTATTTAGACCCTGAAAAATTTAGTTAAACTTGAATAAATAGTAACACTAATGAAGTCTGTTACTGAAAATGTCGCCGCAAAAACTTCATAATACAAACAAAAAAACAGGCTAAATAACGAGTAGGTACAGTTACTAACAAAATACTTTCAATAACATTTTTATAGTCAAAAAATGTTATCATTGAATAATACGTGTACGTTGTTTTCTGTTTATTTGTTTTATAGGTTATGTAATAAACATGTGTCGAGCCTAGATCAAAGAATTTTAACGATAGTAAATAATATGCTATTATTTACTGTCGTTAAAATTCTTGTGCATGTTTATTTTACCCCTTATTTGCCATTAACGCAATTTAATGGCCCTATCCTCACATACGGCGCTCACACCTGGTCTTTGACAGTTCAGCAGAGGTTGAGGCTTGAGGTTTGTCATTAACGGATCGTGTTAGGAACACAGTGCTGCGCTCCAAAACAAAAATCGACGACGTCACTGAAAAAGCAGCCACGCTTTAGTGGGACAAGGCCGGAAACGTCTGCCGCACGTCGAACGAGTCATGGGCCAAATCTACCACCATGTGGGTCCCCGAAAACGTCCGGCGACATTTGAGGCAGACCCAGGAGAAGATGGCGGGATATGATTGGTCCACACTAGCTCAAGACAGAGAAGAGTGGAACATAGGCTAAAAATTATTAATAAATAAATGTTAACCTATTTCATACTTAGCGATAAAACAACTCGAATCCAGAAAGCAGTGCATTTTCTCACCCTATACGTGAGCTAGATGTTATTTTATGTTTATATGATGCTCTCGCATCTTCACAGCTGAGCCATAAAAATACATCACGCGCCGACGTTTGGCATAGTATGGTTTTCATCGCCCTCGCTGAACTGATTTAGTAAACTGTGAGTTTTTACAGCATGACTAATGGCTGCTATCTATGATCAATTAGTGTTTAAATCTTATAAGATCTGTGTTTTATTATGGTGAAAACTTTACTTATGGAAGAATAGTTCGATCGTCTTTCACGCGGTCTTCTCCTTAGCCGAAAAGGTGGCTGGAAAGCCAGGCTTTATGTCAGTTTTGTTCCTGGAGTATGTTTCAAATTACGCTCTCATTTAAAAGCTAAATAACTTTAAAAAACTATGATCTAATTACTTACGATTTTGGTGTTAAGGTGCATAAGCTCGCGCTCGGTGACTCTTCGCCGCGCGGTCTCCATTTGCTGCTGACGGTACTGATTGTACTTGTACAGCAAATACATTCCGGGCAGGGCCAATACCACTAACGGTCGCATCAAGTTTGTTGAAGGGGGCGCGCGCTGCGGCATTTTCTTTTTAACATTATTTAATTAATCACACAGCTATGCACTTCCGCCTTCGACTGTACGCTGCGAAGCGATAAGGCTTGAAAACTCTTGTTGTAATTGAAACTTTATGACTTTAGTATTAAAGATCATTTCGATTGTTGTTTTACAGTTACAGTCACGCCACATTTTATTGACTAAAGTTTAATTAACATATTTATGGAAGATTTAATTTTATTAATAACACTAAAACTATTGCTTAAAAGCTCTTTATATAGCGTCACTACGGGGTTTCTATGTTATTTAAACTGATTATTGCTTTATTAATAGACCTATTTATTTAAACAGCGACGTCTTACGACGTTACCGGCATGGTATCTGAAACAAACAGAAAATGTTGGTCATTTATTTAAACTTCTAAACTAATTTTGTGCCTTCTCTGTATGAGCAGAGACATTTGGTCTGCCTTGGGACAATAATAGGCTGGTATTATTACTATTAATTTAGTTTCAATTAATTATGAAGTGGAAAATTGTTTGTTTGTGTGGGAAAGAGCTGATCTCTAGAGGTAGTGATCCGATTGTAAACATTATATCACTGATAAAAACCTACACTGTTGCCGAGTGCCATAGTTGCCATTTTTTTAGTGAAATAATGTTTTTTAACCCCGGACGGAAAAAGAGGGGTGTTATAAGTTTAACGGGTGTATCTCTGTGTCTGTCTGTGGCATCGTAGCTCCAAACCGGCTGAAACTTTTTTTTTTTAAAGGTGACTTGGATCGAGAGTGTTCCTTCAGTGTTTGTTTGTGTCCGTTTTTGTTTTTATTTTAAATTTAACTTGTGGTATAGTTGACTTCCACGCGGACGGAAGTTGCGGGCAGTAGCGAGTTGATTAATGTACCTACTTGTACTACTTACTTTTTTGTAGATAAAAAATATAGAGTTAATTAATGCTCATGCAAGATATGTTTGTTTCCGAATAAAAATAACTTTTATAAGTATCTTCAAAATATATGTTTCTGTTTATTTTCTGAAATAACGGGAATCTGTAGCATTTTACACATACAAACATTAAAATATTGAAATGTCATCCAAAGAATTTACCCGAAGAAGAAAAAAAACAACGTCATGAGATTCTTTCTTCATTTCACCAAACAACAAACAAACAGGAATTTAACAAAGCATTTCTAAACAAAAATACTAAGCTTCATGTTATGTAAACAGCGTCATCAGTCATCACATATTTCAGGGCACGTAAAAATAGCGGTAGAACAAACTCAAGTGCATACATTAGAGTCTCGGCCTTCCGCATACCTGCATACTGTTGCACTAATTAATACCTACTACTCGAATACCTACATTTTACTGAGTACCTATATAACTGCGAATAATATAGGCTAACTGAAATCGTTGGCAATCTTTCAGGAGATGGATTGAATTTTTACATTTGAGTTGGGACAAAAACGAAAGGAATAATTAGATACTACACCTTTTGTGAATCTCTTTTTAAGATTGCAGGTTGCCCGCGAAATGCATATTTTCTCACTTTTTTTTCAATTTGCTGGTGTCGGCATGTATGTTGAACAAAATATGATTCGCGATCGTAAAAAGTATGTATTTACGGAATTATAATCGTTAAAATTATCAATACAACTGATATTGTCATACAATACAATTGAATTTTTTATTCAATAGGATTATATGAACATAGACGAAGTTCATATAATGATCCTATTAACTGACAATTTAATAAAATATCAATCAATAGAATTATAAGAACTTAGAGGGTTGTTTTGATGATGTATTACAATAACATAAACACTCCATCAAAGCATCAAATTAAATTCTATTAAATAAATTGTGTTTTCTAAGAGCAATCGTTGGAATAACAAGCGAACAATACAGGATTGGTTCCGCGGTCGGTCAACCATTCAAGTGTGTTCAAGCGTCCTAGTTAAAACACACATTGTTGGGTCATTACGAAAATTAGGAGTTTTAAAATAGTTATTTTTACGACAAATTTCGTCAATATAATGGTCAGCACATTAGCTGCAAACATAAGTTTACCGAAAAGCTTGGTAATTGGTAAACGGCATTTAATAACTGTTCCGTGTTTAGAAATAAAAATAAAGTAGATCCACCATCTTTCAGACTATCCAAAGCACATGCATCTTTTATGGGGTACTGTGTTAAATGTTACAACATATAGCTTGTGATATATTGCAATTAAATGAAAGAAAGTTTAAAACTCGAGTTAAAAGTAAACAAGCATATTAAAAATTGGAGGATTATATCCTAGAAAAGAATGCTTGGAAACATTCTGGTGCTGCTCCATAGGACAATCTAGAGGCTAGACATAATCATACTAGTTGCTTATTGTATTGTATGACAAATCATACAATACAATAAGCAACTAGTATGATTATTCCTACTTTACTCACACACTGACTTATTCCTAGTTAATATTTTAGGAAAATCATATCAAATCAAATCAAAATCAAAATATTTTATTTCACATAGACCTACATGGGCACTGATGAAACGTCAGATTCTAGGTGCACGGTTCCAATTGGTCGTTTCCCATGGAGAAGAGCCGGCAAGAAACTCCATGGTTACTCTTTTAAAAATATGTCTTTTACAATGTTTTCCAATTACAGTGATTAACAGGTATGGGAGGACAGTGTAGGCCTGTCAACAGGTACCATATGTTAAACAAATAGACAATTGTCTATAATTTATAATCCACAGGGCCTACGACGTTCTCACATTTACAAAATATAAAATAATCTAATAAAGTAAGATCAAAAAAATAATTAAAAATTTTAGGTATATAATGTCAAAACTTTCGCAATGTTTGTAAATATGCAATATCACGTGGTTGATTTATCTATCTTTGCTTATTTGATATTATTTTTACATATTGTGGTATAGTATTTTTTATTCTGGGTACATCGTCTTCACATATGAAAATATAATTAATGTATACGAAATACTGTTAAACATTTTAAAAGAGTAGATAACGGTGGAGTTTCTTGCACCTTCTTCACCATACGAAACTACCTTTTGGAAGAGGCGCCTAGAATAAATTCTTATTTAAATGTAAATGTTGATGTTCAAAAGTGCCTTTTAGTGCCTATTTGAAATAAATGCTTTGACTTTGAGACTTTTATTTAAAAACCCATTAGGTAATTGGAAAATGATGTTAACCAGAATATAAAATTTAAGTTTCCAAGAAGCTTAACTCCATTAATACAGCCTAAAAATAACGGCCCATTAACTTTCCAAAACTACCGTAATACTTTACAATTTTCAATTTCAGTCTGCAATGTACCAGGCAATCATTAAATGGTGGAAGCATTCGATAATATAGCGGACGCGACGCTGCCGCTGTCTCGAAACACTGCTAATAAGCGTTGGACGCCAATGAGCCGATTGATGGCTTCCTCTAGGGAGCAATGTGGCCAGTGAAATAGGTTATTTTCCTCGTATCGACGGCTATAAATGTTCGTAATTCGGTCTTTAATAGCGAATCGGTTTAATCGGAGGAAAATTGCTGGTATAATGGGGCGTTGATGCTTGTTGGAACATGGAGGCGAAAAGGTTTACGTTTATTGGAACGAATATTGTTAATTTTCATTTATTTAGTTAAGAAAAATCTTTGAAAGTCATGTTTATATAAGTCATGTGTGTTTGCGTTTTAGTTTTAAGTTGATTTAAGTAGTCGACAATTTTAAGCATGCTGTGGTACTTGAAGGAGTGAACTTTAAATAGTTTTTTATACATGTTTTGTTAGATGTCCTCAATAAATAAATAATTTCATGATCATCACGTCATTTGTTAACATTAGTGAGCAAGATAAGCATTCTAGCAAATCAATGCCCTTGAGTAAGCCGTGAGGTGACCTTGAAAAGGTAGCCCAATAGGTCCAAGCTCTTTACAAATAATTCAATTACGCGTTCTGCGACGAGCATCCACAAGTGACGATAAAGTACGTCTGGCGCACCCCGGGGTCTAAGCTAGGCAGTCGGCATGCAACCACCCCTGGAAATCTATTCGGGGTACGTTTTGCGATGGGAACCGTACCAATTTTGCGCCATTTTGATTAACCGCCAAATTAGCCGGGAATTTGATTCGTACGTTATTTCCCAGCGCCAAACTTACCCCAACATACTCTAGCTCGTGCCGACACGACATAAGACGAACATTGGCACCAGCTTTTATTATTCTCGTCCCACAACATTGGCACAATGTTACCCCTACAGTACCATGTTCAGAAGGTTCGTGCCACAAAGTCGTATCCAACAAGATTCAACAGGGTGTCAAACTACAAACATTATGAGACGGAAGTGAGGAAAATGGAGACCTAAAACTACATTGCAAGGCTGTTATTTAAATCAATCACTTTTAATATAGGTTACTTTATAACTGAAATTAGGTCAAAAGTGAAAAGATCTATGTTTATGTATGCATTTAATACTTCATAAATGGACAGAGGCGAATTATCTTGTGTTGTTCGATCGAATAACTAGGAGTATCCACGAAAAATATAAGTTAAAAACTGAGAAAGTGAGTCTGCTTGTCTTGTCTCTCTGCTTGCTTACCTACTTCTATTCAAGGCAACTTGAAATCTAGGAAATATACCATCCCTAAAATTAGTGGGCATCCTGCATGGTATAAAATAAAAGGGCTAAAATGGCACGAATGCCTATAGTGAAGAGAACAAAGCAACAAAATACCTTTTCACCACACTACCTATTATTTGCAATTTTTACCCATCGATTTCCGAGGGTAAAAACCTTTTTGTTATCTAGAGTGTAAAAGTGTTTTAAAATTCGAAGGCTTCCGATTCAACATTTACTCGAAGTTTTAAATAAAACCAAAGAGTTAGGAACAAAAACGTTTTAAGACAAAACTTAGGAACGTTCAAAACCTGTCAACCGAAAATACCTGGTTATTCAGAACCGAAAACATCCGCTTTTTAATTTATTTTAATAAACAGATTCTATACGTATTTTACTGATTTTCTTTCTTTTTTGCGAGTTCCTCGTAGTACGGTGAAAATTGTTTTGTTTCACTTATGGGTAAAAGTTTTTAGCGTTTCGTGATTTGAAACCTTCGCGACGCTCAGGGTTCTTCTTTTAAACCACTCGCTTCGCTCGTGGTTTAATTCTAGAACCCTTCGCTAGCTCAGGTTTCAATCCAAGCACTCACGGCAAAAAACACTTTTACCCTTATGTAAAACAAAGAACATTTTTTTCCGTGTATTTTAAAATGATTCAGTATTTTCAGAATATTCATGTAACATACGCATAGGGGCGTACTCAAATAGAGGTACTACACTATTTTTAGCTACACTAGTTTTATATAAAACTAGTGACCCTGCCCAGCTTTTACTACTTTATAAAACATCGAGATTTCTTTAATATGTGAAAGTTCAATATCATTTATTTAACAATTTATGTAAACATACATAAACAGACAACAACATATGAACAGAAAAATACGTACAAGTGATACTTATTTCTAAAGAAATCTCTTCCATCAAACCTGCGATAGGAGAGTATATAATTGATGTAGACAACGTGTGTAGAAGTAGAAGAGAAAACAAAATATTTAAAAACAAAACAATTCACTCATTTAAATATAAGCATACAATATGAAAATATACTAACATACATACATACTTCTAAAATAAATTTCACATAAAGTGTTGCGAAAATAAAAATAAATGTTCTATAGGTTTTTAGGTGTGCGAAGGCGCGTTGTCGTGGTGGAGCAGTAGCCCGCGGAGCCCAATGTTTGGTCGCTTGTGGCTCACAGCAGAGAATGCTTTTGCCAAGTATTTGATATTATACCATTCAGCGCTGATGCTTCTTTGGTTCCGTAAAGGAATTGACACCAAGTAGCCAGTCAAATTGAATAAGCTCGCGATCGAAATCTTCGCCCCGCTTCTAGATCGCTTCACTTTGGTAGGCGTTGATTCGTTTCGATACACCCAAACCGTCGACTGGCGCTTCGTTTCTGGATCGTATTGATAAATCCAAGACTCATCACCTGTAATGATGTCGTAAACACCATTGCCATTAGACCGAGGAGGCAGCAGTTCGCCGTTTAAGTCGACTCTGATGTACAATTGCTTTTTAATCCTTGTACTTTATGAATGTACTTTTTAAGTGTACAAAAATAAACAGTTTATTATTATAATTATATTATTATTGTCTTGGATTAAAAATTTCACTGCTAGCACGTTTTCTTCCGTAACAGCCGTCAAAGGAAGCCCGCAAACGTTGTTTTGCTAAATTTTTTTTTTTTGAAAAATAGATGTTGGCCGATTCTCAGACCTACCCGATATGCACACAAAATTTCATCAAAATCGGTCAAGCCGTTTCGGAGGAGTATGGCAACGAAAACTGTGACACGAGAATTTTATACATTAGAAGATAGATTCGCAAAGTTTACCAAGTACCCACGAAGGCAACTTGAAACGCAGAGGTGAAAAGGAACCGACGAAGGAATAATATTACTTACTTGCTGCTGCCTGCGACTTCGTACGCATGAAATAAGTACCCCCGCATCGCATTCCATCGCCCACCCGAACTAAAACCTCGTTTTCGCTTAGCGTTCGTCGTTCCGGCGGCATATTTTTACTTTTTGCTTGGCTCCTAAGGGGCGTAGCGTTAGGGTTTAGCCTTTTTAGTAGTATAACCTTAAAATACTAGAGCTATCAGACGCAAAAAAAAAAAAAAACGACTGGTCGTTCCATAGATTAGCGCGTTCAAACAATTAAACTCGGCTCCTATATTATTAGTATTTGTAAGTTTAGATTACATTACCACATTGTTTGGATAAAGAAACTTTACATGGTACATGGTGTATGACTTTCATAACAAGAGATATACAAATTTTTGGCTGTGGCTTCCTGAGTGCCAAATTAAAGTGGTTTTGGACATACATGTTCATTGTTTGTACCTACTGTAGCAGTCTAGCACTAGACAATATTTTATTCAAATAGGACAGTACGGCGATATTCTAGCCTTATCTATTCTAGACCAAAACACTTTTGAAGACAACTGAACAAAAAGTAAGCTTTCTACTGTTTACATAATATTGTCTACGCATTAATTTTCTAGAAATTGAAACAAAGGTGAAGAAAAATACTGACACAGAAAGTGTATCTAACCAACTAGCTACTTCTAAGATTTTTATAATATTTCCTGTCACATAATTTGTATCATTCAATTACAATTTCTTCAAATTACACTATTATTTCCACTGCAAAGCATTTATTTATTTAGGTCAGCCAACAATTGTTTACACAATGCATTTACAATAAGTCAATTAGTTATACTTACAATTATAAGTGTAACAATTACTTAAAGGCTAACTACCACATTCACTATATATATCATTCATTTACAATTCTCAACAGAAATAAAATTTTAATTGGTTAATATGGTTACACAATTAATATTAGCAACAAGTTCACAAATTAAATTACATTCTTGAAAAGAAATAGTATATCAGTGTTGTTTTAACTGCCTCGTTGGTCTAGTGGTCGCAAGAGCTGCTGCTGAGCATGAGGTTTGATTCCCAGGTCGGGCAAAGTGTTAATGGGTTTTTCTATCTAGAATTTCTCAGTAGCAGCCCGGAGTCTGGAACTGTTCCCGGTTGATGGCAATAGGCTCGCTACCTATTACATGGGACTTCAGCATAACTGGCGAAATGTGGGTGTACTATAGATAGGTACACCTCTGCCTAACCCTTCTGGGATTACAGATGAGATGTAATGTGATGTTATGTTTATTTTTTAAACATTTTTCTATTCAATAAGAAACTACTGACAACTATCAACAGGAATCTTGTCGGGGTTCCAGATTGGAATATTTGCGGCGTTTCCTCGAACTTCGAGGAAGATGCCCGAAGAAAGTCGGACAACTTCATCAACTTCGGACGAACTCCATGATTGATTACTCCGAAAACGCACGAACATTCCTGATCTCATTGTTCAGACTGGCTCTCTTGGGTGCCCTTTGTGCTAAAATTTTACGAAACAATATACAGAGTGGGTGACCGACTGTTGGAATAGAAGAAAACTGTACCTAGAAAAAGACGCTATCAGTGACACCCAGTATGTACATATAAGATCCACGCTGATACTTAACCTTTCCAAATTAAGTTACCATAGAAATGCCCTATGACAGGCTAACTGCGTCTTAGCAGTATTTTCAGAAACAATGGATGGCTTATCTGTTTAGTAATCTTGACGATTATGAAAATGCGTTTGATGCCAGCACACGCAATGCGACATCCAATTGCTCTTTGTATAGTCTACTTTGATGATGTTAATGAACGTATTGACAGACATTGGGTCACCATAAGAACACCCAATAATTGAAATAATTGAAACCCTATCTATATGTACACAAAGATCACAAGATACTCCCAAAAAAACATGGCAAAGTTACAACTACAACCGTCTCCTTCACCCTTTCGTTCTGACATTGAGCAGTTACGTCACAACACACAATTGATAGTATCGAGCCGCTCTTAAAATTCAATGTATACGGACGTCAATCCTTGCAGTGATTAGTTTTGATCGAAATACATACGCTTCCCCCAAACATCGCCATGATTAGATTAGCACTATAAAAACAATATAATCTATTTTGCTAAGCGGTTGGTCGACTCTTCACGTGACCAGAGGGCTGGCCTATTTTTTGGCCAAAGAATTAGCATCGCCATAAAACGTGGCAATGCTGCCAGCATTTTGGGCACTTTTCCGTTTGACAGCGATGCGAAGGAACTTTTATATGCCCTATGATTATTTTCCTTCTTTTTTTATAGTCACGTTCATTTATTTATTATTTTAAGGCTGTTAGCTCGCATATTCTGTAAATATGATTATTATAATGAATTACCTATGAATACATACCAACAGTAAAACGAGTTTTATACATTTTGGAATGGACAGATATTGGGTCTCATACCTATCTATCCAACACTATCCCTATTCACAAATACAACACCATACTCAAAATAAGTTGGCAAAGCTACAATAACTACATCAATCACTATCACAAAAACTCATGCGAAATAAAATGGATAGAAACCCTTTTGTCCTAGAGTTGATTAGTTACGTCACAACACACAATTGAAAGTATCGAGCGGCTCTTAAGATTCATAGTACTGGTATAAGTCGGTACCATGTACGGTAGGTATCGACAGGATGAACGAACGACGGCACGAATCACTTTGATCAACAGCCATGACGGTTTGGTGCCATTGGCTTTGTACTCAAAGAATTTAGGTGTGTTTGTTAAGGTGTTTATGGGTGCTTTAGTTTATAATTAGGTATGGTTAAGATTAATTTTGTGTATTTTAAGAATGCTTCTATTGCATGCTGGATATATTGGATGTTTCATGGACCCCTGTTTTTTCGTGGAAAAACAAGTATCGTAAACACCACATATAAATTTTTAAGATTTAAAAATAAATGATTGCCTGAATGTAGATGGCTACAAATAATAAGGGCGACGTGAAAACAAAAGTTGAAACGTTGAAATTGAAAAATCAAACTCATAGCATTTATTTCAAATAAACCAATTACAGGCACTTTTGAATTGTCAAGGGGTCGGTCAGTCAGAAATATGAAGCTAGATAAGTCAGAATTAAGGTTCAGAGGTGATGATACATTGATAATGGATGATTTAAAATCCAAAGCCTTGTTTAAGTTTGGCAAAGACATGTAAGTATATACATCACACAGTATTCTTGAAGTTCATGCATAACCCGGGAATTATATTGATCAAGCAACAATAAATTTTGACATTCTGCCAAAACGACCTTCAACAAACAATCACGTAATTTGTATTCCGGGAAAGCATTTCTGTAGTAACGTAATAACTACAATAAATCCGTAAAACGTAGGTATCTAAGGAAACGTGATCAGTCGCCATATTGTACGCGGCCGTAAATATGGCACATCAAGTTTCAGGAGGTTCATCAGGTTTAATGTATTGATGGCTCAGTGGTTAAGGCCTCGACCGCACAATCCCCAATGCACGAGATTGTGGGTTCAAACCTGGGCAAGTACACAAAATCAGCCTATAACGTTCCCACTGCTGGGACACAGGCCTCCTCTCTATGAGAGGGAGTGAGCCGTAATCCACCACGCGGACTCAGTGCGGATTGGTAGATGTCACATGTCTTCGAATTTTTGGTTCTAAGACATGCCGGTTTCCTCACAATATTTTCCTTCACCGTTTTGAGAGCAACGGTGATGAAATTATTTACTCAAAGTAAAGCGCCCGCCTGGGTTCGAACTCACGACCTCGGTCGAATAGTTCACTCGTAAGTCGGGACCGTTACCACTGGGCCACCACTGCTATATGTATATAAAACCTTTTTTTATATCCCATAACTCTAGGGTATGATTGAAACCATATCAAAGGATCAACTGGCATATGAATTATGTTTCAATCATCCTTTTTTTTCATTTTTCATACAAAATAATTCGAGAAAGTCACGATTAATAATGTAAAACACCCTTACGTGAAATATGACAACATCGCATTTTCTTAGCTTTAAATATGAATTATTGGTTTGAATAAAAGTGAATTACTCGTAATTTTCAATGAAACTTAGATACCACACATCGAGGCCTATTTTGTTTGGTAATTCTTTGTATTTTGTTACTGAAATGAGTTTGAAATATTATCTGATCTTCTGCCAAAACTTATTCTTTTAAAATTTGACGTCCGCCAGTCTTGCGACTTTGGCCGAATAATAATTTCAAGTTTTCGGTCGAATAGTTTCTCTTTGCAGGCTAAGACGTAGAACTCTTGAAGTCGTGCATTCAGTTTGAAGTGTATGCTAATAATTCATTAGACGTTCGATTAGCTCTCACAACTTATCAAAGTAAATATATAATAAGAATGTATGAATGTAGTGCACCGACCCCAGCGGTTTGACCAGACTCGATTATTCGAATGAACTTCAAGATGTTTCATGGTGCTACAAAGATTATTCATATCAAGGAATAGACCATGGGACGCATTCATTGTAGGGAGGACGTGCCCTTAGGATAGATAGGAGTGTGCGCCTATCAAGTAAGCACCCTAAAGTAAGCATTGGACTGGTGGAGAGACGGGTGATATTTGTCTATTTTTAACGAGGTCGCAGCCGAGTTGATTCAGGTATTCAAAGTATCTATAATTGTATAAAATAAAAATAAAAAATTAAATGACTGTACTGAAATTTTTGATTATGTCATTGTTTTTATTTACTTCAACATTAATTTCAATTCATGCGAACATTTCCTACATAACATGCAATCTCATCAATATTAGAACCCAATTCTCTTTTCGAAATAAATTTCAATTTCCACAAAGGCAACTGAACATAACGGCCACTCCTTCACAGACCTGTGGTCCTAGTACTGTTAAAACAACTGGAAAGTTCTTGTGTGAACGTCAAACGACCCGATGCGATGTCGAGGTGGTTTTCGGCTGATTGAGCCCTGGGATAACAGGCATGTAACAAGGTTAAGGTCAGAACATCGCCGGTGACTGTTGTGCAGTATCTACTGTGTTTTCATGTAAAATTGCCCTTAATTCATCGTTAGAAATGTTATATTTGTGGATTTGGAAATCCGGCGGTTTTTGGTGGAGTTAGCTGTCACTCATTGTTTAAGGCTGTTATTTGATGACTTACTTGTAGTTGAAAAATCCATGTTGTTTACAAGTACGTCCCAATTTTTTTTTACTTTTAAAGAAAACAAAAGAATGCGACCTTTAGAAATACTAATATGGTTTCAATCAAACAAAAGTCATTTTTCGACGGTTATCAGAGATTTAGCAACATAGAGACACAAATGCATATAATCACAAATTTGCATAATTAACATAGTCCATAATTTCGTAATGAGTGCAAAGTGAGTAAAATGTGATTTTATACAACCAAATAAGTACCTATTAATTTGTAAATAGGATTGTTAATCACATAAGCAGTATTTCACGCGAATGTATGTAGGTCTGTAGGTTAAACTTTCGGTTAATTGCCGATAATTATAATTAGAACATTAAATTAAAACGGTTAATTACCTTACCGTGTTATTGGGTTTTTCTATCTAGAATTTCTCAGTAGCAGCCCGGAGTCTGGTTTTGTGCCCAGTTGATGGCTATAGGCTCGCCCCCTATTGACTTGGACTACTAACATGGGACTTAAGCATAACTGGCGAAATGTGGGTGCACTATAGGTACACCTCTGCCTAACCCTTCTAGGATTATGCGTGATGTTATGTTATGTTGTTTGTAATGTTTGTAATTACCTTTTTTATTTAGTTTTGATAGGATTTGCAGTGTTTATGTTTAATTTCAATAATTTTGTCGTGATTATCATGCGATAACTTTGCTGCCTGGTTTAATTAATGGTGTTACAATCTCGATTACTTTTGTATGTTAATTTTTAACGATCTAATGTCCTTTACACCTACTCTACAACAGTCCCCTATATTATGTTCAAATTAAAAAGAAGAAAATGCTAGGCTTTCTTTGTTGACATTAAATATTGCATAAGTGGAAGCAAGATCTAAGAAAAAAGAAGATGAAGGAACATGAAAGTTTGATTAAAAAAAAACTAGTATCCCGATTTATAAAGAATGTCGAATGTCTATAAATAAAATTGTCAATACTATAATTTGAAGTAAACTGACCAGAACCAGCCGAACATAAATTATATCAAAAGAAAATGAAAGACACGACTATCCTTGTTTAATGCAGCAGAATCCATGTAGCCAGATATTCAGCGCAGCCATATCGACAGTTCACAACATATTGCCTTGCTTAATATTCAAGCCAGAAACATGGATTTGACTCAACTGACTCAGAGGAAAACGACTTAATTCTCAACTGAGATACAATTTCGAGAAGTTGTAAAATACTTCAAATGTATTTTGAAAAGGGTGGAGTATTTAGGCTCCCTAAGGCAGGCGCGACGCGACAGCACGGCGCGACTCTAGTAGAACAATTTCTATGAAAACTTCATTGAAATTGTTCTACTAGAGTCGCGTCGCGCCTGTAAAAGCCTTTTATACTCCAGTTTATTTACTCAAATTAACTCAAATACATAAACTGGGTGAAGAGAGATTGATTTCAAGAAGCTTGTTTCTCAAATGGTGAAAATAGCTCATTAAAAATTACAGAATATTGAAATGCGTTCGCATATTCTTCCCTATAATATATTGTTTTTTGGTGTTGTTACTGTTAGGTTAGGTTAACAATAAACAAAAAAAATTAGAACGTACCTAATAACAAAAATTACACAAATAATAAACTGTAATACCACCTCAAACCAATCCTCAAAGACTGAGATGATGAAAGGGTAGCGGTCTGAAACTCAAAATAAAAACACGAGATTTTTTCAAAGGGCTAATCAGCTTAAAAGCAACTCCAGCCTTTGACGGCAAACCTGAATGGGAGCCAAATGACATTAGAGTATGTTCGTAGGTACTGGTTTGTATAAGTCCAAAGCAGTTACGAGGAAAATACTGTGTTATGACGTAATCGTAACACAATGTATATTTTGCAAATGGAACGTAGTACAAACAAAGTGAAGTGGAGGGGAAAACAAAGATTTTGTGATTATCTGGGCAAACATGGCAAAACAAATGTCTGGACTGGAAGAGATCTACTCGCCCTGGTTTTTTTGCATATGTAAGTACCTAGTTCAAGTAAGGTTATGTAAAGTTTCACTAAAGAATATTCACAGATCTTTGACCATTTCTTCTGAATGGTTACATAATAAAGATACTTATAGATTCATGCTTCATTGTTAACTAAAGGAACATTTCCATTAGTTAACATAAATAAGAAGAATATAAACGACAGCCTTGTCGCTAAAAGCAATTCCTTTCATCCGATCAATGGGACAGGCTTTTGGCTCTTCTTGGCTACTAAGAATATCGCAATAACACTTTTCAGATTGAACAGACGGCCTTCACTCGTCCAGTTTTAAATCAGTGCTTTTTCCAGAAGATTCAATTCCTCAACTAAATCAAATTCATTCAACCATAATATCCCCCATTTTCGACTCAAACTATATACACACTTTATGACTACTTTAGTAGGTATTACGTCTTTACTTTCCATTTATTTTTTGGACCGTTTCCACATTCATAGCTCAAACGTGGAATAGGTATCACAAAGAAACGTGACGTGGTTTCCCCAAAGTAGTGGAGCTGCTAGTAGCGCCCCCATGCGGAAAATGACTGGCAGTCTGCAAGCCCGGCTATCATCGCACCGCCAACTTTTAATATTCTTCTTTCCTTTTAGAATTGTTCTGCTTTCTTTTGTTATTTCAAACGGGCTTAGCTTTTTTCGTGAGTGGAAACGATTGTTTTTTGTTTCGTTTGGGTCATTTATTTCTGTACATTATTTATTTGTTTTACTCACAAAAGTTTTTGACATTTGACTATCGCTCGTTTTGTTGTTACGGGAATTGACCTTCTGATGTTATCGGCAGAAATGTAATGTTGGCTTATTTTAATTTCTGAATTGTTTTTGTTTGTTAGATTGTTTATTTTTTATTACGGACGCTTTTAACGTTCACGACTTACTACATCGTTCTCACATGTATAATATCAACACGGCTGATGTAACAATTTTATGTAACATTTATTTATTTAAAAGAGTGTCCGTGGAGTTTCTTGCTCATTGTTCTCCATAGGTACCCACTACGTTTTGTAATGGCCAACTAACTTCATCTTTCTGACTGACCGACCTCTTGACAATTCAAAAGTGCCTGTAATTGGTTTATTTGAAGTAAATGCTTTGAGTTTGAGTTATCAACGTAAAAGTTACAAAACTAAAATCTACCGGGGCCATCGTCACAACAAAAATCACCGCCGCTTTGAGATTACCGTGGAAAGATTAGTTCTTCTTTAAGGTTATAATCGGGATATCGATATTTGTAATTTTATGTGAAACGTCTGACCACAACATTATAATTTTATTTATTTATGTACACAAAAACACCTTATAAAAAAATGCATGAAGATAAAAGAGTACAAAGGGACCACTAGTTTCAGTCTACCAGCAGACCAGCGACAAGAGAGTATCAATACAATGAGATATGTATCCAGTATTGCAAATCCATTGGTGGATTCTATTCAACTTCAAATATTTATTTAACAGGAAGAGCCTTCTATGATGAGACATAAGCATATAATACGTACTATCTAACTATGTTGAACTACATGTTGTATAGCATCCCACTCGTCCATTAACTCGTAATGTTATCCCCATTATTGGTACACAAGATATTGAAAGGGAAACCTGATACCTACTATAGCACGCTGGTGAGTAAATATGTTTTTGTTTGAGGTAGAATAATCCTGGGGAGACAAATAAGATCGTAAGCATAAGCAGACAAGACGAACATGCCTTTATAAGAAATTAGGACACGTTAGAAGAATGGATGTAAGTGTTATGAAGAAATCCAGTGTAGAAAGATTAATAAGATTGATAACCCCATCTTTAATCATCCTGATTATAGTATCTGCAAAAATTTTAGAAAGCGGTATTTGTTGGTTTCTTTGTAAGTTGGTATGCATGGCAATCTCAAAGCTACCGGCAGATTTGAAAAAATCTTATTGCATTTGATAGCCCAAGTCTTGAGAAATGCTGCAGGCTATGTAACATCAAGCTAGGACCCTTAGGAGAAGTGCAAAAAAAAAGTTTGAAAGAACGCTAAGCGTAAACGAAGTGATAGCGCGCGCGATACGATGCGTTGGGCACGTCACAATAGCGGCGGTAAGTCCCCTCTTTGAGGAGTGGTTAGACGGGCGCCACGGCGTCCTCACCTTCCGCCTGACACAGGTCTTCACCGGACACGGTTGTTTCGGGAGGGTCCTGTTTCGCATAAGGCGGGAGGAAACGCCCGGGTGTCACCATTATTAAAAAAAAACATAAATTCTTTTAAACTATAGAAGCTCATTCATTATTAGAGGAAGGTATGGCAAAATGTTTCTGAAGAGTAAATGAAAAAAGACCAACTAAGAGTATATGGATATGGCGGAAATACACAAACGAAAACAAAAATGAACTGTTCACAATGTTTGTAAACAGCTTCTCTTTGTTTTTTTTTATTGTGTTGAAGGTGCTGTAAGATCTCGATTCTTATGTTCCTCCCTTTTACCTCACCACCTTTCGTATTGTCAGGATTCGACAAAGTGGAATAGCAATACTTGGAACAGGTAAAAATGACGAACTAAACCTTAGAATGCCTTAAAAAAGGTAAATTTAATGATAATTAAATTATTTTTCAATGAAGAAAACATTTCAATACTTCTACATTTCCTCGACGTGGTAGATCTTTCTATAAAGGGCTTTGAATTCAAAGAATTTATCATACAGGTTGTGCTTCTATAGAGTCAGAACAGCTCATGCTTTTGTCACTATGTTTAACCAGCAAGGTTCGTAGTAAAGTTAACTGCTCAGGGTTTAGAGGTATGAGGGACAGGGTAAAGTGAAATTTTATTATACTCTATAGACAAGCAAGGATTCGCTTACAAGATAGGTGTTGTGTCTGGTGGCCTACTGCCCAATGATTGATTTTGGGACGTGGTATAATGATATGCTAGTCGCGCGGTAAACTCTGCTTGCGCGATTCAGGATTTTGCGAGACGACAGTATGATGCGTAGTTCGCATGTGTCAATGTAGATGCCGCCACAAGGGTAAGCCAGAAGTAGGTACTAAATTATTGTCACTATTTTGACTTTATATGAACCTTCAAAGAAAAACAGACGTCCTTCACAAAAGTATCAAAACCATTTGAATAGTCGAAGAGCCTTACTTCTCTGTCACCAACACACCCCATTCTTTTGTGTCTCTCCCGTCTTGAACAGTTTTATTATGACGGGAACTCAACGGAACGGAAATTTTGCGAAACGCCGCCCGTGAACATTCAAGAAAATATTAAATATCTTTGAAACATGTGCAACAACGTGTATAAAATTGACGTGCGCGAATTTCTTTGATACAAAAGCTAAAGATAACGAGGTAGACTTTGAAAGAAATTTTGTTACAATAATTGAGTTAGAAAGTTTGAATTTTCCATGTAATTTTAGGATGTGTGTATGGAGGAATTTAAGTATATGGTGTGCTCTGACAGGTACTTATTTACTTTTCAACTTTTATCTTTTCTTACTAAATTTTACTTTAGATGCCATTGTATGATATTTTCTGACAATGGTGCCGATTCTCTTGTTACAAATTCCTCTAAAATCGACAAAAAATCACTAAAACTTTGTTTATTCCTGTCAAACGGCAATTTCCCAGTCTGAAATTGACTAAAGTGACACAACTTAACTTTATTTTAGCAATTTAGCACTAAGATGGAACTGAGTTATTGATTTAGTGAAAATGGAAATTATGCTATTCTGAATTTGACGTTTTTCACCTAAAGTTTTGATTGTTTATCTAAATCTGACAACGTGTCTGACTATTTTTAATCGCGATTAAAAAGATGTGCAATTGTCGTGAACTAAAATTCACACTAACAACACGACTTCAGACGTGTAAAAACAGTACTGTATACATTTTTTCTTTTCTTTTGCTTATATCTCGAAAACGGTGCGTCCTATCGCAAAAATATACTTATTAACCTAAAAATCAACATGTCGGTAATATTTTTTATATTTTCCATACAAAAATTAAAAACTTCCTTAGAAAACACATCGAGGCTGCCCCCGTGTGAGCCTCCGGCTCTAACAAAAATACAAAGGGTAGGGCAAAACCTTGCTAAACCAAAAGAAAAAAAAAACACGTGGCCTCGCGATTGTCATATCGATTTTAGTTGTGTCTATCATACATATATTTAAATCGATTCGATAATTATTTTAATTATAGAGGTATTTTTTTGCAGAATAGCTTTAAGATTCTCAAATGTGAGGAAATTTAGTGATAGTTTTTTTTAGTTTAGTTTGGTGTACAAGAGAATTGGCACCAATGGCTTTTTGTCTAGTCTAATTTTAGAGGAGGTACTTACGTACATGTTTTGTTACAATCTGTTCTTATTTTGGTACTTATTGTGTTTGATTAATTTGCAAATTTTACAGCAAGTTGTTCTTCATTAATATGCAAGACAAACCACAAACGATAAAACATATTTGTCAGTGTCACACATAGTATTTATTGCTTTAGGCAATAAGAGATAATGCGGACCCTTTCCCCCGCCTAGCGTTTAGGCTGTAGCGGCCAAGAGAAGGGAAGCGATGACGTCACACCCCACTTCCGCCGACCATGCCGCACCGCGCCAAAGCCGCGGACATTTCAACTGTCCGCCACAAATTATTGTATTCTCAGACCCTCCGTGCCCTGAACCACCGTGCACCGTGCTGTACGACCTTATAGAACGAGCTGTACAATGTGTTGTTATTGTGTTACGTCATTGTCGCTATTTGTCAAGTAGGCTCACTGAATCGGGTGGCACTAAAACGGGTTACGATTGTGTTTTATTTGTGCAATAATTTGGAAACTATTTAGGGGTATGAGGAACAGGGTGTAAAGTTCACTCATACTCTTTGGAAAAGGGAGGATCCTCCGACCAGATGGATGTCGTATCTGGTGAGCAACTGCCCGATGATTGTTGTCGGGAAGTTGTATAGGGTCATTTCGCCTGTTCGCGTCCATTTAGTGCAGTTGCCAAGTTTGACGGCGATTATAAAAATGTCCCAGCGCTAATTTCTATGAAAAATTTATGTAATGTGTTCATTATAATTATAGTCTATTTTAAGATTAACTTTCAGTTTTGTTCGAAACAACTTGAGTATTTTTTTTCAAATAGGTAAACATCAGAATTAGGCGTTTTACCCACTTTGCATCCACAAAATCCAAATTGCGTCCACCCGTGTACCATTTTGCGTCCACCAGCTTAGAAAAGGAAAATAGGGGTGATATTTCTAAGAATTTGTTACGGAAGATTGTGTTTTAACAACTTCTTTATTTAAAAATATAAATATTAAAAATTAACAATAACAAAAATATTAAAAATATTCATCTCAACATTGATTTAACTTAAAATTAGGTACCTAAGTAGCAGGTAAATAGTGATTGCACCTTTAAGAATAAATCAGGAATCAGTTCTGTTAATTTTACCAAGAAATCGTAAGGTACATTATTATTGCTAAAGATCAGCCTTGATTAATAATAAGTGTTTGGCTATATTTAAGCAACAAAACAATACAAAAATTTTGTTTTAATCACACAACTAAAAGAATTGTTGAATCAATTAATGACACAGGTCATATTCAAAAGACTTATCTTTGGCCTCTAAATAACTTAATCCTTAAATAACTAATGATTTAATCCTGAAATTTCAGATGATACCATCTAATACACTTGTCACAGCCTATGTTTTTCTCATCGTCGTCTTCTCCATCTGAAATTGGTTAAATTTTCTTTCTCGAATTCCTCATTTACAGTTTCCTGTGTGACTTCTTGAAGATGATCTTCTTTTGTCGTTTTGGAGCAGTTAAACGAACCGTTTGAGAGTGTTTTAAAGTCTTTTTCGTATTGTTTCCTTCTTTTCGTTCTTGATCTGCTCTTTATCTTCATAATACTTTCGCCATGCAGTAGAAGATATGGCTGCTGGAGCTCTTTGATGAACTTTTCGTGCTTTGTTACAAATTTCAGGTAGCATCAGGTGGTGTTTAAATGGATCGGAGCTTTTCTTTTGTGCTGCTGCTGAACTACTAGAGACTCTGTAGGTCAAAAGGATGGTAGCGATACAGTTGATTTTTACAAGCAAGTCAATTGTATTTAACGAAAATAGTGGACGCAATTTGGTTTATTATTATCCCCTGTAGGTATAGTTTGCGTCCATTGCGGACGCAAAGTGGAAGTTTTGTTAATTCCATGTAGTAATTCGCGTCCAACTTATTTTAAACGTTACATATAAAAAACATAAGCAAATTCATGATTAATATTATTCCTTTTTTCATTATAAAAGTCTAGAAACAGCTATGTATCCTAAAATTCACATAAAACAATAAAAAACTTACCCTCGAACGCGCCGCTGCAGACTATTTTTTATCTAAAAATCACGCGCGTACGCGCTCCCTTGTTGAACAGCCGAGATTAACTATTTTTTTAACGGGATTGGTTTGGCGTACGGACCTTTTGTCCATGTGTCCGTGCCTCTTATACATTGAGGTATTAGCGGTAATGACTTTTCTTTTGATTGTTTTGTTAATTTATTTATTTTCGAGGATTTTTAAGAGGAGATCCGTAAAATGGACGCGAATTGGGCGATGGACGCGAACAGGCGAAATGACCCTATATGCTAGCTGCGCGGTAAACTTTGATTGCGCGATGCAGGATTTGTGTGATGCGTTGTTCGCATGTGGCGGTGTAGATGCCGCCACAATTGAAAAGCGCATGGGAGAAATAAATACTGAAATAGACTGAGTCTAATAAATGTTCGATGGTGATTGATGGCCAAAGGAAGCGTTTCTAAACGTTTAAACAAAACCAAGATCATGTGAAAACCAGAAACAGACAGTCAGTTCAGATTCTTTTCGTTGTTGGAGAAGGAATTAAATGCACATTACAGTGAGCAATTACAAGACGGTATCCGGTAATACTGGAGGCGACCCCAAGAAGTTCGGGGAAGGCTAGGCAGATGAAGATGGTCTATTCTAACTACCATGGAAATAGATATCTGTTAGGCTGTCGTCCCAGTAAATGCACTTTGGTAATAAGATCTCGGAGTAAATTGCGGTGTGAACTAATAAGGTCGCCGCTGCACTTCATTTGGCGAGATGAGAAGCCTTGGGCTGAATTAAAACACTTTATTTTGTTACTTACGTTACTTTGTAAAAGGATCACTAGGTTTGTAGATTGTGTGTAAAAGACTGTCGTATAAAATCAGGGTCTGAAACATGAGGACAGAGTTTTGGACATGACACACATTGCGAGTAGGATCCTTACTCGCATGATTCATAGGAAAAAAAAACTAACACAAGCTAATGGTGCTTTGGTTACGGATAGCTTGGGTTATAAACATGTATATTTATGGCCGATTCCTATAATTTACGGACCGTTATTGGTTAAAATTAACTCTAAATGTATCTTTACTAATTATGAAGTGATAATTGGTAAAGGTACACAAAGAGTTAATTTATAAAGAAGAAATTTATTGAGAAGTGAAAAACTCATAGCTTCGCATAGTAGACACTCCCATAAAGAAGTAGCTATGTCAGGCAAAATAAGCTTATGAATCTCTCTAAATGCTGAGTTTGGCAAAAAAAAAAGCAAAACGAAACGTTTTTGTTTATAGGAACCGGACATTAATGTCCCACGGAAACCTCTTCCCAATCCGAAAACCATCAGCAATTGGTGACCACTCTTGCTTGTTGGTTTAAAATTAGCTTTGAACGGACAGAAGTGATTTTGAAAAAGTCATTCCGTTACTTGCCATGTTTTAAACTGCCATCTACGCTTGAGGCAAACCGGGCCTTGCCTCCGCGCCATATTTGTTTACATAGTGGTAATGTTTCTATATGTATGCAAAATATCTTGGTGTCTCGTCGTCACATGACAGGTCGGCTACAAAGACTACCCGTAAATTCGTCGGTAGACAGTCACTTGCAAAAATATACACTTGACAATATTCAAAATGGACGTTCTCGCAGAGGCAGAAGTGGAGTATACCTGTATTGATCCATTTTTCATCAATTCAGTGATTCATTACATTTACTTTCTTTCGTATGTAATTGGGTGTGAAATGAATAATAGCTACTAGATATTTATCAACGGGTCGAATAATATGACTTGCAAAAATCGTTCTAGGAAAGTCCATTAAAAGTACATACACTAAAGAAAATGTTCTTTCATTGACCGAAGCATTCACAAGCGTCCGGCGCACCCCGTGCAGCACACTACCTTTACATTTTTAATCACGGCTCTAGCAATGTTTTCGTGAAAACACAAAAAAGGAAGTAAAAAAAACTGCTTACTTTTGCATCTTCTAATTATGGTACCGCTAAAATACCGGTAATCGGTCAATCTGTTTGACCGTGTTGTTCTTGTAAACTCCGCAACGGATTTTTTTACGGTTTAACCGTCATTTAGAGAATTTATGTGTATAATTATTAAATTAAACTGACCTAAAATAAAGAAATCTTAATGTTTTTCAAGTCGTAAAAAACACTTTAATTGTACCTAATGTTACAAAATTCGCTCTTGAACTGATACTGCGTCAGTACCGTCACATCATTCATGGTCCCGTCTCTGTAAACACGTCACTTAAGGGGACTACAGCGCCCTAATTGCGTAACACACAATTAATCACAATCTGAATCATTTTGAAGAAGTTGCAAATTAATTGCTTCATATCTTCGAAAAATTTGTCTTCTCAGCAACGTAAATAACGCAATGAATGTTGTTGAACTGTCAAAATGAAAGCGATTACCTACTAGATAGTGTGTGACGCAATTACCCCGCAGGACCATAACGCAAGTTTTAAAATGCCTATAAGTATTTGATCCACCGTAGTTACCAAAAACAGAAAAATATGTGATATTATTCAGGATATAATGTTGGTTATATAGTGGGTTATAAAGTATTTGATCCACCGTAGTTACCAAAAACAGAAAAAATATGTGATATTATTCAGGATATAATGCTGGTTATATAGTGTGTTGAAAACATAATACAACTAATGTTATCACATTAGTTATTAGCTAACACACGATAGAAAAAAAAACACGAAGATACCTAAAAACCACACCATTACGAGTATACATGCAAGTATTCTGATTTTTCATCAAATTATTCTACAAGCGACATATTAACGTAACAGTGTTGTTTTTTGTCCAATCAATAGATTTTTTGTAATAAATTAACAGCGTCGTGTCATCGCACTTCTCTTTCTTATCTATGCAGTCTGCCAGTGACCGCTTGTCAGACTCATAATACGAGTGTTGGTTTACTTCAAGCTTTGATCCTCCATCACGAACAACCTGAGTAATCTGTAGCTTAGCGTATCAGTCTTCAGGTTGTTACATGTAGAAGCTCTGGTGATATCAGATATGTATAGAAGTAAGCAAGCCAAAAAAGAAAAGTGCTTTTTCATCCTACAATTCTTTAGAACGCGTTTCCAGTTTACAGCTAGGTAGGGTTTTTTTATGTTTTTAATTAGGTTGTGTCTGGTTGACGTAGTGCGCAGTATTTATTTCAATTTAATCATGATAATTGCTTGCAGTTACGAAACAAAGAGTTCAATTATTTCGTTGAATCAAACCATTGTTTCATTCCTATGTCGCTAGCAATCTCTTTATCGTGTTGCAGCTTTGTTGCAGAGAAAACTAGAGTAGGTAATGCCGACACATAAATCAAACGTCAGCTCATCTCGTCAGCCGTCTCTACAAGCACGTCACACGTTTGCTTGTTACGTTTGCTCTGTTTGTTTTGTCTCTATGAAGAGACGGAGTTTGCTATCTGTGTTATATTATACAGCAGTTAAAATTACACGTCATTGGTTGCGTGCCATTTTTCGATGTACGTAACAAGTAACAAGAGAAAGAAAAAAAAAACACAAAAAGTTGCTTTGCTCTATGAAATATAACAGAGACAGTTGATTGATAGTTACCTCTATGGGCTCTTCGTCTTTGGGCATTGGAAATAGGTAGTATTTTTCTTAATTTGAAGACTTTATTCTTATCTACTTAAAGGTGATAAGTAATAACTGTGCTTATCGCAAAATGTTTAACCAAAATACTATATGGATAGTTGTATTTTCGATGACTGCCTCGTTGGTCTAGTGGTCGCAATCGCTACTGCTGAGCATGAGGTCCTGGGTTCGAATCCCAGGTCGGGCAACGCGTTATTGGGTTTTTCTATCTGGAATTTCTCAGTAGCAGCCCGAAGTCTGGATTTGTGCCCGGTAGATGGCAATAGGCTCGCCCCCTATTACATGGGACTTAAACATAACTGGCGAAATGTGGGTGTACTATAGGTACACCTCTGCCCAACCCTTCGGGGAAACAAGGCGTGATGTTATGTTATGTTATGTTATTTTCGATGTTAAAATCGTTCGTATTTGCGTAACGGTTAGGTCGCGCGTTCGTGCCAAAAGGTCTACAGTCTATTCTTAACTCGTGGTTTTGGCCAAAGATACGGGCGATTCGTACCAGAGGGCTACTCTATAACGGCCGAACACAATAAGGTTAAATTTTGGAGTACTGGAGATAGAAAACCCTATAAATCGCTGGTTTTAACGTCCAAATAAAGCCAAAATATGCGACCCTATAACGTGTTGACAGCTATTTGTTTGACAGGGACAGATAGCATCGAACTGTCCATCATCAGTAGCTATTTATTTATTTATAATATTTTATTGTACACCACAAAATTACATGACAAAAAAAATGTACAATGGGCGGGGCCTTATCGCTTTCTGTGATCTTTACCAGGCAACCTTGTTAAATAACCTAGCTATCAGTCAAAGCAAGTGACAATTAAAAAAATTCGTACCGGCAACATCAAATCAGGATTGGGGACAACTGTCAAATCTTATGCGTGCGTACGTTGTAAAACATAGTTTGTATTTTTTTAGGTATCAGCATAAGTCACGAAAATGTCCATAAACACAAGTGAAATTGTTTTACGCTGACTTTTCTAGGGAGTCGACAGAATACCCATATTTATGTGACCTTATGCATACAAAAAAAAGTTGAGAATTTAGCTAGTGTATTCGTAGAAAACAACTAGAAAACTCACTTTCCTTTTCCGCCGCAAAGTTTAATTTATATAGATAGTCTTGAGTCTCCAAATGCTTTCGTTGCATAATTTATTTTATTGTTTGACTGTTATGCAAGTGGAGTAACGCTTACTACCCTGAAGACTGTGTCGTGGAAAATAAGATTACCACGACCAATAATAAACAGCAAAGTTTTACAACGACCCGTCCCATAGGATTTCTCATAGTAAAAATAGCGAACTTATATACAAACTTACATCCCCTTTTAACCCTTATAGGGGACGAACAATTATAAATCTCTCTTAAATATAATCGTGGCAAATAGCTGTTTCCGATTCGCGACAGACGGTAAGAAAAAAATTTAAAGGCTCTAGAAAAAAAAAAACAAAATAACTTGCACAAAACGGCTGATCAACAACCAAAACACCTACTGACGTTAACTCACGTCAACAAAATATAACGACGTCACCATCATGGCACCCTTATATTTTAAAACCCCGCCTGCGTCACTCGTCAGTCAGGTCATACCGGTGACACAGATAATGCAGGTGGTTGCTGAATATTTTATCTATGGTGCCAGCTCACTACGTCATGTCTCCTTCACCTGAAAGCCTAGAAAAGTGTTTAGGCCTTCGATTTGTGTATGTGTGTGTTTACTAGGAATTGGATGTTGTTTTTGCTACTAATGATGAGAATTTCAAAGTGGATTTTCTTATAAGTACTGAGAAAGAATAAATGGGGATATAAAATAGGAGAAGACTATACTTGTGTTCTGTTGTTAAAGTTAACCCTGAGGGCCTAGACAACTGGCAATTGTTTTCAAAGCGTTTCGTTTTTCTTCAACTATTTTAACATGTCAATGTAATACATTTTTGACTTTTATATCATCGTTATTTTAGTTTAGGCCCTCTGGTGACCCTGAACAGAAAACTTCTAAGATGCCATTAGGTCACGAAGGCAGGAAGGGATACAAAGTATGCATATACGAAAACTGTCAAACGGCTATATTTACTCTTAAGTAATCTGAGTACTGATGAAAAATCAGCCCTTTCACAAATAATAACTTTTTTACCAGTATTTCAAATTGAGACCTTCAGAATGATCATAGAAAAAGTCAGACAAAAATTTAAGTTGTAGCGCAAACTGAACTTTATGTATTAATCTTAAAGATGCTTTTCGTTTTCTTCACGTGTTTAAAAACTCGATTGCGAACACTGCATTGTGGCAGACCATGAAGAAGATTTAATAATCAGATTGAAGGTATATAAGTTAATCCAAAATATCTAGAAATCTAGGGAGTAGAGGGCCTTTGGCCAACAGTGGGTTGGATACAAACGAAAATTATTTTGCAAATATAAAATATATTTTTCTAAGTTATTAGTTTTGTTTAATTTCAAGGGAATTGGTTTAAAATGGCTGCGCAACATATCGATCTATTTTCTAGTTATTCAATACATAATATAATGGTTGCATTTACTTTTCAGAGAATTGGATTATAATCACCATCACGATTTTTACCGAGAACCTGAACAATATTTGCAATTAACGTCATTTTGTACCAAAATGTTATATTTTTCCAATATTTTTTTCACGGCATTTTTATAGAATCATAAATTTCTAAGAAATTTATTTTATAAATATTTTTTAATGTAGTTAGTTTTATAATAATATAATATTGTATATAGCATTACCTGTTAATAAAATAATAAAAATTACGAATTATCAAACAAAAGTAATTAAAATTGTCAAAAAAACTTTTGAGTGCCAAACATTTTCTATAGAAACAGAAAATAATAAAACTTGCATCGAAAAATAGCAATGGTTGATCACGGGCAGACTCGGTTAGAAATTCGTCGTTAGCAACTGCAAAATTTCCAACAAAAAATTAGATTTACAACTTGCTCCACAAAACCTCCGATCAAACTCCACTCGAAGTTACTTCTAAAACAAACAAAAAAACTGCTAGCAACAGTTTAACTAAACTAACTTTGAGCTTTGATTAAAGCAACTTCTGAACATCGCATAGAAAAGGCAAGCAAACAATTTGTACAGGCCTTATGACCATTCTAACCCTTACCACCATGATGATGAGGTTGTAATTGCGTGTACAAAAGTTGCGGCGAGGTTGGAACACGGAAGGCCTATTTTATCATATGAATTGATTTTCAAATATCGTTCAGCGTTCTGTGTAAACGAGAACTGGTTAACATTCAACCAAGTATAATTAACTTTGGGTTTGTCGCTCTGTGTGTTAGTTACAGTTAGGTTGAGTTCCGGGGACATGTGGAACATATGAGTCTATTGTTTGGAGATTCAGTTAGATTAACTTGTTGTTGGAGATAAATTTATTATTTTGAGCTGCTAATTAACGTGGAAACAAAGGTTTTCAGGGTGTCGAAGAAAGGTCTCCGAAAATAACAGTGCAACCAGCTTTGCTGGCTCCTAAATAGACCGCTAATATTTTTTGGTTCTTATCAGGGTCTATTAGCTCAATATATATCTGTATATATTTTTAAACCTACCAATAATAGGCAAAATATTTCCAAATTAAGCGTACCCAGGTGAGTACTGCGATGAATGAAGGTAACTTACTTAGCTGAAATCTGACCCCGATTGTTAGGTATATTGACTTAGAAATCTAGACATGAACCCCGAGGTTGGAAACCTTTATTGAAGGTAAGGAAAACTAGCATGCAAAATGTACAAAACGACATTCTATGAAAATACGTATTAAGGCTCGTACTGACTGGCGCGACGCAACAGCACGATACAAAGGCACCGCATGCCGAGCGACGCCTTTCTCGCGTGGCGTCTGTTCGTGGGAGCTTTTAGCATTAATTCTCTTCTTTGATTATGACACTACGAAAACACTACATAAACGGGATAGGTACTGACAAAACTGGAAACCTCTCCACAATCAATCTACCTAACTTATTCCCAATTTTGTTGGGGTCGCCTTCCTGCCTAATGGGACGCAACTGAGTACCATTATTTTACATGGAGCGACTTCCTATCCGATTCCCACAACCCAGTTACTGGGTAACACGATACCCCTTGGTAAGACTGGTTGTCAGACATTTGGTCTTCTGACTACCAGTAACAACTGTCAAAGATCTGCGAATGACAGCCGTGACCAACGGATAACGTGCTTTCCGAGGCACGGAGGGGTCTCGATATTTAATGAAACCACGAACCAACCGCGGCAACCATATGTAAAGGTGCGATCGACCCGTGTAGCTAAAAAACCTTAAAAATCTCTCCAAAATTAAACATAATTATCGCCTTAATCCAGTCCAAAAATTCCTTTTACAAAAATAACAACAAAAAAAAAATGTTGGCTATCCATTCGTTTCACGACAAAGGGGCAGCAAAGCCCTGTCAGTCCTCTATCTCATTAATCATTCCGTTTCACAAATCCTTTAGGTTTACGTCGACCTTTCATAACTGAGGATCGGAGTAAGCGGCTTACAATACGCTTGACATTGTTTGTTGTTCGTAACTTCTGTAGCGGGTTATAATGAAGGGTTAAATAGAACGTGAGGAGTCCTGGGCGTGAGAGCTAACTGTGGTTAGAAATAATTATGATAAAGAAGGATTAGGCAATTTCAGCGAGTTGAAAAAAATCTTTCTAATTAGTAAAATTTCATTTTAGTATAATGTAGTGGACTCTAAACAGGTTGGGACAGACTGTGTGGGGAGAGGAAACGATGTCCCGGGGTGGCGGCGGTGTCCTTTGACATCTCCAACGCCTTCAACACCCTGCCCTGGAGTTGTATTCGGGAAGCACTGCGGTATCATCGGGTGCCTCTCTACCTCCGCCGCATCGTTGGGGTTTATCTAGCGGAGAGGTGTGTCACCCACATGGGACGTGATGGGTTCGGTCGTAGGGCCGCTCCTGTGGAACATCGGGTACGACTGGGTGCTGAGGGGCGAATTTCAAGCGGGCGTAGACCTGACGTGTTACGCGGACGACACGCTGGTCACAACCCGGGGGGATTCGTACAGGGAGGTAGCGTTGCTGGCGACGGCTGCGGTTTCACAGGTGGTGAACCGCAAACGGCGCCTAGTCCTGGAGGTGGCCCTCAACATGTCGGAGGTCTTGGTGTTTCATGGTCTCCGGCGGGCGCCGCCACCTGTATCACACATAGTGGTCGCGGGGTTTCAAATCGCTGTCGAGCCAGCCATGAAGTACCTTGGATTGGTGCTCGACAGTCGGTGGGATTTCAGCCCCCACTTTCGGCAGCTGGCGCCCAAGTTTTTGGGAGCGGCTGGGGCGCTATCAACGCTGCTTCCCATTCTGGGGGGCTCGAGCGCCGCTTGTAGGCGGCTCTACGTGGGGATCGTGCGATCGATGGCCCTTTATGGGGCCCCGATCTAGGTGGCTGACCTGACGGTATTCTCCACTAGTATCTCTGTTCTGCGAAAGCCACAGAGAGCAATAGCCGTCAGAGTCATAAGAGGGTACCGCACGATCTCCTACGAGGAGGCGTGTGCGCTGGCCGGATCCCTGCCTTGGGACCTAGAGGCGAAGGTGCTCGCGTCACTGTATCGATGGCTCGAGGAAGCGAGGGCGCGGGGCGAGCGGCCGATGCAGCGCCATGTGGAGCTGCGTCGGTCGCAGCTTCGCGAGGTCCTGGTGGTGGAATGACGGGACAGGTTCTCACGCCCTACCACCGGCCTCGTCACCGTCGAGGCAGTCCGGCCAATGCTCGACCTCTGGCTCGGGAGGAGGCACGGCTCCTTGTCGTTTCGGGTGAGTCAGGTACTTTCGGGGCATGGGTGCTTCGGAAAGTATCTGTGTCGCATAAAAAGGGAGCCGGACGCCCAGTGTCACCATTGCGTCGACTGCCGGGAGGACACGGGGTGGCGAAAGCTGGCAGAGTGTGTCACTCTGCCAGCTTGGGAGGAGCCGCGCCGTGCCCTCACTTCAGAACTAGGCAGTGACCTGTCGCTGCCGACCGAAGTGAATTCAATGGTCGGCATCGTCGAGCCCTGGGACGCGGTGGTTTCCTTCTGCGAACATGTAATCTAGCAGGAGGCTGCGGATAGGGAGATAGAGATCTCGTCCACTCTCCCGATCCGCAGCAGGTGCACCGGAGGTAGGCGGAGGGCGGCTAATGCCCTCTTCCAGCCCCCCTAAATGGGTCCAGGGATTGCGGACTCGGGGACGTCTGCGCCCCCCATACATCAGGACCCGAGGTGGCGAGCCCGAGCAGCCTCGACTTGAAGCAAACCGAGGCTGCTCACTCCGAGGCATAGGCTCGAGAGACATTGCGGATCAAGGTGAGGCATGTCGCCTCACCTTGATCAGTTCCAGTATCGTTGCCAGTGTAAAGTAAGAACGCGATAACACCAGACTATACACGGAGTCAATCCCCCCCCCCCCCCAAACCTGGAGAGGCCCGGCGAGGCGGGCCGGCACCAGTCGGGATTGCGGAAGAATCATATGTTCCCGCGACCCCGACGTAGGTGTGAGATGGAACACCGGGGTGATTTTTAGTCAGTAGAGGACGGACACCCATGAGGATTTTCCACCCCGGAACTAAAAAGAAGACTTGATAGGGAAGTAGGAAGACAGAATGTTGTGGCGTAACCACCATTGCCGTCATGACCAACTTTTGTCGACGGAAGAATAGACAAAAATACCGATATAATAGACAATTTACATATTTCTTTTGGTCTCTTGACGTTTTGTCTTTTCCTTCATCGACAAAACTTGTTTCTATGGAGGTTATGCTCCGCGTGCTAGGAGAGGCCTATGTCCAGCAGTGGACTGCGGAAGGTTGAGTTGATTAAAAACGTAGTACGTAAATACAGGAATTACACAAGGAATATAAAAATAAAGAACGAAGACGTCTTTCACTCAGAATTCAGTTCTTCTTTAAAACAAGAAGGAGTCCATAGGGTTAGTAACAATTCAACTTAACTTCTAGTGTTAGTGTGTTACAGACAAAACAAAATACAATTCAGCGTGAAGCTGCATCCATCTCCGCAACATCGGGTAATCCCACCGATCTGCGAATACACTGAGAATACTATTGGTGCTGCCACAAACACGCGTCATCAGGGATGGACATCTATTCCTAATAATCGAGAAAGCCCTGGCCGTGGAAGCACGAGATAATATAGGAAAAATATTTCTCCAGAACAAACATGCAGCGTTGTTCTGGATAAAAGCTCACGCAGGATTGGAGGGCAATGAAAGAGCCGATCATCTGGGTAAGGAGGCTGCCACAAACTCAAAAAGAAAACCGGACTATGACCTTTGCCCGATCTCATTCGTCAAGCGTAGCATACGAATGGCTACGCTTGAGGAATGGGACAGAAGATACAAAACCGGTGAAACCGCGTCGGTGACCAAAATCTTCTTCCCTGATGTGACGTCAGCTTACAAGACAATCCGGAAGTTCGAAACTACCAGCGTAGAAACACAGGTAATGACGGGGCACGGTCGGATCTCGGAATACTTGAATCGATTCAAGTGTAAAGGGAACCCATCGTGCGTCTGCGATTCTAACATCGACGAAACGGTGCCACATGTATTGTTCGATTGCCCAATAAATGCTGCTGCACGATTTGACTTGGAACAGGAAATAAATATGAAGATATCTGCTGAAAATGTAAAAGACGTAATGATTGGTAAAAATAGAGAGAAGTTTATTAATTACTGCGTGAAGGTTGCAAAGAAAGTAATAGAAAGAAATAAAACAGTTTAAGAAAATATGTTTTCTTAATATATTGATATATATTATAGCTAAGCATAGAATAAGTAAATGTAAACAAAATATGTATTAGAAAATAAGCAGTAAATAATAATTAGAAATAAGTCAAACATGGGAAAGATAAAAATACTCGTATTGTAAAACTAAATGGAAAAATCTGGAATGTATTAATGTTGTCCGAAAATAAATGTACTGCTGTTCGAATTATTTCCCCAGACATAAGTCCCAGAAAATGAAAGAAAATAAAATATTAAAAAATAGAGAATAGGTAAAGATAGATAGTTGGGAGTCCCACCCATAAAAAGTCCAGAAGATGATGAAAGAAAGAAAGAAAAAGTATGTAGAATAAAAGTGCGAGAAGAATAAACGCGAGAAATAAAAAAAAAATCGAGAAAGAGAAAGCGTACGGAGAACAAACAAAACCAAACGTGAAAGCCGAACCAAAACGTTCTTCGTCCTATCGTTAATGAAGATATATTAAGTTCGTGTCTGGCCTTTAAAAAGAACCTTTTTTCCATATCAGGCATTTTATTGACTTTTCCACCTGTCGGGCACAGGCACTCATATGTTTAAGGCAAAGAGATTGCTGGCCCTTATTAGCAATGTTAAAGAAACTATCAGTGATCTTAATTTTTAACAACCTCATCAATTCCGTCCTACATGATCACTGACACCAAAAAAACCTTACCCAGTTCAACAACTGACCTCAACACCTCAATGTTTCCTTAGCCCAAAAATAAAACCAACCTATACAATCAACTAAAACTATTTCTGTGTTTGACACCGATTCCTTTGCTATTATTCATTCATCAACAACATAATGGGAGTCATTTGGCTTGTATGAGTAACTCTTGATATGTTTTTACACAACACTGTGATTATATTTATTGCAATTACAGGTGTAGAATAAGTACTAGGTTTTATGGAGTTCTAACGCGATCGATTCTTGTTTGCTGTCGTGACCTTTGCAATGATGTGTGATTATATTTAGATTAGTGCTGGCTGACATTGTATAGTTTGTTCCAAGAGTAGTAAGATGAAAACTTAAACAGTGGGTCAGAAAACTCAATTGTGGGTGCCATTAAATTTGTAGTGCCACTATTTTCATTTTACAATTGAGATAAATTTTTCTAACCTCAACTTTCGAAGATGTTTTTTTAAATTACAATTTAATAATGTTATTCAAACAATAATTATTGGAGAAAGTGATGAGAGACAAAGTTAAAACCTCCTTAAATACAGATGCATGTGTTAATAATTCCCTATAGAGAGTGATACCGTAAAAATAATATCTGAACTGGGTTTGTTTACACTTTCATCAGATATTTTGGAACGAACTTTAACTGGGTTCTTTTCATAATTGTCTTCTTTCAGTTTTCTAGCATAAAAGCACAAAATATACAAAACCTGTAAAAGGTTTTTTTATTAATATGATGAAGGAAAAGGAGAAAATGAAATACCAATACTAACTTTTAGGAAAAACTAAAATTTTATCAGCCTAGGGTAGTTTAGGAAAAGTATGGACTTAAGTGCTGTAGGTACGTACCTCTTGTGGCGCCCAATCCTTAGTTAAATGGGAAACGTTAAAAAATTCAGAGGATATAGGTACCTCCTAAATCTGTCTGAAAATCGAGTTGCATAAACTATAAAGCGTAGCAAAGTTCAAAGTTTCTAGAAAGAGTGAAACTACAAATAAAATAAAATATGTGTCGTATAAAATATTTAAAGACAGCCTTCACCACAGCAACATGAAAGATAGCTGCATGTGTTGCTGTTACATTTATTTTGATCATTGTAGGTATTACGGAGGTTTTTTCAATATTTCTTGATCATTTTTCTCCAACTAAAACCATTACCAATGCAAATAAGTCCAGTAATACGCTTTTTTGGCTGAAAATAAAAATAAAAAATAGAATCAGAGCTGGTAGAAGATTGCAAAAATATTAAATTAACCAACAGGATAAAACTTGCGACCCTTATATGGGATTTGGGCAACAGCCGAAATGCAGGACTAACATGTCCACTCATGAAATGCCTGCCATTCTAATTCAAACCTCTGCAACTCGTGAAAGCCAGAATCTACAATGCAAACTAACTGGGTAATTGCGTAACAAACTAACAGTGGCAATAACTTTCATTTTGACAGTTCAACAAAATTCATTGTTATGGCGTCTGATTGGCGCTTTTGCTTGAAGCCGATTGGTACAAAAGACGCGGGTTTTTTTTTTCTATCCAATGAGTTAAAAAAGTCATAACAGAAAAATGCACGCGGTGTTGACGATATGGAGGTTAACAGCTTGAACACCATCTGACAATTTTTCGTATCGATTATCAAAATCAGATCACGCCATTTATGGTCTTCAGAAGCTTTGAAATTAATCAGCAGCATCCTGTATCCAAACCCTCAAATTTGCCTTAAGGTGAATTATACTTACCCATGCAGAAACGTTTGAATGATTTCTGTAGGGTAAAGCAGGCTTACGCTTATGATGTTAACAGACTCATTTCCTGGATCACAATCGCAGACCAACCGCAAACAATGTTCAACGCTACTTGACCGATGCAATCCAATGGCAATGGCATCAAGCACATAATCTGGACAACTTCTATATTATTGCAAAGAGAAGCAATACATATACTTTACTCAGCCTTACACCAAAATCCAACAATCTATTTCATATTAGGACACCGGCTCCCATTGTCCATCTCCTTTATATTGGTACTATGGGACGACCGTGACACTGCGATTTCCAACGCGATTGATGTTGTACACGGTTCAGGCGTTTTCATTGCCCAGGTTTTGGTACTTTCAGTGAAGTATTGCTTCTTCCAGCATAAGTCGTCATGACCACTTCTATCTTCTAACCAATGACTTAATTGATTTGTCTTCTACTCTAGAAGACAAATCAATGAAGTCATTATTTACTTGAATTTTATATCGCTTCGTAGAAATCTTTCTACAGTGTTTTGTCTTTCGCTTCTTCAGTTTCCACGGTGGCGCTACGCTTGCTGGATACTTAAGAAACCCCATTTAAACTAGATATTTAGATCTGTTTGTCTTGAAACCAAATGGTATCTTGAAGGTGTTGTATTTTGCCGCAGTTTTTGCTTCAGAAGGCAAAGTTCTATCTTGGCAAGATTCGGCTCTTTCTTTATTCAACTTTGAACATTCGGTATTATAGTATAGGTATTGGTCGATTATCTTGTTCTTTAGCCTTCACAGCAATTGTAAGAAATAGGTCAATCTAATACAGTGCAGGTGACTTGATTCGGATCCAAAACAATGACCTAGCGGTAAGAATAGTTGATCTAGCTCTTTTTTTGGCTGATATTGGTCACTTTGATGATTACGTTAGCCAAAGCCATTAAAGTTAATAACTAGAGATACCTTACTAACAGGTCCAAATATCCAGCTTTCGAGAAGCTAATCTACCCCGCATTGGGAAACTTCTGTCATAATTGAGATTGCCTTGATATTGAACTTTAGTACAAGAGTTACGTAGTTTAATCGATTTTGATCTTTCTACTACTTTGAAAATTTTAACTATTTCGTATCCAGCACAATACTTCTATTGAAGTCGGGATGTTCGTGATGATGATACTAGCGGGAGAGTTTTGATGCGAGAAGATTGGAGCTTTGGCTGTAAACACTTATGATTTGAAGATGGACCGCTACAAAGAGGAGGCTTTCAATGACCAGCAAATGAAATGAGTCTGCAAAACGCTGCATTAACAATAACTCTACTAATTAAGAAAAAAAAAAGTTATGAACACGTATTATAATTTATGAAAAGCGACAGCTAAAAACAACAACACAGCAACTCACAGAACTCACACTGAAACACCCAAAGGTAATCAATTTGACTACCTGTAACCGATCTGTGCGAACACCTTATAAATTTCCGCGTTCCCGCGTAATACCATACTAAGCCATACTTAAGACGAATGGACCTTTCTTAAGCATGTGATTATTGGCAACACCGAGGTTCTTTCGGCACCTGGCATTACATAAGCCTTATGTAGCTATGTGTCTGAAAGATACAAGGATCTTGTATGTGTTGAGGATTGCTCAAAAACCATATTGCTTTTAACGAAAATACGCGTCATGTGACAAGCGGGGTAATATGAGAAATGAATGTACCTGACTGGTCCTAGATCAATTTCTGGGATAAAAGAAAGCTGAAAAGATAGAAGAAACAATCTCGATCGATTATAAACCTAGTTAGCGTTCATAATAAAGGCTTTTACAGCTAACTTTAATCAACATTTCTTACATTGATCTGAGTCGCAGACGAAGTTACAAAACTTGATTGATAGTTTGTTTTGATCCCTAGACATTCGAGTTTTTTTTGCGAGTTTGCAAATAACTGGCTTTCGATTTCTATGAGACCTATTTCGTCAGTAGCAAATTTCAGGTTATTGCTGAAACATGATCTAACAATTGCCTTACGAAAGAGAGGCGGTTATGTCATGTTGTTCATTTTACATAATCGCTTTTATCTCTTTTCTTGGCCTGGTCTTTTGTTTCACTATCCTCTTTAAAAAAAACCTTTCTTTTAATAAACGCTTCGATAACAACACCATCGAAACGTGATTACAGATTTCATAAACACTTTATGAGTGTTTGATTGCCATGTTGTTTATGTGTCATAGTTTTGCAACGCTATTACACCCAGTAGCCAAGCCATTATTCAGCCAATTTATAGCCTGACCTCTCCACAATTTCATTGTTAATACAGTGCCAACGTTTATCGTATCAAATCTCTGCGAGCATGAAAACACCTTCGGTGGAATGTGGCTGCAATTTTCTGAATGATTTCACTTCAACTGAGTCACGAGAATATTTCGCCACAATATCTAGTGCATACATACGTGTGTACTTGCCATTACCAAGGGCAACCTCCGACCTTAAACCAAGAACTCACCTTATCAAAACAACGACATTTTTAACAGTCAATCACGTCTATGCTAAAGGAAGACACTACAGGCAGCTAAAATTACCGCAACACTCACAGTAACAGCTCAATTGACAGGTTAAGACAACACACACGATTTTAACACTTCAGGACATTATTTTTATTGATGAAAATGGTATTCGGCGTACGCTAAGGGTTCGTGGGCGAGCGGCAGGCGAGCGCGCTAGCCGGCGCGCCGCCTTACTTTAACTGAAATACGCGTTCGCGAACTGTTTTTTGCGCAGGCGTAGTACAACGCAGGATCGGCCGAAATTCACCCTTACTCACCTCCATGGAACGGTTAAACTACGTATTTTCCACCAAGGAGAAACGCACTTTATATTTATAGCACAAAGTTGGATTTAGATTGGTCAGAAATTCGTCGTTGTTCTGTTTTGATAGATCGTTGCGTGTGCCGCACTGCACACGATGGTAATTAAATATGTGTTTGACAATAGTATCGAGGCTGTGCTCTCCTGATGACGTCAATGGTCCAAACGCTCATTGGAGAGCGTTCACGTAGAAACCGTTTTGCTAGAGTTTCCGACCGAACCGCGCTCAAAGTGACGGAGCGAAAAAAATGACGGTGATTTGCATTTGAAATTGGAATAAGCTTTTTCAATTTAAATATTCGGTTTAATTTTTTTCTGGCTGTTTCTCGGTTGCCAAGTAATATTTGAAGTTGAGTGAATCAGCAACTTATTTGGAACTCATCATTCATTTGCTCCTAAAGAATAAGGTATTACGCTGTTCGTTATCAATGTTGTGCCGTGGTAGGTTGTCACAACTAATTAATGTGAATCAGATAAAGCCTTGTCATTTATAAAAGTAAGTACCTAATCGGTAAACCTATTAATAATTGTAGGGTTTTGTACTCATTAACAAACCATTAAACCAAAAACCAAACTATTTTATTGAATTCTTAACTCTGTTTTATGTTCCACAGCTGACGTAAGGTTTAAACTCCCTCCAAAAGTGGCTTACGTCACTAAAATACGTCGTTTTTGTAGTCTAGCCAATTTTGCACCGTTTCACTCAGCGGCCTGTGGTGCCGATTCTCTTTTACACCAAACTAAACTAACTAAACTATCACTAAAATTCCTTACTTTTTACTATGAGAATCTTGAAGCTATTCTGCTTTTTAAATTTAGAGTTTTTTACTCTAAATTTAAAAATAATTTTGACATAACTAATCGAATTTGACAATCGCGAGTCAACGTGTTTTTTTTTTTGGTTTCGCAACGTCTTTGTTAGAGCCGGAGGCAGCCTGGGGCAGCCTCGACGTGTTTTATATGGAAGTTTTTACTTTTGTGTATGGAAAATATAAAATAAAAATATCTACATGTAGAATTTTGGTGGTTTCGGTGTTTCAAAGGGGGTCGAAATTTTCATTATTTTTGTGATAGGACCCACCGTTTTCGAGATATGAGCAAATAAACAAAAGTTGGTTAAAGTACCGTTTTTGAACGTCTGAAGTCGAGGTGTGTTGGTGTGAATTTTAGTTCACGCCAACTAATTTTATTCCACACCTTTTTAATCGCGATAAAAAATAGTCAGATTCATGTTCAATTGTGTGTGTGAATCAAATTTTTTGGTGAAAAACGTTAAATTCAGAATAGCAAAATTGCCATTTTCACTAAACTAATAACTCAGTGCAATCTTAGTGCTGTCAAACAAAAATATAGTTAAGTTGTGTCACTTTAGTCAATTTCAGTATGAAAAATCATTCGTAATTTGACAGGATTAAACCAAATTTTGTGTTAGTGATTTTTAGTCTAGTTTAGAGGCATTTGTGACAAGAGAATCGGCACCAGTGTAAACAAAGAGATACACGAGCGAGCCCGATGTATTCCGACAGTGCGGCTGTAAGGTTAGCTTTCTAATTGTGACTAACAGGCCTGTTCGTCTGTTTATGTTATAATTCAGAATTGGTTTACAAAACTAAAACAGGACTAACTACACTCGGTCCCAAAAATAACGGGTCAGTCACAAAAGTCCCAATATATCCCCTACGTATGCTATCATAATGAAACGAATACTGTTCGATTGCGCATTTAATAATACAAAAAAATAATAAATTGAAACTTTTGTGTACCTTCATTCTTATTCATTAATAATTTACAATATACAACACCTCATTATTGATTTAATTGGCATTAAACGTAAAATAGTTATTCAACCACAGGCACATTTATTAACACCACAATTTTAACTCAATCTTAGCGATGAAACTGACTTGATAGTAAGTGGCGGTATTCTATGACCTTAGACAAAAAAACAAAACAAAATGAAGGCGGTTCGAAGTACAACGTCGTCGTAAAAGTATGTTGCTATGCGCATGAGTAGGTACAGTACAGTTTTTGCTTCTTTTCATTACATGCATAATTTTAATACTTCGTATTGCCTCCCCGAGCTCTTCTTGCAGCTTCCAGGCGATTCGGCATGCTGAACACCAAATTTCGGAGCCGGTTCTGAGGCATGGCTTCCCATTCCTCCACCAGTGCTTGTCTGAGCTCGAGTAGCGTAATTGGTGGGGAGTTACGACGTTTAACGCAACGCTCAAGCTAGTCCCATGCATGCTCTATGGGGTTTAAATTAGGGCTTCGCGCTGGCCACTGCATCAGTTCGATACCGACCTCTCCAAGGTATTAATTTACAATTCCGGCGGTATGGGAAAGCTCATTATCATGCAGTAATATGCCATCCCGGTCCATCCTCGCCATGAAAGGTCCCACATGCTCATTCAGGATCTCCTCCACGTACCTCTCTGCATTCAGAGTGCCATTTTGAATTAGCACGAGCTCGGTGCGGGCCTCGGCAGAAATTCCAGCCCAAACAAGTACTCACTTTTTCCTCCACACAGTCTTGATGGAAGCGTTCCCCTTGTCTTCTATACACCAACTGCCTACCATCATGCTTGTAAAGCATGAATTTCAATTCGTCCGTGAACATTACCCTAGACCAATCGTCCAGTGTCCGTTGTTGGTGCTCGCGCACGTATCTCTGTCTTGCAATTCGATGTTGCCGTTCCAGTTTGGGGCCATTTGCGGACCTTAATGGTTTCAAGTTTGCCTCAGCAAGACGTCTCCTCACTGTTTGTGCGCTTAAATTGCTACCACCAAAGCGAATAAAGTGTTTTTTTTTGACCAACTACAGTTTGAAAACGATTTCGGAGCATTGTAGCCACCAGGTATCTGTCATCCCTGGTCGTTGTGCATCTTGGCCTGCCATTTCCTGGTCTCCGAAGGTGCGATCCGGTCTAACGGTACCGCTGGACTACCCGCTGAACAGTCGACAAAGATACACCAATGTTTCTTGCTGTTTCGCGCTGGCTCCGCCCAAGTTCCAAGAAAGTCAGGATTCTGGTACATTTATCTAACGTGACTGCCATGCTCCACCTCACAGAATGCTGATTATGCACGTGGAAGTCGTTCACATTTTTTTTTGTGACAGAATAGAAATTGAAAAAACCATAATGACATGAAGCAAAAAAAAATTAAAAAAAAAAATTCATTTATCTTTTTTTTAAGTTTCATTCATCAGCCAGTATATACGTAATAGAAGCGCAACTAAATAGTCTTTATTCTGTTTTTATTTAATTGATCAGTTTTGTAGACTTTACCGTTACGAACTTATGTGACTGTACCGTTATTTTTGGAACCGAGTGTATGTCGATTTATAAGTAAAGTAGGAAAGAGCGAGCTAAGGAAGCTCGATAATGCCAGCACCCCGACTAGGGTCAATTTAATTTTTGAAAGTATGAGTTCGTTACTTTGTTGAATAATGCACAAACTGTTGTTTTTATAAGAGATAGTAAAACTCTAGGATCCCCCCTCGAATAGTTTAAGTTTTTTAATATTCAATTTTATTTATTTATTTCAGATAATCATCCATACATGTATAATTCATAGAACACAACAAATAAAAACATACACAAAACAATATATATATCGGGATAGGCCCTCATCAGCGATATTACACTTGCACTTTGTAAGTAGGCGTGGATTGTCGGGCGAAGAAAATAGAGATACTAGTTACAGCACAATCACTTTATTTCACTCACAATTTCTTATAAAATAATCACCATGAAATAACCTGAAGGCAGAGGTCCGACATATTAAATGAAAGTATGAAATATAGCAGTAACCAACTTATTTATTCCAACCGCTTGTTAATTAATTAAATAGATCGCTATAATAGCTCTAGGCGCTACAGCAGGCGCACCGGGCCGAGCCTGCCACAAGAATGATCCCCCTCTTCGCTGCGCACTAGCTTACATTAAGTTGCTTGAGAAGTGGGGAGAGTGGGAAGGCGAACGGCCCGCTTTGCACAGCGTAACTCGGCCCGCTGTACCTACCGCTAACGGTGACGCCGACATATATATATAGGATCAGGACCGCAGTAGTCGCACATGTAGTTTTGTCCAATGCTCCATGAAAAGGCAATCCACATCCATTCTACCTGAAATAAGCTACAGGAAGCTGTTAGGACTGCTCCGTATGCGGCGCATCATTGATGCTATTGTTTTGCGATGTATCGCTTGAAAGCCGTCCACTTGAGCGTCTGCAAACTTACCTGATGCGCTACAAAAGCGTGGCAAACCCATCAACATCCTGAACGCGTTATTGTATTGGACACGAATTGTGTTGTTGTTGTTTGTTGTTTTTGTTTTTTTGTTCTTTTTTTTTTGTTCTTTATATATTTTTTATATAGTTCTATTGCATTAGGAGTTGTCCCACAAGGCCTCCCACAAGGTGGACCGATGACCTTGAGAAGGCCGCAGAAATCCGCTGGATGCGGGATGCACAGAACCGTTCAAAGTGGCGATGCTTAGGGAAGGCCTATGTCCAGCAGTGGACGTCTTTCGGCTGAAATGATGATGAGGAGTTTTCAATTTTCTTTTTAGTTCTGAATGTTTTACATGTCTTTTATTTTGAAGCGGGAGGTGGAAGTGCATACTCTCGGGGTCCAAGAGGGTGCTATATATATATATATATATAATACCTCCTTGATGGGATAAGGGACTTATGGTTGCAACCAGGGCCGGGATTCCTATTCTCAAGTCAGGATTTCTATTCAGAGAAAATTAAAAATAGGTGAATCTTATCAAAATCACAAAACAATAGGATGTGCCTACACCTGAAGGCCAATTCTCGTACTTCATCATAAATGGACGTTACAATGACGTATTTGTGGCAGATTTAGACTAACATTTGAATGCATGCGTTCTTCGAAATACGAGAATTGCCCCTCGAACATGTAGTTTTGTTTGAACTTTCAATCAACCCACAAAGAAGAATTGCAAAACGTTTTTGTTACAAAAAGAAGGAACCTACTCTTATTAATGTTAATGTTACTACACCTGCACCTGTTACCTAAGAGTATTTAAATTACAAATCTCCAATTTCATCACTTCGTTACCAGCATGTCGATTCTGTAAAAATCTCGCGGTGAAGACTTGCGTGTAGTGAGCTGTCAGTGTCATCCCGTCTTGGTCAATCCCTACACTGCACAAAAACTTATGTGAAGTGCCACTAATGCTAGGGATTAACCAAGACGGGGTGAAACTGACAGCTCACTCCACGCAAGTATTCACGGTGAGATTTTTTACAGAATTGGCATGCTGGACAGTGTAATCAAGCGTACTAACGTAACCTATATAGGCTAAGGCAACTGGGGGTTCTGACGTTTCATCGCTGCCTTATGAATCATCGACGCTCACTCGACTTTCCTGACATTTACCCGCAAATACCTATAACGTTGCTTGTGAGTGCTACCCTTATCAAGCTGCGAATGAACTTTACTTAACTTAACGCAGAGCCTAAACCGTTGTGTCTAGGAGCATGAACCGTTGGGTCTAGGAGCAGGAACCGTTGTGTGTAGGAGCATGAACCGTTGGGTCTAGGAGCATGAAATTTTGCACAAGACTTCCTTACATAACGAGCGTGATAACTAAAGTCATTTTTGCCATTGGGAAATCCCATTAGGCGCAACAGTCAAGCGAATTTAGAATGATGCCGTTTCGCTCCTACTCCCCCGTGTTTATTATAGGTAGTACCTACCTATGGATTGTGTTGTGCGCAAACTCTGGGGTTGTAGCATTTTGCTTTGAAGTATCACATGCAATTGCAGGCTCCTGAATGCCCTGTTAACCATTTCTTGCTTTTCCAATCACAAGCAGAAAAAAAACCCTATAACAAAAGAAAATCCCATTCACAACTTTCCAACTTCTACGATCGCTTATACACAAAGAGATGCTCTTGAAGACTATTTGAGTTTGTTTATTTGCATACAGACTTGTGGTCACTGCTCTTGAACCAAGACTGATCCGACTCGGATACGGCGGATATGGAAATAGATCGTATTGATTGTAAACATATTACGTTCTAGTAGTGGAAGTTCACTGAACGGATGATGTTGAGGTCTAGTGTTGATGGGTTTGTTTTGTTCGTAGATTGGTAACAGCACTGCGTACACGAGCATGTATTAAACCACTATTAAACTATAATAAATACCAACATTATTGTATAAACTCGCAGTAATATACCGTACTTAATGGAACTAACTTGAAATCGCGAAAACAAAATGAGCTATTCCATACGTTTATGTTCTGCGAGACAAAATATTGTGTGATTTTTGTTTCGCGATTTCAGCGTCGGTCTGAATGTAAAGGATGCTTCAAGACCCCTTTCGTTTCGTTTCTACCAATAACATTATTGTTTAGAGTGCCTGGCAAAATACACGAGCAAAGGTTTTAAACTACAACTAATTGCACCTAAAACACAAACTTCAACTTCGAATTTAAGCATATTAGCTGTTAACATACCTTAAGCGTTTTATTTACTACTTATAGTGGTTACGTATTAGATATTGCGAAGGATATAAACTAGTAACCTCAGCAGTCGATACAATAAAATAATATTATGCATGAAATGCAACAGATCTAACAAAGTTATTGCAATGATTATTATCTGTTAGTTTATTGAATAGCAACGCTATTACAATGGCAATAAACTACTTGGGAATCGAATGACGTTTCTTTGATCGAACAACAAATGCTCGAAAAACGTTACCTCCATGCATCAAGATCTCGAATAATTAGGCACCTACCAATAAGCACGAAGCACGTACTTACATTCTAGAATTACATGATTTATTAATTCTGAATGCCATTTCTAGGTTGTTTTTAATAAAATAAAGCCGCGTGCGTGTACATAATCATCTGTATTCGGGTTAACATGAAAAACTTTAATTAAAAAAATGTTTAATCATATTATTTGCTACACATCATTCTTGTACACAAATTACAGCATCACGTCACACATTACGTAGTAAATGGATTATATCCTGCTATTTCGAACTAAGTTCTCAACCTTCGATAGCTCAGTTGGTAGAGCGGTGGACTGTAGAGTACTCATAATATTGATATCCATAGGTCGCTGGTTCAAATCCGGCTCGAAGGAATCGTTTTGTGAAATAGTTTTACTCTTTAGTTTACTTTTTTATTTAAGGTTTTATTTAAGGTTTATTTTTATTTATGAAACAATAAAAAAAAAAATGTTTTAGGCACTGATTGGTTACTCCCTATTCGTAAGAAATTCATATCAATAATCGAAAAGTGATAATTGTTTCCGAATTGGTATCACCACCAAAAAAGTACGCTGCGGACAGGATTCGAACCTGTGCGGGTAGAACCCAATGGATTTCAAGTCCATCTCCTTAACCACTCGGACACCGCAGCTCATATAATAAGACTTGAAATAACGAATCCTATTGAATGCTTGTTTCGGGATCCATTCTGAATTAACAGTAATGTACTTGATCGTTATTTGGCGGTTTTAGACGATGTAAGCACATAATAACATTGACCTTCAATTGAATTATTTAAAAAACAATATCTTTATTCGAATAAAGTTGAGTTTTGGTGAAATATATGTGGATGTAAATATAGGTGAAATGTATGTACGATGATTATAATCACGAAAACATGAATACTACACACGTTAAAAACAGTGTCGCTGTCAACGTTATACATAATGAAACGTTTCTCTCAACATTTTTATTTTAAGAAAATAATACTTATAACCTGAAATTAATAATTTCTTTATATTTTTTAAGGTGGCGCTTTCTCGTATCGTTAAACATCAACTTGATGAAACATGTTCGGCATTGTAGTTTTGCTATCCGACACTAGATGGAGTTAACAGAGAATGTACTCGACCTTACTTGATTTTGCTATTCCACAACAGATGTCGCTAGTAGTTCCAAACTGCACGTGAGTTTCTGAAAACTGTTCCGGGTCTAAAATCTAAAGCCAACCGCCACATGCTAACAACGCATCACACTGACGTCACACAACCTTTTGGCGATTTAAATTGTGTCAATAATATTGGTAAGTAATACTTAAAGTTCAAATATTTGTGTCACGTTTTGTACATTGTACCTACGACTATTTTGTAGATATCAGATACCTACATATCGCAATCAAATGAAACATAAACACATAACATAAACTCACGCCTTGTTCCCATGGGGTTAGGCAGAAACCACAGAACGCCACCTGCTACGATCCTTACATACTTACTCCTTTTGCCTCGTTTACGTTCATATATCTGGATAAATACACGAGCGCCGGTTGCGAGTACTACGCACCTGACCTTTCTGAAGAACATCATCAATAAGGTCACTATAATATGTCCTCCTAGGGCCTAGTTGTAAGCCCTTGTATAAAAAGTACAATATTCTGCCATTACCGTGTCGGTATGTACATTCGCGAATTATGCCTGTTTGTAAAACAAAATCCGGAATATTTTATTAAACACAAAGATGTAACCAAACGAAATGTAGCTCCTAGAAACAAAAATAAATTTAAACATGAGCTCTTCTTACTGCAATGTAGGCTCGAATTGTACAGAAGAAGGAACTCGTGCATAAATTCTATTGGGTATAAACCTATCTATCAGGCTACCGGACGCCTTTAAAGATTTACCTTTGACCATGTTAAAAATTAAAACGCAATGGTTAAAAGAAAAATGGTTTTACGACCTTAAATGAATACATGTCAGATCGCGGAGAAGGAAACTGATAATATTGGTACATTGCAATAATTGATTAATTTTAAAATTTTGCACTCTCGACCCTTTGACATAATTAATTACATTTTACAAATGTTTATTCAATTCTCAATCTGAAATTAATAAACTTTATTTCAAACTGACATAGGGACAACTTTGACATAAATTTATAAATTTGTTCCTAAAACCTTATGCAAAAGCACCGTGTATTTATTGTTTTTAGAATAAAATATTTACACACCATATGATATAGTAGAATGTAAAGGGACCATCATAGTTTTAAGATCATACAAATCCGTATAAAACTACATTCTGGCCAATAAATGAATTTGTACTTAGTGCGTCCCCTCCCGGCGTCTCCACTCACATCTGCCTAAACTAAAACAAAAAATAGAAACTATGAAACTCAGAATAAAATCGTAAACAAATTTCACCTCTCACTTAGAAACCGAACGGTGGTCATGTGCTTTGAGCTGGACCAAAAGTCATTTATGGAAGCTTGTAGGAAAGTAGACACAGTTGTCTGTGAGCATGGGCCGTAATTAACACTTCTAGTAACTACTAAATATAGGTTTTTGCTAGGGCTACCCAAAAAAACAATTTTCTTTGAACGCTGCTTGACACACGGTCAGCTGGTCACTCGGGATTCGTGATTTACAAAACACTGACCATAAATGGAGCTTTTTTTTTCATGATTTATTGAAATTTTTGAAAAAAGTCCGTCTACATATTATACCTAACTTAACTAACTTGAGTACATCAAATACGTTTCCGTAAGAAAAATAATCTTAGGAAATTTCTGAGAAATCGCATTTTACATAACATAACATACCATCACGCCTGTAATCCCAGAAGGGTTAGGCAGAGGTGTACCCATAGTACACCCACATTTCGCCAGTTGTGTTTAAGTCCCATGTAATAGGGGGCGAACCTATTCCCATCAACCGGGCACAAATCCAGGCTCCGGGCTGCCACTGAGAAATTCTAGATAGAAAAACCCAATAACACTATGCCCGACCTGGGAAACGAGCCCAGGACCTCATGCTCAGCAGTAGCTCTTGCGACCACTAGACCAACCAGGCAGTCAGTAAACCTTAAACGTAAAGATTTATCTTTAGTTCCATTTTTTAAAACAACTAAGACTAGGGTTTGACGCCTGTTTAAGGAATTCAATCTTTAAAATTGTCAATTATAAAACCGCACAATGGTTTTATTCTGGGATTTAAAATAGTCATACTTTGTTTTGTAAGGCCGAAAGAATCGAGAAAAATCACATGCCCTCACTTACTCATTCCATAGATTTTGCCATGATGAGTCGGCAGCCCCACTGTTCTTGTCAGGTGCACTTTCATTACCGCAGCCGATTTAGATCGGCAACCGATGGGATCGCATCGTACTAAACTATGCCACTACGCCTTGATACGATACGATACGCCATGTAAGGATCGATAATATTATTAGCTCAGTGGTTTGTTTGGTTGTTTTCTTTACTTGTTTACTGTAATTTGCCGACTGCCATCGATAAATTGAATCAATTTGTTGCGGTAATTGATGTGCTTTTGTTTTGTTTAAGTTCCAGTTAAGTAGGCAGGTACAATAAAAAGGGGTTTACATTAGAAATACAAAAAAAAATGTAATTGGTCTTATTAAATTATAGAACCGCATATAAATATATGCCCTTGCAGGCTATGCATAACAGAACTCAGCCATGTTTTAAGTTTTTTATTGCCATTTATAACAAAGGAGATCTTTATCAAAACGTTTTGCCACGCTGCCAGTTCGACACAAAACAATGATGATTCATACTTAATTAAAGCATAAAAATAAATTAAACCCTAAATTCTAAACAATAAGCGTTACACATAAATAAAAATCAGATTCCGTCCATTTAAAAACTTCCTAAAATAAAAACCAAAGATTTCGCCATCTTGTTTTTTCCCGCCATAATTTGAAGTACTGTCAAATGTTTATTTCCTCGTTAGATTGGCATCACTTGACTGCAATATGTTATTATCAATTAGATTGATAGCTAATAAAAAATTCTTGCGATCTAAATCATGTAATGGAATTTGCGTAGGCTTGTTATTGTTATTGTGATGATGGTGATTCATAATGTTTACTGATCTTATTATTAATGTATGCTAACATGATATGTAATTCATTCTCTCATATTAAGGTGGCTCGGAAGTTTGTAGTAACGAAGTATTGTTGTAAAGTAATGCTAAATTTTCAATAGTTTTGTTGGAAAAGCGATAGTTTTGAGAAGTTTAAACGTCGTAAGATTGAAAGTAAGCTGACTGACTGTCTGTCGCAATACTGTTCCTTTGGTCTGGAACACTCTCTTGTATGCCTTGATGCACCTGCTGCACATAGTTTTAGACACAACCACATACCCAGATACCTACCTAATGTTTCTACTCCAGACGCATCAAACTTTTGGACACATAAGGTCATACAAATACATTTAAAAACCATGCCTTAATAAAGCTGCAAATCCTAATAACTTGAACAAATCAATGTTACACAATCTCTCTCATGTATACTTAACTATTAGATATTGACCTGTCCAGCCAGTTTGTCCAGTTTTTTGCCCAGAAAACGTGTAAACAACGTAAGCATTGCGTATGAATAATCGAAGAATGTAAAAGTAGTAACAGTTCCATGTAAGTCGCGCTTCATAGCTCGCGTTTTTTCTGTAATTAAACATTTTACCTACTTAATCCTGATTTACACGGTGAAATTGAATTGCAAGTGGCATACCATAGGTGAAGCAATGACTGCGAAAATTGCAGCGACTAAACAGTGATTAAAATATCAAGCTAACCCACAATCGATAATTTAATTAAAGTTCGACCCATCTATTTTAGTTTATTAAGTTTTATATACACATTGTGTGTAAAAAGTTGAAGAAGAAGAAAACAGTATCAGATGTATGCTATCTTGACCGGACGTTTCCATTCCTTGCCATATTATCTATCAAGTCCGGAGTCCCAAGAGACAGGTGTTCACACACCCCCACATTCCAAACGTTAATTCTAGTATCCTATAAATAACATGAATAAATAAATCATAGATATGACTACGGAAGACTACTAACAGCTTGTCCCACTGCACTGCAGTCATTTTCATTCATGGCTTTTCTTGTAATACTGGTTACGAGTTTGCAGACCCTTTGTATTCTTAGGGTGTGCCGTGTGTCGGACAACGTTGTGGACCAAAATATGAATTTGAAGGACGTGGGTAAACGAATGTGCTCAGTGTACTTACACACGCTTAAACATGGGAGTGGCACGATGAATAAGTAGCTATATATCTTCAAATAACCTCGTTATGAACATCTTCATTAGAGAAGTAGCGACATTTTCTGTCTGTTTTTAGCTGATCATTAAGTGTGCTCAAGGCCACGGACGGAGATTACGGAGAAGTTGTTCATTTAATTAAAGATACTGCAGCAGACTTGAGGAAGAAAACGTTAATAAGAAAGGTCCCATCAATCTCTATTAATATTAAAAAAATACTGACAGTCGCAACGGGTCTGTAAGCAACCAATACACCAGCAGTTCTCACTCCAGCTAAAACTTGATTTTATACCGTTATCAGATTCTCGATGACCCTTTGAGAATCCGAGAATGATGCATCAACACCCATTACTATGACTTGGCCAAGTTAATAACACAGATTATTACATAAACCCTTCCAACAATGCGTCTTCCTTATTATTCAAAATTCCTACATACCTAACCTACGTAAGATCGTGACGAACGCTGACCACGTCTCGTCCAACGTGAGTGCGGTTGTCACGGCATCTTGTCTAGTAAGTGATACTGCGCGGGTGCTGCTTAACCGCAATAACTCACGGAGACTTGCATGAGCAGGTGTACGGACTACGGAGCAGTCGTGTGATGTAGTGGGCAGGTGAAGCCGTACAACTATTGTTGAAGAGCTCTAGGGAGATAGGCGGTATCAAATGTTGTGTCCGTATAGACATCCTTAGCTAGTGACATGTAGATTTTCATACCTTGTGCCTATGCTTTCTCGATTTTGGAAAATAAGTCAATATCGTATCATTCATAACCGGGTAAGATAACCTAAATCTTCGGGCCTTTTTCATAAAGTAACCGGTATTATATTCAAAATACAATCATTCACCATATTTATTTATCTCTCAATACATACACATACCCCCACATAGGTACTTTAATAGGCCACCTTACATAGGTACTGATACATTTACTAGTAAGTAGCTATCATAATAAATATATGTACTGTGCTCGTCCTACAACTACTGATATTTATGTACAAGTCGAGGACGCTGGCGCGATAAACACAATTTAAATCTTACTTTGGGTGCCAGAGTTCAGCGAAAACATTCTTTTACTTAGTTGTAACGCTGCGTACTGTTTAAGTGTTTTTGTAAGTACAACTTAAGCTAACAAATAAAAAAACATTTCACATATGTACTGACTTCTAAGTTGTTGTTGTCTGCAGGATTACTGACTGCGTGGACTGACTGGACAGGTCCCCTCAATAGGTGTGGTTCTTTCCTCAAAAGACCATTTCAGACATCGACCTCTGAGTTTGTTTCGGCCTTTCTTCTCAGATTAGTCAGAGAGGAAACGCCGACCTCATCTTAGTAATATGATTGAACACAATCATATTTTAAAAACTATATGAGGTCGGCGAAATTAAAATTTCCTTACGATGTTTTTTTTTTTTTGCTTAAACTCCATGTTGGTTTTCTTCAGCACATATTTTGGCCGGAAGAGCAACGGCACCAGTAAATAAACTGTTTAGTTTTTTGTTTCGTTCTATTCGTAAATAAACATCAACATACTGTTCTAGGTTACCTACTTAGGGTTCGTAGTACACAATAATCGCTTGGACACAGAACACATAGGTAGGAAAGATATCACCAATTCTAATTAATAAGTTACCCAAAAGTTGGAGGGAGCTTAATAATGTACATTTGAAGAAACAACTAAAGTCATATCTGGTTAACAAAGCTTACTATAGTATTAATGAATTTCTGACAGATACATTTATTTTGACATAAATTTGATGCATTTTTGTATTCGTATTACTTTTTATTGATTTTTTTAACTATTGACATTTATAATTTATTCATGTTTGCAATTGTGATTTCCGTAACTGAGTATTTGTCTTGAAATTATTAATTTAAAATCATTATGTTTCATAATATTTGCACGTCATACTATGAGGCAAACATGTCTGAAACTTTATATTTTTTTATGTTATCCTGCATGCATTTATTCTTGTATGTGTACACATGTTTGAGCAAATAAATATATCTTATCTTATCTTAATTGTTTTACAATACAGATAAAACTAATCGAATCACCCTAGGGCACTAGGTGATCCGATAACCGATTATCGAAATCACCAATTACTCGATTCTCTTTCGATTTCGTTTATAGATATGATCTCGATACCGTTCACTCGATAGTTCGCTGCCATTCGATACGGGCCATGCGTTTCTGATGTTTCTTCGAAGTCGAAGTGCGTACGTGATTGCGTCGAAACATGCGCACGCGTCGATTTATAAACAAACGATAACGTAGGAAGGGTTTGAAGGAATTTTGTAAATATAAATATTGTTTTGATTGTGTTTTGTTCCTTGTTAATTGTTTTTTTTTGTGTATCTTAAGGATTTTAAGTATTTATTAGTTATCTGAGAAACACAATAGAGGGTATTTTAACCACTGTGATTGTAACGTGTGACTTGTTGATTATTTACTTAAACTTCTCGCACATAATAAGGTACAAAGGCTGACTTAGTGCCATAGGCATTCTCTACCAGAAACCAAGGGTGGTGTAGAGATAAGATGGCAGTTGCTTTGTTAATAAAAGGTTAAAAAAAAAATTATAATTGCGATTGCCTCGTTGGTCTAGTGGTCGCTATCGTTACTGCTGAGCATGAGGTTCTGGGTTCGGTTCCCAGGTCGGGCAACGTGTTATTGGGTTTTTCTATCTGGAGTTTCTCAGTAGCGGCTCGGAGTCAGGAATTGTGCCCGGTTGATGGCAATAGGCTCGCCCCCTATTACATGGGACCTAAACATAACTGGCGAAATGTAAGTGCACTATAGGTACACCTCTGCCTAACCATTCGGGGAAACAAGGCGTGGTGTTGTGTTATGTGTGTAAAAATATAACATAATGATATATAAATATAATCTGTATAAAAGTACATAAACACATAGGTTACACATACATACATATTTACTATAATATACCTACCTACATTATGTTTTAAATATATGAGATGAGGGATTATCGAAAAATAATGTTGTTAGACTACAGGGTTACCTATTGCTTCATACTTTATTGGGCCCCCAATGAGTCACGCCCCATGACACAAGCAAAAGAATAATTTAAGTAGGTAGGTACCAATTTATTATCATTTTCACCGAAACCAAATCTCTATCTTTGCGTTGGGTGACACATTAAATCCCATTTATTCTGCGTCTAGACGTCCACTTTCTGTGTTAAGATAGCATTGTATAATACTCAGAAATGGAGTGTCTTATCTAAAATGTTAACTTCTAACTTTATCTAAAATAGTTTTGCGTAAAGAACCACTTAAAAGTCATTGACAGTATCTATTGAACAATTACAAAAATTGCAATTACTCATTACCGTTCTCACAATAGGGAAAACATTCCTATAAGGCGCCAAGAGCTTCTTTATCTATGGCTATTGTATTTGCCTTAAAAATATAATCTCTGTAGCCGAATAGCCAAATGTACAAAAAAAAGCTTCCAAAACCGATTGGTCACTGAAAAAAAAATCTAACAGACTTTTATCTTTTTCCTATTAACTTTTTAAGAATGTTTTGAAATATTTTATGGCTGCACACGTTAAAGGACAATAGAAATTCAATAACTATAAAGTTCCTGAAGCATAGAGGTTTCATCTCTAAACTATTCCTTTACAGAAATGCACTTGAGTCTGGTGTTGAATAAAAGTATAGTCGCTCACAAAAGTGGTTGAGTTGATTTTTGTATTTTTCTATTAACCTCTTAAAATTCCAAAAAAATAAAATTGAAGGCATGGGTAGCTTACGCTATAACACTTGGGTTTCGGGTGTAGGTCTTACAATACTTTCGTTTTTAGAATTTTAAGTGGGGTTGTCGTTGGTCAACCTTGACTTCTCTCACAGACCCTGCCAATGTATCAATCATGTCTATATGATCTATATTATTCTTTATTTTGGGGCAGACTACTATTTCATCAGACTTTCGTTAAAGTGGACTGGCTGCAATAGAAACGGAAATGAATAAATTACTGAGCCACATATTTTGGGTCTGAGAGAATTCTGAGCTAATAATCAGTATAAATGCTTGCAGTGCTAGCAGTCAATGTTGCTGCTAATAAACGTGGCCCTAGATCAAGTTTTAGCATTATTATGTAAATAGAACATGATAATAACAACTCAATCAGTGTTATATTTTATGAGCACTTAAACCAGTTCCTTCATAATATCCGAAATCGTACAATAATAGTAATTATGGTTACACTGCCCAATTTACTCGAAAATACGTAATAATAACAGTTCAGGTGTTCTACTTGTTTGGTTAAGTAATAGTTACCGATTTCATATTAAATAGGTTCCAAATATAAATTAAGACTGTTTGAGAGTTTTCGTGATTTCTTGGTAATGTATTATCTAATATATTATTATCTCTATATATCTTTTGTAAACCTCTGAGGTTATAACAGACTTGATACATACATAATTATTTTCATGGCTACACTGAGTTAGAAGTTTTGTTGGTTTTGTGGGGATTAGTCTACGCCCAGGCGAAATTTCTTTCCAAAATCTTTGTTGTTTTTGAGCTTATAGCGAGAAGTCACTCCTTAAAAAGCATACAAGTACTAATTTGCAAAATATTCCTAGAAATAGGCATTATTAATTAAATATAAGATTATACAAAAATCAAATGATGGTCAGTCCTCATTAAATCGCTTATTTAATGATCCTGCTGTTTCAATTCTAGTTGTTTCTACACTTTAAACTACATAACGCCATATGCGATCTTCATACTCGTATACGGAATAGGTATAGAAAATAAAGTCACTAAATAATAATAATGATGAGACAACTGCTCCCTGCATTTATTAGATCCAGAAGTAAGAGTAAGTGATACAGAAATATGTTTTCTCTATCTCCTTCGTGTATACAAACTTTTTGTCTGGCCCTAGTTGTTAGCCATAGACTGGGATTCAACAAACAACGACTGTTACCTGCTGTCACAGTACAATTTCTTTGGTAAACAGAGTTTCCCTGTGTGTGAATAAGGTCTGATATCACAAAAGAAATTGAACGCGATCAGTACATAAACTCCGTTTAAGAACCGTCAGGGTCATAATTTTCTATGGAATATTGACACTGTCAGGTCTTGAACGCGTTTTAGATGTGCTGCACGTGTTTAGTAACATTGGTGAAATCGGCACTAAGGTCGTATTTCACCATGAAACTGAACGCAATCATCACTAAAAAACGTTCAAAGGCTGTCACTGACAATTTTTTCACAGCAATGTTGACATTAACAGCTCTTGAACGCAGTCCAGATGTGCTGAACGCGTTCCATTGATGAAATTCACCCTAAGACAAAACGTACAAGTTGGCACCTATTCGTTTGGCACTAATTCGTTGACGGACGCTGTTGTAAAATTGAATGTAAGAATTGACCTAAGCGCAAAAATGAAGATTTTTATCTTCATCGGTAACAGAGCTTGTTTTTTAAACGTTTTTTTTCTATTTAATAGAACCTATTTAGAATAGCAAAGTTTATTAAACCTATTATTCGTTATTTCTACATGTTATTATCAGACCCAGAACTAATTTGAAGAGCATTTTTGCTATTTGTTTTCTCGTATAACCCGATTACATTCTTTTGTACCAGTTTACAAATTACTTTCAAATACTACCGCTATTTCATAAGGGTATATACACTAACAGCAAATCTATAGCATTCTCTATATAAGTATACGTTTAGATATACTCCTATTGCTAGGCTTGAGATTCAAAACTCGTGTCATCATTGAGGAGTTTTTCTTAAGACTTTTGTGCTCATATATACTGTTTACGTTCAGTAATCACTTTCTAATGCAAGTTTTACGACCCGTTATAGTGTATGCTTTTGTTTTTATGTCCGTTCATCTGTCCAAAGTCCTACCCCAACGGAGACGCTGAAGTTTACGTTCACAATTTTTATTACACTCTTGACGTATAAACGACTGGACTTAAAAGGATTTTAATCTTTAGTTAAATTTATAGAATGAATTGAGTTTTAGATGAGATATATTTTATTGAGCAGTGGTGGACCAGTGGTAACGGCCGCGACTTACGAGTTGTAGGTCTTAGGTTCGAACCCAGAAAGGTGCTTTACTTTGTGTAAATTATTTCATCACCACTGCTCTCAAAACGGTGAAGGAAAACATCGTGAGGAACCCGACATGTCTTAGAACCAAAAATTCGATGACATGTGACATCTACCAACCCAGAATGGGCCCGCGTGGTGGATTACGTCCCACTCCCTCTCACAGAGAGGAGGCCTGTGTCCCAGCAGTGGGAACATAATAGGTTGATTATGCATGTATTACGCATATTTTATAATTTGTTTTGATACGGGGTTGATTTTTGAGAAGGACAGTAAGGGCAGGTATCTTATTCGCTGTAGCTACAGAAAACCCGGCCAAGTGCGATTCAGATTCGTACACGAAGGGTATCTGGGTATCCGTATCACCATAGAATAATAACACTACTTATAAAAAAACACTTTCCTTGTAAGGGGACTTTAAATTAATTTTTATTATTTTAAATATAGCAGCAACAGAAACACATACTAGTGCAAATTTCAACTGTCTACCTATTACGGTTCATGAGATATCTACAGCCCGCTGACAGGCAGACGCACGGACGGACGGAAAGCGGAGCCTTAGTAATAGAGTTCCGTTGGCACACTTTGGATAAGGAACCCTATTAAGAAAATGCTATAAATTCTTGAGACACGTTGATCTACAACACAGATTTTGAAAAAAAAAAGGAACAGCCCGTTTTCTTGCCGACAGTATTTTTAAAAAATCTGTGTTTTTAGTTTAAAAATGTATAAAAAAATAAGGACTGTCTACTCATAAGACTGTTTTCCTGTTCTCACTACGCTTCAGCACCCTAATTGCGTAACACATTTTCGTAAAAGATTACGACTAATCTGTTTGATTTTGACAGTTCAACAACATTCATTGCGTTATTTCAATTGTTGAGCATAGTTTTTTTTCGTACTTATGAAGCAATGGATTAGCATGGCATGAACAACATGGCATGACGTGCTGGGAAGCACGTCATGTGATCATGCCATGTTGTTTTAGCTACGGTCAGGTTTTCTAATATGGTATGTTTGTGGAATACGATGTAGTATTGCAGTATTGGTTGACGTCATCATGTTGTTTTGTGCAAACGAATTTGCGTGTGGCGTCCCTATCATATCCTGTTTTTGTTCGGATACTATCTGTAGATACGAATAGATCGATATTTTACCTAATCTGGAATCCTCTTGATTTCCAAATAGCTCCACGTTAATTTTAGTTTATTTTAATGATATATTAGGAACACCAACTAACCTTAACATAAGATCTTTGTTCTGTGTAAATATAGAAAGAAAAGAATAATTAAAGAAAAATAATTAAATCTGCACAAAGAAAACGCACATTACAAAAAAACATAACTCATGCATTATTCAAAAGGTGTGTAGCACATGTGCGAGCACTATCTACTACTATAAAGCTACCATTTACTGGGTACGTTTTTCTTTGACTTGTACGAGTATGTACCCTGGCGGCTGAGAGTATGTCATGCTGACTCTTGAAATGTCTCGCTGGTGGAAGTGGCCTGTGTGTTGGATTGGATCGTTAAGTTTTAGTGGTTAAATGTAAATTAGAACTCAATGTTGTCTTTCTACATCGTTCTCACCTGCATAATTTCAACTTAACCAATATTTTGTAACAGTATTTTGATTTAAAATAGTGTCCGTGGAGTATCTTTCCCGTTCTTCTCCATAGGAACCTACTACGCTTTGGAATGGGCAACTAGCTTCATCATTCTTATTGGCCGACACCTTGACAATTAAAAACTTGACTGTATAAATAAAGGGAGATAAAGATTAAGATTGAATAAAAAATAAGATTGAAAAAATCAAGGATTTGCGCGCGATTATGTCATATAAAGGCTAAAGGCTCTTGCAAACAGGCGCGACGCGACAGCGCGACGCCAAGGTACCGCGTGTCGCGAGACGAGTTGTGCCTTTGTGTCGCTCTGCCGCTAAGAGGCTGTTTTTGGGAGCCTTAAGAACAATCTTCCACAGATTATAGTAGTCTTTAGGAGGCCACAGAAGTCGGTCAGTTACTTTTGGCAGTTTTAAATAAGACAAATATGTAGATATGAAATAACGTATAACATAACGTATAACATTTAATGTATATTACGATACACGTATTATATTATAGGTACCTTAATACCTTACCGGCCGTTTAATTTGCAATCCCGTTGAATTTAGTTTTAAAGAGAAAATTGCAAGACAATACAAGAGTTTGCTCACGCTAAATGTCAGTCTAAATAAGTAGAACCTTCCACAGATTGTAGTAGTTCTAAGGAGGCCATAAAAGTCGGTCAGTTATGGCTGCTCTACATAAGACCAATAGATGTCGTATAACATTTATAGGATAAATAACGGCATTCTTACCAACAAAAGAAGAATCACCGGCTGTGAAATTTGCAATCCCATTGAATTAAGTTTTCCAGAAAAACTAGCGGTAAACATTTCTTACTGATGTATTGACAATTGGGGCAAACACCGTGAAGGCTAGATAGTGCTTCCTGGCTGGCAGACTGAAGGAAAAACTATCTAAAATGTCTATGTAATTGAAAAAGTTTATTCAAGTTTTTTTTTCGTGTAAGTATGTAGATACATACTCATTTGTGTTGCCCACTTGCGCGCGGACCTAAAAATACCGCGGCAGGGTTTTATCGCACACTGGATTTTCAACGCTCTGCTTAGCGCCGAGAGTTGAAAGTCCAACGATGGGTTTTTTAACGCGCTGGAATGCACTCTGGTAGATTCTCAACGCTCGGCTCAACACCGAATGTTGAAAATCCAGTGCTCGATAAAATCCGTCGTGCGAACGCGGGCTTCCTCTACCTACTTAAAAACGACAGTTTTTTTTTTTAAACAAACTTTTTAAATTACTTTGATTTATTTTTTGCACGCAACCTCATAGTAAAATCCGTAATGTTGTTACTTTTACACACCGTACGTTATCATAATCATCATAATCAAACTGTAATGTTCAAATGATAGGAACTGGGCCGTAATTCACCACGCGGGCCCCGTGCGGGTTGCTAGATGTCACATATGTCTTCGAATTTTTGATTCTAGGATTGCCGGTTTACCACGATATTTTCCTTCACCGTTTTGAGAGCAGTGGTGATGAAATAATTTACACAAAGTAAAGCGCCTGTCTGGGTTCGACCCTACGACCTACAATTCTTAACTCGCGGCCGTTACCACTTGGCCACCACTGCTCTACGTACGAATGTTGACATTATACCTTTCAAGGTTCGACGCACCTTAGGACCCTATGCTTGCAAGAGACAAAAGTTCCAAGGTTCCTTACGAAACTTTAAGTACATTATATTACTATTTGGGTCGACAGAATCAAACAAAAGAAGTCTATGTATCGATGTTGTAATATTGATAAGTTTGATATCTAGACAACGGTAAATATACCTTCCTATTTCATATTCGTGTGATGGCTCCAGGAGAGATGTGTCAATTATATAGTCATGATAAAGATATCTGGATACGTGGGAGATAATATTAATACGTAAATGCACTCTATGGAAAATGTTGTCATGAATTCGTGATTGAGGAGAGGAATACATTCTGGAGTTAACAATGTCTTTACATAACATCACGCCTTGTTCCCCCTAAGGGTTGGGCAGAGGTGTAACTATAGTACACCCACATTTCGCCAGTTATGTTTAAGTCCCATGTAATACTCGTAGGGTGCGAGCCTATTGCCATCAACCGGCCACAAATCCAGACTCCGGGCTGCTACTGAGAAATTCCAGATAGAAAAACCCAATGACACATTGCCCGACCTGGAAATCGAACCCAGGACCTCATACTCAGCAGTAGCTGTTGCGACCACTAGATCAATGAGGCAGTCTTTATTTTTCAAAATACATAGTTGTGTAATCAAACTTGCATACTTTATCTGCCGAGCTGATACACGATATCAGAAAGTGTTGACATTCGAGATTAAGAATCCATTCGGCTGCTGAAGAGTCATAAAAACTAAATTACAAATTGTAAAACAACGAGAGCAACTCAATCCTAGGATTTATCACTTTGCAACTACAACAAGTAGATGTGTCACCACCACTTCCACAGGATCATGCAACCTAAGTAGTGACTACAGCCTTGCAATTGATGGCAATTTAATTCAATCGGATTCTCAAGTCGCCGCGACCTTCGAAAATTTCTTTACAGAGATTCTCGTTTCGACTACTAAATCTCTAAACTCATCGCCCACTGTTGCAGAGTCTTTACTTAAAGAAAACGTTCCAGTTTGTGATTCTGAATTTAATTTCCAATATGTCACTTGTAGAGATAGAATTAAAACCACACTACTATAATATTACAATCACATTTAATGTGTGAAAACACATTAAATGTTAAAAAAAACTGCACCACTACGGAATCCGGAATGCCTCTCTGGATCTTCTTACTTAAGTTATAGGATTCAGACAGTTGATGTAAACGGAAAAAGATCACCTGGATCTGTAGTAAGAATGGGGGTCCCCCAGGCTTCAATTCTTGGCCCATATTTGTTTCTTATTTATATTAATGACTTGCCTTACCTCATAAAGGAAAATCATGATATAGTGTTGTTTGCAGACGACACTTCACTTTTATTTAAACTCAAACGTCAGCAGCTGGTTACTGACAATGTAAATAGCGCCCTTGCTAAAGTAGTTAACTGGTTTAATGTTAATAACTTACTTCTAAACGAGAGAAAAACTAAATGCATTAAGTTTACGTTAGACAAGTAGAAACTAGTGTTCTTATAAAGGGTGAAGAGTTGAAACCCGAAAACACCACAGTATTCTTAGGCATAACTTTGGATGCCAAGCTTCAATGGGGGGCCCCATTGAAGCTTATATATAGATAAATTGTCAAAAAAACTAAGCTCTGCAGCATACGCCGTTAGAAAAATTCGTAATTTAACTGATTTAGAGACAGCCCGTTTAGTATACTTTAGTTATTTTCATAGTGTGATGTCGTACGGTATTCTTTTGTGGGGAAATGCCGCCGATATTCAGACAATTTTTGTTTTTACAAAAAAGGACAATTCGTTCAATTTATAAACTAAGTCCCAGACACTCCCTCAGAGACAAATTTAAAGAGATTAATATTTATGAAAATCTTTTGTATGCACATAAAAATATTAATCTGTTTAAAAAATACAGTGATATCCATAACATAAATACTAGGAACAAACACAAATTTGTTGTTCCCACTACCAGACTCAAGAAAATAGGTAGCTCGTTTAAATGTCAAAGTATTCGTTTTTATAATAAACTTCCTAGCCACATTCAAGAACTAAGCCTTAATAAATTCAAATCTTTTATGAAGCGGAAATTATGCCAGAATGCCTATTATACTGTCAAAGGCTATATTGAGGACAAGAAGGCTTGGGATTGAGCTGCTCCAATAAGTTTACACAGATATTGTTGATGTTTAATTTGCTGTTAAACTTTTATTTTTGATTTTTTTGATAAACAATGACATCTTTATATTTACTGTTTAAAGTATAAAATTGTTTTAATTTTTGAGAATGTGAGGACTATGTGAGTCATTGTTTTTTTTGTTCTTTCAGTTGTTTTAATCATGGGCTGGCGGTTTGAGTACTTAACGCGGCCTACCCAAATGCCCTTTCTTTTGTATTGTTCGTGGAATCGTTGAGCTCCTTAGTTCTGAATTGAGCTGCACCATGATTGACAAATGCATGCACTGACTGGACAGGTCCACTCAAATCAGTGTGGTTCTTTCCTCAAAAGACCATTTCAGACACCAGTCTACAGAGTCCTCATATGATCTGACCAAGTTTATTCTCGGATCTTTATACACTTTGACATACTATACAATGACATGAAAATTTACTTTTTAAAGTATTATAATATTGTAATTATTGTGAATGTGAAGGCAGTGTGGATTTGTTGTTTATTTTTATATCTCAGTCTATAATTAGTTTTTAAAGTTAGTTTTAATCATGGTCTGGCAGTTTGAGTAATTAATGCGGCCTACCCAAATGTCCTTTCTTTGGTAATGTTCGTCGAATCGTTGAGCTCCATAAGTTCTGTGTTGAGCTGCATGATTACTGACAAATGCGTGCACTGACTGGACAGGTCCACTCATTCTGTGTGGTTCTTTCCTCAAAAGACCATTTCAGACATCAATCCACATGGTCTTCACATGACCTGACAAAGATTATGTCTGGACTTTAAAAGAGACTGTGACCTCTGAGTTTGTTTTGGCGTTTCTTCTCAGAGTAGTCAGATAGGAAACGCCGATCTCATCTACTTTTAAAATAGTATTGACGTGTAAAAGTGTTTGTAAAAACCTACTTACAGAAATAAAATCAATTATCATTTATCATTTATGTCATGTCACCTTTTTGAACACTGTCACAATTTTTAATTGCAATGAAGGCTTGTCAATTCACAGTTCTAATAGTAAGAAGGTGTATTATTTATAAGAAATATACTGTAAAACATGGTGTATTGTAGGCAGCTGCCAATTAACAGCAATTTCAACATTTTGTAAACAGAAATCACCGTTAATTTTACGTACTTATAAAAAAAGTTGTTCAATACTCTGTGACTACGTAGGTATTGTACTTTTCAATGACACAGCTTTTTTTTGATACCCGAAGAAAAATTTCTGCTGGGTTCTAGATACAGTTTGCGCACTGATTAAAAACTTATCGTGTATGTATTTTACCGCGCAACTAGCATAATATACAACGTCTGACATCAATCGTTGGGCAGTTGCCCACCAGACACAACACCCGTCTGTTCGGAGAATCCGGACATCTCGCATTTCAACCTAGAAGGTGGTCGGCTGCTTAACCGGGCTTACCTGTGGCTGCCTCAATAAATTAAGGCCACTAGCCAGCGTGGTAATAGCGTAGGTAACACACTATCAGTTAGTAGTTATCGCTTTTATTTTGACAGTTCAACAACATTCATCGCGTTATTTACTGACGATTTTTTTTTCGAACATTTCATTTATGTTAAAAAAAATACAATAGATGATGATGATTCAGATTGTGATCAATTGTGTGTTACGCAATTAGGGTGCAGGTCATTAAAAAAAACTAAAACGCTAAGCGACTACACGCTAAGGGCACCCACTGTAGGGTACGGACCCCGGCTTACGGCGTACCATGTAATCCGTACGGACTACGGCGGTACCATAAAGTACTGTTCAGCTATTTGGTAAGACTTAAGGTACAGCCGGTAGGTACTCGTAGTATTGCATGGCCTTCCAATGTCACGAGAGTGCCTCATGCTGTGTCATTGACACCACAAGACATGCACTCGGTATTCCATTATCACGGAGCTTTCTGACAATAAGTAATTACCGACATTATGTCTTTGTATGAAGATCTAATGGAGGATACATTTACGTGGGTAAATAACCGGTGGTAAGTTATACTTTCTGTGGGAGGGAAATTAATATTGAATGGTTTGGTTAGGATTTATTTCTCATGAGATTTTTGCTGTGGGTGTAAATCATTTGTTGTACGGTCGACCGCACGTCGTTGGTAACACTTTGACCTAGAGTTTCAATAGAATAAGAGGCCAGCTTATACTGTTTGTGTAACCACTGCCTATTGTACTATGTATTTTATGAGTAAAATAAAATAATGTCTGAAGTCTTGGTTCTCTTTGCTTATCCAATTAAGAGAGCTTTCTCTGATTTTCTCAAAAGTACAATTAGATTTAACAATTCTTTGATTGGATTGATTTGATTGGCGGCATTAATAGAAGGGTAAAAGTCTCAAATTCAATTATTATTAGACACTGGTGCCGATTCTTTTGTCACAAATGCGTCTAAACTAGACTAAAAATCACAAATGACGATTTTCCATTCTGAAATTGACTCTAGTGACACAACTTAACTATATTTAAGTTTGACAGCACTAAGATTGCACTGAGTTATTAGTTTAGTGAAAATGGCTATTTTGCTATTCTGAATTTTACGTTTTTCACCTAAAAATTTGATTGTCAAACTAAATCTGAACATGAATCTGACTATTTTTAATCGCGATTTAAAAGGTGTGGAATAAAATTAGGTGGCGTGAACTAAAATTCACACCAACACCTCGACTTCAGACGTGCAAAAACGGTACCTACTTTAACTTTCTGTTTCTTTTTTTGCTCGCGTAGTGTCCTATCACAAAAATAATGAAAATTTCGACCCCCTGTGTCACCCTGAAACCACCAAATCTCTACATGTAGATATTTTTATTTTATATTTTTCACACAAAAAGTCAAAACTTCCATAGAAAACACGTCGCGGCTGCCCCAGGCTGACTCCGGCTCTAACAAAGACGTTGCGAAATCAAAAGAAAAAAAAAACACGTGGACTCGCGATTGTCAAATTCGATTATAGTTGTGTCAAAATTATTTTTAAATTTAGAGATTTTTTTTCGCAGAATAGCTTCAAGATTTTCATAGTAAAAAAGTAATGAATTTTAGTGATAGTTTAGTTAGTTTAGTTCGGTGTACAAGAGAATCGGCACCAATGTTTGCAAAATTAAGCAAGACAGGCTTCGTTCTTCTTTCTGTAGCGGGTTGATGGCGATCTAAATAGACTCGGCCCAGAATTTGGCTACGTGATTGGCGCCATCTCTAGCATCCATTAAATCCTGTAACGTACAGCTGACAGGTCACGCAGGACATGATACATATAATAATATCATGTCTTGTCTGTCCTGTCAGCAAGACAGGCTGATTATGCTTTTTTGCCGACTGAAAATATTTTATTTGCAAAAGAGCAATGTTTAATTTTCCTAAAGTATTGTTATTGCAGATCGTCTGCCTCATTGTGATGTTATAATCGGTATCTAACCCACTGAAATCACATGCATAAACATGAATCACGGCAATATCACGGTGACAGGCGAATTTGCAACCGTGTGTGCAAATAAAACAAACAGTGTCATCTCACTGCAAAACCTACTTTATTGAAGGCGTAGGTACTTAGGTACAGTCCACGAGGCCTAAGCTAAGCTGAGCATTTGTGTGAGTGCACATATAGGTAGATAGTGTAGGTTGGTGTGACGTCGGCCTAGAGCGCGGTTGGTTTAAACCGGTTTATACAATCGGCCTGAGCGCTGTACGTCCGTTGGTGCGATTGGTAATAACTCACACAAATGCAAAGCTCAGCTTAGGCCTCGCGGACTGTATAGTACGCCGCACGTCAATGGTAACAGCAGCTAGCCTAGCATTGGACGATAATTTAATAGGAAAAGAGCCCAGCTTTTAAAGCGGGGTTTTTGCGTAACACACTAACAGTAGGAATGGCTTTCAGTTTGACAGTTCAACAACATTCATTGCGTTTTTACGTGGTTGATGTACAATTAGGGAGCTGACTTTGTTACCACTGACGTGCAGTCTACCATACGAGTACTACCTATGTAAGTATTCAGGGTCAAATTAAATTAGTAAGCGACTCTGGCAGGGCACATAGTTCGCAGAACAGATGGCCAATGGAGCCGAAAGGTTCTGGAGTGGCGACCGCGTACCGGAAGACGTAGCGTTGGAAGGCCTCCCACAAGGTGGACCTATGACCTTGTGAAGGCCGCAGGAATCTGCTAGAGGCGGGAAGCACAGAATCGGTCGAAGAGGCGGTTCTTGGGGGAGACCAATGTCGAGCAGTGGCCGTCTTTCGACTGAAATGGTGATCATGATGATGAGCGAAACACCTCAGCACTTTATGGGCATCGATATCTAAACATGATAACACAAAGAAAAAAAAATTTGATGTTTTCTTATTGAGGTCGGTGTAGTTACTTGGAGTGTCAGTTTTTTTTTGTGTACTTCGGTGGGATCGATTTCTATACACTACCAGCGCGGTCGTTGAACTCTTCAAAAGCATCATCAAAATCATTTTTTGTATTCGTTTCATTATGTTTAGATTTCGTTTGCAAAGTTTCACTAGCGATTTTAATTTGACCCTGTATATACCATTCTAAACTATTGTTGGAAAACTTATGTAGCTAGCTATGTTTAATGTAGTTCTCCTACTTTGTCTTTGCGATCCATTTTTCTGTCGACATCGACAGTAGGACAGTGGCTGTCACGACATACATATTATTACAACACAATTTGGATTGTAAATGGTTGTTCGATGAAGTCAATGAACTCTCGTTGTAGGATGAAGATCCGGTTCAAGATAGGCGAAAATCTAAGCGATTAGAAAAAGCTTACAAAATGTTTGGAAATTATGTAGCCGCTGGAAATTATGTTGATGGAAAGATTTGAAACTTTCAGTGCTTTTATTCTAAACGCTCTTTGTTATGGTAAATGGCCCTTACATCATAATTATTCATAATCTCTATAATAAAAATTGAAGTGTCCGTTTGTGATGTCAAATTAATAGCCTTTAACTACCTAAATGCATATTTAAGCAAATACTTTTTGTCCCGGTTGCATGTTCTCGGGGGAGTATTTCCGATATCCACGCCGGCAAAGCCGCGGACTGATGATATTCATAAAGATAATATAATATTAAAATATATTATGTGAAGAATTTGCTAATAAAAGTGTAAAAGTTAGCAATATAGGTTCTACTATAAGAGCGGCCTCTATCTCCATTAAAACAGACCAGACGCTATCCAGACACTTTGTAAATTACCAGTATCTAATTAATTACAAAATATTAAATAAAGATGCAATATATTTTGCATTATATAGCTCTCCTAGCTATAATTGGGACAGAAGCCTATCCCTTGGCACAGTAGTCAGTACTTAAGTGCTGCAGACTTGGAGGTCTGCCAGACATTTAGGCGAGCTGGCACGACCCGGCCACTTTGTATCGAGTAGCCAATAGGGGGTTGGCAACATAACCACTTTTTATATAGTAGCCAATGACATGTAAGTCTAGGTTCAAGCACGTGCTTTCAGCCAGTCCTTAGGGATCTTCAGTTTTGAGAACATCAGCAGTTTTATGTTGAAACGGGGAAAGTCGGCTTCAAATAGTGGATTGAATTACTGACTTGGTGAAGTTAGTAGAAGGTTATTAAACCCTAACGCAAAGATGAGGCGGAGTTATATATTAGCAGCCTGTCTGACTGTTGCGTTTTATTTTTTAACTTCAATTTTCTTAAATCAAAATGAAACGGAAATTAGGATGTTTCAGAGCTACGTTTTTCGCTTCAGCTCTAGCTTACAACACAAGAAGGCTTGAAATATTTTTTTCACATAACTAATCTTTTTCATGTTACATGCTTCTCTAAAACTACTACATTTTATAACGACAAAATTTGCGATTTCCATATTATTTCATTAAATAATTCTTTACGATTCACCGATTCCATCGTTGAAATTAATTAGTTAATTTAATCAGCAAAGTCATTGAAGCGACGTAATAGAAATTAATGATTCTGTCCCATCAGTGATGATGATACAAAAACTCATGCTAATCATCGATACGACAGACAATTATTCATTTATTATCTATGGTACTCTGCTACTTATATAATGTAAGCATACGTAAATTAATTTTGTCGTTGAGTGACAAAATGATGTCAAATAAAAAACGGTATTAAAAATTTGTCTTAAGAGATGAATAAAAAGTTAGAAGGTTGCATGATTATAAGTTTAAGATAGTACGTTTTCATAACAATCGAAGGTTTTTTCTTTGTTAGCATTTTTGTTGGTTCTACACTTTGAGTAGCACGATCGTTTTGCTTGTTGCTTCCTAAGTAAATAATAAAATTACATTTACTGTAAATCCTATCATGCTCGTGGTTGTGAGTTTAAATCCAAGCAAACACCAATGTGGTGACTTTTTCAATTCATAAGTACATATGTACTGTAAATGTTATTTGCAAATGTCGACCTTATGTTGTGCAGACTGGTAAAACAACTTAATAGTGCTATTCTGTAACCATCTCACCGTGAAATCTAAGGTGAAGTGAGCGTGGAGTCAGCTGTCAGTGCCACTGATGCTAGGGATTGACCAAGACGGGATGACACTGACAGCTCACTACACGGAAGACTTGACGCTGGCATTTTTATAGAATCGACATGCTGGTTCCATTCGAACAGTCAAGCGAATTTAGAATGAGCTTTCGAATTTATTTGAAGTAGGTGTTTGTTTGGATAAAACAGTGAAAACATAGGTGCGTTGATGTAAACACGAACGCTATATAACGCCGTTTTCCTCCTACGCTCCCGTAGTTTATTTTGGACATTACTGACATACGAAATCTGGACATAAAGTTAATATGAATCTGAAATCAATCTAGAGCAAGCGTGGTGATCAATGCTCGGGCCTTCTCTGTGTGAAAAGTGGCCCTTGCCCGGCGTGGGACAATAAAAGGCTGGTATTTTTATCGTAAATCTACGCTTTGGATACACTTCATGTATCTACTTTTAACGGTTTATCCGCAGCAAAGTTAGGGTCTCAAATTGTCAAAAGAAGATCTACGAGGGTGACACTGAAAGTTCTTAGAAAATCGAAAACTGAGCAAACTAGCAAGTTTTATTTACGTTTTATTATATATTTTCAAAATAGGGTCCATTTACATCAATACATCGCAGCAACTGATGGAACCACTGAGAAAAGTACTTTGCCCACTCGTCCTTAGGGGTCGCTTCGACGGCATTTTGAAACGCAGTTACTGCTTCCTCGGCGTCCATTAAACGTTTTCCTCGAAGTTATTCTTTTATTTTCGGAAATAAATAAAAATCGCAAGGTGCGAGGTCGGGGCGGTGACCCGGTAATTCCACGTCTGACATCGCCTAGTAGTCGATTGTTTGCTTGGCGGTGTGCGACGAAGCATTGTCGTGATGAAGGAGGATCCTACTGCGAGGTCGTTTCTCCCAAACTTTTTCCAAGATAAGTGGCAATCCATTGTTAGTGTACCACTCCGCAATAACTGTTTTCGATCCTCTAAAACAATTGTTGCGTAATGACTTGTCCTTCCGAAGAACGACACCACCATCTTTTTTCCCACGCTTCGACCTGTCTTCACTTTAGTTGCCAACTCTTAGGAAGGAAACACCCAGACAGCAGACTGTCCCTTAGTTTCAGGATCATAACAATAAATCCAGCTATCGCCACCCGTAAGTATGTCGAACACAGCATTTGAGTCACCTCTTTGAACCATTTCACGACACCAATTGATTTATTTACACACACCCTCACTTACAATTATGACATGTTGACATACCGTCAGACTACTTAATATACTACATCTCTTCCCTTCTAATAAACAATGCCAAAAAAATAATAATTAAAGAACTAACGATTACATTAATGTTGTTTGCTGAACATACAATATATTTCGTATTAATAACCATAACATTAATGATTACAAACGTTATGTTCACTTACACAATATTTTGACAGTTTTTTTTTATTTTTTTAAATAGCTTTAGTTAATTATCAATTACATTTACACTTATTTTCTATATGATTGTTACCTAAAAAGATAAGATCGTGTGTGGTATTGTCAACAATACTGTGAGAGACAGATTTCTCCGCACAGATGATTTATTTACACACACCCTCACTTACAATTATGACATGTTGACATACCGTCAGACTACTTAATATACTACACCAATCAACACGACGGAGTTTTTGGGCCTCTGTCAAATTATGAGGTATCCACCGAGCACAAAGCTTCCTGGTCGCTAAATTTTCATGGAGGATTTTGTGCACTTGACTCATACAGATGCCTAAGCTTGTCCGAATCTGCAGCAAAGTCACTCTTTTGTCAGTCTCTATCATACGCCACACAACACTAATGTTATCTTTAGTCGTCGCCGTAGAAGGCCGTCCCTCACGGAAATCATCGGTGAGATTAGTGCGACCACGTTTAAACTCATTAAACCAATTGTAAACAGTGGCACGAGATGGGCTTCCTCGTAGAGGCCAATCGAAGTCTATCATAACTTTTTTGTTGACTTAAATGACATCGAAAGTCATAAAAAATCGTTGTACGAAAATTTATGCTGACGTGACACAGCCAATTTTCAATTTGCCGCCAAATCGTAAACAAATGAATACACAATAATATTGGCAAAGTGTTCCATTTTCAAAATGTTAACTTTTTTTTTTGTGTTTCGTGTACAAGTGGCAAGTAAAAACTTTCAGTGTCGCCCTCGTTCTGTTGCAGACGAATAGTGATGTTAGTTTTATTATACAGGGTGTCCGTAAGTCGTCGTCAAGCCGGGTGGGGTGATATGTCGGGTCATAATAGCAAACAGAAAATGAATAAACTAAAATAATACCCTTCCGTGTCAAATCCCGCATGACATTAGATCCCCTCTCTTGGCAACAGGATACACGAATTAAGAGTGGAGAGCACGACACAATTTGTCGAGGGGATACTTCTAACGGCTATGAGAATCGGATATCATATATCGTGACCTATCATTATGCCAATATGACTGGCAGGAAGTTAACCCTAGTTTTGCCATTTGTTTTTGTTCATATACACCTTTCTTTGGGTAAGTACCTATAAAGGGTGGAAACATCAAATAGGCAATGACTTTGTTCCATCCTGTACAGATGCTGCAAAAATATTCAATAAAGAAACATTTGATATTCTAAACATAGCATATAGTCGTTTGTGTTTTGTTTCGGTCATCGAAAATGTCTAGAACTTTCTTTCCATCTGTGTATTAAACTCTTTTAATTGAACTGTCAGAGCGTGGAACGTAAAATATCTGTTAAAAGTTGAACCCAAATGCGTCCTATAAATAACATCCAATTCTTTCCTTTGTTCCAACTTTAGAACATAAACAAACACTTGAAAGTTCAGAGCACTCCAATTAATTAATCCACTCGATTTAAAAGCTTGCACTCAAACAACACATAAAGAACGGATGATTAATCGTAAGTACATTACATACATATATTTAATCATACAAGTCAATACATCCCACGTGGTGGTTGTACTTCTTTGAATGGTACTTGTACTGCATGTAATTAGTACTTTCGTCCCACGGGGAGCGATGACCTAAGACATCTGATGAATGAAATAAGAGATATTATGTCAATCATGACGGAAGATGCAATATGCTCAAATTTGTCATATGGTAATTGTAGCAACTAAGCCAGCTTGTAAGCTTATTGTGGCGTGAGTCATCAGGCCTTCAAATGATGAAAAGTTCTTATGATTGTTGACTTCTTGTTCCTTAACTTGTGAATTGAAGAGACTGGGCTGCAGTTGCTGATCGAAGCCCTCGCTGAAGATGATGCGTAAAACTTCGAATTAAAGGTGACGCGATTGCTTCCTGTGCAGATGTCCTTGACACTTGAGGATACCGAAGAACATCGAGCAAAGCTGCTGAAAAAAAAAATCGAAAGAAAAAAGTACTAACTTGAAAAAAAACCTGGGGCAGACTACATGGTAGGGTATTGGACGTTGTGACTCAATACAGAGCGGTCTTTTAGTCCAGCTGAAGCAGTGCATTTAATAAAAAAAAACGTATGCCAAAAGAGCCTCAGCTCAGCATAATGACTGTCAGCTGCTGCTCACGAGTTCACAGTTTGACGTTGGTAGCTGATGAAAACAAAACAACTAATGCAAGAACTTCTCTAAAGTTATAACATATCTACCTTATTTCTACGATCCTAGTTTAAAGACCTATTGTTTCGATCCTAGGATGCCAAAAAGTTAAAGTTAAAGTTTTTGAATTGTTTTTAATTAGCTTTGATCACATTCGAGTTAGGTGCATGTTGAAGGTGTGTATTGGATAATAAATTAAGAGAAACAATGGTACGAGCCATGTTCTTTCTATATGGGCAGTGTTTCTTTTATTTTCGTGCGTATTATTGTGCCCTGAAATAGAGAGGCAATGCACGCGCACTATACACACTTGTAGTGGACAGTATTATGGATAAATAAAAGAAATAGGTAATCGAAACTGTGGATTTCAAGAATTTTACTGAATGCAATCTGCACCGTGTTCAAGGGTTGTTAGTGTCATCATTGTTTTAAAATACTGACTATAGGACAGTTCTTGAACGCAGTTTAAATGTGATGTTTGCGTTCAGTCAGTTTCATTGGTGAAATCGGAACTAAGCATCACTAAAGTTTCAAGCTAATTTTGTTTTAGAAAACAATTGTAAGTTTTTTTTTATTCACACCTGAGACGAAATGCATGTAACTGGTTTGCTTATTGTAATAATAACCATGTTTTATGCAAATACACACCTGAAAGAGTTGCCGATGTTTGCAGTTAAAATTCCGACCAAAAAGATGGTTTGTTCAACCATAAAATCCATTATTTTGAAAGGTCAACCACTTGTGGCATGTCATTTTGAGGTAACACTGTTGTCATGGTGGCAACCATGACAACAGTGTTACCTCAAAATTCTGTGGTTTAAACAAATATTTTAATTACATAGTTTTCGAAATTCGAAGAGTCTTTAATGAGCTTTCGTAGCTCGTTAGATTTTGCTGATACTCCAACAAATTTGTTGTACCTACAACAAGGCTCAAGAAAATAGGTGGCTCGTTCAGATGTCAATGTATACGCTTTTATAATAAACTTCTTAAACGTAAGTTGTGCCAGAAAGCTTTTTATACAGTCAAAGACTATATTGAGGACAAAAAGGCTTGGGACTGACCTGCTCCAATTTTTGCATACAGTGTGTTTTTTTTTTTTTTTTTTTGTTTGGTACGTAATTTTGTTTTATTTTATATACACTATGAAATTTCATGATTATGACATGAATATTTACTTTGTATAATATTATTATTATTTTAATTTCGTGTGAGGACTTAGTGGGTATTATTTCTATATATTTTGTCTATCTCAGTTATTTCATAGTTTTTTTATATCTGGCAGTTTGAGTACTTAAAGCGGCCTACCCAAATGTCCTTTCTTTGGTATTGTTCGTCGAATCGTTGAGCTCCTTACGTTTTGAGTTGAGCTGCATGATTAATGACAAATGCGTGCACTGTCTGGACAGGCCCACTCAAATCTGTATGGTTCTTTCCTCAAAAGACCATTTCAGACACCTACCTACATGGTCCTCATATGATCTGTAAAATAAACAATGACATGAATACTTACCTAGGTATTATTTTATTGTTATTATTGTGAATGTTAAGACTATGTGGGTCATTTTATTTTTTACTTTTGTTTTTTTATATTTTATTATCTCAGTTAATTTTAATCGTAACTTGGTCTGGCGGTTTGAGTAATTATGCGGCCTATCCAATGTCCTTTCTTTGGTATTGTTCGTCGAATCGTTGAGCTCCTTATGTTTTGAGTTGAGCTGTACGATTACAGACAAATGCGTGCACTGACTGGACAGGTCCACTCAATCTGTGTGGTTCTTTCCTCAAAAGACCATTTCAGACATCAATCCACATGGTCTTAACATGATCTGACCAAGATTATGTCTGGACTTTAAAAGAGACTGTGACCTCTGAGTTTGTTTCGGCTTTTCTTCTCAGAGTAGTCAGATAGGAAACGCCGACCTCATCTAGTTTAAAAAAAAATGTTTGACGTGTAAAAGTGTTTGTACAAACCCACTTACAGAAATAAAAATCATTTATCATTTATCATTAAAAATCAGAAAGGCCAATTCTTGAACTTTTTTGCTGATGATTTATTACCTAGTTATTCTTTCATGCTCTGCCGACAACGGAAAATAATGTCTGAGATGCAATTCCCTTTTTTTTTTTAAAAACGTTCTCATTCTAATCTCAGCCTTATTCTATGTGAAAATCCTCTAATTTTCCTAAATTTTTGGCAAGTATTTCAAAATAGAAATATGTATCATGTTTCACATAAACCTACATGAAACTGCAGAAGATAGATGCACGGTTCCACAGTTTTGACATTGATTGTCGCTGAGATAAGTTTGCGATAGGGTTTTGGAAGTCTCGGGTCCCGAGACTTTCGGATCAAGAATCAAGACACTTTTCATCACAGCTTACAGTCCCAAAATACGTATAATTTGCTTTTGGTCGCTGCCCGAGACAACTAAACTTACTTTCCGATCTTGCGACTTGAATTTGAACGTTTTTAAATATGATAAAATTTACCGACAAAGAGTTTATGAACTCTGAAACTTTAATGAATCTCGTGTGCACGATAGTTTCAAGTTTAAATTCCTAGACTGCTTACGAATGCTTGGGTGATTTTTTTTGTATGTTTACAAAATAAAGTTTGGGACACACCGATCTGTCGGTTGCCGACAAACAAAGGCAATTGAAAGATGTAATTGGACACATACCAAATATTTAAGTAGGTCTGTACAGCTCGTGACGTAAACGTTTATTACGTTTTTAACTTATTTCACTCAGCTACCATTATCATAAAGACTTATATTCACAAAAAAACTTTAAACCGCTACCGGCCCAACCTATGAATAAAAACTAACTTAATTCATGTTAAAGCATCAGGAAGAACAGTTACAACAAAAACATGATACTTACGTAAACCTTTGTTCAAGCTACAGCCCTGGGAAAATGAGAAGGACGTAACAAAACAAAAAATTGAGAACAAAGAATAAGCGGTCACAAAACTGCAGTACTGCAGAGAATTATTTGGCCGTTGAACTCGCGAAATTCAGCCAAACATTGTAACAAAAATACTACACTTGTACGTAACATTTGTCTCGACTATGCTCGTTAAAATCCATATTTATGTTTATTGCATCACGTTATATCTTTATTTCGAACTCAAATAGACTTTTTAATTATTCATTTACACCGAAATTGTCTGTGTAATATTTTGTTTTGAGTTTAAATCGTTTTTACAATATAAATGAATGTAAGCAAAAAGGAAATCATCCCTCCCGACCCTTGCTCGAGCCAGCCCGCGACGCTGAGCCTGTAGCTTTAAATTCGTCCCTAAATAATATCAATCCTGATCCAGCTAGTCATTTGCTGCCCTCTTCCAGCGACGCCCTAAGCCGAGGTTCGGACCCCACAGGGGGTGCCCTTAGCGTTGTCGCTTAGTTTTAGTTAGTATATAAGTTTAAGTCCTGGCTGGAGGCCTTAATTTATTGGGGAATCCACAGGCAAGTCCGCTTAAGCAGACGACAACCTCATAGGTTGACCTGCGAGATGTCAAACAAACAAAAAAACAAAAAAAAGGAAATCATCAGATAGTGTCTCTACTCTACAACCAGCCAGTCATTCGCTTGAATGTACCAAAAATGTTTAGTTGGAGTTGGAGTCGTTTATTCACTTGTAAAAGCTAAGTTGTCAGAAAATATAGTAATTTAAAGAAAAGTAGCGTAATGCATCTCACTTGGCTTAAAGTAATTATTTTGATAACCATCTTTACGAAATCGTTTACCTACGTTGTTCTTTCAGTATTTTGATACTTTCGGTCGTCGTAAACACATTATAAAGATTGACAGATAAACGACTCCGAACATTACGGAGGTCAAGGGTGTCAAAAAGAAATTTAAAAAAAGACTTTTTATTCTATTTCATGCTACAGAGCCGTTTCTCTATAATTAATTATGGCCATTAATTACAAAAACGGATACTCAAATACGAACCTTAGTTTCGGTTTCGAAAGCTTCCTAGAAATCGCTGTTAATCTTTTAAGTTATTATACGGGTGGGTTGTTCTTTTGTTTTAAAGTTGGTCCATATGTTGACAAGTCGGTGCTTTCTGAAACATAAGCTCGTCCAAATGCCAGTAAATTATTTAGTCAAAATAAACAAATGCGTGTGGTCGGGTGCGAGACAGTTTTTTTGTTTTAATTTTTGTCCCACGCAGAAAAGGACCATCCGGGATAATTAAGCTGAGTGTGTTCCTTTCAGGAATTACATTTTCAGGTTCGTTTGGCATGGAAGCATAATTAACACTGGCAATTATTTAAAAAAACACAGTGTGCGGTCGGTGACCCGGGATGAAGGACCCACCCTACTTAGCAATTTACTTGATGAGGTGGATAGGTAAGTACTTGTTCATGGCGGTTTTGAATGGCGCTTGAAATTGTACGTCTCGTTGCAGAATTATCGCTATCGTTATTTGAGATAAGGCTTCGAAGCTTTTTGAGTATACTATAGCGTAAAAGAATAAGTATTTGATTAAAAAAGTTTAGACTTTAATGTTTAAAATAAGAATTATGTTTGGTATTTTGTTGTTTTTTTGTTTGTTATAGTTTAGTAAGTACATTAGTTTTCGTGGATTAGTTCTGAAAAGATAAATGAAATTCACGATTGTGGATAAAGCATCAGTGTTGCCAAGACTTATCAATTTCGTTCACAAATTAACTTATGATAATAAATGAACAAAATAATTAATACTTATAAATAATGCTGGATTATAACTAAAAAGAATTATTATTTAAATGTGCGCACATTTTGAAAATAATTCTTAATTTGTTCAGCACAATAAAAACAGAATATGTTAAAGAAAATAAAAGTACTGAACTACAGTGGAGTTTCAGTGGTGATTAAAATATTATTGTATTAAATTATAATTCGAATAAAAAATCTATATCATTTTTTTTGTAGGTAACATTGAGTTACGCCGGGCGGGATTTTATGTTAAAAAACCAAACTTTTTTTTAAAACCAATTCCTTGACCAGTTAATTATTTACATTGCTTACTATCCTATTCATATACTTTAAAATGTGTGCCTTCGAGGCCGAAGTGTCTATGGACTGTGGGCATTCCCCTTTGTAATATTTGCATGCCTTTTTTTTGTGGGAAATCAACAAATGACTTCTCCCGCTCTGGCTCCACCCAGAGCGGGAGAAGTCATTTGTTGATTTCCGTGAGGGCGTATCAGACTTTTACTGACTAAAACCCACCCGTGTACCTTCAGTTGCCTGTGCCAGGGCCACGGTTTCTCTTTCGAATTTCCCGCGACCCTTAGGCGTCGGCCCTATCGGACCCCGTCATTTAGTGCTGACATCTCTTTGAGGCGCGCGTGGAACACGCCGTCATTCCTGGCCTTGTCCTTACCGGACGACGAGCTACCCATTGCTCGCCGTTCGCAAGCCCGCACCTACGGTGGCCGGGAATCTGCAGGCGACTCCCGACGCCCAGGGCGACTCCTGCGGCGACTAGGGCCGTGAGGGCGAAAGACTCTCTCCCTCACACGCTCCGCCACCTCCTTCGCGAGCATTACTGCTTCGAAGAAGGAGGTGACGGCTTTCCATTCCCTCTCTCTCCGTACCATGGCCTGGACCAAGGCCGGATGCGAGAGATCGCCGCCGCCGTTTACCACACAATGCGCCTTATGCGAATCAGGAACCTCCCGAAACAAGCATGTCCGGTGAGGACGCCGTGTCGCCTCTCCAACCACTCCTCAAAGAGGGGGCTTATCGCTGCTATTGTGGCGTGACGAAACATTTGCATGCCTACTGGTAAAATACGGCTGAACCTATAACCTCCTATATCACCATGTACCGTACCCATATTTGCAAAATAATACATGCACTGCAACAATAATGCGTTTTTCAATTCCTTGTTATATATTTAAAAGTCTATATATGTAAGTCTATTTAAACAGTGGAGTCGGTATTTTTCCAAAATCGTTTAAGTATACATGGCCTACGCCTATGGGTGACATTTGATTTGATTACATTCTCCAGTTTGTAATAAAATCAAATGTCATTTATTCAAACTAGGCTGAAAATTCTGTACTTTTTGAACTTCAAAATTACATAAGACAGTCCCGCAAAACGCCCTCCTCCACTTCCAAGTGCTTTAGCTGGGAAGAAGAAGTGGCGCAACAAACTCCCCAGCAGCACAACTGTCAGTTATAAGAGTTTGATTTTATACAAATAATATTTTTGAGTGTAAATCTAATAATGATGTTAGTGCTCATTTAAAAGATAATTTGAGGTAATTCACCACATTTCCGAGAGTCATTTTATTTTACGAAATTACGGAAAGTTTCCACTGTAAGGCTACTACAGAAAAAATAATAGCGTAATTAAGTTCTGGACTGTCATTAACTTTCTATATAATGCCAATAATCATATCACACACGTAAAGTAGACGGTTAAAAATACGTAGGAATTATGGAATTTCCAGGCCATATCCTATCTACCTTACCTTTCTAAATTACATCAGGTAATAATAGAGACTTCTAAAGATTTAAAATGGATCTAAATCTGTGTGATGAAGTCCCGTTATAAAGTCCAGTTTGATTGATTGTGACGGTCATTAGCAAGACTCGGCTGTCAGACGAATATTAAGACAACCGTTAGGTACTAAGTTACAAATAGTCGGCATGACTGAAATTCTGATCTAATTCCCGGGACGGCCTTTTCTTGAGAACCGCTTAGAATCAGAATTTTTTTATGGCTTATTTTGTTTTGTTTTTCTACTTAAACAAAGAAAGAAAATATGTTTATTTGGCACATGCCACAAGTGCATAAAATATAAAAAACAGAGCAAAAAAAAATATACTTGAAACAAAAACGTGTTCTGCGTAAAATGCTAGACAACTAGTGCCTGACGCTGGTTTTTAAACTGGACCTACATCAAATTAAATAAATATTTTACTGTAATTTTCTACCAACTGCTGTATAAAGCATAATTTAATCGTTCCAGGTGTTTTTGACAATATCTTGCCTCTAAGCCCTCAAGGTCTTCCAGGCTACTTAAGCCAAGATCTATAAACGTTACTTGGCACGTACTTTGTCTCAGCGTTGTTCCAGTCACTGTCCATCTGACAGTTGTGTACTGTCAAACTGCATGTTCATTATAAAGACGTGCAAAATCATTTCTAAGTTAAAGTATGTGCTGCTCGGCTTTATTTTCCAACACCTTGCATATACCCAACCGTACGAGTATAACAATAACTCCGAACGTACATGTAAGTCATCCACATAACCATACAATTTGGTACTTCAGCAAGGTTAATGTCAGTATCAGAACCTTGACACTTCGTACCAACCTTCAAACGTTTGATAATACACACTAGTATATAGATAATGTAGTACGAATCTGTTCTCCATCGTCACGTTTATTTCCGTTGTGGCAGGTTGTGTTGTATGACTATGAAAACCTTGACAATACTTAGAACCTTGTCACAATAATACGACTGGATCCATCAGTAATGACAAGCTACTAGTTTAATGTGACGAAGTCCACAACTGTACCCTAATTGCGTAATACACATCAATCGGAATCTGAATCGTTTTGAAACAAATTGCTAATACATATATACATTGCTTCATAAGTTCGATAAAAATATCTGCTCGACATTGTAAATAATGCAATGAATGTTGTTGAACTGTCAAAATACAACAGATTAGTCGTAATCGTTTACGAAAATGTGTTACGCAATTAGACTTCTGATCAACGTTTTCTATTGTCGGAGTTTCAGTAGAGTAGGCAGAAACCCAAGAATGCCACCCGTTACTATCCTTACCTTTTGCCTCGTTTACGTTCATACCTTTCTGAAGAACATCACCCATGATGTCACTTTTACTCACATCTGCCTTGTAAATACCTTTTGTTAGTCTCCTTTAATTCGATTGGTTGTCGAAGTAGAAATTATAATATAAGAATTTATCTGAACAGTCTGGTCTCTCATCCAGAGCTTACCCACAGTTCAATCAAGGCATGTCAGATCTGTTTAAGTTTTATTTGAATACACAAGATCTCCATGGAATTCTATAGATAAATTAAGTGCAGTTCATCACCAATCGGAATTTGCACTCCGATTGTTAAGGGCCAATCGGAGCACCGAACGATTAGTGCCTAAAGTCGAATTAACAATCTCGACTTTACATATTGACCGCGTTCAGCGCTCGATTGCCAAGGGCCAATTTCCGATTTGTCGTATGTCAGATGGTTAAAAGAAACTCACACTAGGGCCTCAGACTTTCATTCATCCGTTCTCCAAAATCCTGGTAATTGCAGGCAGAGCCCGTTGACTCTTCGAAGGTATGTATACGAGACCCATAACAGTCAACCTATATGTATACTGTCACTCCACCTCAAAAGTGATCCCAGCGCGTTGTCACAGCTAATGATTGTTCAAGTTCGGCAGCACTCGGGTGCCATCGCACGTGGTTAGGAAACGTTTATCTTCGGCCTTCACGGCGCACGCGCACTAATCTCACAGCTTCCTGCTCCGGTTGTTACTCTTAATGAATTCAACACTTTTTGCTTATACGAGTATTTGCGGGAACTATAAATCTTTGTTAGAAAATATATATTTCAAGTTATTTCAATTAATTTGCCAATTAAGTATGGCTTGGATTATTGTGGCTTGGTTGTTAGGGTTCTGTTGACGTTAGATCGGCTCCGTTAAGTTATTCTTTGATGTGTTGACCTAATAAGATAAATGTTAGGTCATAGGTATGTGCTGGTATTGGTAACATCAAAACAAAACAAAACCTCACCAAAAGTATTTGATTAATGATCTACCTATGGGTCACATTTTTCTCTAATACCCATGCTCCAGGAAAGATTCTCGATCGAAAAATTCTATAGAACTTTTATTTTGATTTTGCCCGATCAATATGACACTGATTTGAATGAATGATCGTTAGCATACAGTCGAAAGCTTTTCCAGTTATAAACGCCTTCAACAATAAAATACGGAACTCCATAAATAACACTATCTTTCAAGACAGGGTGGGCAGATGTTTTCATCCACATATCACTCAGATTACTCGAAGCGTTAACACAGATCTTTAGATATTACGATACCGTAAGTTTTAGCCGACTTATGAAATTAGTCGTGAGCTCGTGATTATGTTTCATATCTAGTTTATCTAGAACTAAATCTTTGGTTTGCGCTAACGACAAGTACAGTAATGTAAATAACATGGTTTTGCAAGAGATTATGTCCCTTGATCTTATTTGCCTACAGGCAAAAGAGCGTAGTTAGTGCTTGCATCAAGGCTCATGCAGACTGGTGCAAATCAAATCAAAATATTTTATTTCTCATAAACCTACATGGGCACTTATGAAACGTCAGAAGCTAGGAGCACAGTTCCAACTGGTCGTTTCCTATGGAGAAGAACCGGAAGGAAAACTTCACGGCTTCTCGTTTAAAAATAATTGGCATTTACAATGTTTTCAAATTACAGTGTTAATAGGTATGGGAGGACAGCGTAGGCCTGTCAACAAGTACCTAACATATGCGTAACAACTTAGTAGAGGATGGTCTGCAAATCTACAGTCTACAATGCCTACAACGTTCTCACATTAAAAAAAATATAAAATAATCGAACAAAAGAAAAATAAGAACCTATTTAAACCAAATCACATGATTGCCATTTCAACTGTTACAAATCTGAATTAATATCCTGTTCACAAAAGCCACTAATAAATAGTTGAAATTAGAATTGTAGGTATACGATGTCAAATAATGAGAAGATTATGTCAAAGAGGTAAAAACACAATAATAAAACTAAATAATATTTAAAAATAAAAATAATAAAAACTATATAGTGATGTCGTTTATGAGGTACCAGTGAAGCCAAATGTGCAGAAGAAATTATTGCAAAACTTCCTTGTCTTCAACGTAGGACGTTTGTAGGAGCCTCCAACCGGTTTTACAATATTTTACATAACAAAACATCACGCATGTAATCCCCGTAGGGTTAGGCAGATGTGTACCTATTGTGTACCCACATTACGCCAGTTAGATTTAAGTCCCATATAACTGGGGGCCAGCTTATTGCCGTCAACGGGGCACAAATCCAGACTCCGGGCTGCTACTAGAAATTTCAGATAGACAAACCCAATAGCTCTTTGCCCGACCCGGGAATAGAACAGAACCCAGTATCCCACATTTAGTAGTAGCGTTTGTGACCACAAGACCAACGAGGCAGTCAATAAATAGTTTTAGAATATACCAGCTGAAGATAATGCCATATATGAAAACTTATTAGAATCTTTTTGTAGGTACCGCTTGAAATTACAGTTGGTCTTTTCTTAAGTTATTTGGACCTCAGAGTTCAGTGTCTAAGGCATAACTTTCAAACTGTACTTGAGGATCTGGACAGGTGGCAATCGCTTCCAAAGCGTATCGTATTTCTACACCTTCAACAAGATTGACGTAAGCTTTTCGGCAGTTTTTGTAAATACAATACATTTTTTGACTTTTCAATTACCCGCTATCGCTGATAAAATGCCACTTTGTCTTGGCTCTCTCGGTCTATTCTATTCTAAATATCTTGTTGTTTTGCGAATGACGCAATACGTTCGTTTCCAGTGTTAATATTCTGAGGATGATAAAGAACCCCTCATGCGTTAAAAGATACCAGAATATTGCGATCACCAATCATAATCACGCAAACACTTCAAATGAACTGCTTAATACCATTTTATCAGGAGGCTCATATATCCGCGGAAAAATACTGGCTAATACAAAAAAGTATTTTTTGTTGATGAATCAAAAGAACAAAGACAGTTCACATGGACCCTCCATGTTTAACCATTATTAGGACCTTGTAAACACATGTGTTACGCAATAGAGATTTGAATTTGAATTTGAAAGTTTTACCAAAAACTGACAGAAAAAGGAATGTCACGTAATTTTACATACCAAGAAATCTTTATCGGTGTCAGGTGTCGCGTGTCAGAAAGAAGGAATATCATGGAAAAGTTTTACAAAAAATCCCCATTAGTGTTACAGTTTATTTTTTATTTTTTATGCGGGTGTTTCTGCAATCAAGCCAAAGGGTACTTATTACGAATACCGTAGTTCCTTGAATTCGTACACGGAAACCCGCATGACATTAATTTCTGGTTGGATCAGGAACTCCCAAAGTTATAATTTCCTTCTGATTGTTTTTTAAATGATTTTTTAGATGAGTTCTCAGAAATAGGCGTCATTTCTTTCAAGGTGCTTATTTCCTTTTAAAATTCAAGTTTGATTCGAAGCGAATGTTTGGTGGTTAAGGTCAGTAGCCCAATTTTAAGACAAATATTCAGGTCATCATTTTAAATCGCCTGATAATGATTGGAACAAAACAAAAGACGCTCGCTAAATATTTAGCTTGTGAGCATTGATAATGCTTGAGTAATGGTTAGTATCGATTTATTTTATGTTACGTGGATTTATAATACAAGCCGATGGCCCAATGCTAGCTATAGGGCATTGCCGCCTATCTACACCTTTAATTTCATAGAGCAAAAATTTATCTGGGTCGCAGTCGCCGGATACGGCGAAGAGGCATCTGCAGTATTAGAGGGAGATGTTGATTGTACCATAATGGAGACCGTGATTGCGTAGCACTTGCTTTGATTTTGACAGTTCAACAACATTCATTGCGTTATTTACGTTATAAAGCAGACAAATTTTTCGAACATATGAAGCAATGGATTAGCAATATCCTTCAAAATTCACATCGCACTTCACACACTCAAGCCCTTGTAGATTTAAAATTATCGAGTATACAATAGGCCCTAGATCTAATCGTAAATCTACCAAAGGAACGGGTTTTCATAAATCTCGGTTGCTCAACCATCTATGCGGGCGTCGCGCAACCTCTTATCACCACTTTCACTGATATGAGCTGAAATTGCGACAGTTTCATGTCACCGTGTCGTAATGTAAGTATGTATAACATATATCGTAGATTGATTTATGCAGTCTCTAGGAATATTATCTTCACAGGTTTGTCCTGTATCGAGTTTTGTATGTTTGAAATATTGCGATGTTGTTTGTATTATTCTGTGTATAAGTGACAGGGACTCAAACTGTAATCACTGTAGGTGTTTTAAACTGTTTTGATAAATGTAACAGATACAATAATGTTATAGTAGGCAAGTAAACTTGTTACGTGTGTAATAGGCAATTTTAGGTATAATTCCACGGTACCGGCTCAACAAGCGGCGGACAATCTGACGAGGCGATATCAATATAGCCTCAATCGAGTCGAGATTGCGTCTTTTATGGCAGCGCTGCATTAATCTGTTACACTTTTATATCGGTAACAGGTTTATTACTGTTTTAAAGTGTTTTGGGTTAACACTTTGAAAAGCATATTTATAAGTGTTACATTTTGAATTGATATCAGAATCAATGTTTTTAAGTCCCCGATAGGTTTCATTATTATTCAGTTAGACCTATTACGTTCGTAGCATTTATGAATATATACCTAGATGTGTTTTCGAGTTCCTCTATATTAATTATGGTGATTAATGCATGATCACAAACACCAGGTTTTCGAAGACTTTTCACGCTCCTGATTAGTGTAAATCTGCTGACAATGCTCATGTGATATTGTATTAATAACTAGATACATAATGTTTTGACAACAGCCTTTGAGTAACCGTTAAAAATGAATAAAAACTGTAGAATACCCCGAATGCTTATTTGCAGTTTCGCACTGATAATATGAATAAATTTTCAACGTTCGGCTTAATGCCGACAATTGAAAATCCTACAGCACGCTTTTATTAGGGTCGAGTGTTTGTGAAAACCGCCATAATACAGCACAACTTCGTAAAATGCCTTTTGTAGCTACTTCTGTAACAGTTAATCGCGGCTATACTTCAAAGGACACCTCGTTAATCAAGCTAGGAATATAAAATCATTGATTCAAATCAGATTCCTACGAGTGTACCACTCAGCAAATTACGAATGCCATCAAAATGTCAACAGAAAAACGCGCTTAAAATGTAATCAGAACGTAATAAACTACACTAGGTTTTACAAGTGGATTTTTTTGGTGACTGCAATCAAAGTGGGAACATCGAAAGTAGAAATACAATAAGTCATTTACGCGATCGCCCCAGACGACGCCACTACCCTCCTCCAGGAGAGTAGTAAGGCCACCAGCACACTACATAAGCCCAAAACCCGATCGCCGTCCTACCGTCCTCGCCGCCGAGGCCCGCCGCGACGCCCAAATCCACGCCCCTCCCGACCCTTGCTCGAGCCAGCCCGCGCCGCTGAGCCTGAGCTTTAAATTCGTCCCTAAATCACTTAAATCCTGATCCAGCTAGTCCCTTGCTGCCCTCTTCCAGCGACGCCCTAAGCCGAGGTTCGTACCCCACAGGGGGTGCCCTTAGCGTTGTCGCTTAGTTTTTAAGTTAGTACATAAGTTTAAGTCCTGGCTGGAGGCCTTAATTTATCAGGGCAACCACAGGCAAGTCCGTCTAGCAGACGACAATCTCATAGGTTGACCTGCGAGATGCCATTCCCAAAAAAAAAAAAGTCATTTACGCTGAACAGCAGCTTTTCGCGGGCAACCGTCAGTGCCATACTTGATCTCACTTAAGTAGGAAATGGATTCAAATACCAATCCCGATTAGTAAATTAAGGATTGGGAGTGATTAAGAAAGAAATTTAGTTGAGCCATCTAACGACATGTAACACGCAAGGAAGTGATTTCAAAGAGTCGCCCTTATCGAAATCGATAGAAAGAAAACTTTTTAAACCAGTCATTTTGAGTCTATTAAAAGTGTATGAAATATATTTTTACTAAAATGATTTTTCCATGTTTTTCCAATCATCACAGCTAATCTTATACAGAATAATTAAGGACGCGTACTGACTATGCTAAAAAGAATGTCACTTAAGGAGGATTACAATTCTTTAATAATTTGCCATCCTGTTTATAAGATGTAAGCTCTTTCAGCGGTTTTAAATTATAACTAGCAAATTACTAACATTAAACAACTCACTAACAATCTTACTAGCCAACTAGTTGATATTAAACCCGTTGAACGTGTTAGCTAATCAATTTTAAAACAAAATAATGTTTAAGACTAATTGTTTTGTATTAGTGACCGTTACTTAAAATACCAAGCCACTCAGAAAGTATTGCGAAAAAAGTTTTAATGTATGAGAGAATGGCCAGATATGGTCTATTTTGAAAATATGATTATTTGTAAGTAAAAATAGGTACGTTTCAATTTCAAAATTTCCCTCCACATTGTTTGCAGGCTAATTTAAATTATCGTGTCTTATTCCAAAATGGAACTGCGCCGGGAACATTTTCGCGCTATGATTTTGTACGATTTCAAGTGTCGCCTGAAACTGGACGATAGATTTCAAATGGCATTCATGGATGAAGTCCCTTCTAAGGCAACCGTGTATCGTTGGTATAACGAATTCAGGCGCGGTCAACTAACTTTGGGGGATGAAAAAAGAAGTCGCTGTTAATGTGGAAAACGTGCTTGAAGTGAAAAAATTTATCCAAGACAATAGGCTAGTTACGTATTAAGTTATTCAGCACATACTGCAAGTTGGATCGGCAATCCTTCACGAAATTCTACACTTGCATCTTCGCGTGAGGAGGATAGTTTCACGCTGGGTGCCGCACTACCTAACCGCGATGTTCTGAAGCAGGCCCGGGTAGAATGGTGCCTTGATATGATTTATTTAAATTTGAAGCAGTCTCGTCTTGGCGTGTCTACGACATCATTACAGGTGATGAGTATTGGATTTATCAGTACGATCCAGAAAAGAAGACGCCACAGTCGACGGTTTGGGTGTTTCAAAACGAATCAACGCCTACAAGCGATTTTGAATAGGAAGTTAATTTTTTATTTTTATTTGACTGGATACTTGATGTCAAATCCTTTACGGAACCAAAGAAGCATCAACACTGAATGGTATACTACCAAATGCTTGGCAGAAGTTTTCTCTGTTGTGAGCAACAAGCGACCAAACACAGGGCTCCGCGGGCTACTGCTCCACCACGACAACGCGCCTTCGCACACCGCGCTCAAAACGAGGGACTTCCTGGACAGCACGCCGGTCAAACTCCTGGGTCACCTCCTTACAACCCTGCCCTAGCACCGTGTGACTTATTTTTATTCCCGAAAATAAAAAATCTTCTCAAAGGGATACAATTTTTGTCGCCGAAAGATGCGCTGATACGGCGGAGTGAAAAAAGTGCTTCGAAAACTGGTTCAGATGCATTAAAGTTTGAATAGAGGCTAGTGGTGAGTACTATGAAACGATTTAATTTTTTTTAAAAACCTAGATATAAAACATTTATTTTTATTTTCTCAAAACTTTCTGTGTGTCCCACGTAATCTTATATTCTCATGTACTTATGTGTTTGTTTTGTCTTCTTGTGAATACAGCATTTAAACCTAAAATTGCAATACCCACAAAATCAAAATGTACTGAACGGCTATTTTTTGTAAATAACCGACGAAAAGTGTCATGTGTTGAACTCGTGCTTACAGTGTGCGCACTGGTTAAAAACTTATCCAGTATAGGCGAAAGTGAGTTAGTTTGTTTGTTAGCTTTCACGCTAACGCACAATAGCTAGTAAATAATATTAAGGGGCCAAAAGTGTCTCCGAATGGTTCGTTTATCACATCGCTGCTGCGTCGCCATTTTCTTTTATTTGAACTTGGCTTTGACACGCTGCCGCGTATCTAGATTATCGAGGTGCGAATTATCGTATGAATTATGATCATAACTTCATGCAGTTACCATAACACAAAAAAGGTAATTTGGAAAAGTTTTAGTTCAGCAGTAAAACGTAATGAAGCTGTTATCGGCAATAAACACTAAAGCACTCTTAATAAATGTGCGATATATGCTTACTTGCCTTAGTTTCTCCATAACACAAGTTTATTACCTACCAGTTAGTTTGTCGACATTACTATCTCAGATGAATGTCGTTTTATTTAAATGTTCTTAAACAACATATGCAGGTGTGTGTGCACTTTTAATAAAATCGTGTAAGATTTATTTACCTTAAGTAAACTGTGACAAGTACCTAACTAGTTAATATTTAGTTCAAGCGTTATATTTTATGATTACTTATTTATGTTATTCTTAAAACGTGCTAAACCTTATAATTTCTAATGTGACGATATTAACATGGACGTCGAGGGAAGCAAAACTATTGAAATATATTACGAAGACACTTTTTCCATAACACATAATAACACGCATGTAATCCCAGAAGGGTTAGGCAGAGATGTACCTACCTACCTAGTGTACACCCACATTTTGCCAGTTAAATGATAAATGATTTATTTTCTGTAAATAGGTTTGTACAAACACTTTTACACGTCAATCATATTTTAAAAACTAGGTGAGATCGGCGTTTCCTATCTGACTACTCTCAGAAGAAACGCCGAAACAAACTCAGAGGTCACAGTCTCTTTTAAAGTCCAGACATAATCTTGGTCAGGTCATGTGAAGAACATGTGGATTGATGTCTGAAATGGTCTTTTGAGGAAATAACCACACAGAATGAGTGGACCTGTCCAGTCAGTGCACACATTTGTCAGTTGACATGCAGCTCAACACAGAACTATTATTAAGTTATGTTTAAGTCCCATGTAATAGGGGGCGAGCCTATTGACATCAACCGGGCACAAATCCAGACTCCGGGCTGCTACTGAGAAATTCCAGATATAAAAACCCAATAACACTTTGCCCGACCTGGGAATCGAACCCAGGACTCCTGCTCAGCAGTAGCTTTAGCGACCACTAGATCAACGAGGCAGTCACGCGTTTTCCGTCCTCGGTAATGTTGTCCACGTATTTCCATACATTTCCTTTCCCTGCCGTGGACGTCAACGATTATAAATGACCAGCACCCTAATTGCGTAACCGATTACTACTAATCTGTTGTATTTTGACAGTTCAACAACATTCATTGCGTTATTTATATAGTTATATTATTGAGCAGATTTTTTTATCGAACTTACGAAGCAATGGTTTAGCAATCTGTTTCAAAACGATTCAGATTCCGATTGATTGTGTGTTACGCAATTAGGGTACTGGTTAAAAATTATTAAAGCTGACATTGACTGACCGTCTACCCCGTCTTTGCCAAGGGAAAAACAAAAACAAAACAATTCAGACATGTCCATCATTCACTATATAACAAGAAAAATATTTATGAAATATTCCATTACAAATGACTGAACCTCACCCTGTGCATTAAAAACCTATTACGTATATCACATTAATTAAAAAAATTGCTTTTAGGATAAAAAAAAGAAATTCAAATCGCATGGGTATAATTTTATAGTCCATCAATTGCGCTGCGCTGTGCTACGTTTGAACGACTTACACCTTTCACCTGTGGTCAAGCGTAGTAGGTAAGTAGCATTGTACTAAATAGCCGTTTGCTTGCCTCATTAGTGACGGCATACTTTCTCAAAGCACTTCCTTTATTGTCATTTGTTTTGATATTTGCTGATGGTGGCGAGTTGCCTACTTGCTCATTGTCGGCGAAGTTTTTTTTTACAAGTTCGTATTAAATTTATTTTTGAGATTTTAGAGAACTTCGAAATTAACTTTCATCTCCTTAAAGCAATAAGCTTTAAGGAGATGAAAGTTAATTTCGAAGTTTAGTGTTATTGTAAAAGGAGAGCGCTACTTCCTTTCAGTTTTCTACTTTCTAAAACCTAATAAAAAAATAGTTAATAAATTGGGAATCAGCTAATCAGCTGTAACGAGCTAATTACAATAGCGGTCGTTCCGAAGTTATTATTCGTGTACACAGTACTGCGTGCCGGTGTTCCTACCTACGTAATTTGTTACATACATACATACATACATAAACTCACGCCTTCTTCCCATGGGGGTAGGCAGAAACCACAGAACGCCACCTGCTACGTTCCTTACATACTCCTTTTGCCTCGTTTACGTTCATACATCTGGTCATACACGAGCGCCGGTTGAGAGTACTTCGCACCTGACCTTTCTGAAGAACATCACCAATAAGGTCACTATATGTCTTCCTAGGGCGTCCCCTCCCGGCGTTTCCACTCACATCTGCCTTGTAAATACCTTTTGTTAGTCTCCTTTCGTTCATCCGCTCAACATGACCAAACCATCTAAGCATACTCTTTCCAATTTTTGTCACTACATCTTCTTTTAAACCACACCGTTGCCTTATCACATCATTCCTCAGCCTATCATTCAAAGTCACACTACATATGCTCCGCAAGGAACGCATTTCCACAGCATTTATTCTGCTTTCATGCTTCTTTTGCCACACCCAACATTCACTTCCATACATAAGCGTAGGCACCAGCACACTATTGTGAACAGCCAGTCGTGCCTTCTTGGGCATCAACTGGTTGGTCACAATTGCATGTGTAGCACCATTCACTTTATTTCCCGCATTCACTCTCCTTTCGATATCTCCATCAATCTTTCCATCCCTTGTAAACAGAATCCCCAAATATACGAACTCACTTACTTGCTCCACACTCTTACCATTCATTTTCACATCACACACCGATACATCCTCTTCTCTTTCAAACACCATGACTTTCGTCTTATTCACATTTATATTATTTCCTTTCCTCTTATATGCTTCATCCATCACAGTCACCATGTCTTGCAACTGTTCTGCTGACGATGCAAGTAGCACTTGATCGTCTGCATAGAGCAGGCATTTAACAGGCAACTCATTCATCGTCAATCCACATTCACCCTCTTTCAAATCCTTCAGACAGTTATCCATGTACAGGTTGAACAGCCACGGTGACGCTACACAACCCTGTCTAACACCCCTCGAGATGGAGAACCAGTTCGTGTATGCCCCATTTATCCTAACACAAGCACTGGAATCCTTGTATAAGGATTTTAGTGCACGTACCAAGCGCCAGTCCACCCCGTACAAGGATAGTGTCGACCACAGTTCTTCCCTCCACACACTGTCATAGGCCTTCTCCAAGTCCACGAAAGCACAGTAGACTTTCTTATGCTTTGCCAGATGTTTTGCGGCTATGCATCTTAAGGAGAAGATTTGGTCCATACAGCCCATTCCCTCTCTAAATCCTGCCTGCGCATCCCATATTTTCTCATCTGTCACTCTTATCACTCTGTTTATCAAAACCTTCGCATACAGTTTGCCGACTACACTCAAAAGACTATTGCCACGGTAGTTTTTACACTCCTGCTGAGAGCCTTTTCCCTTATATAGTGGTACGATTACAGCCTTACACCAATCATCCGGTACACGGCCATATCTCCAACACATATTAAAGATTAGGTACAGCAGGCTTGCCACCACCCCGTCACCACCCTTAAGCATTTCAGCAGACACTCTGTCGTACCCTGCAGCTTTGCCGACTTTCATCCCTTTCAGCGCTCTTACAATCTCATCTATTTCTATATCATTCTCTTCATCTATTTCTGAGCTTGGGTCTTCAAAACTGGCGTCTGCCCAGTTACCCACTCCTTGCACACTATCCTGACAACTAAACAAACTTTTAAAGTATCCCTTCCAGCGTTCCAAGACCTTACTTTCTTCGCTGAGTATACATCCATCTTCTGCTCTTATAACATTCATACTCGATGTTCCTGTCACTCCGCGAGCCAATCTTACCTGTTTCCAGAACAGCTTGACATTGGCTCTGAAGTTATCAGAGAACTTCCTGTTATACTTTTCTTCTTTTTCATCATTTTTCATTTTTACCATCTCTTTCACTTTCGTTTTCATTTTGGAGTATTTCTTCTTCACTCTTTCCAAATCATCGGTCACGTTTGTTGCCTGATTCATCCTATTTTGGGCCTTACAGGCTAACACATTAAGCCAGGCCTCTTTCTTCTTCCTCACAACCTCTTTTACTTCACCATCTACCCAAGAATCATTCGTTCTACTACCACACTTCCTCTGCGCCAGACCACATACTTTTGTGGCTACTTGCACCATACTATCCTTTGCTATCTCCCATACTTCTTCTAGACTGTAATCATTCGTATCATCAAATATCTTATCCGTCTTCACTTTTAATTCCCTCTTATATTCCTCCTTTACTTTCAAATCTTGCAGTGCTTCTACTTTTATTCTGTCTAGAGCAGTCACGGGAACTCGAACTCGGTGACGCCAATGCCTGAACAGACCATCCACCCGACACATAACCAGATAATGATCAGTCCCTACATTAACACCCCGATATGTTCTAGTATCTGTGACTTTACTCTTCAATCTTTCATCCACAATCACAAAGTCGATCATGCTTCTACTGTCTTGCCTTTCCCACGTGTACCTGTGAACCTTTCTATGATTAAACATAGTGTTCATAACTGACAAATTCTTCTCTACACATATCTCTAGTAAATTCATCCCGTTCTCATTCACTCTATCATCCCCAAATGCACCTAATACTTTTTCGTACCCATTCCTCTTCACACCAACCCAACGTTTGACCTACATTCATTGACTAAATCCCTTATACTGCCCCAAAATTCGTCCCTCTCCGATGGTGGGCTTTCCATGTCGGGTGCATAAACGCATAAAATAAAGATCGGGTTTAGACCCACCTTTGTTCTTACCCATAGAATCCTGGGACTCACACAAACATAATCTTTCACACATTTCATCATCCGCTCGGAGAGGACAACCCCCACACCCTGACAGGCTCTATGTGTCTCTTGAACACCGGACCAGATATCGGTCAGAGAACCGTGTTTGGATATGTCCACTCCCTTTCTTTTCGTCTCATTCACACATAGCACATCTATCCTTTTATCCTTGACCATCTCACACACCTCATCCAACTTATCTTTTATACCTCCCTGTACATTCAGCGTAGCTAAGCGACATTCCGCCGCTCGCTTTTCGCCCCGCGGAAACAACTGACGTGGTGTGTGGCGAGCATCACCGCTGCCTCCGAGTTGATTATTAGTATTTGAATAACTCATTTAGTTCCCACGAAAAGCAGAGGAAAAAATCTGTCAACACCCTACAGAGCCCCGCATGTAGAGGTAAGGCTTGTTAGTGCCTGGGGGCGCCCGATCCCAGACAACAGGCACGCTTGCAACTAGGCTCCCCCCTAGCCACGCAGCTCTCGGCACGGTAACCTTAGCTTGGGTGTGTATTGTTCTTACCACACAGAAGAAAAACAATAAATTTGTTATTTGAACTTTAGTACTGTTTTGGTAATTTAATTTGAAATAACCACACTCGGCTAATATACGTTCAATCGGGCTAAAAAAAAAAATTGGAAAAGGAACGATAGCAGACTCCATTTAAATCATTCTTTTTGACTCATAAGTTCATAACATATATATTATAACATTCATAAGTAGGTGAACATCATTTTCGAACCACCATAATTGTGGTTAACATATTAGAAAAGACTACTTTCTATAATTATTTTTCTTTGATGTAACGGTGGATGTTACACATGTATACAAGATTGTACGCAAGTTACGAGCCAGGTGTTATGGAAACCAGAACAAAAAGTTCCCAGATTACTCCATGTAACTACTACTGCGTAGCATTTGAATTGTAAATACTTTTTATGTGTATATCGTAACTAAAGAACAGCCAGTTAGTTACGCATAATAAAATGATTTGTTGGTTTGTTTATCTGTTCGTGAAGAACAGCGATAGTTGTTATACAATAGCTATTGAAATGTCGTATGTTTTTTTGTCGTTTGTGAAAAAGCACTACTTGTGCTCCGCATTTAAGTATTTCAAGTTGTCTACCTGTATTCTGCTATATTATCACTCCAGGTGAAATAAAAGAAAACGACCCAGTGCTGCAGTGGTTTTTATTTTATTTTATTATTTACTTACTCGGGAAAACAAATAATTACACATTAAGAATTACAAAAAAATAGTATACAGCAATATTACAAATGTGAAATCAACCACGTTCTCCACAGATACACATGAGACAAGTTGGTAGATTTTAAGACGAAGAAGCGTTGTTAACAATAAAAAAGAGGAATATCAATAGTCAATTATTCATGAAGCTGTTAATAATCGTGTAGCATGAGTGGAACAACAGTGTCACATTAATTTTGCAGTGTGTTAAGCAACATGAGTTTAGCTTTGCTTTTGGTAAAGCAAACAGATCCAAAATGCTGAAATTCTTATTAAAATTGCTCGTAAGGCGACGTAGTGGCGCACGCAAGCCGGCATTTGTACGATTGGAAGTAGTAGCGAATACAGGTCGTGCGCGCACCACGCGTCCCTGGCATGTTCTGGGAACTAAATAACTGCATATGTTACTGCATATGTCATACAAAAATGTAGTATCAAGAAAAGTACGCCTTGAACTCAAACAAAGCAGATTATATTTTTTGAGTAAATCATTATATTACATGTTTTAAAGCAGCGATAATACATAGACTTCAAAAATTTACGTTGTATGCTTTCTATACACTCAATTTATTTATTGTAGTAGGGGTTCCACACAGGCACTGCATATTCTAATTGAGACCTAACTAGTGATCGATATAGATGTAAATATGATACGTACTAGGGTGCTTAAATTCTGTGGCTGATCTCATCACAAAGCCGTACATGCGATAAGCATTATTAACAATTTTATTAACATTTGCATCTAAGTGGAGTTTATCGTCAAGTAATATTCACAGGTCGCAGATCGAACTCTCACTGGCCAGAGTTTCACTGTGTATGGCATAGGGATATGTAAATATATTTTTATTTTTAGTGAAGCTGATATAACAACATTTAGATATACCGAGTTGGAGTTTGTTTTTAGTGCAGCAATCTGAAAGAAGATTGAGGTCTTGTTGAAGCAATTGACAGTCAAGTATAGTTTTGATGGGTCTAAAGAATTTAAGGTCGTCTGCGTAAAGTAAGAATTTAGAATATAGAAAGCACATGTCAATATCATCAACAAATATAATGAATAACAAAGGACCCAGTATCGAGCCTTGAGGCACCCCTGGTGTAACAGTGATGAAGTTGGAATGGAATCCATTTACTACCACTTCTTGGGTTCTATTTGTAACATAGGAAGTAAACCAACGAAACAAATCCCCACGAATGCCGTTAAATGCTAATTTGTCCTAAAGTAATTTATGATCGACCTTGTCAAAAGCTTTACGTAAGTCAGTATAAATAGAGTCCACTTGTACGCGTGCGTCCAAATGATTGAATAAATAATTATAATAATATTATTAATAATATTCAATTAAATTAGTAGTTGTGGTGGATCTTTTCTTGACGAACCCATGCTGTTGCCTAATAATCTGATCATGAATAATCGGATACAACGGACAAGCCTCTCGAAAAGCTTTGACAAGATTGAAAGAATGGAAATGGGACGGTAGTTCTCAATTTCTCGTTTCCACACCTCTGGGAAAGTTCCTTGGCTCAAACATCTATTATAAATAATATGTAGTGGGAGACTTAAAGCGTCAGCGGTTTTTTTTTTGGAAGAATGGCGGGATACCATCGGGTCCTGGGCCTTTAGAACAATCTACGGATTTCAAAGCACTGTGTACTTGTTCAATACTGATCACCAGATTGCTAACGAGACGACTATTCTTAGCTTCGTCGAAGGTCTGCTGCTGCATATCGTTAAGAGTGGAAGGCTCATAAACAGAATGGAAGAAGTTTAAAAACAGATTTCATCTGGATTGTTGGACGACTGTCCCTCGTAATGCATAGTTGAAGGAATGGAAACTATAGATTTACGGTTAGATATAAAAGTCCAGAAATATTTAGTGTTAACTTTTATGCTATCCTCAACTGATTTTATGTAGAGGCAATAATAACATGCTTTAGATTCAGTATGAAATCTCGTCCTATATAGTGAAAACTGCTCGTAATCTGATAAACTTTGATACACCTTCCATTTACACCACGCTTTAGTTTTATTTTAGAACATTTGTGGTTTATTTATTTATATTTCTTTAATTTAAGTTCGCGAGCGCAGTCATAGTATACAATAGATAGCGCAAGTTTAGTGAACAAAGTACTAAAGACGACACGCAATGTATTACATAACCTACTTAATTTATCATTATCTAAGCTTTTTGTGCTCCGCCAATTTTAATGAAAAGTGGCACGGTCGAGTAACGCAAGCAAGTGGACTTGCTCAACTAAACAACATTGTTGTGATAGTCAAATTGAAATGATTAAATTAGTCTTTCTAGGACAGTGCACAAAAGGAAGAAATATGAATTAGCTTTTTTTTTGTGTCTCAGTAACTAAGTAAGTATTGGATTGGTGTGGCTAGAAGTCTAGATACAAGATTAAGGCTAATCGAACTATGTTCATAAGTACTTATTTATGTTTGTAATTAGTATTTTGGCATGTCAAGATACACTTATGTCCACCTACACTCCGAGTACATTCTTCAACTCTTGATATTAGATTGAGGCTATTAAAAATATTCGAGTAGGTACAGCGACATAGGTCTTATTTATATATTTAGTAGTTAAATATTTCTCCGTTTCCTTTTCGTTGTCCTCGTAAATTATACAAGCTTTTTAAGAAAAGGCCCTAAAATGTATGTTATTTGAATTAATATTCCGAAACAGTCACATACATAAGTAGTACTTACTCACGGCTACACATCAAGCTATACATTTCCAGTTTAAGCTGATCTCGCATATTACAGGACATCTGTTCAATGAGAGGTCAGCTTAATTCTGTCAAAAAAAAAAAAACAATCGGGAATTTATGATTTGTTTTTTTTTGTTTGTTAGATTGGCACAAATGTTTTCCATTTTGGCGCGGAGTTTGAGTTGCATCTGTTATTTAGATTAAATACAGTGGTGGTTTTAGGTAGATCATATCTAGTGTGTACCTATTGCGAATTTCATAATTGACAAAAACATCGAACAGAGAGTTCGTCTTAAATTTTGCATCGCTAATGGAATTTCGTGTTCGGAGTTACTGAAAATGTTACAGAAAGTTACTGAAAGGCTGTAAGGTGGAAAGACTTTATCAAAAACACGTACTTATGAGTGGTACAAAAAAATAAAAACTTGTTTGCTCTAAAAGCTACAAATGTGCATGAAAAAAGAAACAATTTTAAAACATGCCCTCAAAATTTTGTTTTCGCCCTTTTTTTACAGGCATTGGCTTCCAAAATACTATATTTGATATAAAAGTTGTCAACCCTAGCTATACCTACCTACGCCACGGTACATTTAACAGAAGGTCGCTAAACTTGTCCTTTCGCAGCCATTATCAACTTTGTACTGTCAACAACAAAATTGCATTTGTCAACTGTCCTGCCATCCATTAATAGTTATAACTGCCACAAACTATTGGAAATAAAAGGCGCACGCCAAAGTAAGGCACGTTCGTTAACAATCAAGTGATTCTGGGAAGCCTCCTTTGTCAACAGTGTGTCCGGGGCCTTACGTCCGGTATTTGCATCGTCCTGTGTGTGGTCACGAACTGCATAGGATAATAGTAACTTTGAACATGAGTAATTAATTATTTATAGGCTTTTATTGCAGAAAGAATGCCTCATTGGTCTAGTGGTCTCAAACAGGCGCGACGTGACAGCGCGACCTATCCATCTAAAAAAAACAGAAGCAGTCTGGAGTCTGGATTTGTGCCCGGTTGATGGCAATAAGCTCACCCCCTATTACATGGGACTTAAACTTAACTGGCGAAATGTGAGTGAAGGTACGCACGGCTACATAATTATCAAGCTATAAATTTCCAGTATAAGCTGACTTTTCATCGTACGAAAAGCTTAAACTAAGCGAGGTCTGCTAAAACTGGAAATTATTGCTGTGTAGCCGTGTGTACTATAGGTACACCTCTGACTTACTCTTCGAGGAATACAGGCGTGATGTTAAGTTATGAGTAGAATGTTATAAAGTGGCATCTTTCTTGAATGATTAAAGGACTTATAAAAAGGGTGCTTAAGGGGACTACAGGACCAAAACGCAAATTTTATAATGCCTAAAAGTATCCGAGAGATAGTGTGTTGAAAACTTGATACAACTAATTTGCTACGATAGAAAAAAAGACGAGAGACTGCCTCGTTGGTCTAGTGGTCGCAATCGCTACTGCTGAGCATGAGGTCCTGGGTTCGATTCCTAGGTCGGGCAACGTGTTATTGGGTTTTTCTATCTGGAATTTCTCAGTAGCAGCCTGAAGTCTGGATTTGTGCCCGGTAGATGGCAATAGGCTCGCCCCCTATTACATGGGACTTAAACATAACTGGCGAAATGTGGGTGTACTATAGGTACACCTCTGCCCAACCCTTCGGGGAAACAAAGCGTGATGTTATGTTTATGTTAAGAAAAAAAAGTTCCTCCAAAAAATCATTTTAATGATTAAAAACCATATACATGCAATCTTTTTTTTTCTTTTTCAGATTATTCTACAAGTGTTTTAATTTTTAGTCGCTAATCAATAAATTTTATGTAAATAGAAATCTGCTCAATTTTTTGCGTTGTGTCATCACGCTTCTCTTTCTTTTCTATGCAGTCTGAAAGTGATAGCGCTTTAGCTCTTGACAGCCTCTTAACTCAAGAACGTTACGCACTATGTGATTATACAGTTTGCTTACTATACAGTGAGCTTATTACGGTACCAATCCTGCATACATACCTACTCGCTAAGTAAAGCCTCAACAAAATGGCACGATTCAATTTTCCTGAAAGCTGTTGATAAGCCTCAAATAATTGCCAATTTGCGCAAACTTATCATATGGAAGCTTTGTCATTTTGCATAGACTTATACATGAGCGTACATAAGATAGGAATAAGCTTGAACGTTTCGTAATTGCATTTTTGTTCACAAATAATTATATTCAAGTCAGTCAATATTAAATCAGTATCAGTATTTGGTTCAGTTAAAATATAAGACTTAATCCATAAATAACCATCCATCAAAAGGGTGTGACTTGTAATTTGACGTTTATACGTTGATGCAAATGGGTCACACTTTCACGTCCTGGAATTTATATTCCAGGACTTGAAAGTGTGACCCATTTGCATCAATTAAGCACTCCTTATAGCCCAGGCGAACATAGGGATGACGACAGTTTTTTTTATGTCAAAATAAATTGTTTCCAAATAGTGCTAAAAATATTACAAAAACATAACTTCACGCCTTGTTTCCCCGAAGAGTTGGGCAGAGGTTTACCTATAGTACACCCACATTTCGCCAGTTAGCACTTTATTTATTATACAAGTTATTACAAAAACTGTAAAAGATTTAAAAAAATATCAGTTATAAACGTTTTAAAATAAGTGTTACACAAGGACAGCACTATCGTAGAAGTGACGTCACCACTATGTAACTATATTATATCATACCAGCGGAACGACGGGAATAATACCCTCTCCAAAACTTTTAAATCGTGTATCTTCTTCATATTTACATCGATTTAACAGATTTTTTCGATCATATTAATTCTACTATGCCTTATTTTAAATTACAGTATTTTTATGAAAATTTTGAATATTAGTCATCACGCCAATTTTATTAATGGGATACGAGAAAACCTAATTATCATGTACATATATTAAAATAAAAAACAGAATCAGGGACTTAAAAACACTTTCACAATGGTTACAGAATGATGAGTGTTACATTCTGAATTGATAACATAATCAAATATGTAACACTTATAAATGTGTTAACCCAAAACACATACAAAAGTGGACAGGTTCCATGTCGCATGTGGCGCGACGAGCGGTGCAGTTGTGCCGCGCTGTGGCGTCGCGGCTTTTTGGCGGAGCCTTAACAGTGATATATCTGTAACAGATACAAAAGTGATATGTAACATTGTTAATAAGTGTAATAGGTAAACGGGGAGTTGTCAAAATATGTCAAATAACGTGGCGTTGCCGGATTGCGGCTAATTTGGCAACCCCACGTCTGTCCGCCGCGTGTGGTTGCGGTACTGTGCAATTATATAAAAAACTGCTTGTTTCTGTTAAACATATAAACACACATGAAAGGTTATCTATAACATTATTTATTTATTTTGTATCTGTTACATTTGTAAGTGCGTTTCTTAACAAACATTTTTTTTAAACAGTGATAAAAACACTGATTACGGTTACAGTAAGAGTCTTTGCCCAGAATTCGTCAGTAAATATAACTTTTCATCATTGCTATTCCATTGGGTATCTTCCTAACTCTTTAACAAAGTTTTCGATGTAACCTCTAAAACGTCAAACAGATAAAAGTTAAAAGAAGTAGTTAGTACTTAATTGCTGCAAATGGGTCATACTTACTTAGGTGTGAAGTAATTGTCTGTCGGTAATTCCGTCCGTCTGTAACCTTTTCACACCTCGACGGCTGAACTAATTTCGATGAAATTTGGCACACGGACACCATAAGCTTAGTATAATCAGCTATTAATGTTCCCACTGCTGGGAAACAGGCCTTCCCTCGGTGATAGAGAGATCCACTACGCAGACCTAGTGCGGGTTGGTAGATGTCACATGTTTTCGTTTTTTTTTGGTTCTACGACATGCCGGTTTCCTCACGATGTTTCCTTCCTTCACCGTTTAGTGAGCAGTGGTGATAATAGTACATGTGGTACAAGTAATGATCAATGCACACACGTGTCACACGACGTCTTTCAACACACTTGCGAGGAAAAAAACAGACTCGTATTATTATTATTATCTTTAATTATTGTAACAATTAGTGAAAGTACAATTCTCAAAATGATACCGAACAGTTTTTGTTGGCATTTTTATAGTTTGTGTTATGGTATTGGTGTTATTAATAATTTGGTTGTTGTCATTTTCTTGGGTATATGTCGGACATGATAAAAATATTCATTGTATTTAGATATAAAAACTCTTTACGGAGATGAAAGAAAAAAAAAGTTTACTGTATAACACAAGTGCGGTAATGTAAAGTAAAAAGCACGCGTGTTTAATCACCGCATTTTTAACCTAAAAGCGGTGTAATAAGAGCCACTTTATGAGCAACTGTGTTGATATAGTACATTATGGTACTAGTGTGTAACATTGGTAATTACCGCCGAGGCGCCATTGAGACCCGAGCCGTAGGCGAGGGTCTTAAGAGAGCCGAGGATGGTTATTATCAATATACACGTGTATCATACGACGTTTTTCAACACTCTTGTGAATAAAATATCAATAAAAACTCATTTTATTTAAAAAAAGATCGTGTTCAATAGAACAAATAAATTAATGTTCCTATTGCTTGCTCATTTCATGCAACTTCTTATTTAAATAGATAAATTTAACTCGTACGTGTTTAATAAATAAAACTTTCACTCAATATAACTTTTGTTTCTCTGTAATAGAAGAAAACTTTTAATTCCCCATTTTGTACGTGGCAGAATAGGCGCAAACCATATGCGCGGAAAATAAAAAAAACCTCATCCCTTTAGTCTGTGGCCGATCGCAATGCGCGCGCATAGGAAAACTTATTAATTTTTCCCGCCATAGCTAAACATTTTTCACATCTCGTTTTCACTATTGAATTTATACTTATATATTAATTAAAATGTCTACAAGTACTAGTTACGAAGAAAATGATTTAAGAACAACGCCAATCCACCAATAAATTAAAAAAAAACTAGTGAGTTATAGCAATGAAAAAGTCACAGTTTGATTATGGGTGTCATTCTGTGCCTAATTGCGGTGACCATAGAGCCACTTTATGAGCAAGTGTGTTGAAAAATAATTTACAACTAAAGTAAAGCGTAAAGTTGTCATAAAACTCGTAAGTCGCGGCCGTTGCCATCTGCGGGCCATCACTGCTCACCGCTCACTGCTCGCTGGACACATGGATGGAACATGACAAAAAAAAGATTTTTCTCTTTTATGGCTTTATTTTTTTCTCGGTAGTACATTCCCGTGGTATAATTTCCGACCATCACGCGGGCAGCTTATGTTTAAATCTAGTCTCTAATCTACTTATACTTACTTAAATCTATGTAGTAATCTTGTAGTTAAATAAAAGTGAGCAAAAGAAGTAGGTAACACTCAATAAAGCAAGCCAAGTAATTACACTATCCATTAACCGTGTATGCCACACAGGATCAGTTAATGTTTAAATATGAATGTAAAGCGCAATCCATCAACCCAGGTGCGGCACGTCTGCTTACTAAGTAAGTAGTGCATTAATGTACGTAATGTAACATGTAACATTAAACGGCACCTGCGGCTTTACACGTTCGTGAGTTATACTATACGACTGACGTTTGTAGAGTTGGCAGGAACTTGTGTTTTGTAATTACGATGTAAACTTGGTGGTAAAGTGAGTGAGGTGACTTACCAGGCTGAATTCAATCAAGCATGTTGCAAAATGGTCATGGTTACGTTATTTGGATTTTTATCTGAAGTCAAAGTCAAAGATTTATTTGCAGATAAATATGGTTACAAAGTTGTTAAAATGGTAGTAGAACAGTAGCTTGGCATATTTAATCATAACATAATGACATGCAAATTTTGGTACAGGTACAATTAGTTCATTTACACTGAAAAAAATCTTTTAAAGTATAGAAGGGATTCTCATTGGAAGTTCTTTAATTTGGTCAGGAATCTTGTTATATATTTGAACACACATAGGATAGCAACTTCGCCTGTATAGCTCCGAAATAAAATATTTGAATTTGAATTTATATCACTATGAACTCAGACGACCATAGGATGTCCATTTACTTCAGCCAGTCAATTCTGTGAAAATCGCATCTTATGCGCATGCAAATTGCATAATCAGCCTATTATGTTCCCACTGCTGGGACACAGGCCTCCTCTCTGTGAAAGGGAGTGGGACGTAATTCACCACGCGGGCCCAGAGCGGGTTGGTAGACGTCACACGTCTTCGAATTTTTGGTTCGAAAACATGCCGGTTTCCTCACGATGTTCTCCTTCACCGTTTTGAGAGCAGTGGTGATGAAATAATTTACTCAAAGTAAAGCGCCTGTCTGGGTTCGAACCCACAACCTACAATTAGTAAGCCGCGGCCAATGAGCAGTCATTCCAATTTCTGCTGAGGTGTGACACTACTATTGACAGCTCAATTCAAGCTCACTTTACCTAAGTTTTTACGGTGAGATTTATACAGATTATGTGGATGTACCGTTGGCTCGTTTTGCCTCCAATTTTATATCTGCATTTCATCTCGTGGGTCACCTAGAGGTTGTCGGCTGCTTCATCGGGCCTTACTATGGATGCCTAAAGGCTCCCGAAAAAGGGTGCGACACGACAGTGCGACACAAAGGCCTCAGCCGGCTGCAATAACTTAAATAGTTAACGGTTTTTAACCTTCCAAATCAAAGAGTAAGTGCTGACTTCTTGTTGTTAAGACGTATGTGTGAGGTTTCGTGAATGGCAATTGGCATGATCTAATTATTCATTTCTGCCTTATTCAGGTGGTTACTTTCATAAATCCTAAAACGTTGCTCTCTAAAAGAATCGCAATATTTATGCTGAACAGCGCTTTTTGATGTTATCCTCAATGTGTTACAAAATCTAAAACAAAACAATGTTTTCTCCTAGAAACGGAGATTTTATTTATTTTACCTTGTATTTCTAGTAAATAAATTAGGATTCTGTTGTCGTGCATTGCGACAATGTTTCGCGTCGCATTTATGTACACTCGCGTGCAGATTTATGTAACACATTTATTATTTATAGCTTGGTTTATTTGTATTCTGTCCTGTAAAACTCCCTTATAAGGAAGTTAAAAGGATTTAGTATGTATGTGTCGCGGTTTGTGAAAGTTAGAATGTCTTTAAGGTTTCTGTTATGAAATTGAGAACATTTTTTTTTTTTTTCACTTATGTAAACCACATTTATGTTTGTTTTTTGTTTCAATAGTTACATAAACATAAAAAAAATGGTTTTGCAAGATTGTTTTTTTTAGGCGTCTTTTGTACTTCATAAAATATTTTTATGGTTTTATTACTATTAACTGAACTGAACTGTATTAACGTCGAAATTATGAAAACATGTAAGTATGCTTAATTGGAATTTTTAATATTTAAAAGGAGATGAGTAAACGGAACATAACTAATAACGTCATCGACAAAAGAACAAAAAATTAGATTTTCTAAAATACTTTTTAGGTACTGCAATATCATAAAGGCATGTTCACACGCAACCGATACGCTGGGAACCGGTACCACACGGTGCAACAATGGAATGGAGTCCGTCGCTGTCACCGTAAGGGCCGCATGTGTTTATTTACGAGAGTGCACGTGGCACGACGACCTTCAAGGTCGGCCGGTTTACCTCCAACGGGAGGATGGATGAGACAATGGACAATTTATTTCTAGGAAAAATACAATACTTGAATTTTGATATGGATTTTTGCATAAAAAAGGAAAAGACGCTGTTGCACTAGATTGATGGAAATATTTTCTGCAACATGCAACCACTATCACACTGGGTATCCAACAAATATCGTTAAAAAGGGGGGGGGGGGGAGACAACATTTTGAAGTAATTTGCATAGTTTAGCATGGGTTTGTTCATGGAGCACAGTAATGTAGGAATCTAACAATAGGTATGATTCCATGCAATATCACTCTTATTTACAAAAATGTGACAAAGCTGATTCCAGTGGTTCAAATGGCGGCTATTGCATGTTTTATGTTATGCCAATAATGTCATTGTTTTAGCACATAAACTTCCAGAATAACAGTTATCAGTTTGTATACCTACAACAGTACAAGCCATTCAAAGCTTGTTCAATGGAAACTACTATCAAGCTTTTAATATTATAATTCATAACTTACGCCACTCAAGCCTATTCATAAATCTTTAGATAACTATTAAATATACCCATTATTAATATCACAAGATACAAAGATGGGTGTGGTTCTTATCAATTCATAGCCATTTAGCCTAATGGACATGGAGCCAAGGGCTATGGCCATAAATTAAACGTAATAAGCAAATCAAAACAATGTCGCCTGAATTTATTGACGGTGCGCAGTTAGAGAGCAGTGACTTACGAGTTGGAATCAAGGTTCGAACCCAGACAGGCGGTTTTTTGTGTAAATTATTTCATCACCACTACTCACAAAACGGTGAAGGAAAACATCGCGAGGAAACCGGCATGTCTTAGAACCAAAATAATTGAGATGTGACATCTACCAACCCGCAATGGGCCCGCTTGGTGGATTACGGCCCACTCTGTCTCACAGAGAGTAAGCCTGTGTCCCAGCAGTGGGAACATAATAGGCTGATTATATGCGCAGTTAGTGCAGTGTTATTTTAATAATTACTTGCTTGGTTAACGATTAGTTGCATTGCATATAAACGTCGAACTTCACAAATTAACAAAGTAAATTAAAAGTTGAATGTAGGCGCGACGCGAGAGCGAGACGCGTCTCTAGTAGAACGACGCGGTGACGTCTATGAAAACTTCATGGAAATAATTCTACTAGAATTGCGTTGCACCGTCGCGTCGCATTTGGACTTCCAATTTTATTGTCTTATGCAGTGCAATATCTTTGATATAAAGGTATATGTTACGTGTGTACTCTACAAACTGAAAAAGAAAACCAAATGATGTAATTTTGTCACGGTGCAGTACTCGTAACTTCAAAACTAGGACTGTAGGTAATCATACTACCTTTGAGATGTGAAATATATGTATACTAGTCTTTTTTTCTTTACCATTAACTCTTGCGAATGCAATCCTTTGAAATGTCAGTGGTTCCACTACTTACAAAGCAAACTAGCTCAATGACAAATACGTTGTCCTCTCAAGTTTGTCAGCAACAGACAAGTACGAATAACCCTTAAAACAACTGTCAAGAAATATGAATATTAAACCAACCTTGGCTGAATAATTTATATTGTTTGTAACCACATTCTTCAATATTGACATTATATTTAATTATAATCTGACATAAGATTAACTTATCAAAAAATATATTTAATTCGTCCTTGTCCTTTGGAAACTGATCTCATTATGATACGTCAAGATTTTAAAATAGATCATTAAGATTATTAATAGGCGTTAAATTACTATACTGCCTAATTTAAACATTTGTTCAAGTTTGATAGGCAACTCAATTATCATAATTTATGTAATTTTGCTTTAGCTCTTTGAACAAAGAGGTGTTCTCGTTGTAAAACCTTAACAATGACATGACAAGGGAAGTCATACCTACTAACTACGTACCTTAATTAAAATAATATACGTACTAAATATAAAAAAATGGGTAAAATATTGATGAAAATAAGTATAATTAGTATATTTTTACCCAAATTTTTTAGATGAAGGAATGAGAGCTGAATTAGTTTTATTTGGGCTAAGTGATCTTCCTGTCTGGGTTTAGTTCGGTGTAATTAAATGTGTATAATATAATTATGAAACTGACAAGTACCTGGATGTTCAATTATTTCTGCGATTTTGATGGCCGAAAACCAAACCCGTTTACAGTACTTACAACTATTTTCTTAATGTCCCTCGGCATTCATGTCGTGCCTGCGACTTTAGCAGCTTTCGAGAAATAAAGATTAACAACTCTATATACTTCCAATTCGATTGGGAGCGTCCGGTCTGCACCAAATGCAAAGGGCAAATGAGTTGGATTGGATTTAGGTACGTTGAAAACGATGGCACAAAAAAATAAAAGGATAGTATTTATATAAAAAAATTAGTACGGTTTTATTTTATTTTATTAATTTAACATAATAAGTTAACTTAATCATTAAAATCAACACCAACCAATTTAGGCTAAATTTATTCCTCTTCTAAGTTTATCAGTTCTTGAAAATCACAATTAGTTTTATCTACATCTTTGGCATTTAATCTCATCAATCTTCATTAGGAATAAAATTAGTACAATTCCCACTTTCGGTACCGCCTTTGCTAGCGTCACAAGACAACAAAATGGCGTCTATGGATTGTGTTGCCAGTTTGTTTCGTATCTTAGTCTTGGTGAGGTTCACTTTACTAAATATTCGTTCGCAAAAGAGATCAAACTACGCAATCGGGAGCAAACTTTAAATTATAGTATTTAAGCGTACTATCCTCAGTTGTGTATAGTATATAGTACAAAGGGCGAAATTATAGCATTAGAATAGAATAGAAAACTTTTATTTCAGACAGGAGTCCATAGGGTTAGTAACAATTTAACTTAACTTCTAGTGTTAGTAGGTTACAGACACAACTTTACGAAATACAATTAAAATTCAGCGTGAAGCTGCATCCATCTACGCAACATCGGGGTATCCCACCGATCTGCGAATACACTGAGAATACTATTGGTGCTGCCGCAAACACGCGTCATCAGGGATGCGCATCTATTCCTAATAATCGCAGCAAACCCATTAATATTTAGTATTAATACTATAATTATAGTACAAAATCCAACAACAAATCACGAAGTTTATCGAGGGACAATAAGAAAATAGTTGTACTGTACTCAGATAGAAAAAGCAATATGCATCGCTTGTAAAAAACAGTAGTCATTGAAAATCGTCTAAGCTATCCCTTTCTACTCAGTCGGCAACAAGAATGAACAAAGACCAAAACACCGTAGTAACAACAGGCTATAATCTAACATTGTCATACTCTACCCGATCACTGGCACTGCCCTGATTTCATATACACCTAACGACCTAACCGCGCCTACTATACGAAGAATTCCGCTCAACTTATGTTTTATGATAACCACAATAATGATTATCAAGTCCCAGTTTCAAACAGCCAAGTGTAACGGGGCCTTAATGACATAATAACAGTGGACTCGCCGTCGCGTGTGTAATTGCCCTAACTCGGGTGTTGGGGGCAGATGATTCTTGGATCGATAGAGGTTGGAATAGGAGAAGCAAAAAAATATGTTTTTTTAATTGAAAGTACGAACATAATTTTCGGATGTTTTAAAATGCCAGTACTCACAATGTCCGAAAGTTAATAAACTCTAGGATGCATACCCGGTACGGCTCGCAAACTTTCCCTACCATTACGGCACCCCCCGGTCTAATCCTTGATATGCAATGCTCTTTGTAGCACCATGAAACATGAAGCTTTAGGGGCTAATGCAAATCTTGAGGTTCATTCGATTAATCGAGTCTGGTCTTACCACGCTAGGGTTTGTGCATTTCATTCATTCATTTAAATGAATTAATTAATTCGATCAGGTAGCAAACAAAGTGTAATTTTGGTTATATTTCTTGTAGTTGTAGCCTTTGTACAAAAGCTAGGGTAAATCTAGCCTTATTTGCCAAAGTACTTTCTTTTTCGGCCTAGTAACAGAAGATACTTATCAGACAGATTGTCATAAAATTTGTGGTTATTATGTCTTACCTTAGTTTACTTAACTTAAGACCCATAAAACTAATGAACTTTTAACCATAACTCTTCCACGTTTCTCTATTCCAACACAAAGCATTTCGCGTGATGATTTTGGGAGCGACACCGGTCGCGACTCGAGACAGTAATTCTATGTAATTGGGCCGCCGATAAGTACCATACAACCAAAGGTATACAACGACCAAGATAACTCGACACGCGGTAGAATTTTAACTAAATTCAAGTGTTTTGAATTTGACATACCGTTGACAATATCCGTTGCAAGTGGCGCCTCTATGAAGTAAAGTTAAGTTGGTCGTGTTATAATGTTATCTAGTGTTGTTTTGTGTGAGCTAGGAACTATGTAACCGTGTCTCAAATGTAGGTAATGTTACATGTAATCATTTCTGTGACCTTTACTTTGGTAATAACCGGGTATGGTGTACGTGTCTTCTGTTTGTTTCCTTATGGAGTATTTTTCTAGTTGTTGCTTTTAGTACTGTTAGCAAACTTTTTTCTGGGACATAGTACATAACTGTCCGAGTAAGTAACTGTGTGTTTACCCGTAGTAAACTGTCACTTAAATGCAAGCTGCGCATCTACACCGCAGTCATCCGTCTCATCATGACCTATGCCTGCGTTGTATTTGCGCATGCTCACCCACGTCATCTCCATAAGATGCAGACCCTCCAGAACCGTTTCCTCAGAAAGGTCACGGGTGCCCCCTTATATGTCCGTAATATAAATCTCCACATCGATCTTAAAATGCCTACCATAAACCTGTTCATGAAACGCTTATCGAAGCGCTTCTTTGACTGTGGCATTAAACACTCCAACCCCTTGATCTCAGCGGCCGCCCGCTACACTCCCTCCCGCATTAGCAGTATTCGCCGACCAAGGCATACTTTAATCGCCCCCGACGACGCCACTACCCTCCTCCAGGAGAGTAGTAAGGCCACCAGCACACTACATAAGCCCAAAACCCGATCGCCGTCCTACCGTCCTCGCCGCCGAGGCCCGCCGCGACGCCCAAATACATGCCCCTCCCGACCCTTGTTCGAGCCAGCCCGCGCCGCTGAGCCTGTAGCTTTAAATTCGTCCCTAATTAATATCAATCCTGATCCAGCTAGTCCCTTGCTGCTCTCTTCCAGCGACGCCCTAAACCGAGGTCCGTACCCCACAGGGGGTGCCCTTAGCGTTGTCGCTTAGTTTTAGTTAGTATTTAAGTTTAAGTCCTGGCTGGAGGCCTTAATTTATTAGGGCAACCACAGGCAAGTCATTTAAGCAGACGACAACCTCATAGGTTGACGCAGGTCAACCTATGAGGTTGTCGTCTGCTGATGACATGCGATGATAAGATGCCATTAAAAAAAAAAAAATACTGTGTGTTTATCAGAATCTGATTCTGGAACTGTGAAAGATCTCGTTAATGCCAACTAGGCTACATGGTTTGGGATTCTGAGTAGTGTTTTAGAAGTTGTTGTATCAGTAGGTAGGACTACACTAAAAAGAGATGGCTTGTTTTTCTGAACTTGAAACTTATTGATGTTGTTTTTGTTGGAATATTCATGCTGAAGGCCAGTTCTCGTGAGTACTTAAAAAAACGTTCAAATTCAAGTCACAATCTAATCTCGCAACTTGACAAAAATGTATGTAAATTAAATGTATTTTTGACAGATTGATACTGAGATTACAAAGCTGAAAGTTCTTAATAATACGGAAATTGCCCCTCTGAGTTTCTACATGAAATGCTGAAAAGCAATGTATCGAATCATTTTGTATCAGTTTAAATGATATTATTATGTAAAAGTGACCGTGTTAATGGAAAATTGTTGATGTAGATTTCTGAGAAAGTAAGATTTCTGACACCATGGTTGGTCTTGGTAGCTGAGGAAGGATGTCTCCACATTGATATTAACACTTTCTACAGTCGTTCTCAAGGCATTAAATATGTCGGAGGGTATTACGAAAGTATGGATATCCGGCGATCTTGAGTTGAGCGGCTACGTCCGTCACTTCCCGAGGATATCGTAAAAGGCAACTCAGGAATTAAACGGAAAAGATGATGAATGTTCAGAGGTTATGCACCTTATGGTCTAGTTTTACTAGCAATGCGCATGAGCCATAATTGTCCGAATAAGCGGCGCGCGAACTGTCTAAGAAAAGATGACAAGTGAAGAGGAATGATTTTGAAAATTGCTTTACGTTATTGTTCTGTGAGTCTAAGCCTACGTTGATTTTGTAACTTAAACTTAATCTAAATGAAGTTAAACTCAAATTAAAGGGACGATTGATTATTAGATAACCGGCGAGTCACAGTTAATGTAATAAAGTAATAATCCTACTTATGTATAACAATACCGGTGCACTATAAGTACACCTCTGTCTAACCCTTCGGGGAACACAGGCGTAATGTTATATTATGTAACCCATAAAATAAAGTCGCGTTTCGTGTCTCTCTGTGTCAAGGCGTTGTTCTTCCAAACTACGCCACGCATTTTCATGCGGATTTCACCATATTTTCGAGTATCATTTATTCCAGAAGGTTTATGTGTTATTAAACATAGCATAATAGCATAATCTTTCTATAACGTTCCCACTGCTGGGACACAGGCCTCTATGAGAGCTCCACGCGGGCTCAGTGCGGGTTGGTAGATGTCACATGTCTTCGAATTTTTGGTTCTAGGACATGCCGGTTTCCTCACGATGTTTTCCTTCACCGTTTTGAGAGCAGTGGTGATTACATTATTCACACAAAGTAAAGCGCCTGCTTGGGTTCGAACTCACGACCTACAACTCGTAAGTCGGGACCGTTACCACAGGGCCACCACTGCTCTCACTTATTAAACATAATTATAATTAAGAAATTTGGACGTTTTGTCCAGTCGTAAAAAACGGGCGAAGCAGGGCGGGTCGCTAAGAAATAACATGAACAACAGGGTAAAGACCATTCCGCTTGCCGCTCTCATTATAGCCAACGCCTTCCACAAATTCGTATTCGAATCACTTTCGCGCTTCTTTCTCAACAACTTAAGTTCTAAACTCAGTTCTCATTGATCACGGGATAAAAGAGCCCCGGACATAAGTCGCGAGAGAAAGTTCCACAACACTAACTTACACTCTCAAGTTACCTTTTTAGGGTTCCTTACCCAAGTTGTGACAACGGGACCCTATTACTAAGACTCCCCTGTCCGTTCGTCCATCCGTCCGTCTGTCACGGGGCTGTAACTTTTGAACTATAATAGATTTGAACACTTGAAATTTTCACCGTGTGTACAGTTCAACTATTTTCTTAGGGTGGATTTCATCAATGAACCTGAACGCGATCAGCACATAAACTACGTTTAGGAGCTGTCAGTGTCATTATTTTCAATGGAATATTGACACTGACAGCTGTTGAACGCGTTTTAGATGTACTGAACGCGTTGAGTAACATTGATAAAATCGGCACTTAATGTCTCTCGGCAAACTTCGTATTTCGTCGGATTTCTATCGCTCTCAATCGACTTGGAAGTATATAGAGTTGTTAATACTCTTTTAACTTAATGTAAAGTCCAGGCACGACAGATTGCCGAGGGGCATAAAAAAAAAACGCCGAATGCAACACGTTTCTTGTATGACCCCATACAAGAAACGTGTTGCATTCGGCGTTTTTTATAAAAGAAACTTGTTCCGGCGTTTTTTGGATGGAACCCGTCGTGTGCGAGTCAGATTCGCACTTGGCCGCTTTAATTCGTATTATCATTTCATTTGCCGTAAGCTTAGTGTAACCTCTATAAAAATGTCCCATAGACTATTTGGAAGCGAAAGTGTTGGACGGGCTAAGGTTCAAAGACATCTAACCGGTGAGTTAAATATTAAAAATGAAACTTTATGGTAATGCAATGTTCGTGTAGAGTGTGTCGTAATGTAAAGCTGGTGGTGAATATTCCTGGTTTAATATCCCTTCATATGTAGTTATTTACTTTAAAAGTGGACTTCGGGTTCGATTGAATATTGCTATGAAAGCTCAAGAATGTACAAAACCTTCAAGAAAAAACGTTTTATAATAGGTATTGTTTGCACTATTTGGAAACAAATATTTTTTTGAGATAAAAATTAAAAAAAAAGTGTCGTACCACGCTTCACGCGTTGCATTACTGGGTTTTTCGACGAAAGAATAGACAAAATGACAGATAGAATAGACAAAATGACAGATAGAATGGACAAAACTCGTTTCTATGGTGACCACCATGCTACGCGTGCAGGTCGGGACTTACCAACTAATAACCTCTCACGGTTTACTTATTTCACGGTTTTGTTAGCTCAGCTAAAGTAAGGATCTGTTTCGTAAAATTGAAAACATTAGTCATTTTGCACGACCGCATTTTGATAGTGATTGCAACAAATTAACGAGGGCGTGTATATTTAGAATACCTAACAATCCAATTATTTTACATAGAAAGGCATTTATTTCGGTCACCATGAAGCATGACTCACTGGTTCAGAGAGGTTTAATGATAACGAAAATTTTATGAATTGTGTTTTATTCAAGCACTTTTAAATAAACATGTATCTTGATAAGCTTTGAACTCTATAGGTAGATACAAATATTATATTAAAAAAGGTTGTAGGGACAGTAAACCGTACTAGTGGTTATCATTACTACTATTATAAAGAGGTAATATTTGTTTGTATGTTGGTTTGTAAGTTTGAATGTAGGAGGTAATCTTTGATAGCACAGTTCTAGAGGAATGCTTTAGGCTATGTAACATCACGCTATGACGCTTAGAAGCTGAACAAAAATAAAACAAAGTCAGAAAGAACGCTAAGCGAAAACAGCAGCTAATGCGATGCGACGGAGTCGCCTAGTCGGTCGGGGGATCAAAGAAATGTCAAGCGGACGAAGTCACGGGCAGCAGCTAGTCTCATATGTACGAGTGTTCTTTTGTTTTTAGGACTATTTGCTCGTAGGATGGTTTGCTAAAAAGACGTTTTGCTAAAGTGTCGTTATGATTACAGGTCGTTTTGCTATTAGGTCCACTTGTGTTTAGGATTTTTAGATACGGAGGGGTGGCAACGCTTGCACTACAAAAACGCCCAGTCATATTGTTACCACTGTTATGTGGTTGAGTGTACCTATTCGTTCTTGTATCAGGCGGTGACAACAGCCGAGGTGTGAATCATTATAATTCCAGCCGAGCATCGCCACTTAGACAGGTTATGTGCTTCTCGCATCTTCTTGCATCCAGCAGATTACTGCGGCCTTTAAGTATTAGGTCATCGGTCCATCGGTCCCCATCGGCCATCTGTTCTGGCTATGTCAGTTACCTTGGTTCTCCTACAGATCTCTTCATTTCTGACCATGTAGAGAAACTCCAAGAAAAGCCCTCTCAATCGCCCTTTGGGAGACTGGTGTGGTGAGGTGTAATATCAAAATAACATTGACAATGAAAAAAACTATGTAGGTACCTACTATGTTAGTAAATCTTCTATAAGCTATTAATTTTTGTAAGTCAGTAGGCAAACAAGGCACTAAATTCTGGTGACAAAAATACAAACATAATTGCTCAAGGACGCACGTACGACCGTTGCCATTGGAATACTTAAATACAACACAATCAAATCATCAATCTTCGATGTGTCCACCATGGATAATTTTAATTTGCCTTTTGGAGCCCCTTTGGGAGTAAAATAAATTGACAATGTCACTTTTAGGACTTGTAAATCGCGAAGAATGTTAAATTCAAGACTTACAAACACAAACTCTCCATTTTCTAGCAGGAACTACTAAAAGCTACATGTCACGAACTCTACCACTTATTTTGCTTCATGAACAATTTTTTTCCTAAGCACCAAACAATTTTATTTTCCAGCCTCACAAATAGATTCGTGGGAAACTAACTCCCCCACGCATAATCGACTTATAGAATATGCTATTCCTACTACAAGAGCTATCACCCTGTCTACTATGTTCACTATTTCTTCACCTTCCAAGTCACTATCAAGCTCTGCTTCGCTTTCTGTATTGTGGTCGCTACCTCTAGTTCTGCATCACTCAAGAATAATGACTAATAAAACCTATTCGTTTTCACTATCAATCAACTCCGGATCATTTCTCAGATCTTTAAGCTGTTGGATATTCACTGTATTAACTGTATGTAGTATGACACAAATATACAAACACACATATAAATAAAATATAACTGGTAAACATATGCATAGAAACTTACACAACGTAACTATACTTATGGGGGAGGTAGGTAGACAATAGCATGTATACATGCTAAATAGCCTGATGCACTTTCGCCCCTGGCGAGTTCACTGACGGCCTAGAGAATAAGGAGTCTTCACCTCGTGACGATCAAAGTAATAAAAATGTTCACGCAAATTAGTGTGATGGGGGACCTAATCCCCCGCGAGTGGTATTAAGGCTTAAAATAATTTTTGACATAGTTAAAATCGCGCATAAGATAATTCAACCGTTTATTATTCGTTCTTATAATAAATCAACTGTAAACAAAAGCGAATCACTCATTGAAAACCATTTAGAAGAACATTCAAACAGCGAACACCATAAGCTCGAAACGAACCAAAGAGTCCGGACCACGTGTTGCTGTTTTTGCCGACGTTTTTGCCTCGCATTCCTTTACCAAACGTTTCGAAAAAAAAAAAACGATTGTCTCTTTGTAATAGAGATCACGTACGTACCGACACAAGGACAATTTCGACGTGTTTCTCTGTTTATTAAGTTAATAATTTTGAGTTTTTATTGCACACTAGTGTGTTACATTGGTAACGAGTTTGATGCTTATTTTTTGCCTTGTTTTTCTGCAAGCACGGAGTCTGTTGTCGCTTAGCAATAAGCTATTCGTATCTCTAAGCCATTTTGTAAGTACTTACCGATATATTCTTAATAATATGTGGCTTACACAATTTTATATATGGAAAATATACAACTTTTATGAAACGCTATATATTGAATAAACATGTGATTCACACCTTTAGGTATAACGTAGCAACTGAACAGAAACGAACTAAACCGCGCTTTTGCAAAAAATGCCACTTACATCCAACATTCAAGTGGATTATAATAACAATACGTCGGGTGTGTGATCTATGCCCAAACATAGTCATCTTTTGTCGCTGAAATAACATACCAAGTTGCTCTTTTTTAAGGTATTAACCTGGTAAGGTGCACCTGTAAAGTTCCGTTCCATCGCCGAAACGAGTCCAATGCAGCTGAGTGCTATTGATACCCTAAAAACACAAAGGTATTTTCACCTTCTACTTATTTAACGGATAATACATCATTATGTATTATTATTCCTAAGGGATAATACGTTGGATCTTATCCCTTCAGTGTGAGACTTTTAGTAATAACCACCCAATTCATGGGTAAACCCGAGATCAAAACAAACAACGAACATATTTACCTACTATTTATTTTAAATGATAATAGACTGAGGTAGAGCAAATAACATAACCCAATTAAAACCAACCCCTTCAGGCCAACTAACACCGTTAGTTATCTAAATTTACGCATGTTTAAAGTGTATTTTGTGGATCTGTCCCCTAGCTACTGTGTGAGAGTGTAGAATAAACACAAAAGCCCAGTGAGATAAACAACGTAAATACAGGAACAAAGTCCTGTATAATTCAAACGACAATGAACCGCTTGAGAATCAAACATGATTTAATCCGATTAAAAGCATCCAAGTAACCGATTTAACACAGCACCAAAAATTACAACATCACGTCACACAACAAATACTTCGTAACGATAAATTACTTACTTACTGTAATAAAAAACAAATAGTTTATCTTTTTTATCTGTTTATCACCAACTCTTTTGTTAATTTGATCCTAGGAGCCGCATAGAAAGTTGCCTTCGCCTGCTTAATAAATCATCCTTTGACATTAACAGGACGGTTAGCAGGAGCCAGTAGCCAAAGAACATCCTTTTTAATTTCGAACAATAGCAAGATTAAAGACAGTTCCTAATTAACAAGACAACAGGCTTGGTTTAACTTGACATTTCAAAGGGGTTAACAGTCATGTCTGCAGGGCAATTGGTGTGACAGACAAACGTACTAAGGCCAGACAGAATAAGACTAAAAGTTCTTCGCGTTTGATTAATTACTGATGGGGGAGCTGATCTTTCTATTTTAAGGCAGCAGTATTCTATAAAGTTGCGGATTATATTCTCAAATATTTTTGAAGAAGAGGAGAGTATTTTAGTACTACTGTCGATATCGCTAGATATTTGGCTTTTAGTAAGTAGTAGTAGATAAAACATAGGCCGCCTTTTTTTTGTTACTTGTCATCTCAGGTACTTAAAGTAGGTATATTATTGGTCCAGGACCATCTCACACTGTTACAATAATCAACTTATACCTACCTACTTTTTTTCCAAAATTTTCCCCTATAAATAAACAAGCGAGTGTATGAAGCAAAACGGAGAATTAAGTGGGCCAACTGAGCATAATCAGCCTCTAATGTTCCCACTGCTGGGACACAGGTCTCCTCTCTTCGAGAGGGAGTGGGCTAAACCAACAAATCAACAGTTACCTACTTTTGAATTCGACATACTTTAGCATGCACCTCAACAGAACTGTTTCTCTTAAAAAGTTCTCCGAACTGTAAAGATTAAACATAATTGTTTTCAAACTCGTCTAGACGGCTGATTTATAAGAATAAAACTATTAATCAACCTACACATTCGCGTTCCATAAATTATATCAGGGTAAAGTTTTCTCAAAACACTAAAAGGTGAAGAAAACCAGACAAAATTCCGCAACACACATCAAATGTTCTGCCCCTTGATCTAGAAAAAACCAAGAGCTCGCTAAAAACCAAATACTGTTCAGTTGTTTAAAAAATAAAAACAACAGTCTATCTATTCTACTTTCAGCAGTCGCTTGGATGAAAGATTGAAACTGTCAATATTCTTTTGTTTTTCAGTTCACTTGTTATTTTAGATTTTTAATTGAAATGTGGAACTTGTTGTTGTTTTTCCAAATTCAAATCAAGATCAAAGAACCAGTGGTCCTAAAGTCCTAGCATATAATCAGCCTATTATGTTCCCACTGCTGGGACACAGGCCTCCTCTCTGTGAGAGGGATTGGACCGTAATCCGCCACGCAGGCCCAGTGCGGGTTGGTAGATGACACATGTCTTCTCATTTTTGGTTCTAAGACATGCCGGTTTCCTCACGATGTTTTCCTTCACCGTTTTGAGAGCAGTGGGGATGAAATAATTTACACAAAGTAAAGCGCCTGTCTGGTGTCGAACCTACGACCTACAGCTCGTAAGTCGCGGCCGTTACCACTGGGCCACCACTGCTCTCAAGCACCATGCGTCAATATTGGATTTGTAAAAGTAGTAGTTTTTCTAATTTAGTCTTGTTAATTTAGTCTTACCTATTAAAAGAATAGAACTTTTATATTTTATGTCAATAAGTTAATCTCATGATAGTCCGCAATTTATTTAAATAATGCGATTAAATGCATAAACTTATTGATACTTTCAGTAACACTGTCATTAATGACTCATAACCACTTGTCAAATGCAACAAAATGAATAGAAAAAATTTATTAAAACATTACCAAGTTGCGCTGTATAGAATAATGACTAACATAAGATACGCAGTCTAAAAATATGTCTACCCGTGGACCGTTCCAGTTTGTCCTCCCCAACGTTGACTGAACTTTGAAAACCAGGACTTGGCTATCAAAGCTCAAATTCGTTATTCATTGCCCTGTTACTATAGGTTCATTTAAGTTCTTCAGAATATAACCGGCATTGAAAATAGAACATTTTGCTTCGCACATGTCGATTCAATTGTTTTTCGGTATTGGCTCGTATCAGTGGCCTAAATGTGTCATGATGTGACTCAAACCAACTGTCGGGTTGTTTGGTATGGTTTTCACAATGCAGATTTACAAATATCTGTAGTATTTCTGCGCTTGCACATGGCATATGTGTCACACACGATGTTTTCTCTTGGCAGAGACAAATATAGAACTGTTTTGATACGTTCCTTTAATGTTTTAATTTCTTTTGCAGATGTGTCCGTAAATAACAAAGTAAAATTAAAAATTCGATTAACTTGTTCGACGACTCCTAGCTGTGAAAGAGCCTAAAAGCAAAATATAAATTCTTGTAGGAAATGATGCTCTAAAGAAAGCACTTGTTTTCTAAAGGATTCTGGATCTGCTTGAGACAGCAAAAGAAAATATTCCTCAAATGGCTGGAGGCCTACACATCAACTCTTCAACAGTGAGTTTAATGAGGCTGATGAGCAACGCTAATGTCAATGATATCGATGATGAGGATATTACGAATTTAATAAATGTAGATACAGCAAAATAAAGTATTCCACAAATGGCTGGAGGCCTACCACCAACAGTTCAACAGTGAGTTGAATGAGGCTGATGAGCAACGCTAATGTCAATGAAATCGATGATGAGGATATTACGAATTTAATCAATGTAAGTAGCGGCGGCTCATTGTTAACAACATAGACTAAGGTAGTACTTACGTAGGTCGTGCGTACCTTTTTTTTTTGGGTGGGAAATCATTAAACGACTTCTCCCGCTCTGGGTGGAGCGGGAGGGCGTGTCAGACTATTACTGACTAAAACCCACCCGTGTACTTTCAGATATCTGTGCCAGGGCCACGGTTTCTCCTTCGAATTTCCTGCGACTCTGAGGCATCAGCACTATCGGACCCCGTCATTTTGTGCTGACATCTCAATGAGGCGCGCGTGGAACACGACGCGCCGTCGACCCGGGCCAGGTCCTTACCGGAAGGCGAGCTACCCATTGCTCGCTGTGCGCAAGCCCGCGCATACGGTGGCCGGGAATCTGTAGGCGACTCCCGACGCCCAGGGCGTCTCCTGCTGCGACTAGTGGGGCGTGAAGGACACTGCGGTGCTCCGCCCAAGCACAATGGTGACACCCGGGCATTTCCTCCCGCCTTATGCGAAACAGGAACCTCCCGAAACAACCGTCTCCGGTGAGGACCTGTGTCAGGCGGAAGGTGAGGACGTCTTGGCGCCTCTTCAACCACTCCTCGAAGAGGGGACTTACCGACACTATTGTGTTGTGTCCAAGGCCTGTGTCCCAGCAGTGGGAACGTTATACACAAATGGTGCAATCAATGCAAAATATTGGCCACACACACAAATCGACATGATATCTAGCCTAGGGACAAACCAATATACATCCAATCGATACAAACGATACGGCCATAATCAAAATAACAAACTTTATGTCCCACGTTCCAATATATTAAGTACGGTCGACAGTTAACACATAACTCAAACACCCATAGATGAGGCACTTATTGAAGTCACGTCTAACGATATGCTGTGTTCAGATACAGATATTAATCACGTGCTAAGTAGCTGACAGGTTTGCGGACCTTTGAGCACTGAAATAAATCATAATAGATATGGCTACTTAACGGATGAATTTTTAACCGTCTTGAAAAAAAATTTGTATAATAGGTGAACGGAGTAGAAGCATATGGCATAGTTTTTATTTTCAGACATTGTTCTATTAAAGTAAACTAAGCGAAATTAGGTTCTTACAAAATCATATATATTTCGTGGATATCGGATACAAAGAATAACAAGTGTAACCTAGCAACCACAACATAGATCATACTTTAATCTAGAAGGGAAGACTTCATAAGGTAACGCTGGAAGTGCTTTCCTAACATTCCCCCTTGTTTTTCAAACCGAAGTCTTCGCAAAGTTTTACCAGTCTTGGTTTGAATAATGGCTTTGTAAATATATCAGCCAATTGTTCTTGCGTAGGCACTTGCTCAATTCGGATATTTCCTTCAGACACACATTGCCTTACATAGAAATGTCTAAGCTTGATGTGCTTTGTCTTCCGATGATATTCATAAGGCGGATTATGAGCTAGTTGTATTGCAGACTCATTATCAATGCGCAGTACTGGTGTTTCTAATTTATCACTTAAAATGTTAGACAATCTCTTTAGCCAAATCATTTCACGGCATGCCTCACTGGCAGCTACTATTTCTGCTTCTGTGGACGATAGCGCAACTGAGGTTTGCTTCACACTTCTCCAGGAGATTGCTGATCCAGCGAACATGCATATCAACCCGCTAGTAGAACAACCACTCAAGTTGTCGCCTCCATGATCCGCATCACTGTAGCACATGAGTCGTTTCTCATTCTTTTTAAACTCTAGACCAGTCTCGATTGTTCCTTTGAGGTAACGAAAGATTCTCTTCACTTGTAACACATTCGTATTAGTAGGGTTATCCAAGGTTCTAGATACGACTCCGACTGCATAGGAAATATCAGGCCTTGTACCCACCATGAGATAAGCCAACGCTCCTACAGCTTGTCTATATGGAAATTTAGTGTCACAGATCTCTTCCGCCAACTTTTTTACAGGAATATCTTTAACTATTGGTGTTCCAACGGCTTTACAGTCACTCATCCCATACTTCTCCAAAATCTTTTTAGTATATGCAGCTTGATGAACTCTTAGAGTCCCATCATTGTGTCGCTCCAACTCTAGCCCAAGAAAGTACGATGGTGGCTTGGTCGTTATCTTGAAACGAACTTTGAGTTCGTTTTCAATAAAATTATCAGCCTCTACGTCATCAGATGAAGCTAATAATCCATCATCAACGTACAAAGCTAGCAAAATCTTTGTTTTCCCACGTTGTCATACGTATAAACATGGATCTGCTTCGCTCTGTGAAAATCCAGATTCAATAAAAAAATCGTGAATACACTCGTTCCAACATTTAGGTGCTTGTTTAAGTCCATAATGACTTCTTATCAGCTTGCACACCTTGCCAGATCCGTCATTGTATCCCTCAGGTTGTCGCATGTATATCTCTTCCTTCACCTTGCCATAAAGGAAAGCTGTAGACACGTCAAATTGTTTCAGCGATAAACCTTCATTTGCGGCTATACTTAATAATACTCGGATCGTGCTTAGTTTCGCCACTGGGCTAAATGTCTTGTGGTAGTCTATTCCCTTTTTCTGTGAATAGCCAACTGCAACTAGTCTCGCTTTAAACTTGTCAATCGAGCCATCAGGGTTCTTCTTTACCTTGAATACCCATTTGCAGTTAAGGGCTTTCTGTTATTTGGTAACTGTGTCAGTTTCCATGTCTTATTCTCTTTCAGAGAATTTATCTCATTGTTCATAGCCTCAACCCACTTGTCTTTATGAGTACTTTGCATGGCTTCTCGATATGAAGATGGTTCTGGAAGAGCAATGACTTGATTGATGAATTGTTCAAAATTAAATCTTTCTGGAGGTTTCATTTGACTCCGATCACGAAGTACACGACTGTTACCTTCAACAGTTTGAGTGTCTTCTTCTGGTTGTTCTTCTTCATCACTATCACCTGTTTGAACCAATTATCTTCTTCTTGTCGTTCTTCCGCAGTACTATCACCTGTTTCATTATCCAACTTCTGTGAATTCAAGTGTTCATCACGTTGATGAAGTACTTCTAAGTTTGGTTGATCATCTATAGAGGAAGTAGGTAGCTCATAGGTATTCTTTTTAATTTCAGGTTTCTCACTAGAAGGTACTTCTCGATCTAACAGAGGGACTTCTTCAAAAGTTACATCTCTCGAACGCAACAATTTAAAGTTCCTTGTGTCATAAACTCGATACCCATCATCACCGTCATATCCTATAAGAATGCCTTTTTGTGCTTTTTTATCTAGCTTCTTTCTCTTTTGTTTTGGGACATGCACATAGCATACACAGCCAATGATTCTGAGATGATTTATTTTGGGTTTCTTACCATACCATAACTCATACGGTGACTTATCAACATTTGGAGTGGGTCCCGTACGATTTAATATGTACACTGAAGCTTGAACTACTTCAGCCCATAAACCTTTCGGTATCTCATCATGAGCGTGTATAAGTGCTCTTGCCATTTCAACAATTGTGCGATTATCTCTTTCAGCGCAACCGTTTTGTTCAGGAGTGTAGGGCATTGTTAGCCTCTGTTTAATCCCGTGTTGTCTTAGCAAACTTCGTACTTGTTCATTGTCGAATTCGCCTCCATTGTCACTTAGCAACTCTTGAATGACGTGTCCTGAAGTCTTAGCTTCTGCTAGAAAATTCTTCAAGCGTGCTTGAACTTCTGACTTTTGTCGCAAAAAGTATACGTAACGAAAACGAGTAAAATCATCCTTGAATAGAACAAAGTATCTATACTTTGAGATCGAATACACAAAAGGTCCACACACATCAGTGTGTATTAGCTCTCCAAGTCTTGTCGATCTTTCTCTGATCCCAAACGTCCTTCTGTGGGCTTTTCCATAAACGCAACCATCGCAAAATTCTTTGTTATTTTGAAATTTGAATTGCATAGCAAATTCTCTTTGCATAACTTGTTTGACATGTCTTTTTTTCTGGTGACCGAAACGTTCATGGTACAATTGAAGTTGATTAGTAACTGTTAGTTGGTTAATCTCAAGTTTCGGTGTAATTACTTGTATTTTAAGTTTATACAAACCTCCATACTTGTCCCGAGTACCGACTAACTTTGTCTTACCGTCAACCTTAAATAAACAAGACCGAGTATTTGATTCAAAAGAGCTATTCTCACAAAGATCTTGTGCGGCTAGCACTGAGAACAATTTTCTTTGAATGCAAGGAACATACCAAACATTTGTGAGCGTAATTGTTTCGTTTTGGCCATTAATTACTTGTATTGAGCCCTTTCCGATAGCTTCAACATTTTCACCATTCGCTGTCATTACTCTATGAGATTCGCAAAAGTACTCGAAAAATACGTACTGATCTCCTCTATTAGTTATGTGACTTGTTGCTCCATTATCTACGTACCAAGAGTCTTTATCATTACTCTCACCAAAAGATAAAGCTAAACTTGTCAATGTAGCAGCATTAGATATGGATTCCTTTGGAGGTTTTGGGGGTCTACCATCCGTTATCCATTTCCTGCATTGCTTCACTCGATGTCCGCTTGCTCCGCAATAGTTGCACTTGAACTTCTTCTTATAATCTTGTTTTCTATTATTTACTATTAGTACCTCCATGCTGGATTCACCTTCAGCTTCAGATTTATTTTTATCTTTCAAAGCTCTCTCGTAAGCGCACAACTGGGTGGTCAAGTTCTCGATCGTACGATCTTTCAATGTAATAAGTAGCCAACTTGATTTAAAACCGAAATACTCTTCTGGCAGGGAATCCAATATCTTGCATATCAAAAGAATGTCTGGTAGTTGATTACAAACTGTTGACAAAGCTTGATTAAGATCATGCCAAATATTCTTTATCGCGGACATATGTGAACCCATGTCATGAGTGTGATCTTTCTTGTAGTTAAAAAGTTGCATACACAGATCGTAGGTTCGGTCCTGTGACCCTCGTTCGTAAAGACGGTTTAATTCGTCCCACATATCACTCGCAGTTGTAAAACGCATTACTTTGTTCAGCATCTCGTTGGTCATATTAGTTGTCAATAGTAATAATGCAGTGCTTTCTATTTTATTATAGCTGTCATACTCAACTTTGTATTTTGTAAGAGCTTCCGCTTTGGCTCCTTCACCCGGATGTGACGGCTTTACTAGAGTACCCTGCACAGCTTCTAATGTGCCTGTGTTACTCCGCATCAGCAACAACACTTTATACTTCCAGGTCGGCCAGTTGCTTCCATCGAATAGTCCTATATCGAGTTTCATATTTGAAGAAATTATAATTCACTCTTTTGATCTTTTATTCTTTAAAAAGATTTTTAACTTTTATGCTCTCGTTTTTGCACGCTCTGCTACCATATTAAAGTAAACTAAGCGAAATTAGGTTCTTACAAAATCGTATATATTTCGTGGATATCGGATACAAAGAATAACAAGTGTAACCTAGCAACCACAACATAGATCATACTTTAATCTAGAAGGGAAGACTTCATAAGGTAACGCTGGAAGTGCTTTCCTAACATGTTCTAGCAATAAATTAGAGAGAAAGAGCGCGCGGGACGCGGGCGGTTTCTCTCTAATTTCACTACTTTTAGTCACCTGCGATTAGCCACGGAGTGACAGTGACGTCGCGTTGTTTATGTTGCTATTGCTTCCAATGTGTAGTAATTATTGCTAGCTAAGAGCTATGCCATAAGTTTCTACTCCGTTCACCTATTATACCCAATTTTTTACCATTGCATTGATTCAGTACATCATTCTGAAATTTTACTCCGATATTTTAAAAAATAGGTGTTCCATACATTTTGACCGCGTAGGCTTTTCTATGAAACAGCTGTTTTTTTTTTCATAACCGACGGAAAATGTCTGCGCTAGGAGGTCTAGAATCATGCACGGAATTCATGGTTATAGAGTTTGCGCGTCCATGTCATGCCACCCTGTTTAATTATGTAGGTACTATTAAGACGTCAACTTGTTATTATTGTATGAGCGTTAAATACATAATAGGTTTTAATGTTTCAGTCTTAAATTATATAAATTTTTAGATAGGTTATTGCGGTAGCAAAAATATGGGAGATTATTTATCTAAAATTTTAATAAGAAATTCTCTCATCTTGATAAATTTAACACCAGAATAGGTATATTCAGAAAACTTTTAGTAACTTCTGTATGCGTCGTATTGACTAACAGTTCTAAATAGTATTGAATAAAGTATCCATACACAATTACAACTCCTCACACACACTCCTACTCACTCACCCACACTGCACACCTTGATATGTTTGGATGCTGCTAGCCTATCATCTTATTCGTTTATGTGCATATAATAGGTAAGTGTAGCAACTAAATTGTAAACCGTAATTGGGTGTAAGATTAGTTTATAAATTTTAAGTGAAAAATAGAATTAAAAACGAAAATATAGAATAAGTTTTTCATGTTATATCCTCTCTGACACAGATAAGAATCAACAAAATGAAATGCGCCAAATAAACCGCTACCTATTCATTCATACAATGAAATACAAAGTTTATTCAGAAAAGGACCAAAAAAAAAGCCGTTAAGCATTATCGATTTCTTTTCTAATCTCGAATCTGATCTAAGATTCGTAAATATACTCCTTGGAGGTACTCCTTATTAAAATTTTAAAACATCGCATAGTACGATCCCCACGCATTTATAAAAAGATTTATGTGGATGAGATCATAATCATCTCTAATTATATTTTGTAACCAATAAAATTTAATCAACCGGGAAACAGTATTTAGTATTCCGTACCGAAAGGGCGCCAACTGGACCCTATTACTAAGACTGCGCTGTCCATCCGTCCGTTTGTATGTCACAGGGCTGTATCATTTGAACAGTAATAGGTATATATACTTACAAATAATGAAAATAAAATCAAGCAAGAAAATTAAAAGGCTAATCAAGAAACGTGTTAAAGAATTAATGAAGTGCTAAATATTTTACGGTGGTACGGAACCCTTCATGTGCGAGTTCGGCTCGTATTAACAGTCGCTTTTTTTATTCAATGATCCTGTTGATCGGATGCCCCGATAACGAAGATTTTAATTTTCTTTATTGAATTAGTTACAAATTCAAGGATGCGTCAATGTATTTTTTTAATTGAATAGGTGTAAGATTATTTTTCTAAATGTTAAGGCATCTTGGCATCTTTTTTGTTTATTAATAGTTTTAGTTAGTTTAGGTTATTATATTTTAATAGTTTGTTAGTTCATTTAGTTAATAGTTGTGTTAATTTCTAAGCCTTCATTTTACTGTATATGTATGTGTGTGTAAACTAAAGTTGTAGTTATATTTAAATTTTAATAAAACCCCCAGGCATCTTTATAGTCTAGTATAACGTAGTAAGGCCCATTTATTTTATAAAATGATTTAACACATAGTGTCGAATTCACCAATGTTACTGAACGCGTTCAACACATCTAAAATTGGAATGGAATTTTGACAAAATTCCATTTAAAATAATGACACTGACAGCTCTTGAACGTAGTTTATGTGCTGATAGAGTTCAGTTTCGTTGGTGAAATCGGCACTTAGAAAATAACATATCATCACGCCTGTATTCTCCGAAGGGTTAGGCAGAAGTGTACCTATAGTACATCCACTTTTTTTTAAAGTATCTTATAGTTTTTTCTTTTTTTATCAGCACGCGAAGCATGACCAACTTTTGTCGACGGAAGAATATACAAAATCACACATTTCTTTAATTCATCTATAATTTTGTCTATTCCTTCGTCGACAAAACTGGTTTCTATGGTGGTCATGCAACGCGAGCTGGACATGTTATCCTGTTCCATTTTATAGGAGTTTCTCATCCTAACTTTAATATTATAAATGCGAAAGTGAGTTTGTTTGCTTGTTACGCTTTCACGCTAAAACGGCTGAACGGATTTGGATGAAATTCGGCACATGGGTAGACCATGACCTGTGTTAGGACAGGCTACTTTTCATCCTGAATCGCAGACAAAGTCGCGGTTAACAGTGAGTATAATATTTGCGAAAATGAATTTTTTTCCTTGTTACGCTTTCACGCAAAAACGGCTGAATGTATTTGTATGAAATTTGGTATATGTGTTATGACATGGATTAGGGCACAGGTTGCTTTTTATCTCGGCAGTTATTTTATAAATGCTGCTGTTAGTATGTCAACTTTTAAAATAACTAGCTGTTGCCGATCTGTCAACGATCCAGGACGAAAAGCAGCCTATGGCCTCCTCCAGGCCATGGTCTACCCATGTGGCAAATTTCATCCAAATCTATCTTTTAAAATAACTAGCTGTTGTCGATCTATCAATGATCCAGGACGAAAAGCAGCCTATGGCCTCCTCCAGGCCATGGTCTACCCATGTGGCAAATTTCTTCCAAATCTGTTCAGCCGTTATAGCGTAAAAGTGTTACAAACAAACTTACTTTCGCATTTATAATATTAGTAAAGATCGTACGTTAATACTTGTACACTTCAAGGAAGTATTAACCAATTTGCTCTCATTACCAAACGATTATTTTAATGTTAGACTCATCTAAAACATGATGTCACCTGATTTATTTCTGACAGCTTACCGTTGAATTAGAAACTTTTACCACGGACAAAAGTAATAAATCAATCATTTCAGTTATTATTTGTTTTAAGAGCTTTTAAATTCTGCAGAAGCTGTATGTTGAAATTAATCAGTTGTATTGAGGGCATTTTGAATCATAATACAAGCTGAATTAAGGCTCCTAAAGGCTGGCGCGACCTGCGACGCGAAGCGCGCTCGTCACAACAGCGTCACGCGCTTCTTTTGTGTCCCGCCTGTTAGAAGAAGCCTTTATCACGTTTCACATGTTTTATTTTAAGTAGGTAGGCACTTTTACCTCTACCAAGGGCCAGGGAAGTCATTTGATGATATCCCACCCAAAAAAGGCTCTTACAATGGCACCTGTCCCACCGCGCGCCGAAGATAAGCGACTAGGTAGTGTAGGCCCCATGTAAGTAAAGAGTTACATAATGTGGCGTCACGTATTGTAAATGTAAGTATATGCGTCTTATAATAATAAATCAATTAATTCAGGCAACAAAGACCCATATCATAAATACCTCATAGCCTAATACATATATACACAAAATCATAAAAACACTACACTTGCTTGGTTTTGGTCGTGCTTCCCTGTAACGTCTGTACACAACTCCTGCCGGTCCAAACTCTGAGCTAAGGAAGACATCTTTCTGCATCGCAGGAACCTGGAGGACGTAGGACTTAAAATGTATAGCCCTGGTTGACTCCAACCGCGACAATTTCAGCAACTTCCGTTCCTCGGCACCGATTTGATCTTGGCTCCTCCTAATGACGTACTGGAGGAGCTTATCTCCCGATGTCTGTGGGTCCGACCGGGAAATGTACAGGAGCATGGTGATACGTTGCGCCGCGCAACATAAGTTTACGCGCATTTGTACACTCGTAATTAAATGACGACTCTAAACTAAGTTCGACGGGTCGCATATATTATTCAAGGCTCGCTGGCTTGTCGCCCGTTAAGACTAATTTAATTGTAGATTTGTAGACTAGCGTACTTTCTATTTTAGTCTTTCTTTCTGTTTTATACCTTTACAGATATTGCGTTTTATGCTAACGCGTGTGTGACATTATAAAATTAACCGTAAGTTGGAATTTCACTCTTAAACTCGTCACCTTACCTTATATTTACATTGTGTTAAGATTAAGATAGGTAATACAAATCAAACATAACCATGTAAACCTACATTCTGGCAAAATATGGATTTGAATTTGAATGAATGTTTGACCAACACTGATAAAAGCCAATGCAGTAAACATTATCAGTTTTCATAAGCATTTAGTAACTAGCTAATATCCTATATGTCGAAAATCTCAACGTGAAAAATTCGGTGAAGTGTGCTGTAAATAGTGCCACTCCCCAGAATCCGGTGGATTGTCAGCTCTTTCCAAGCTCACTTCACCCAAGTTTTCACGTTGAGGTTTTTACAGAATAGACAGACTGTCATTAAAATGTTAAACAATTTCTTTTTCATCTTCCATGAAACAAAACTCAAATTGTCACTTAGCATTTCCTGCGTCCCGAGATCTAATAACGAAAATTCCCTTTCCCTGCTTCCATAAAAATCGCAAGATATAAAATGACATTTATATCAGACCTCCTTTCATTTCATACTTTCTTTTTGCGATTTATTTTAGCAATAGCACAATGTCGAAAGTATGAATTGGTAATAATGACATTTCTTTGGAGTACACACCTACCTGTGATCTTTTACAAAGATAATAGTATCCATTTTACCTTGGCGCACCGCAACATATTGATCTAAATTTAAATGTATTGAATTTGACGTTTATTTGACATTTGGTTTGACAAACAGCGCTGTAACAAACATCTCTAGATATATTGGTTCACCGTTACGATGATAGTAGAACAAAAGTGTTACCACACTTAAAGTTTATTGGCGATACGCTAGTTAAAGAGCGAAAGTGAGGAGTTGTTATATTATGTTTGTTACGACTACGTACAAAATGTGTATGAGCCGTTACAAATTGAATAGGACTATGTAAGACACGGTGACTTTTCCCGTCTCCCTTCCGAAATATTGTCAGTCTTATAGATTTCTACAATAATATCAGCCTAAGATTATTCTTTGGAAACGCGAGCCCCATAGAACCATCTGAGGGATGATGGCTAATGGATTCCCATCCATCGTTTATTTACTCGCTCATCACATAATGCAAGTCCTTGAACGCAAGGTACCATCTTATAGATCTACTTTGCTTATCTAATGTATTACATATTATGTTTAACTTAGATTTGATGTATCCAAGGATATGATACCAAATGTAGTACCTACTTGCCACAAGCCGAAAAGGCCAATCCCATTCTATATTTTCATTTCTTATTATTGCACAAAGTGAATAATTTACGTAGCAAAACAAAAACAAGCACTGACTGTATTTTTATTATTGATGCCAGAAAAGTTATTAATAACACTCCACATGATTGATTCAACAGACTGATCTCTAAACGAAATTGGTATTTATCAAGCGTCTATTGTAGTAGCCTTTTTTGTAAATGTCGGCGTTCAAAAGTGACATTTATGTGCATATTTGAATTAAATTATTTGACTTTGACTTTATTAATGGATGGATATTGTTAGTAAAAGCTCGATGTTTCTAATAAATTTTGGACACAATGTAACGCTAACCTAGTTGTGCCACACCTACAATTTCAGGCAATTATTTGGGGCACTCAAAATAATTATGATCTAGTACGTTGACCTTTGCGATCGATTGTAACTTAGAATGTTAGTGTTCCAGATATAGGATTGATCGGAATGGTAAAAGTGTAGACATTATTTTTCTCTTTATTTTAGAAACTTTATCAGATGACGCTCCGTTGAAACTTATCCACGTATCATACAATCAAATTTATTTATAACAGAAACCAAATTACAATATGCATATCTGTGAACATCTTCGTAAGCCAACCTCAATTTTTTTACAATTATTTTGCTTTTCCAGACAGCAGTGTCGCAAAAACTATAAAATAACATCCAACATTTTTATATTTTGTATAACATTTTTTCATCCAATATTTTTTATAACATTTAACGATGCATTACGAATTGATGTCCTCGTTCTAGGACATCCTCTACTATTCCACATCGAATAAGCAAACTTATTAAGTGGCTTAAAGTATACTTCGAGATCTCATTTCTTGGTATATGATAAGCTTATCAGAGAAGTTGGTACAAAATTGATTGCCAGGGATGCGACAGAGATACAGTATTTTAAACAAGACTAATGTCACGTTGTTTATTGTCCGATGGAGGTGCACGTCTTTGAATGAACCCCGATTATTTCATTGTCTATGCTTGGAACACGAGGAAATGACATACTTTTTTAAAGTTTCTTATGCAGGTTGGTGACATTTTGTCTGCCAAAAAAAAACTCATCCATTTAATTTTGAACTGATCTTAGCAGCCCCTTACGCAGTCTACAGGCAAATTGTAATTTGTTGGTCTATATTATACCGTGGGTTTGGTACTTCTACCTACAGACAAGGGACTGGCAATTTAACTCATTTTAACTTTGTAAGTGACCTAATGGGTAGAAAGTGATGTGTCGTTAGCCACACTGTTGTCACTTTCAACACTTTGTTTCCGTAAAATGTACTTAACAACCTGAGTATTTCGTAATGAGTGAAATACTTGTAAAGTCTCACCTTTTTATCTTTTTTACAGCTTTCTTCTGAAGCCTACACACATCCACTGTTTCCTTTTGGAGTGTTGTTTTTTGTCTTGCACTGTTTCTGTATGTATATCTTCTTTTGCGTTGGTGATAATACCATAATTGTTTCTAGCATTATGGAAATCGAGTGTCGTTCAAGAGTCCTTTATTCAGCAACCACAGATTTTAGATCTGTCATAAAGATGGTTCTCATTTTCCTGATAATAATGAGCTTTTTTTTTATTCTAACTTGTAGGTAGATACAGCACCAATACTAAGCTTCAAAACCTCCGGTGTACTTAAATGATTTTGATGACCTTACATTGCGTAAGCGCAGGCAACATAATTTCGGTTTTTGTGTAGTATTAAATAACAACCATATCTCACACTTCGTATTACAAATACCTGCATGGCTTTCAAAGTTTACGCGTTAATCTGCCATAATCTTAATTTATGAACAGAGGGGACACATGTGAATAAGCAACTGGTATTAGTACACTGCAAGGACAAATCTTACAACTTTTAAACGACAGTCCTTAAAACTGTTCGTATTGGACTTTCAACTCTATTTTTTTGGTTTAAAGGTTGTCTATAGTAGCTTGGATGGTATCGATATTTTGTGATGTATTTGTGAATGGTAAGAAGTTATTCATCAGTGTTGAAATAAGACGCTGCGGTGGCTTTACAGTAACCCTTTGGCTTAGGATGCTTCTCGCATAATGATTAATATGTCCCGGAGACATCAATATAAATGTATGAATATTTTTGGACTGAGCAAGTTGCGTTCAATGTCTTGAAGACCTTCGGTTGCCTTTTATGATGGTAGGTAGAATTTGATGATGAATCTTGTTTCTTTGTATTTGAGCTTTGAAAGGACATGCTCCTTGAAAATAAAGTTAGTACCTAATAGCTTTGCATTGCGTCAGTCGTGTAATTTTTCTGCGTTTGTCAATAAGGTCAAAGCTGGGTGGTGAATGTGTAAGTACTACATTAGTAGGAGACACAGCACAGTAAGCCAGCGTAGTGTAGGACCCCCCCCTGCTAGATGGAAAGACGACATTAAAAAGGTGGGTGGGAGAGACAGGATGCAGAATGTGGAGGGCAGGGTGTTGTGGCACAGCCTGGGGGAGGCCTGTGTCCAGCACGCTTAGCTAGACCCGGTTTTGTCGACGGAAGCATAGACAAAATGACAGATTTCGTTTATTTATCTGTCATTTTGTCTATTCTACCGTCTACAAAAGATTTTCCACGGTGGTAATTCATGCTGCGCGTCCAGCAGTGGCACAGTGCAGTGGCTGAGTAAATAGCACATAATAGTCACATTGATTAACTTTATGTGTTTTTTTCTAGTTATCAATGAATTGAGGCGTGGTTTACTGTCTCAAATCGAAGCGGTTTTGTAGGATTCATAAAAGTAACAGTTATTTTATGGCGTTGCCGGCAATTCGCACAGGGACACCAGATCAACGAATTTTCTATTAAAGGCACAAACAACCGCTCACCTTTAGGTACTTATTTATAAAGTAGATGATTCGGTCGTAACTAAGATGACTTTTATCGCTGTAAACTTAAACTTTGTAAAGGTCACAAATTAATATCCCTAATAAAATGTAACAAAGTAGAACGGTCCACAAAAGGGGACGAAAACTTTATGACCCACGAAAAAACCACATTCTGACGATTTTTAAAGCATGTTTATTGTGTTTAATTCACTATAAAAGGGGACTTCGTTCCCAAGGAAATTACTTTTATATTTGGAACTCGCCCTTCTAAAAGCTTCGGATCACGTACGCAGGATGCACTCATATTTTCACTGCCCTTCTAAATTCAACGTTGAATCAATTCGTATTGGGTGTAATCTCCTTTGAAAGTCTTCAGCAAACATGAAACTGTCACATGTGATAGAGGTCGAGTTTTCGACAAATCTTTCTTGGAATCAAAATCTGAAGGTTATTTGTTTAGAAGCAAGATTAATGTTCGTGAAGGTGTGAAGCTTACAAGTGTTCTAAGAAATACTGATGATTATTTAAATTAACATTTTTCACAGTTCGTACATTGTTTCAATAAACATGTGCATGTAACTTGAAACGTTATGTTTGTGCATGAAATTTAATGCAGCTGTACAGAGCTGGTAAACGATAACAAGCTTTAATTACAGCCTTTAATTATAGTGCTGGTAATACTTTCTGGAATGTGACATATGAGTGCTTTGCAAACAGTGAAAGCACAATTATTCGTATGTTTGCGTTTCTTTTGTTCCTATGTAAAATTAATTAAACACAATAAATAATTTGAAAAACACAGGTCAGAATAGGGAAGTTGCCTTTACTCAAAAAAAGACAAGACATTCATTTAATTTGATTTCATATTATAGTCAATCCTACATTCTTGATGATCGGTTATTCAATAACAATAAACATTAATTTAAAAATCAAAGTTCGATAATACAGGGATGGCCCTTTTCCAAAAAAAAAATCGATATTTCAACAGGTAGCCAACGAAACCCAGTCAAACGATTAGCATCAGAGTTTTTCTTGATATTATCGAACTTTGGATATAATCTATGGATGATGATTTCTGGTTCGTATTTTTTTTCTTTTAGAGGACTAGCGTTGGTAGCCAGTCTCGTGTGTCAACACAGATTATTATCAAAAACATTATCTGGTGTCAAAAAGACAGATGTCTTGTTTACAACAGTTGAGATGACAGTGTGATATTTTAGGATACTTTGCTGCTAAATTCAACTTGTTGGAGAATATTTTTTCAATAAAGGACTGTTGGCATTGGCATACACAAGGCCGGCAAGTAAATAGGTATTATGTAAGAACTTTGGGTACATTATGGTACAAAATAAAACAGATAGGTACCTACATTAAAATATCAATGCGAGTATCAAGGTATATCTTCACTCAATGAGAAATAACTCCACACCCCACAAACTCATTCAAATACTAGGCCCGTATCACTCAGAATAAATTATAATACCAAATAGGCGATTTATATTATTCTATTGTCATTTATCTCGTCCTGTTCCGACCGTTAAAATTTGATTACATAACATAATCAAGTTAACTATTATTCTTCGGTAAATAAATTATGTCCAGGGCATTATCATCATAATAGGACAAAATATAGTTAGTCATAAAATAACATTGTGAGCCGTCAAAAGTTTTACGACTTAAAATTTAAGGACTGACGTTAAAATGTAATAAAATGCTGCCACCCGCTAAACAGATTAAATGTTGCCCTAACAAAAATTGAGGACAGATGCGCAAAATAAGGATAAAAAATCGTAAAATTTTATGGGAACTGTTCGAAATCCGGGTTTTGCTTGTTTATTGTCGGACGCTGATGACAAGAGCGATATCCGCTATTTATTTTCTGATTGTATTACGGCTTTTAATGTTATAAAATAATGGATAAATAGGTACTATAGATCGTAGCTACCATAAATGATAAAGGTAACAATATGTTACCTACAGTAATAACACTTCTAGAAATCCAACCTTGCCTGCTTATTTAGAGAAAGAAGAATGGTGTGATAATTAAAAGTCAGGGTTCAGCATGTTTCAGCATTAGAAGAAAAAAATATAAGTATCTTAAAACAAAATGATCCATAAGTTGTTTACAAAACCTCCTCAAATAAATACTTATTCAAACCTGACTGAGCACCCGTTCAGCAGTAGAACAATAATCATCATTCATTTCTACGGGCAATGCTTTGCGATTTATTTCACACTTCATTGATATTTTGTTGATGAAAAACCCGTCGGAAGGACGATTAGTCAATGAACCTTTCGTTCCGATAATGTTTTTGTCGATTTCCAATACTTAAAATGTTTTTAAAAAACAATGTTATCACAGTAGGAGTAATTAGTTTGCATGAACCTGCAAAAAGTGAAGTAAGAATCTCATCAAGAAATGGTTGATAGCTTAATGCAAAAGTTCTTGATTCATCTACACGAGCGTGAATCTGAAAATCCTAGGTGCTGCATCCGACCCAAAAGTACGGATGAGAAATACTCGAACCGAAAGGAAGTAGGTACTTATAAAAAATTATGTATCTCTGTGCTGTAACTTCTAGATTAACATATAAACTTAAACATAATTATGGAAGTTAGGTTATCATACACAAATAAACTTTTAGAAACACAAATTTGCAATTCGCTTAAAATAATAACACTGAAAAGCATCAACATATAAATACGATCTTTGTATACCCAACTATTTCGAACTTTCAAAAACTAATAGCTAAAACATTATTTGCACATTCCATTTACAAAATCCCGGTGGCCAACGGAAACTGTATTGACCTCCAGCGTGGTGATAATTCACCGACAAATATGTCGGGTTTCCGACTGGCGCCAACTGCCGCCAACTGCAAGATAAAAACCCCTTTTGTTTTAAATGGACTGAAACATGATAATGTTCAGCCTGACTGATGGATTGCCGAAAAAACAGAAATATTTCTACACTTGCACAAGCAGACCGACGCCTTTCACGTTGGGCGCCATTTTTTTTCTTGTACATATGTTCCATGATTGGAATAAAAACGCATAGACACAGACAATAGTTTGCCGCTTTCTTTTGTCGTGCGTTTGTGAAGATCGAACGTGCTACATTGACACTGAGATTTTTAGAGTATTGTTTTGGATTGATGAATGGCATGAGGCAGTTCATTTATCGAAATCTAAAGAAGCGACGGGGAGCAGAAAAATAGTATGTATACTTATTTGAGTGACCCACTGTTTTTGTACGAATACTTATTATTTATCTTGCTAAAGATTTTTTGTTTATTCTTCATTTATGATTAGAACAAAATCTGCTACAGCAACATCTAATCGATTACCTATTTCCAATAATTTTGGAGATTATCGTGAAATAAAGCGAAATTCTATCAATGTCTCGACTTTGAATTTACCTGGAAAATCCGATGCATAACGAAATGCCGGAAGCGTGCATGTGAAAATCGGAACCAAGCATTTGATGTGAACAGGAAAAAAAACACGAAAGACCTTGGGTTTTTATCTAAAGTTTTACTTGTTTTCATAATCTGGGAAATTAGGAGTAAATCATCTTTGGAAACATGGTAATATTCATCATGAAATAATATTCATCTTGTTAACATGTCAAAATATAGGTAAATTAGTAGGTATGAGAGTTATTAACAATATGACGTAAATTAGGCTCGTTTCAACCGGTTGGACAACATTCATTACATAGATAAGAGCAGGAAGGAAATTTATTATATTGTAAGTAAGTGAACACAATGCAACTAACTACATGCACTATAAGTAAAACTCATGAAATAATACCAACAATGAATACAGCAAAATGTTAAGTGAATGTCGTTAGACTTGTCCAACGACCGAACTTGTTTTATTTGATTTTGTTTATAAAGTTTTTCAAATCAAATCAAATAAAATCATTTATTTTTGCAAACATGGGTAATTCGTACATTGATGTTTTCTTAAAGTAAAGTCCTCCATATTCTACCGTCTCAAGGGCATGCAAATATTATTCAATTTCAAAATAAAAACAAAGATTCTATAGATGTCGAATAAATATGAATGTCAAATCATTAAAAAAAAAAAAAAAAACAGACTAATAACAATATTAACATTTTTACAGTAATGTCAAAAAATAATGAGGAATGTCAAATTAGCAATCAGAATAAAAAGTGTCAGAATAGGAACATAACATAGTTTATCAATCAGTGCAGAGATTTATCATTGAGGAATTCGTCAATTGTGTAGTAGCTTTTCTCAATTAATATTTGGTTTAGTGCCCTTTTAAATTTCATTACAGTCATATTTTTATAACATTAGGTACTTTGTTATAAATGCGTGGGGCAATACCAAAAAACCTTTTCTGCATAAGTGCGGTTTTGCATTTCACTTGGCATAGTTTGTTCACATATTGAGTCCGTATCCGTCCGTCCGTTGTTTATTTATTTGCCAACATACATATAGCACTGTTATGTAGGCATGCATTATATTTTCATGACACAGGTAGCACCCTGTAAGGGCACTGCAAATGTTTCGTTTAACAAATTTTAAATTATTTTATTAAATTACATTATTATGGTGTACGTGTTTCTGTGGAAAATAAACTTATTTACTTTAATTATTTCTAATATAATAATGATTCTAATCAATACAATATATTGTTCATCATATTATACATACTAAACATTAATCAATAAAATTTATTACATTTTAAATAAAATAGTATTATCAAAATTCGTTCAATCAATCTATTATAGTCTTAAATTATAGTCTTATACGTTTCACATTTACGTCAAGCATATCGTTCTAGGGTCAATCGAATCACAACTTGTCAGCTTTAGATTCCTTTTTTTGTTAACAGAGATTTCAACTGTTTCGAAAAAATTTAGTAATTTGCTAGGGATTTTAAACTTTCCGGTAGGATAATTAAATATATTTGCTAGTCTTGATTATGGGCTTTTCCCGATAACTTTTAAGTTTGAGATAGGTAGTATTAGTTTATTTTTGTTCCGTCGGTTATAATTTTCATTCAGCTCGATATTAGATTTGAAGAGGTGCCTATTTTTCCTAACGAATATACAACTATGCAGTATACATATTGCTGGTAGTGTGAGAATTTGTTGTTCAATAAAGTGTGGCCTACAACTCTCTCGTTGGTTCTTCAATATTCTGATGCATTTCTTTTGCAGAATGAATAGGTCCAAAAAGTCAGTACTTTCTCCCCACAGAATAATACCATAATTTAACCAGGAGTAGACGTACGTATAATAGGCATATAAGGCGGTTTTATTAGTCAGTGTTGCATTTTAATATGCTGAGTGCATAAATAAATTGGAACAATTTTGCTCTCGTACTTTCTATGTGTTTCTTCCAGTTTACGTTTGAGTCTAATGTTAGGCCCAAAAGTGTAAATTCTTTTATTTCTTCTAATTTTATTTGTTGCGTTAATATATTTAGTTTTTTTCCTCGAATTTCTCACACTTCGAAGTCACGATTCTGCCATTGCATTTCTTAGTTTCCTCAGGACCAATTGCTGAGCGAACATTTTGTCAGCCTTTGTGAGGTGGTTAATAAATAGATATATAAATGTATATGTAAAACAAGGCACAAACGAAATGTATACCGTCATATACATATACACATATAATCAATTAAATGTGATATTTACACCTATAACCTATAAATTCGAGTATCACATTTATCACCCTTGTTTTCTTCTTTTTCGTAACATTCTTGTCAGAACGGTCGTGGTCTTTATGTAGTGTCTTGTGTAGGGGCTGATAATAATAATAATAATAAATCTTTATTTCCCGAATTACAATTAAACATTTACCACTTGGTTTATAACAAGATAAATTTGTCATCTAAATTGTAGGTTTATACAGAGTGATAAAACTCTGACAACCAAATAAGATTAAACTTGTGTTATGGGTGACAGGGCTCTCAAGTTAACAACAATCAGACAAAAAAATAAGCAATAGACGTTCGGAAGTTCACAATGTAGGTACTATAGAGAGAAAATAAAGATTTTGTACACAAACAATTAAAACAAAAAAAATAAAAAACCATTTCAATAGTGTGTTATTTGAGTGTTGTACGTGTGGGTGTGTGTGTGAGTTGTGTGTGGTGTGTGTGTGTTTGTGTGTTGCATAGAGTTGTGTTGTTTTGTGTAGGTATATGTGTGAATACGAGGATGTGTCGGACGGGGTACTGTTTGGGTGAAATCTACATATCGACAAGTTTTTCAACCTCGTCTCGTTAGCTAAGGGTCATTATCCATTATTCATTATAATTTGACTGTAAAGGTAAGGCCTTTACAGTCAAATTTATTGAACGTGTAGATGTTACATTTTTTGTTCACAAAATTGTATAAACGACTACCAAGGATTCTAAAATGACGTTGTGCAAGTTTTGTTCTGTGCCTCTCTAAGGGGCATACGTCCGTGGTCCTACGTTTTGTCAAGCGATTGAGATTCAGCTGTAAACAAGCATGTCTGCACAACGTACAGTTTAGCACAAAGAGCTGCCTCACGCTCAAGACCTGACATTCTTTGTACAGCAGAGCCGTACTATAACGATAGTGTTTGTAGGTCATGACCTTGAGAACAGCTCTCTGCGCCCTCTCCAGCTGTATCATACTTGTCTTTGAGGCACCACCCCAGACTGTTATGCCATAAGTTAATATTGACTGGCAAAGTGAGAAATAACCATACGTAAGGTATCTGCGTCAGCACTGTACCGCAAGCTTTTGAACACGGTAATTAGTTTTCTAACTCTGCCAGACAATGCCCGAACCTGAACATTACAGGATATGAGGTTATCTATTAGTACGCCAAGGTATTTCACACTAGTTTTTCTTGTCAAGGAAAGGCAGGAGCATTGGTGTAGGTAAACATTACAATTAGTATGTACTTTAACTGATACTGTAATGTCAGGTTGCGAAGAAGATTTGAGGGAGAAAGTGATAAATGTGGTTTTATCCACATTTAAGGTAAGACTATTCGCTGATAACCAAGACATAACAATACCAAGAATGGATTCTGCTCTCTCTCGGGCTTCGTTCCAATTTTCAGCATGTACCACAAGGGCCGTATCATCCGCATATGAGTAAATGGAACAATTTGGGAGTACTAAATCACATAGATTGTTTATATATACTAAGAAAAGTGTAGGGCCCAAGATGGAACCTTGCGGCACTCCGAAGGACAAACCACACTCATCACTGACATATGTGGTGACTTTAACACACTGCGTGCGCTCAGACAGATAGCTTGCAAAGATAGCAAGTGCTGGGCCTCTAATTCCAATTTTCTCTAATTTTCCGAGTAGGATAGGGACAGAGACGGTGTCAAATGCCTTAGATAAGTCTAAGAAAATTCCCAGGCACTTAGACTTTTTATCAAGAGTCACAACTACTTCGTCAATAAGGGCAGAGATAGCATCCTCACATGACTTCCCCCTACGAAAACCAAATTGATTGTTCGAGAGAACATTGTGATTTTCCAGGAAAGACACGAGACGACTGTTCAGAACCCTCTCAAGAACCTTCGACAATGGCGGAAGGACTGAAATTGGTCTGTAATTGTTGACACTGCCTCTGTCTCCTCCCTTGTGAATAGTGTGAACGACCGCTCTCTTTAATACTTTAGGGAATACACCCTCAGAGATACAAAGACCACATATGTGAGCAACGAGGGGCACAAGAGTCTGTTTGCTCATTTTTAAAAGCTGTGAACTGATTCCATCCCAACCCGGGGCAGAATCGGAACGACGACTCATAATAATATTATCAACTTCCGCGTGATCCGGAGGGAGAAGAACAATTGAATTCACCTGAGCGTCGTCCCTGACAAATGACTCATGTAACGTACCAACATTTGTGAGCTTAGCTGCAAGCTCCTTGCCAATATTAGCAAAATAATTGTTGGCCATGTTTAATGAAGATTTGCAGTCTAAATTATTCAGAGACAATAACTCCATAGGAGAAGATCTAGATTTTTTATTATTAATTATGGTGTTTATAATGTTCCAGGTCTTTTTAGGATTATTTTTAGCCTTCACCAAATCACTTTTTTCGTGATTGTTTTTTGCCTACGTAAAAGCTTATTGCAAAAGTTGCGATAACGTATGTAGGTTAATTTTAAAGGGTAATTGTCCGGTGTATTTTTGGGTTCTCTATGCATGTTGTCCCAAATATTCTCCTTACGATTTCTCGCCTTCTACTCTTCTGGTATTTTTTTTTAACTCATACAAGATTTAATTTGGTCAGTCCATCTTATGGGCAAGCTTCCGCGTTCACGACAAGGCGCTCTATAGAGTCACCCTCACGCCTCGAGACGTGTCCGAAGTATTTGAGGATGCGCGTTTGGACCAGAAACTAGATCCACGATACCCCGTAGCATTTGTCTCCAGCACCACATTTCTATCTTCTTCATCTATCAGCGTATAGGGACATTGGGTACACCAGTGTTTGAAAAAGCCGGATCTTGGTGGATTTTGAAAGATCTCTGTTCACCCATGTACCGACTTAAATATAATGTTCTCAACAAAATACAAAGTTCATCTGATGAATATGATCAACTTCTTATGCTTATCCTAATTTATTTTCGTTCGGCGCTACATATGTTTTCTTCTTCCATAAATCTCTATTAGCAATCATCTTTGAACTCACCCCCTTTTTTCACATAATCCACCTGTATCATTTCTATGTTCTTCTCTTACCCAGAAGGACATAAGGATCATGAAATACAGTAGATGTAAAGCAGCTTATTAAGTAATTTTATTTCGGTTTATTTTCCACTTACCTTTTGGTTTATTGTGTTTAATCTGTGAGTTTATCATTGATCTTTACGTTATGCCCTATCCCTTCACATTTACTGAAAAACTGATTATGTTTACATAACGTGGGGTGATACCCTGGTGATCTGCTATACAGGTTTTCATAGTGCAGACACCAGTCTCTCACAAACTAGTGTCACATCGTTTTTAAGGTTGTCTAAGGTGCTCTTGTTTGTGAAAAGAAAATAAAGTATTTGAATTTAACTGACTGCGCAACAACAAAGACAGGGTTATGTTTTTGCTGTATGGCGTTCCAGTGCAAGGATAAATAAATATTAATCATTTATTCAAATCAGACTGAGAATCAGCACTTTTCGAACGTCAATATTACATACGACAGTCCCACAAAACGCCCGCCCTTTACCGCTTCCTGGTGCTTTCGCTGGGAAGAAGAAGTGGCGCAACAAACTCCCCAGCAGCACAACTGTCTGTTCAGTTAGAAAAAAACTTGAATCTATACAATAATAGGTATGCAAAGTAATTAAAATTACGAGACACGGAACATCATAATAAATTGTCTGCCATGTGTTAGCTAGCCACGCCAATATACCCAAAAAGAAAACAATCGAAATCAATAAGACAAAAACAACAAAAAAATATATAATGATAAAGTCCATTTACAAACACTATGTCTCTACTCAAGTTGGATACAAACAAAAACATTGTCCACTTTGGAAATTAATGGAAATTAATGGTGTTGCGTGATCTTCCGGGTGAACAACAATTGCGTATTCGTATTATTTCCCATGTGAGTTACACACACATTTGCTTGTAATTATGTGCACGTTTTAATTCACGTGACTATGTTTTCATTCGAACATAATCGGAACTGTTCACTGGTTTTGCTTTTTAAATACTTGACTAGTCAGGAATGCTGAGCATTTATCAGGGCGTTCCTGTAATAATAACGGCAGAGTCTTGATTCCTTGCCGTGATTGTATAAAATGCCAATGGTCAGTCAGTATAAGACCTTTACAAAAAACGGGGCTCTGGAGGTTAACTTATCTAGTTGTTGAAATCATAATTTCTGATCAATTTTACGTAGTTGCGGATACTGTGATCGAAACAACACTGATGTTACCTAGGCTAAGTCTTTTGGTAAGTAAATCATTACTTACTTACTAATGATAGCACAACAGTAGGTATTGACTCTGCTCGTCTGTATTATCTGTCTGAAATATAGCACCTGCGTTATTTTTGGTAAGTATTACATAACAAGTACCCAACACTGAACACTTATAAGTTACAGATATTAAACATCGATATCAGAGTGTTTGGTTACGCTAACCTTGTGCTAAGGCTGCTCGGATGTCGCTCGGCCGTGACAAATGGCAGAGTGATCATCTTTTTGTTATGTCAGTTGTATGTTTGTAGGTTAGGTTGGTACCAATGTATTATATATTTTTCACACCACCTGCTCGAAAATATCAAATTATATGTCAAGCAACCTTAACCTAAAGTGAGTCATTAGTGGCCGGAGGCACAGCCGGTCAATAATGTTGTACTGGATTTCATTATGACCCGCTGGTCAATAATGTGATTTGAATTTGGAATCTCACATGCTCATTTAAATTGGCAGTACAGTACTAACAAACACTCTTTAGTGCCAGAAAGAGGAAAGCTATTCTCGATTTCCTACAAAATCATAACGACTGCTTCTTCATATCGTTGCCATGTTTTCGAAGACATAATATTGTAAGAATAACTAGATAACTACGAACCATTTTTTAAAAGGAATGGAATAACATTAAAACTTGCATTACTTACATAATTGGCTGTAACATTAGTTATTTTTTTTAAAGTAAACTGCGCTAAGATTGCTGTGGATTTTGTGAATAAATAAATAAATAATAAAACCTATCTAGACTACATTCGATTTATCACGTTTTATAAAAAATACTCTATTTTCACGAGGGTCTCCAATGACGTTCTAAATTCAAAATGCATACAGCCAATCATCCAAAACCATTTTACCAGCCCTGTATAAAGCTTAGTTTACACAAACGCCACTTCCATGAGAGTGATATCCATAGACGCACACGACAAAACCGTAGAAGAGACTTTTTTTGTTTGAAAATCGAATTGATCGTGTCTTGGCTACTTATTGGTAGGCTCAATAAAGGCGCGAACTTTTGGCATTTAAACTTTAAGTTTATCAACAAAGTATTATAAAATGTCGAGTGATGAAAGTGATTGTACTCCTGAATTCATTACAACCGAAGCTAATAATATTTCCCATGATTTACTGCCGGAAAAGTCAAAGGAAACTTATATAAAAGCCTACGACAATTTCCAAAAATGGAAAAGTACGAAAGGCGTCAAGTCCATTTCGGAACCTGTTCTATTAGTGTATTTTCAGCATTTATCTTGTACTCAGAAGTCAAGTAGCCTATGGTGTACTTATTCAATGCTTAGGTCAACAATAAGCATGAAACACAATATAGATATCAAGACATACGCTAAGCTATTAGCATTTCTAAAGAGGAAATCGGAAGGTCACCAATCAAAGAAATCGAAAGTTTTCACACCTATGAATGTTGAAACTTTTTTAAATGAAGCTCCTGATCATAGTTATCTTTCCGTAAAAGTAAGTACATCATTTTATTTATAACTAAATAAAATACAACATGGTAGCAAATAGCAACAAGAACGCTTAAGTATACTTACTGAATTTACGTATGTTGTTAGTAAAATTTATTTTTATTTTTGTTACAGGTGGCTTTAATTATCGGAGTGAATGGGGCTTGTCGTTGTCAAGAAATGGTAAACATGAAGGTCCAAGATATAGAAAAACACTCAGAAGAGTTGTTATTGATTAAGTTGCCAGACACTAAAACCAAAAGGGAAAGGTCATTTGTCATCCGCGGAGCATATGTAAAGGTTGTGGAAAAGTATCAAGCTCTGCGGCCTCCAACATAAACACTAACCGATTTTTTGTAGCGTTCAGTAGTGGAAAATGCACCCGTCAAGTGATTGGGAAGAACAAAATAAGTGCCATGCCAAAGGAAATTGCCAAATACTTAGGATTACCAAATATCGAGCTCTATACAGGTCATTGTTTTCGTCGAACGTCGGCTACACTGTTGGCGGATGCGCGAGCAGATATAACCCAAATAAAACGCCATGGAGGCTGGAAATCGGATAGTCGGAAATCGGCTTGTTAAGTACTGAGTTGAGTACGGTTACTGACAAATGCGTGCACTGACTGGGCAGGTCCAATCAACCTGTGGGGTTCTTTTCTCAAAAGACCATTTCAGACACCGATCTACACAGTCTTCACATGATTTGAGCAAGATTACTGGACTTTAAAAGAGACTGTGACCTCTGAGTTTTTTTAGATTAAGCCTTTCTTCTCAGAGTAGTCAGATAGGAAATGTAAAAGTGTTTGTACAAACCTACTACTACAGAAATAAAATCATTTATCATATAACGTCCTGTGATGAGCACGGTACTGGAAGGTAAGAGTGCATACTAAGGTGAATGATCGTATTAGGAAATAAAATAAAATAAGAGAAAACAATTGTTATGCATAGTGACCACCAACTTAAATTAACCGTATATTAAAATAATAGGCAAACTGACGCAAGAGTGTCAATTAGCTTGACAATTAATATCCCTAACAGTAATGGTTTTTAGCCTGAAACTAACCGTGAAATATATTTTCCAATGATTGACTTGCACTGATAACCTAAAACGTGATGTGGGCATGTCTTGCATTAATCAGTGAAACAAAAATTCAACAACATCACAAGCTTATTTTTATTGAGGTTTGTAAACAAACAACCGTACAGTGGCGCGTGTACTTACATCTAAATTGCACCAATGGAAAACATCCGGAACTATTGTAAAATTTTATTTTATTTTAAGTGTATAGTGTAAAAATAAACAAAGAACATAAAAAATGCTGTTAAAGGTTGTAGAAATAGCCATTTAGCAAGAAATTGGTTCTGTATTGTTATTTTACATGTTAAATTGTTGTAAGTTACATAAACAAAATACATAGTATCTAAGATACCTTATGGTTATTTGACCATAAATATTAGTTCTGATCACTATTTTAAAACGAAGACGAACAAAATCACGTCTGACGTGGACACTTTGTATTTTTCCGCATCTTCGATACTTACCCTTGTATTACGGTTTTCAGTTACACTTGGGGTTTAAAGAAGAAGGGTCGCCAATTGCCAAGTTACCAGCATGGATCTTTTGTTTAAAACAATTAAAAACTAAGTTCACGGGCCCCTATATTATGGTCGTTCGTTTTTGCAGCACTGAAATACAGTTAGGGAATGAAAAGTTAAGCAAACTATTTCTTTACTACAAGGCCATTCATTGGTTGTCCATAATGACCCAACGTCAATTGGTCGTGTTAAAACAGTATCATAAAACTGTCAATGAATTGAACTGACAACTTTATTTGGATGTCAATTTGCATAACAATTAACTTTTTGACTTTACACGTTCCAGGAAGAATCAGTGATCAGCAAAAGGCTACACTTTACCTATTATGTTGTTCCACGAATTTGTTAGAAACAGAACCAAACGCTTGAAGGATTGATGGGAAACAATTGATTTGATTCACGCAACCTTGTGCACGTGTACTTCGTTCTCACGACACCAGCGCACGCGCATTCTAGCACACATCACATGCACAAGTACCAGCTATACCTACGTAAACTTGTTTAGTAACGTGAATCTGTGAAACTGTATTTATAATTACTGTCAGCAGTAATTGGAACTGACTTTTAATAATCACGAGGTCCCCGAGTGAAATGATACAATTTTTAGTCAGATCCATTAGCCCACGTTCGCACGGACGTCAAAATATCGCGTCGGGATTTTATAGCGCACTGGATTTTCAACTCTCGTTGGTCGTGAATTCCAGCGCGTCAAAAAAATACACGGTCGGATTTCCGAATCTCGACGCTAAGCAGACCGTTCAAAATCCTGCGCTAACAGTTGGGGTCCGGGTCCAAGTGGTGGGCATTTTCTACTCTGTATCTCCTACGGACATAAGATTACTACCGGGCTTGCACAAAAAATGGATGACAACACGATTTGACAGTCTCCTAACTCCCAATATGTATTTGAAAAGTTAATTAATCGCGGGAGTAGGGTTCGTTCCGAAGCACCGAACTACTTTAGGACGGGCCCGTATCTTCGCTGACGGACTTTGAGAGTAGGCCCCTTCGTTAGGGAAAAGGTAGGGGTAAGGTTTAGCCTAAGACCTCACTCCTCCCCCCGCGGACCTGAGGTCGCCCGCAGAGGCGGGCTGGTACTAGCCGGGGATCGTGGAAGGCACACAAGTTCCCATGATCTTCGGTACAAGTGTGAGAAGGGAATACCGCGGTGGTTTTTAGTCAGGGTCTGACAGATCCCTCCGCCTGCCCCAGGGTGGAAGACATCCATGAGGATGTTCCACCCCGGAAGGATTAGTTTAAGGATGATGGAGTGCAGGATCAGCTATGGTTGTATTGTACTTAAAGAATTAAGTAGGAAGACCTGAGACTACCCTTGGTCACTGACGGTCATTACAAAACAAGGTTTTCTTTAAGTTTAAATCATCGAACCTATTTTTGAAATAAGAACTTAACAGAAATCGAAATACAGTTCCTTTTACAAAATTGACAAGTTTGTCAGGTCTTAGGTTGTGAATTATGTATTAAGAACTTTACTTAAGTGAAATAAAGTTAAATAAATAAAGTTCGAAACACAAAAACTGTCTCGAAGGTTAAGGAAAGTGTAGTAATAAGACCACCTCATTCCGCGAGCCATGAACAAAATTGACTAAACATTTTGTGTGGAGGATATTGTAATCCTTCTTTGTATCTATCTATCGTGTCAAAGTCATAATACCAGCAGTGGGCTGTCGAATTCTTATCGAATTCTAGTCAAACAAAAACCCTTCGTATTATGTAGTTACCAATCGATTTGATTCCGTACAAGTTGTAGAAACACGTGGGGATCGTTCTGTTCTCACGACTGCAGCACGCACAGTTTTACTGATGTACGAGTTCCGATTAGTATCGCAACTACAATTGGAACTAAACGCGAAGTTGTAAAAGTAAACAAACCGACATGATTTGTTTACTGCTTCACATCAGACTAAAACTGTTCTTTCATGGAGTGACAACAAGAAAATAATGAACTATCCACTAAATTCCTATGACAGCTCATAGAACGTATGCTGTAATATTGTTATTTCATTTCAGCACCAACAATACCTGCGCAGATTATACAGGGTGGCGATTAAGTCACCTGCATCCGTCAAGGGAGGGAACCCTTGTAAGATTCCTTCGTTGTGCGTCTGTCTGTCTGTCAAGACCCCTTTTCTTAGGAACGCGTGGAGGTATCAAGTTGAAATCAAATATATAAAATACGTAAGTCTACGGACCCTTGGAGTACTATAAAATCAGGCTGAAAAGTCACCGCAATTAAAAGTACGACGATTTATGCGACATATTTGTATCAAAACCTATAGAATATTTAGAAGAAGGTCATTCTGCTCAAGTAAAGGAAAAAGTCTCTTTCGCGATTACAAACTTACATTTGCAATTGGAGAATTGACCGTGACGTGTTTCGATGTATGGGAGAACATGTTTTTCAACTACAATGTTTAGTTTGTTCTTGGGAGAAATTCATTCGTTCACCGTTCATTGTGCGTGGTTCGATACCCACTTAGTTTAGAATGAAGTGTAGAATCAACCCCTTGATGGAAGCAGATGACTTAATTTCCTCCACCCTGTATTGGTAACAACGGATTATCCAGTAAGATTATAGCTGAGCTGTCTACTCAATGTACTACGCTAGATAACAAAAGTAGGTATTGTGTCCTTCTCTGACGTCACTTATGAAGGCTTTGAGTTTGAATCCATCTCACGCTATTATAAAAAACTGCAACATTAAGTCAGTACCAATCAAACTAACAGCAGCTTTTAATTGAATTCACTTGTTTACATGACGAGGTTAAATAAAGAATTTCAATTGCTTTGTATAATCGGAAACAAAAGGTTATTGCGATTAATTGTTTTCCTATCCATTATTGTAGTATCTTCACTTCTTCCGATTAATTAAGTTTTTTTGTAAAGGTTTTCAATTAGATATTTTCGGATTTCCGGCCTATGCGTTCAATTGATGGGGTTAAGTCAGGTATGCCTAATTAGACATAATAATTGATATCATCCTCGGCTGTTTCATTAGCTGAAGACCTTTGAAGATCCACTGTGTGTAAGAACCACCGGACATCATGATAATGTACGTACAGCTACCTTTTTTTATTTTCTGCTTCTGGAAGTTCTTAACAGAAACCCAGTCCCTGGATTCAGGAATTCGGCCCAGTTAAGGGCACTAGCTTCGTCCCCTATGTAATGTAGAGAAATATAGGTTTGTGATCTATAAACTTCAAATTCAAAATAAAAAGTCATTTATTCAAATTAGGTTGAGAATCAGCACTTTTCGAACGTCAAAATTACATAAGACAGTGCCCCAAAACGCTCGCCCTTCACCACTTCCTAGTGCTTTAGCTGGGAAGAAGAAGTGGCTCAACAAACTCTCAAGCAGCACAGCTGTCTGTTAGCCTACCACTTCGAGAAATATAGGAGAGTTGTAATTGTAATATTTTCTGCTTAAACCTATTTGAAGGACCGCCGAAAATATACGAACATTACCGAACGTGATTGTACTAATCCTCACTTCAGCAGTAACTGACAGTTTTAGGACAATATTGAGTGCATTATGCAAGGAATAAAAGTTAACTAACAAACAAACCGCTCAATAATTGTTGTTACCGTATAGGTAACGTAGGTATTCAAAACTGTTCTGCATTTAATTTATAGAGAGAGTCACGTAAATATCTTTAACTTGAAATGTTATAGTTAATTACATTTGATGGATCTTCGTAATTTGTTTGTTATAGGAAAATGAGAACGTATTGTTATTATTGTCACCGCATACCTTGTTGTTTACTGTTGAAAGAGTCACTTGTCCTTCCTTATGTACGGTATTTGTTAATCCCCACACACCTAGCACACACAGTTAAACATGCTCGGCTTCAATTGTGATTGTTATTGGCTCAAAATTGTTAACACTTTTCAGTCATCCGAACTGGGTTTACTTTAAAGTCTGGTTGGATTGCTGCTGATCGCGTTCAATAAAATCCAACCTGACTGATAAAAAACGTAACATATAATCACGCCTGTAATCCCCGAACGGTTGGGCAGAGTAAAGTAACACCCACTTTTCGCTAGTTATGTCTAAGTTCAATGCAACACCATGCACTTATCTTCATCATCATCATCATAATTTCAGCCGAAAGACGTTCTCACTTCACTGTTGGACATAGGCCTCCCCCAAGCACCGCCACTTCGACCTGTTCTGTGCTGCCCGCATCCAGCGGGTTCCTGCGGCCTTCACAAGGAAATCAGTCCACGTTGTGAGAGGTCTTCCAACGCTACGTCTTCTGGTACGCGGTCGCCACTCCACAACCTTTTGGACCCATCGGCCATCTGTTCGGCGAGCAATGTGCCCTGCCCAATGATACTTGAGTTTGGCAATTCTTCGGGCTATGTCGGTTACCTGGTGTTACCTGATAATCCAATAATCAAGAGAGAGAT